>NC_069408.1:63901434-64154889 GCF_026875155.1 Cherax quadricarinatus
CATCCTCTTAAAAATGCCAGCAATAATTCTCTGTTAGATGCTAAACCTCCTATACTAAGCTGAATTTATAAAAAAAATCTATAATAAGCGAATTCCGTTATAAACATACAGTAGAATATCAATTACAACAGGAATATCTTAGAGTAAACATCAGGTATAATGAACATATCTTACAATAAATGTTTTTTTTATAAGTAGCTTCCAATAATAGACATTTGTTATAAACTACAGTAAATGACTACCATTAAAAACATTTCGTACGGTAATCCTCGGGTAAACCGACCATCACCTGCAGTAAATGTCTGTTATATGGGCCATATTTTGAAGTGTCTGCTGTGATGAGCTCCACCTACAGTAAATCCTTCTTAATAACTTGCTAAATCATTCAGTTATAACGAACTCGTACAGGATGTGTGTGAACCGTGAAGTTTAACCGTGAAGTTGAACCGTGAAGCTGAATCGTGAAGTTGAACCGTGAAGTTGAACCGTGAAGTTGAACCGTGAAGTTGAACCGTGAAGTTGAACCGTGAAGTTGAACCGTGAAGTTGAACCGTGAAGTTGAACCGTGAAGTTGAACCGTGAAGCTGAGCCGTAAAGCTGAGCCGTGAAGTTGAACCTAGAAACTGAACCGTGAAACTGAACCGTGAAGCTGAACCGTGAAGTTGAACCGTGAAGTTTAATCGTGAAGTTGAGCCGTGAAGCTGAACCGTGAAGTTGAGCCGTGAAGCTGAACCGTGAAGTTGAACCGTGAAGCTGAACCGTGAAACTGAACCGTGAAGTTGAACCGTGAAGCTGAACCGTGAAGTTGAACCATGAAGCTGAACCGTGAAGTTGAACCGTGAAGCTGAACCGTGAAACTGAACCAAGAAACTGAACCGTGAAACTGAACAGTGAAGTTTAATCGTGAAGTTGAACCGTGAAGCTGAACTGTGAAGTTGAACCGTGAAGCTGAACCGTGAAGTTGAACCATGAAGTTTAATCGTGAAGTTGAACCGTGAAGCTGAACCGTGAAGTTGAACCATGAAGCTGAACCGTGAAGCTGAACCGTGAAGTTGAACCATGAAGCTGAGCCGTAAAGCTGAACCGTGAAACTGAACTAAGAAACTGAACCGTGAAACTGAACCAAGAAACTGAGCCGTGAAGCTGAACCGTGAAGTTGAACCGCGAAGCTAAACCGTGAAGCTGAACCGTGAAGCTGAGGGTAAGAAAATCAAGGCTTCTCAAGATCCCGTCTTCCAGTAAACACTGAGGAGACCATCTTGATAAATTAGACACATATGCAAAGGAATAACGTATCGCTGAATAGTGGTTTCCTTAGTCCAGAGAAGACTGAAGATTATTAGGAGTGTGAGGTAATCAGTCCCTCAGACTGGAGTCGATGTAATCAGTCTTTACTGATGGACTGATTATATTTACTCCAAGATGAGGGACTGATTACCTCAAGTTCCTTCTGCTCTTCAAGTATTCTTCTCTGTACTGGACTGAGGAAGACACTGTGTGACGAAACTTTTCCACAGTAATGATACCCAAATGTTGCATATGTGTATAATTTATCAACTGAGGAGAGCTATTTTCTGAGGGAATCACTTGCAAAAATTATAATTTTCAGTAAATGTCTGATATAAGGACCAAAAAGCAAACAATAGCAAAGAAAACAAATATTTTAACTTTCTTTCTCACAGACCTTTCACTGGTACACAGTACAAAAATCAATCAAATTTCTCTGTACCATTAAGAACTCTGTGCAAAAGAAAGTTAAAATATTTGCTTTTTTTAGTATTATTTGCTTATTGTTCCTTATATCAGAAATGTGGCTGTAAGAGACAATATGATAATCAATATTCATGAAACACACTAATGTTATTATTAAGATTGTTGTGAAAATAAGTCTGGTTAACAAAAATTTTGTAAACACTAGATTTAAAACTAATGATTCTCAAAGTCACTCGTGCTTGTCTGTTTTTGACGTGTTAGATTTTGAAACATGATCTGGAGAAGGTACAGAAATCTTTCATTGCCGATATCTATTCAGTCATGAAGATTATGACTCTTACAAAGCCAATAATCTTGCTTCTTAGATGATGGGCAAATAAGACATATCATAATTTACACCTTCCATATTCTGAATGTACTGTTTTTTTTCTGTATATGGAAAATATACTAGAGAATGAGGCACAGTAGATGGTGCGAAATTACTGTCCAAGATACTCTTCGAAATACAAAGGGAAATACTGAGCAGATCCAACACTCTTGAAGTGGGAACTTCACAAGTTCCTTAAACTTCTGATCAGCCATGCAGTGATAGGTACACGTGTCTTATACACGAGTGAGAGGGGCTGGATTTGAGTGGAACTTACACACGAGTAAATGGAATTATCAAAGCTTATTTCTTGGGTGGCATTAAGAACTGAGTTGGGCAAATATTTTGTTAGTGGGATGAGTTGTGAAGTACCTGCCTAGTATGGGCCAACACGCCTGCTGCAGTGTTCCTTATTTAGGTTCTTATGTCTTTAGTGATGCGATCCCTCAACAGCATCAATGATCAGGTCATCAACGTGGAGACCCGGTCCGAGACTAGGCATGTAACTAAGATATATAACTAAGACAGGACTCGCAGCAATGGCTTCAAGTTGGAAAAATATAGATTTAAACAGGATATAGGGAAGCACTGGTTTGGTAACAGTTGTGGATGAGTGGAACAAACCCCAGAGTAGAGTCATTGAAGCAAAAACTTTTAGTTGTTTTAAAAAATAAGTAAGACAAGTACGTGGGGGTAGGTCACTATTGCTTGTAGTAGAGGAGGCTGGTTAGTTGAATACTGGAATACCTTTCTCGGATCGCGCAGAGACCCTTATACACCTAGTTGATAATCATGTTAATTATATATTCCTTTATGTAAATTACAACTTATTTTACACCTCAACTCTTCCCTACAGTGTATGAGTGTGACACCTTGTACGAATACCAAGAATACGTTGTAAGAATACAAAGAATAGGTTGTAAGAATACCAAGAATAGGTTGTAAGAATACCAAGAATACGTTGTAAGAATACAAAGAATAGGTTGTAAGAATACCAAGAATATTTTGTAAGAATACGAAGAATACGATGTAAGAATACAAAGAATAGGTTATAAGAATACCAAGAATACGTTGTAAGAATACGAAGAATACGTTGTAAGAATACGAAGAATACGTTGTAAGAATACCAAGAATACGTTGTAAGAATACACAGTGTAAGAATACATTGTAAGAACTCACTCTGTATGAATACACAGTGTATGAAGGTAGAGTGTAAGATCATTCGGTCTTGCCTCACTTCCTTCAAACTATGCAAAATTGTATTAGAGAAGAACTACACGGAAGAGAGGAGAAACAGGCAGCGGGAATAAAGACCAGAAAGGCAGGAAGATGAGGAGAGAAAGAGAGATACAGAAGGACCGAAAGATAAAAGAGAAATAAGTCTAAGGCGGAAGAAGGGAGAGTAGGCGAGAATGTTTTTATTTAATAAAAATTACACACGTCAGCAGTGTGCTGCTATCGTATATGATAGTGTGTGTTGGGGGGTTATGATCTGGGTATCTCCCTCTGTTCTCTTTGTCAGTTTTCTCACGACTAGCTCCTCCTCCTTCTCCATCTCTGGAAATAAAACCAACAGCGATATTTTATACCAGCGTCCGCATTGCGAAATCGTCAGCAGATACCCTAACAAATGCCGGACCTGAGCTGAATACAAGACCCTTCAGGAGTGTGATAGCAGTGTGTTTGTATGAGACAGAGGTGCCCTCCGTCTCTCACTTTTGCTATAGACAGCACCGTCAGAAGTGAGGTAGCAGTGTGTGTGTTTGTATGAGACAGAGGTGCCCTCCGTCTCTCTTGTTATAGACAGCACCGTCAGTAGTGAGAGAGTGTGCTGAAGGCGGAGGTACCTGAGAGAGTTAGAGCTTAGGAAGGGGTAGCAACAATGCTGAACCATCAGTTATGGAAGGAGAAGAGGGAATATAGATGTATAAGGATAACTAAAGTGTAATAAACAATTGTTAGTGCTCAGTAACAACCCGCAAGGAGACAAACTCAAAAGATTAATTGATTTATTTCGATCTCCTTCTGGGATCCTCTTCAGCAGATACATAAGTGAAGCGAGGACATGAATATATATGGAAGGTTACACCTCACCCCTTACAAGAGAATGGCACGTGAGAGGAAGTGTCATGTAGTGAGTAGGTAAAGAAAATAGGCTCTGTGATGAAGATAAAAATTTGGGTAGGAAGTTCCTTTGCAATATGGGAGTCCTGATCTTGTATTGGTGTTATGTATTAGGTTGGGCCCTGGTATGTGCTTCATGGGGGGCGAATTCTGAAATGACGTATGGTTTCCATTGTCCCTGTGAGATGTTGAAATTGGGAGTGGTAGCTATGAGGGCAGATTTTATGATTTTGCGTTTGTAGCTGAAGTGTGATTTGTGTTTGATGGTGGCAGGTTTCCAATGAATATCGTGATTGTTGATGCTGACATGTTGAAAAGTGGCTGAACTGCCCTGTACATAACGTACTGCCATCTGGTGTTCGATGATCCTTGTAGATAGCGTTCTGCCTGTCTGTCCTCTGTATACTTGGTTGCAGTCTTTACACGGGATCTGGTAAACTCCTGGTGTCTTGTGTAGCTGAATGTTTGTGTTTCTTGGAACAGAGATTCCCTAGTTTGTTACGATAGAACGTGACTATTTTGGTCACTTTGTTAAGCCAGTTGAACGTACCTTGGTGGTAGGTCACCATGAGTTAAGATATGCTGGATGGAGTCGAGTTCTTGTATATATTGGGCAGACAGCCCAAACACTATATACAAAGACCATCGAACACCGGAGAGCAATACGTTATAAACAAGATAATTCAGCAATTTTTCATGTCAGCAGCAACACTCACAATATTTAATGGGAAGCTGCCACCATCAAACACAAATCACGCAGCAGCTACAAACGCAAAATCATAAAATCTGCCTTCATATCTACCACTCCCAATTTCAACATCTCACAAGTACATTGGAAGCCAGACTTCATTTCAAAAAGAAGTACATACCAGCTCCGAACCTCATATAGAATGCCAATACAAGATCAGAAATCACATAATACAAAGGAGCTTTCAACTCAAAATTTTAGCTTCACCATAGGTCCTGTCTTATCACTCACTTCCTGACACGTCCCTTGTACGGGGTGAGGTGCAATCTTCTATATGTATATTCATGTCTGCTGAAGAGGATCCCATAATGGGATCGAAATATACAGATCAATTAATCTTCCGAGTCTCTGTCTCTATAAGGGTTATTCTAGAACATAAATATATAAATAAAAGGATTATGAGGATTAAAATAATGATCAGATGCAAAAAGTGGATTATAAGTGTTTATGCACCTGAAGAGAGGAGTGTAGAGAGAGAGAGAGAGAGAGAGAGAGAGAGAGAGAGAGAGAGAGAGAGAGAGAGAGAGAGAGAGAAAGAGAGAATGTTAGGCGGGAAGTTTTGAACCAAGTGAGAGAGTAATTGTGGTAGGGAACCTGAAGTCTAAAGTAGGAGAAACGGTTGGAGAAGGTGTGGTAGGTAAGTTTGGGGTGCCAAGTGTAAATGATAATGGGTGCCTTTGAACTTTGTATATTTTAATGCATATTTTAAGAAAAAAGTATAAGTATATAACATATGAATTAGGGCGTAATGAGAAAAGTTTGTTGGCCTAAGTATAAGTAGATAAAAGACTGATGGGTAGACTTCAGAACATGATGTTTATAGAAGGGCCACAGATATATCATATCATATTTACGTTGGAGCTGCAGTGAGAGTTAAAGGTAAATGGGATACAAGGAGAATATTAGCAAGTAAGGGAGAGGTGAAGGTTTATAAACTAGAGGAGAAAGGGGTTAGAATAAGACAAACAACTATTTTAAGAAGGATGGGATAATGAGAATATAGGCAATGAGGTTGAAAAGTATGGGGTACATTTAAGACTGTAGTATTAGTGTGTTCAGCAGAAGTGTGTAGTTACAAGAGAGTGGGTGCTGGAAGGAAGAAGAGCAACTGGTGGAATGATAAGTTAAAGAGAGTAGTAAGAGAGAAATAGTAAGCATATTAGAGGTTACAAAAGAACTGATTTAAGGAGGGAGAAGTATATGGAGAGAAAAAAAAGAGGTTAAGAGAGTGGTGAAGGAGTGTAAAAGGAGAGCATATGAGAGTGAGATGCTATCAACAAATTTTTCTGAGAATATGAAAAATTTTTGGAATGATGTTAATAAGCTGAGAAAGCTTAGGATGCGAATGGATTTGACAGTTAAATATAAGAGAGGGCAGTTATTACAGTTAAAGCTGGAGGTATTGGAAAGATGGAGGGAATATTTTGAGGAACTGTTAAAGGTTGAAGAAGATTGAGAAGCTGCAATTTTGTGCATTGGCCAGGGAGGCATAACATCTAATAGGAGTAAGGAAGAGCCAGATTTGAGGGTGGGGGAGGTGCGTGAGATTGTGGGTAGAACGAAAGGGGGGATAAAGAGCTGGGATTGATGGGATGAAGACAGACATGTTAAAATCGGGGGGGGGATATAGTTTTGGAATCGTTGGTGCTTTTATTTAATAAATTTATGAAAGAGGGGAAGGTACCTATGGACTGGCAGAGAGCATGTATAGTTCCTGTGTATAAAGGCAAAGGGGACAGAGTGCAAAAAATTTAGGGATGGAAATCTTCAGGTCAGGATTTGTATACCCATGTAGCTTGTTCAGCATTGTTAAGATCGCCTATTTGCGATTGTTTTGCAGTATACATGAGTATACCTGGTAAAGTGTATGGTATAATTATTGAAAGAATTAAGAGAAAGAAGTAGAGCATAATAGAAGATGAACAAGGAGGCTTTAGGAAGGGTAGGGGGTGTGTAGACCAGGTGTTTACTGTGAAGCATACAAGTGAACAGAATTTAGATAAGTGTCAAGAGGTTTTTGTTGCATTTATGGATATATGATAGTGTGGATAGGGGGCAATGTGGCAGACGTTGCAAGTGCTTGGAATAGACGGTAGGTTACTGAAAGCAGTTAGGGGTTTTTACGAGGATAGTGAGGCACAAGTTAGAGTATGTATGGGAGAAAGAGATTATTTCCCAGTAAAAGTAGGCCTTAGACAGGGATGCGTAATATCATGGTTGTTCATTATGTTTATAGATTTAGTTGTAAGAGAAATTATTGATCAGGTGTTGGCAAGGAGTGTGGTGTTAAGAGGTAAATAATCTAACACAAAGTGGGAGTCGTCACAGTAACTTTTTGCTGATGACACTGCTTTTGGGTGATTCTGAAGAGAAGTTGTAGAGGTTGGTGGACGAGTTTGGAAGGTTATGGAAATGTAGGAAATTAAAAGTGATCATAGGAAAGAGCAAAGTGATGTGTATAAAAAAAAAATAGGTAATGAAAGATTGGATATCAGATTGGAGGGAGTATTGAAGAAGTGTATGTATTCAGATATCTGGGAGTGGACTTATCAACAGATAGGTCTGTGAAAAACGAGGTGAATCATACAATTGATGAGGAAAAAAAGGCGAGTGGTGCACTAAGGAGTCTGTGGAGACAAACAACGTTATCCATAGAAGCAAAGAGGGTAATGTATAAGAGTATAGTAGTGCCAACTCTCTTATATAGGTGTGAAGTATGGGTGGTGAATGTTGCAACAACGAGAAGGCTGGAGGCAGTGGAGATGTCGTACCTGAAGGCAATGTGTGGTGTGAATATTATGCAGAGAATCCGCAGTTTGGAGATTAGAAAGGGCGGGGTTACTAAAAGTATTATCCAAAGGGCTAAGGAGGGGTTGCTAAGGTGGTTGGGACATTTAGAATGGATGGAACGAAAATAAATGACTTGGAGGGTGTATAAATCTGTAGCGAAAGTAAGGTGGGGGTAGGGGTTTGAGGGAAGTGGTACAGGAAGTTTTGTGTGCTAGAGGCCTTAGACTTCCATCAAGCATAATCGAGCGTGACATGCTGTTGGAGTGTGAGCAAAGTAACATTTATGAAAGGATTTAGGGAATCCGGTTAGTCGGACTTGTTTCCTGGAAGTGTGAGGAAATAAAGTGTCTGTGCTCTGTAAGAGGGGTGTAGATGTGTTGCAATTTTTATAACTGTGGTTTAGGCACGCTTCTGGCAAGACACGATGGAGTGAATGATGATGAAGGTGTTTCTTCTATTTCGGGTCACCCTGCCTTTTTGGAAAGGCCGATGTGTTAATAAGAATAAAATATAATAAGGGAATATGGGGAAGGCTAGGAAGTGAGGGAAAGGGAGAGAGGGAGGAAGAGGGAGAGAGGGAGGAAGATGGAGGGAGGGAGGAAGAGGGAGGGAGGGAGGAAGAGAGAGAGAGAGAGAGAGAGAGAGAGAGAGAGAGAGAGAGAGAGAGAGAGAGAGAGAGGAAGCAGAGGACTTGGCAGGCTACACCAAGAAGAACTGTGTGCTTCTAGAATGACTATCGGAAATTATCTTGTTGCCTAAGTCAAGGATAAAGAAGCAGAAGGCTCTTTTACTACCCTCCACTACCTCCGCCACTTCTGGCATGAAAACAGGGAGGGAAAGTACAACTTGTTGGAAACATGGCATGGAATTCACAGGAGAGATGAAAATAGATGAAAGACGAAGACTACAACTACCACTACTAAGTTAGTACTGTTTCTGTCTTGAAATACTAGTGTAGCTCCCCTATCATCCACAGAATTGTGTATTTCAGGTCTACTTTTGGTTACTTCTAGTTCTGATTTATCTATCACAACCCTATATTACCATTATTAACATGGTTGCCTCGTTGTCTACTGATGTCACTGAACAAATATCATGAATCTGTTGACTTCAGAATAGCCAGATGATAGTCCGCATGCATTAAATGTTTGTTTGGTATGGTTTTGGTGAGTGGCATGATGAGGTTGCGAGTGTCCAAGGCAACATCTCACCTCTGTCCTCTCTCCCATACTTTATACCATACTTTTAACTTTAATTTATTACCACGTTTTCTGACAAATAAATTAATCTGAGGAGACCCAGAAGTTTAGACTGATACATGAACTGTATCCTGAGCATGTGGTTCAAAATGTTTGAGCAACTCCAGCCACTGGGACACGGCATATCTAGATGATCTCTATTACTGAAAAGTTCCTGTCCAGTTGGACAGGTGTGAGCGAGTGTCATCCCTAACCGGAAGCCTTTATGCATAGGTTAGCAGGTGAATTTCCTCAGCCAAGATCCCCAGGAGACCGGGGTTCTTGGCTGTGTATATCGATTTTTGTGTGCGAACCTCAGGGTGGGAGACCCTGAGGGCATGGGAGGGGGTGAATAAGGTAGTGTTGATGGGGAAGAGAGAGAGAAAGGTTGGAGAAAGGGGGGAAGGCAGTGATGATGGGGAAGGTGGGAGAGAAAAGACGGGAGAAGAATGCTGGGGAAAGTGTGAGATAGAGTGGAACTGAGGAAGAGAGATTGGGGAAAGGTGCGGAGAGATTGGGGAATAGTTAGATCCTTTAAAAACTACGAGATAAGATATAAGAGAGCGTAAATAAATATCGAAGAAAATTGCAGGAGTAAGACAATTTTATTAGGAAGATCAACAGCCGAGGAGAACACCCAATAATCTGTTCGTTTATTGATGCAACCTTTAGCGCGTTACCCTGTGTATAACATATTTTGCTATCTCAAGCATTATTACCCTGTGTACTGTATTTTCACTAGGATATGGCCATCCTAATATTCCCAGTAAAATACGGGCAAAACATGGAAAAAAAATTATATTGTCATAAATAAAATCTGTATATAGATTCTAAGATTATTTACCTGTACCATTAGTTAGTTAAAGATTCGCCGGTATTCTCCCGGCCCGGGCCTTGTCCAAGTGGTGGCCCGGCCTTGGCTCCCTCTTTAGGGAGTATCTGAGACCTAAGTCTCCCATGGGAGGAGGCACAAGTACCTCCTCATCTTTGGGACCAACTGTCCCCAGGCCTAGCCACAAGCTAGGCCTCTCTGGTCTGCCATCCCCTCCCCAAGGGGGCAAATGGGAATGACAGTCTTATGAGCTAGAGGCTCGGGCTCAGGCACCTACCCTACCCTAGAAGGGTTAGGCATGGTGTCGATCCACCTGTACCATATAATTACGTAATGCATTTTGAGTTAAATAAAAATTTATCTCGTGCTCTAATAATATTATGTAATAATGGTTTTTATTACCTGTTTTTTTTACAAGTTTTTAGTAAAAAGGAGAAAAAAAATTACCCCTTTCTTACTTACCTTCATTTGATAATAAGAAACTTAGTCTGCCATTGTTTTATCCTGTCGAATAAACTGCCTTAATATTGTCGCTTGCCGGGTACACTCTCTTCTAGCCACGTGAGTCCAGCTTCGAATGGTCTTAAAATTATTTATGAAGACGACCTTCACTACTTCTGTGTCTTTGACTCCTAACTGTGCCCTCGTGTTTCCGAACCCGCATCAAGGCCATCCCTGTCCATCCTGTCAGGTTCTCTGATTATTCTTCATGTTATCTCGTCTTCCCTGGTAGTCCTTTCCTTTGATATTGCCAAGTGCAGTTCCTATAGACTCTCCTTATTGCTTATTCCCTATAGTTCTGGGAGTAGTCTAATTGCAAATATCTACACTTTATCCAGTTTAACATGCTTTATCAGGAGGTGCCGCTTATTTCAAGAAGGGCTGTGTGTATGATTGCATGTATTCTCCTGGGACTATATGAAAATCTACTTCATTTGTTACTCTTTAATTATAATAGGTGTAGGTGGAGGCGGTTCATGAAACAACTGAATAAAGTGCCGTGTCGAGAAAGATTTGCATTGCGAGTTTCGTCCATTTCTCTCTCCTGCCATTGTGGTGTTGGGAGGGAAAATAAACTGCACTCATACCTGCATCTTTCCATCCACGACGACGAACTACCACCAAAAAATAACGATATCCGTTTCCTGCCCTCAAAAGCTGAGTTAATCTGTTACCTTGGCAACCATTTTACAGCTGTCTACCGTGTCCCTCATCACTCTCTCCAGGACACAATCTTCAATAATCATCGTGATAGTAACCTGATGAGTAGAAGAAATAGGAAGACAATGAAGAAGAAACTGAAGAAAGGGAGGAGGAGGAGGAGGAGAAACAGGAGGAGGAGGAGGAGGAGGAGGAAGAAGAAGAAACAGCGGAGGAAGAGTTGGAGGGGAGAAGGGATGGAAGAGGAGGAGGAGGAGAAGCAAGGAAAAAAGATGAGACGATAGATTGGGTAAATGGAAAAACACTAAATGGAACGAGGGTTTCACGGTGAATGTGGCTCTAGTGATGTCCTGGGATTGAACCACGGTGAATGTGGCTCTAGTGATGTCCTGGGATTGAACCACGGTGAATGTGGCTCTAGTGATGTCCTGGGATTGAACCACGGTGAATGTGGCTCTAGTGTCGACCTGGGACTAAGCCAAGGTGATTGTTGATCTAGTGTTCTCCTGGGACTGAGCCACGGTGAATGTGGCTCTAGTGTCCTCCTGGGACTGAGTCACGTTCCCTTCTCCAAAATAATCAGTCACCTGTTTAAGTGAAACAGTGCCTCGTAGAGAGTCCATTAACGATCCTATCACATCACGCTTTGAAATATAGAAAAATAGTCACAGACACAATATATCGCGATCCTTTTTGACTTCGTTCCGCCCACACAGTGGGAGAAATCAAGCCACATACAAATCTGTTTTTGACTTGATAAAGTCCACTGTGTGGGCGAAACGTTGTCAATAAAGGATCGCATTATCAATGGCATTTTATACCATTTATCTCTATCGTGAAATATATTGGACGGACAATAAAGGAAAATAGAGAATCACAGGCATCAAGGCCCAGTAACTCACGATTACTGATGTTTGAAGACGACACACAAAACAACGTAAGAATGTATTATAACAAGAGCTCCACTTCTAGGAAACCTTTATCAAGTCATAACTTAATAACACTTCTGACTCACAAAATCGTAATGACACGATTGCAAACAAATCACAGTACGGGTGGTAACTGAACTCGTGGCAAGTGAATCGTACAACTCCATGGCAGCGCGTATGAGACTGGGCCAGCTGGCTACAATAAGATTCATCCAACTAAGTATACACCATAGAGAGGTTAACATGGGTCCCACTGTGACCACAAATACGAGTTTTTACAGATGAATCTCCCGTCAGCGTGGCGGGAGATTTATCCACCATTTAAGTCATCATAAATAACAAAAAAAGGCACAATACCGTGACTGGAACGATACACAAATAACCCGCACATAAAAGAGAGAAGCTTACGACGACGTTTCGGTCCGACTTGGACCATTTACAAAGTCACACTGTGACTTTGTAAATGGTCCAAGTCGGACCGAAACGTCGTCGTAAGCTTCTCTCTTTTATGTGCGGGTTATTTGTGTATTTAAGTCATCATGTTATCCTCTTTCCACTCTAAATGACCAAACCACCTCAGCAACCCCTTCTCTGCCCTTTGAATACTTTTAGTAGTTCCACACCTCCTCCTAATATCTACACTAGGAATTCCCTGAATATTTACACCATACATTGCCCTTACACACTACATCTCCAATGTCTCCAGCCTCCTCACTATAGCATTTATAACCCACGCTTAACACCCATATAAGAGTATTGGTACCATTATACTCTCATACATTTCTTTCTTTGCCTTCAAAGGGGACAAAAGAGAATGCAAAAATTATAGGGGAATAAGTCTCTTGAGCATACCTGATACAGTGTATGGAAGAGCTATTATTGAAAGAATTAAGAGTAAGACGGAGAGTAGGATAGCAGATGAACAAGGAGGCTTTAGGAAAGGTAGGCGGTGTCTAGACCAAGTGTTTACAGTGAAGCAAGTAGGTGAACAGTATTTAGATAAGGGTAATGAGGTTTTTATGTCATTTATGGATTTGGAAAAAGCGTATGACAGGGAGAATAGGGGGGTAATGTGGTAGAGGTAGGTTATTCAAAGCAGCGAAAAGTTTTTACGAGGATAGTGAGGCTCAGGTTAAAGTATGAAGGAGAGAGGGAGATTATTTCCCAGTAAAAGTATGCCTTAGACAAGGATGTGTGATGTCACCATGGTTATTCAATATATTTATAAATGGGGCTGTAAGAGAAGTGAATGCTCACATGTTGGCAAGAGGCGTAGGGTTAAAAGTTAAAGAATCTAACACAAAATGGGAGATGTCACAGTCGCTGTTTGCTGATGACACTGTGCTTTTGAGAGATTCTGAAGAGAACCTGCTTAGGTTGGTGGATGAGTTTGGTAGGGCATGTAAAAGAAGGAAATTAAAATTGAATATAGGAAAGAGTAAGGTGATGAGGATAAACAAAAAAATTAGGTAACGAAAGATTGGATATCAGATTGGAGGGAGAGAGTATGGAGGAGGTGAATGTGTTTAGATATTTAGGAGTGGACATGTCAGCAGATGGGTCTATGAAAAATGAGGTGAATCATAGAACTGACGAGGAAAAAAAGGTGAGTGGTGCACTTAGAAGTCTGTGGAGACAAAGTACTTTGTCCATGAAAGCAAAGAGGGGAATGTATGAGAGTATAGTTTTACCAACGCTCATATATGGGTGTGAAGCATGGGTGATGAATGTTGCAGCGAGGAGAAGGCTGGAGGCAGTGGAGATGTCATGTCTGAGGGCAATGTGTGGTGTGAATATAATGCAGAGGATTCGTAGTTTGGAAGTTAGGAAAAGGTGTGGGATTGCCAAAACTGTTGTTCAGAGGGCTGAGGAAGGGTTGTTGAGGTGGTTCGGACATGTAGAGAGAATGGAACGATACAGAATGAGTTCGAGAGTGTATAAATCTGTAGTGGAGGGAAGGTGGGGTAGGGGTCGGCCTAGGAAAGGTTGGAGGGAGGGGGTAGAGGAGGTTTTGTGTGCGAGGGGCTTGGACTTCCAGCAGGCATGCATGAGCGTGTTTGATAGGAGTGAATGGAGACAAATGGTTTTTAATACTTGACGTGCTGTTGGAGTGTGAGCAAAGTAACATTTATGAAGGGGTTCAGGGAAACCGGCAGGCCGGACTTGAGTCCTGGAGATGGGAAGTACAGTGCCTGCACTCTGAAGGAGGGGTGTTAATGTTGCAGTTTAAAAACTGTAGTGTAAAGCACCCTTCTGGCAAGACAGTGATGGAGTGAATGATGGTGAAAGTTTTTCTTTTTCGAGCCACCCTGCCTTGGTGGGAATCGGCCAGTGTGTTAATAATATATATATAATCAAGCACCATATATATATGGTGGTTGATTTAATGAAATATTGTAGATATAATGATGTATTTAATGGAAGATAATGCAATCCATCTATCTTCTCTTGTCTTTATTACTTGGTATATGTGTGTGAAGGGGAAGAAGAGGTAGTAGGCTAACACATATTGGGTCTCTAAAATAAATCCTCACCTATTCTCCCTTTCAAGTGTATTGATATTTCTTTTATTTTTACTCTCCTTTTACACTGACTTTGTCTCTGTTTTATCTTTTCATGTCTTATTCTCTCTCTCCTTGCTTCGCTCCACTCTCCTTTGGAGCTCCACAATCATCTTTATGCTCGAAACCTCTTCAACTATCAATTACCTTTCCAGTGCCGTCTTGACAAAACTTTCTACTGTAATGTCTCTTACCAGAGTATATTTTTGCTTTTCTTTAACGTGACACTAACGAGCATCCGCCAGGCGTTTCATTATAAATGCAAAAATCTTGCTTTCACTTGTGAAATGTCTTGGTGGCTTCGTCATGTGTGTTATCCAGCATACCGTCAACCTGCCATCCACATTACTTCTCTTAAATTCACAAGAGAAAATAGCTTTTTCAAGAATTTTGCAAGAAAGATTTACCTGAAAACTATAAGAGGAAAAATAATGTCTTTGCGATTTTTTTGGTAATAGTTTTTAACTCATGTGACGAAATAATTTAGTGTAGGACATCAATACAAGGAGTGGTGGACATTCGGGTTTTTCCAGTGCTAGTGAGAGAGTGACCTCCAGACCTGAGTGTCGGTATAAAGTCAACTCATCTGGAGTTCATCCCCTCCTTACTCTGATTTGTTGATGAATTAAACACATTCACAACATCTGGGTATATTTGTCTGTAGACGTTTCGCCATCCAGTGGCTTTATCAATACAAATTCAAGAACATAACAGACTGTACAGCTATATGTATAATATATAACTATATTCAGTAAAAATTGTAGAATTATTTATAATGTAGTTCTTCAGTCGTTTTATGTTCCGGAATTTATTATAATAAAGTCATTGGATGGTGAAATGTCTACAAATAAAAATACGCAAATGTGCCATTCACGGTACAGTCGTGGGACCCGATGATTGTACTATAATAACCATGATTATAGTGGAAATGTGAGTTGTGGTTGTGTCGAGAACACTGAAGGTGACGTACTCAGTGCATGCAAAACCTCTTAACAAATAGCCAGACATGTTGACAGTTAAAAACAATAGTTGCTTATTTCATAATATACCACAGTTCATTTTTGGCACAATGTTTATATATAACTCGAATTCCATGTGGAATCATAGTTCATTGTGATTCTACGTCCGACATTGTCATGACTCAAAATCAATGAATAATCGGAGAAATATTTTTCCCGACACTCTCCACTGAGCAAATGGGATACTTGGCAGTTCAGACATCGTAACAGAGGAGTAAAACCTGCTTTCATGATTAAATAGAATCAGTTTAATAATTTTTGTTTGGAAACCTTGTCGACGTCGCAGTTTCACAGGCTTGTAATTGTTTAACGTGTGTAATCAAATTTAAATGTAAAAGTGCACACCAGCGTCTTAAACAACTATTCACTTCAAATCCAATTATTTTTTTAAACATTTAGTACATCTGTAAAACGTCATTATACCTCTGTCGTGTTTACATAGACTTATCTACCATGGTGTGTAAATGTTAAAGACACTAGAAGGTAGACTCAAATGGCAATATTCGTTGAACCATCGACACCATGCTCAGCCCTTCTAGGGTAGGGTAGGTGCCTGAGCCAGAGCTTGTAGCTCATAAGACTGTCATTCCCATTAGCCCCCTTGGGGCGGGGATGGCAGACCAGAGAGGCCTAGCTTGTGGCTAGGCCTGGGGACAGTTGGTCCCAAAGATGAGGAGGTACTTGTGCCTCCTCCCATGGGAGACTTAGGTCTCAGACACTCCCTAAAGAGGGAGCCAAGGCCGGGCCACCACTTGGAAAAGGCCCGGGCCGGGAGAATACCGGCGAATCTTTAAGAAGAATAATAATATTCGTTGAAGTGATGTCAGCCCAAAGTGATGACTTGGCTGTTAGGAAGTTATAGGTCCCAGTGATGTCTCCTGGCTCAATCCTCCTCTATGCTGCTTGACCCATTTTCTCTTCCACCTGTTACATGAGAGAGTTTTTGAGGGTTGCTTGAATTATGTAAATTTTGGGGTAAGCCGAAGTCAGTCCTGCAGGGATTAATTTTTTTTTCTTTCTGCCCAGCTTAGTGTCGTGTCGAGCTGACACGAGGTGGGTGGCCGAGCTAAGCTGGTCAAGCACCTCAAGAAATTAGAGAAAGTGTAATGGTTTGCAACAAGACTAGTTTTAGAGCTAAGGGGAATGCCCTACGAAGAAAGGTTAAAGGAAATAGACCTGATGACACTGGAGGACAGGAGGGTCAGGGGGAGACATGATAACAACATATAAAATACTGCGAGGAATTGACAAGGTGGACAAAGACAGGATCCCCCGTTCCAGAGATGGGACTCAGAAACAAGGGATCACAATTGGAAGTTGAAGACTCAGACGAGTCAAAGGGATGTTAGGAAGTATTTCTTCAGTCATAGAGTTGTCAGGAAGAGGAACAGTCTGGAAACGTGACGTAGTGGAGACAGGAACCATAAATACTTTTAAGACGAGGTTTGATAAAGTTCACGAAGCAGGTAGAGAACGAACCTTGTAGTGACCATTAAAGAGGTGGGGGCCAGGAGATAAGAAGCAACCCCTGCAACTACAATTAGGTGAGGACAATTAGTTATGCCTGGAGTATTCCTGGAGAGGGTTTTGGGGGTCAACGCCCCCGCAGCCCGGTCTGAGACCAAGCATTGTGGTGGATCAGGATCTGATCAACCAGGCTGTTACTGCTTGCGGCATGCAAAATGACATATGAACCACAGCCTGGCTGGACAGGTACTGACTCTAGGTGCCTGTCCGGTGCCTTCTCAAAGACAGCCAGTGGTCTATTTGTAGTCCCCCTTATGTATGCCGGGAGGCAGTTGAACAGTCTTGGGACCATGACACTTACTGTGTTATCTCTCGGTGTACTCGTGGCGACCCTGCTTTTCACTGGGGGAATGTTGCATCTCCTGCCGAGTCTTTTGCTTTTATATGAAGCGATTTTCGTGTGCAAGTTAGGTACTACTCCCTCTAGGATTTCCAAGTGTATATTATCATGTATCTCTTTCGCCTGCGTTCCAGGGAATACAAATCAAAGGACTTCAACCGTTCCCCAGTAATTTAGGTGTTTCATCATACTTATGTGTGCCATGAAAGTTCTTTGTACACTCTCCAGGTCAGCAATTTCGCCTGCCTTGAAGGGGGGTACACCTACATGAAAAAATACATATACATATACATACATATACACACGTTCATACGCAAAACTGAACTTAACCACAAATATGCAAACAAGAATACATACTCATACACACACAAATATACTCCTGCATTAGAAATGCTAAACTCTCCATAAATACATGCATACATAGACACATGTATTCATAAAGACACGGGCCTTTTTATGTATCGGTGAGTTACAATTTTATGACAGAACTGCATATTCCTCACGACTGCATTGTGATACATAAGGCTTGGCTTATTGGATACAGGGATACATCACTTCTGCTTATCATTATCACCTAAATTATTCTTAATCTTCATTGACAATAAAAAAAATATGAAAATATTAATTCCCTACAGAGCAGAAAATTCTCCAGTTCAGACAGTATTTAAAAATTTAAGAATTAGTTAAAATTCCCCACAGAATTATATATTTATTTATCTGATATTTAAAATAAAATGAAAAATTTGCTGTAAAAGTTATTCTTCTATGCAAAAATGTATTTTTTTTTTTTGTATTACGAATGGTGGTTTAGAATTGTAAGTAGAATTTCCTCTTCACAGTGTACACTGTGAGGGTACACTGTGTGGGTACACTGTGAGGGTACACTGTGAGGGTACACTGTGAGGGTACACTGTGAGGGTACACTTTGAGGGTACACTGTGAGGGTACACTGTGAGGGTACACTGTGAGGGTACACTGTGAGGGTTTCACTGTGAGGGTACACTGTGAGGGTACACTGTGAGGGTACACCCGTGAGGGTACACTGTGAGGGTACGCTGTGAGGGTACACTGTGAGGGTACACTGTGAGGGTACACTGTGAGGGTACACTGTGAGGGTACACTGTGAGGGTACACTGTGAGGGTACACTGTGAGGGTTTCACTGTGAGGGTACAATGTGAGGGTACCACTGTGAGGGTACACTGTGAGGGTACACTGTGAGGGTACACTGTGAGTGGTAACTGTGAGGGTACACTGTGAGGGTACACTGTGAGGGTACACTGTAAGGGTACACTGTGAGGGTACACTGTGAGGGTACACTGTGAGGGTACACTGTGAGGGTACACTGAGGGTACACTGTGAGGATACACTGTGAGGGTACACTGTGAGGGTACACTGTGAGGGTACACTGTGAGGGTACACTGTGAGGGTACACTGTGAGGGTACACTGTGAGAGTACACTGTGAGGGTACACTGTGAGGGTACACTGTGAGGGTACACTGTGAGGGTACACTGTGAGGGTACACTGTGAGGGTACACTGTGAGGGTACGCTGTGAGGGTACACAGTGATGGTACACTGTGAGGGTACACTGTGTGGGTAACCTGTGAGGGTACACTGTGTGGGTAACCTGTGAGGGTACACTGTGTGGGTAACCTGTGAGGGTACACTGTGAGGGTACACTGTGAGGGTACACTGTGGGGTACACTGTGAGGGTACACTGTGAGGGTACACTGTGAGGGTACACTGTGAGGGTACACTGTGAGGGTACACTGTGTGGGTAACCTGTGAGGGTACACTGTGTGGGTAACCTGTGAGGGTACACTGTGTGGGTAACCTGTGAGGGTACACTGTGAGGGTACACTGTGAGGGTACACTGTGAGGGTACGCTGTGAGGGTACGCTGTGAGGGTACACTGTGAGGGTACACTGTGAGGGTACACTGTGAGGGTACACTGTGAGGGTACACTGTGAGGGTACACTGTGAGGGTACACTGTGAGGGTACACTGTGAGGGTACGCTGTGAGGGTACACTGTGAGGGTACACTGTGAGGGTACACTGTGAGGGTACACTGTGAGGGTACGCTGTGAGGGTACACTGTGATGGTACACTGTGAGGGTACACTGAGGGTACACTGTGAGGGTACACTGCGAGGGTACGCTGTGAGGGTACACTGCAAGGGCACACTGTGCGGGAGTACACCATAATGGAACACTGTGAGGGTACACTGTGAGGGTACACTGTCAGGGTACACTGTCAGGGTACATTTTGAGGGAGTACAACATAATGGAACACTGTGAGGGTACACTGTCAGGGTACACTGTGAAGGTACGCTGTGAGGGTACGCTGTGAAGGTACGCTGTGAGGGTATACTGTGAGAGTACACTGTGAGGGTACACTGTGAGGGTACACTGTCAGGGTACATTGTGAGGGAGTACAACATAATGGAACACTGTGAGGGTACACCGTGAGAGGGGTACACCGTAATGAAACACTGTGAGGGTACACTGTAAGAATACACTGGCACTACATGAGGTGGATCATTGCAATGGAACTTCGGTGAATTGTAAAATATTTTCCATCTGCGCCATTTCTCCTGTAATTCAACAAAGTTTTCTATTTATTTCTACCATTCAGGCAGCTGATATCAAGAACATTTTCTTTTTCTCTATTTTCTCGTAACCTTTCAAGGTCAATGTAACGTGTCGCCATCTCTTAGGGAGAGCATGTCCAGTGCCTGAACTCCCCCAGTTATATTTCATTTCTTACCACTTGAGTCCATACTGTTGCTTGTATTCAAACTTTTACAAGATTGATTCAGTGAATTTCTAGACGTGGGTGCCGTAATGCAGCTACATTTTTCGATTTCGGTCTAACATATGCTGTAAATACTTTTTTCCCCAGCATTTCTTTGTTTATGAATTTCAAAGTTACTTTATTATTTATCAGAACATCGTATGAGGTTTTAAGTAGTGTTCGTAAGTGATTCTCTCTTCTTGAGTGAGCTTCTGGTGATTCTCTCTCTTCTTGAGTGAGCTTCTGGTGATTCTCTCTTCTTGAGTGAGCTTCTGGTGATTCTCTCTCTTCTTGAGTGAGCTTCTGGTGATTCTCTCTCTTCTTGAGTGAGCTTCTGGTGATTCTCTCTCTTCTTGAGTGAGCTTCTGGTGATTCTCTCTTCTTGAGTGAGCTTCTGGTGATTCTCTCTTCTTGAGTGAGCTTCTGGTGATTCTCTCTTCTTGAGTGAGCTTCTGGTGATTCTCTCTCTTCTTGAGTGAGCTTCTGGTGATTCTCTCTTCTTGAGTGAGCTTCTGGTGATTCTCTCTCTTCTTGAGTGAGCTTCTGGTGATTCTCTCTCTTCTTGAGTGAGCTTCTGGTGATTCTCTCTTCTTGAGTGAGCTTCTGGTGATTCTCTCTTCTTGAGTGAGCTTCTGGTGATTCTCTCTTCTTGAGTGAGCTTCTGGTGATTCTCTCTCTTCTTGAGTGAGCTTCTGGTGATTCTCTCTTCTTGAGTGAGCTTCTGGTGATTCTCTCTCTTCTTGAGTGAGCTTCTGGTGATTCTCTCTTCTTGAGTGAGCTTCTGGTGATTCTCTCTTCTTGAGTGAGCTTCTGGTGATTCTCTCTCTTCTTGAGTGAGCTTCTGGTGATTCTCTCTCTTCTTGAGTGAGCTTCGGGGGATTCTCTCTTGAGTGAGCTTCGGGGGATTCTCTCTTGAGTGAGCTTCGGGGGATTCTCTCTTCTTGAGTGAGCTTCTTGTGATTCTCTCTTGAGTGAGCTTCTGGTGATTCTTTCTTGAGTGAGCTTCTGGTGATTCTCTCTCTTCTTGAGTGAGCTTCTGGTGGTTCTCTCTTCTTGAGTGAGCTTCGGGGGATTCTCTCTTGAGTGAGCTTCGGGGGATTCTCTCTTCTTGAGTGAGCTTCTTGTGATTCTCTCTTGAATGAGCTTCTGGTGATTCTTTCTTGAGTGAGCTTCTGGTGATTCTCTCTCTTCTTGAGTGAGCTTCTGGTGGTTCTCTCTTCTTGAGTGAGCTTCGGGGGATTCTCTCTTGAGTGAGCTTCGGGGGATTCTCTCTTCTTGAGTGAGCTTCTTGTGATTCTCTCTTGAGTGAGCTTCTGGTGATTCTCTCTTCTTGAGTGAGCTTCTGGTGATTCTCTCTTCTTGAGTGAGCTTCTGGTGATTCTCTCTTCTTGAGTGAGCTTCTGGTGATTCTCTCTCTTCTTGAGTGAGCTTCTGGTGATTCTCTCTCTTCTTGAGTGAGCTTCTGGTGATTCTCTTCTTGAGTGAGCTTCTGGTGATTCTCTCTCTTCTTGAGTGAGCTTCTGGTGATTCTCTCTTCTTGAGTGAGCTTCTGGTGATTCTCTCTTCTTGAGTGAGCTTCTGGTGATTCTCTCTCTTCTTGAGTGAGCTTCTGGTGATTCTCTCTCTTCTTGAGTGAGCTTCTGGTGATTCTCTCTCTTCTTGAGTGAGCTTCTGGTGATTCTCTCTCTTCTTGAGTGAGCTTCTGGTGATTCTCTCTCTTCTTGAGTGAGCTTCTGGTGGTTCTCTCTTCTTGAGTGAGCTTCTGGTTATTCTTTCTTGAGTGAGCTTCTGGTGATTCTCTCTTGAGTGAGCTTCGGGGGATTCTCTCTTGAGTGAGCTTCGGGGGATTCTCTCTTCTTGAGTGAGCTTCTGGTGATTCTCTCTTGAGTGAGCTTCGGGGGATTCTCTCTTCTTGAGTGAGCTTCGGGGGATTCTCTTTTCTTGAGTGAGCTTCTGGTGATTCTCTCTTCTTGAGTGAGCTTCGGGGGATTCTCTCTTCTTGAGTGAGCTTCGGGGGATTCTCTTTTCTTGAGTGAGCTTCTGGTGATTCTCTCTTGAGTGAGCTTCTGGTGATTCTCTCTTGAGTGAGCTTCGGGGGATTCTCTCTTCTTGAGTGAGCTTCGGGGGATTCTCTCTTGAGTGAGCTTCTGGTGATCTTCTTTTCTTGGTCCAGTTGAGATTAATCAGTTGCTACATCGACTATCGAGAATCATCATAATATCATCGAGAACATCAAGAAAGATAATATTGCTCACCACCACCACCAAATTAAGAAGAGAAACACCATGACAATTGCCACAATAACAGCAGAAGCGCCATTACAATTGTCAGAAGAGCGATTCTCCATGAAAAAAATACCACCACAGCAAATGGGTCACCATTACAAAGGTCACCACCACAAATATTGGGGTTACTATTACAAAGATAATCATCTCAATAATAGCAGAGCAGCACAGTCTTGGATTACTTTGCTAAAAGTGAGTAATTATGTCTAGGCGGAGAGAATGGAAACAATGGCTGGAAATTAAGTGGTCTGAGACGCGGTAGTGGGAGGATTATTCCAGATATGTAGGATTGTTCCAAGGAGGATATGGAGAATTGTTCCAGAGGAATGCGGAAAATTGTTCCATGGATGATGCGGAAGATTGTTCCACGGTTGATGTGGAAGATTGTTTCAAATTAGTAGAGGGAGAAAAGATTCATGTATCGTGACCTTCGTTCTCTCCCAGAGGTGCAAAAAGTTCCTCCCATGGAACCAGGAGAAGTGCCTCCCAGGGAACCAGGAGACACTAGCGCCTTGGAAGGACAATGAAACACCAACGAAATAGTTCACATTATACAATTTAAAGGATAATTCATCAGCATTCCCGTCCCTCGTGCATGCCCTCTTGGACCTCTCCATTATTACCCTTCGGGGCCAGTGGCAATATTTTGTACTAATGCGTTATATCCTTCAAGACCCGCTGCTGCATCTCAGGCGTTGAAGGTAAACTATAAAGCCAAGTCACTGCCATATTTCTTAAGCACATTCGTAAACATGGCTGAGCAAATGCTTCATTTGTTTATATCTGTCTGTCTCTACTTTCCCATCCTTTGTACTCTGGAAGGTGAATATCATTCTCCTATAACATTATCGCTTACTTACACCCCATTCCCCTCCGGACTAGTTATGTTACCTTATCACAACATCGCTCTGAAATCGAATCGCCCAATCTCACAGACTGTCCGTTACCATTCTTTCACCAAATACACCGTGTCACATTATCGCCTAGATGTCTCTCATCCTTCACCACTAAACCACTCATAACCTAGTTTACGCAATTTATTGCAGTATATTTAGGGAGTAACTTCCTGTGTGAACAGAGTGACAAATGTCTTAGTAGTTAGATTTAGTTTAGAAATACGACACTTAGTTACAAGTATATCTGGCAATTTGCTATATACATAACGACTGTTTGTAGATGAATGGTTCAGAGAACCGACATGTTGATAAATTAGACACTGATGAAGCCACTGTGTGGCGAAACGTTTCCTCAATAAAGATACCCAAGAGTTGCACATGTGTCAAATTTATCAACATAACGACTGTCCACTTGATGAAGTAAAAAGAAACAGTACAAGACTAAATGACAAGAAATCATCATATTTATGTAAAAAAATCAATAAAATCTGAGCATGTTTCATTAATTTGATGGTAATAAATACATGAATGACAGGTTTTAAAATTATGTAGAATATACATACAAATACATTCTTGCTAGCCCTCTTAGCGCATAGTTTCCAAACCTGCCTGTAACCTGTCTTGCTTGTAACTTCACATTAAATGTGGGACGTTATTTAGTCAATATTAAGTTTATTTTAAGGAAGGACACAAAAACTCACCCATACAAAAATATATTAATATTAAGGTGACATATACAACCTACAATCTACTACAACCAACATAACCTTTACTCACATTAGTTCACTAGCACACTGCTACTAGTGAGTAAAACTATCATTTATAAACAGGGAGGCTCCATGACACCCTCCCCGTTTTCTGTAGGCTACTCAACCTACAGGCTGTATACCTGGAGAGGGTTTCAGGGGTTAACGCCCCTGAGGCCCGGTCTGTGACCAGGCCTCATGGTGAATAAGGGCCTGTATTAATACTCTCAACAAAGCTTAAACAGGCCTCTGCACACTAGGGCCTGACAGGTAAACGTGAGACCACTTAAACCAATAAAATAACCTATGGTATAAACTTATAAAAAAAACCCATCTCTACAAAAACCAAAGCATGAGGCCTTAGGACATCTTGGTGCAGGTGCTGCGCTCCACGTACTGACACACACACACACACACACACACACACACACACACACACACACACAAACCTCACTCTCCTCTCCTGGTTACTCTGGCCAAAAATAATATGCGTCCGGTTTCATAATTAATCCCCGAAACTGACATTATATATGGAGGGTGTTTTATACAATATTCACCAACAAATTACGTAATAAATACACTACGTAATAAGCAGACCATGTGATGTAAGGGTCTTCATTCTCATCATTTTATTCTTCATGTACAGAGTCCACATTTTTTACGCATTCTTCTTATGGAATCTCTTAGGCAAGAATATCTTGGCCATAGTGAGTGATCCTAAAAATATCTTGAGGTAAAATATTCAGTCTAACAGAAAGATGAGGATGTGGGAAAGTTCGAACACGTGGATTGGGTAAAGTAATACTCACGTAGGCTGCAGACAAGGTAACGGCTGTAAGGGCTCTCTCCACATTATCTGTAATTATACGTACTACCAGCCTACGTGAGTATTACTTTACCCAATCCACGTGTTCGAACTTTCCCACATGATAAGGAAACGTTGTGTATACATCAGGCTGGACTATTTTATTGCAGTCAGTTTCTGAAAATGGTGAATTTCTTTTCTTCATCATGACTGAAACTCTGTAACTACGGTACCATAATTTCTGCCAGATAGTTCAAGATGGTCCACGATCAATGTTATCTACAGGACGACGGAGGTCAGGAGGAATGACAATTCCATCAGTAGAGAACTGACTCAGTGCCGACTGGACAAACTTGTGCTCAGGATGCAGAACATAAATGAAGGTGACTGACAGACCAGGGTACCCAAGTTTATTCACAACTTCCTGTCTCCCGTACAATGAGTAGAGGAAGAGACCAACGTATACAGGTAATGGTGTCTCCTTTGAGATGTGACGATTCTTCCACTGAGAGATGCTGAGCGTTGGATGCTGTTCTTTAATGTTCGTATCAGGTGATGAACCATGGGTGATCATCCCAATCAGAAAATTAAATGATTCATATACCGATGATTGTTCACAGTGAAATGTGAATTTAACCATCACCATAGCGAATACATTATTCACAAATAACTCGCACATGAAAGAAAATTACGACGACTCTTCGGTCCGACTTGGACCATTAATGATCCAAGTCGGACCGAAACATCGTCATAACTTTCTTTCTATGTCCGGGTGATTTGTATATTGTTCCAGTCACGTTATTATACCTTCTGATTCTTCAGAATACATTATCTTCATTTACATGACGCACAGTCTCACGTTAGTATTTAAGTGCAGTTCTAGTGACTCTTTTGAAGACACTGGACGCAGTTTCCAGTGAAGGATGTCATAACAATATCTTACATAGTTCTGTCGGTCAAAAGTATAACTCCCTTTCCAAATCCAAGTTCCTCTCGAAGAATACATTTGAAGACCAACTTTCTTCAGCATGTGTAGTATCTAATCTTGTGTACCACAGGATCACCCATTGCAACGTTCGGAAGAGCATCGTATTTTCTTTTAAATCGCCAGTCAGTGCCTTCTGCTTCACTTCATTAGTAATATAAAGATGAAATCAACTCAAAGAGTGAAACAGTGTCTTTCAGTTTGTATGAAACTGATTTAAAGAAGTCATTCTGGAGGAGGCCTGGTCGTCGACCGGGCCACGGGGGCGTTGATCCCTGGAATACCCTCCAGGTAGGTGAGGTGATTTACAGTTGTCATTTTTGAGGTATTATGAAAGCGATGACATATCATTAAAAAAGAATGATGTTATATACGTTCTGTAAATAATTCCTGAAGTTTAGATAATTAGAAAAACATTCTTCAGCTTTGAGCTCTCTTAACGCTTACTTGTAACACAACCAGTCACTCACTATTTGAGCTCCCTTAACGCTTACTTATAACACAACCAGTCACTCACTATTTAAGCTCCCTTAACGCTTACTTATAACTTAACCAGTCACTCACTATTTAAGCTCCCTTAACGCTTACTTATAACACAACCAGTCACTCACTATTTGAGCTCCCTTAACGCTTACTTATAACACAACCAGTCACTCACTATTTGAGCTCCCTTAACGCTTACTTATAACACAACCAGTCACTCACTATTTGAGCTCCCTTAACGCTTACTTATAACACAACCAGTCACTCACTATTTTCTTCTTCCGTGAAGACACATGCTGTCTTGGTGCGACACTCAAATTTAATTTATAAGTTTAGAGAGAAAAACTCTGGATGTTGGACAGCTGGGGCGTATATTATCCCTGAGTGCGACACTTTCCCGCACAGGGGGAATAAACTTCTCACACAGTGGGCAAGTCTCTCCACAAAGTGTGAGAGACAAAGTATTCTATTTCACGCCAGAGGTGACAGACTCCCAAAGTACTTGACGTCTAGTGTCATGTGCCATGTATCGTAGGTCGAGTGTTAGATATCACATGACATCCTCTTATTTTAATTACAGTTAGTCTTTCTACTGCACTAAGGTCACGAATGTCGTATATCACCTGTGTACCACTAGTTACGAATACGTTAGACCCAAATATAAACACATTGAGGTGTATACCTCTCCACGTGTACGTGTACTGCTTCTCGCAATGCTTACACGCTATAATATATATATATATATATATATATATATATATATATATATATATATATATATATATATATATATATATATATATATATATATAAGGATGGTTTACTAATGGGATTTAAAGCCAATCGACTACACGAGGGTCATTAAAGGAGATATGTATTTTGTTCACGATCAGTTATGAATGCTTTCAGCCCTACAATAAGGATGCATCTCTTTTAGTGCAAGAGAGAAAATATTTACATTAGTTATCCATGACCTGAATACGGCCAGAGAAAATGGAATTATGCCTCACTACTAAAATTTTGCTGATTTAGCCCATTCTCCAAAATCTGACTCGTTCATTAGTAAACGCTCGTTTGTCTTCATACGTTACACCAAGCGCTACCAGACGCAAGTGATCTACAGTTTTATCGTTGACTAATTATACGGAAACGGACTAATAAGCGTGTTAAATGAATGTCAGACCTCGTCCTATTTTTGAGATAATTATAGTTATAACATCTAACATTAAGAGATTTCTGTCGCTGAGATGTAGTTATACATTGCACATCTGGAAAAAAAATATAACTTAGCCTAACATAACCCAACGTATCCCAACATAATTTAAAATAACATAATGTAATAACACTTAACTTACTCCGTAATAGACAGAAATGGAGCTGGCCTGTCTTCGATTACGGTCCCGGTAGTATGAGGCGCCTCGACCTGGAGTTTACCTGGTGTTTACCTGGAGAGAGTTCCGGGGATCAACGCCCCCGCAGCCCGGTCTGTGACCAGGCCTCCTGGTGGATCAGAGCCTGATCAACTGAACTGAAATGTTAATTGATGATTGGCACAGTAGAGAAAATCGAGCCAAAATATAAGTATTATTTTTGTTATTTTCCAGCATAATTTGCTTAAGAAATAACTACCGCATTCCGTGTAGATAAATTGTATCGTGAAATGAATAAGTAATACTTGAGTTATACATAGTATTAGCATTCAGTAATTGTCATACATTTTAACTTATCGAAACCTAACTTGACATAATCTAAGCCAAAGTAAACCTAACCTAACTTAACCTAACTTAACCTAACCTAACCTAACCTAACCCAACTTAACCTAACCTAACCTAACTTAACCTAACCTAACCTAACTTAACCTAACGTAACGTAACCTAACCTAACTTAACCTATCCTAACTTAGCTTAACCTAACCTAACTTAACCTAGCTTAACCTAACGTAACCTAACGTAACGTAACCTAATTTAACGTAAGCTAACCTAACCTCGCCTAACGTAAACTAACCTAACCTAACTTAACCCAGCTTAACCTAACGTAACCTAACGTAACCTAACCTAACCTAACGCAACCTAAAGTAACCTAACGTAACCTAACCTAACGAAACCTAACCTAACTTAATAGCGTAACCTAACGTAACGTAACCTCACCTAGCCTAACTTAACCTAACGTAACGTAACGTAACCTAACTTAACCTAACATAACATAACGTAACCTATCGTAACCTAACCTAACGAAACCTAACTTAATAGCGAAACCTAACGTAACCTAACCTAACCTAACCTAACCTAACCTCACCTAGCCTAACTTAACCTAACGTAACCTAACCTCACCTAGCCTAACTTAACCTAACGTAACCTAATCTAACTCGAGACTTGAGAATCAATTCGAGTGCGCAACACTGCACCAATAGCAATTCGGCTAACAACGAACGCTCTAATTTGAGAGCAGATAGTTTGAGTACATATTATTAATACAATATAGCCAATCACAGGGATACATTAAGTGCATTATGACCTAATATGTGTAAATATATTATTTTTACGAGAATTTCAGCACTGCTATTGAATAATCTAAAGCTATTTTTTAGATAATATGAATATTTAATAAACAATATTAAATATTTTTAAAACTCCCCGGAATCTAATTCAGCGTATTTCAAAACCTGGTCGTGCCTCCCCCAGGATGCCACCCATAACATTCGCCTAGTACCTGTGTTCACTGCTAGGTGGCAAGGGGCTACAGGTGAGTCGCCAGTTCCTAATGTCTCCACCTGCTCCAGGATCAAACCCGGATCCATCGATTGTTATTGCTGTAATTACACCATTCCCCGCGACACCCCACATCAAACATCGATTAGTCATGCGTGCTCCAAATGACAATTACAGAGCACTTGTGATAGTTCGCATGTCGAGAGGTAATGAGTGATGGGACATGATTATATTGTGTCTCTGTGAATGTAATTTGAGTTTGCTTGGAGCTAGAGCTATACCTCAGTCCCGCCTGTTACCTTTCGACTAGGTGGTGTGAATTGGTTATGTCATATCTATGTCTGAACCTCCAGTGTTGAGAACGATAACACTGTCAGTGTCCAGTTCATTCTTCTAAGTTCCTACCCTTATGTCGAAGAATTTTTTTCTGATCTACTTCCTCGTTGGAATGTGTAATTTTCATCTATGTCTATACAGGAATCTTTTATATGTCGTTATCATATCTCACTCCTCGTTCCTCTAGTGACGGAAATCCCAGCCCACTTTATAACGATCCGCCATAACGCCCACCTTCAACCTTCCTCAGAAATCAATCAATGTTTGACCAGGCAAGTGTTGCGCATCGGGACTAGATATACATATGTGTATGTGTACTGTGTATGCACCTCCAATATTTATGTTAATTGTTATTTTTCTACCAGAGATGTTCTTCGAGTAAATGTCAATTTCCAAAATCTACATGGAAAAAGATAAACTATTTCATAATCCCGACAAGAATATATTGATATGTTGTAAGAACAGATAAGTATCATGAAAATTTAATCCTTGAAAAGATTTATAATGATGAGAGCTAAGCACTGAGTATTCTACTCAGACTTCTTTTTTAATAATATAAATTTAAAACGCCTAATTACTGTATTCCCTGTAAAAAAGGAGGATAATGGTGTCACTGGTTAACATTTTCAAGCATTTGTCTTTAATAATAAATGTATATATGCTCAGTAATACCCCACATGGAGACAGAAACTCAGATTATTCTATCTGTATATTTCGCTTGACCAATGAGCTACGAGGCTTCTAATAAGAATCATCCCGAAACAGAACTTTTTATGTTTTCGTCAGTGACATCGTCTGTGTGGCTACTGCTTCTTCCCACAGCCCCGGTAGCGTTCCCAGTAAGTCTATTCTCACGTGCTTTAAAGCCATATAATCCATAAAATCAACACTGTGAAAACAATTGGAGCTGTCAGAACAAACTAATTAAATCCTATATATTTTTCTAATACCATAATAAATAAATCCTGTACCGCTAAACTACATTACAGCCACTACCACTAACCATCATTAAACCACAAGTTGCACAATAATATTACCACTTTTCATTACAGAACTATAACCAAGATCCCTCACCATCACTTGACCATCCACCACCATCACCACAACATTCATTACAGAACTATAACCAAGATCCCTCACCATCACTTGTCCATCCACCACCATCACCACAACATTCATTACAGAACTATAACCAAGATCCCTCACCATCACTTGACCATCCACCACCATCACCACAACATTCATTACAGAACTATAACCAAGATCCCTCACCATCACTTGACCATCCACCACCATCACCACAACATTCATTACAGAACTATAACCAAGATCCCTCACCATCACTTGTCCATCCACCACCATCACCACAACATTCATTACAGAACTATAACCAAGATCCCTCACCATCACTTGTCCATCCACCACCATCACCACAACATTCATTACAGAACTATAACCAAGATCCCTCACCATCACTTGACCATCCACCACCATCACCACAACATTCATTACAGAACTATAACCAAGATCCCTCACCATCACTTGACCATCCACCACCATCACCACAACATTCATTACAGAACTATAACCAAGATCCCTCACCATCACTTGTCCATCCACCACCATCACCACAACATTCATTACAGAACTATAACCAAGATCACTCACCATCACTTGACCATCCACCACCATCACCACAACATTCATTACAGAACTATAAGCAAGATCACTCACCATCACTTGTCCATCCACCACCATCACCACAACATTCATTACAGAACTATAACCAAGATCACTCACCATCACTTGACCATCCACCACCATCACCACAACATTCATTACAGAACTATAACCAAGATCCCTCACCATCACTTGACCATCCACCACCATCACCACAACATTCATTACAGAACTATAACCAAGATCCCTCACCATCACTTGTCCATCCACCACCATCACCACAACATTCATTACAGAACTATAACCAAGATCCCTCACCATCACTTGACCATCCACCACCATCAAAACAACATTCATTACAGAACTATAACCAAGATCCCTCACCATCACTTGACCATCCACCACCATCACCACAACATTCATTACAGAACTATAAGCAAGATCCCTCACCATCACTTGTCCATCCACCACCATCACCACAACATTCATTACAGAACTATAACCAAGATCCCTCACCATCACTTGACCATCCACCACCATCACCACAACATTCATTACAGAACTATAACCAAGATCCCTCACCATCACTTGACCATCCACCACCATCACCACAACATTCAATACCGCTACACTACCCATAATAACGGATTTAAAGCACTGCTACACACTATATTAACCTGAATCTAACCTCTCATCAAGACCGTCATCATTTCTCCGCACCACCAGCAATTTATGTTCAACACAGAATCAACAACAATTAACACCATTAAATATAAGGAAGTGAAATAACCGAACACGGAGTTAAAAGTGAAAAGAGAGTGTGGATTTTTTTTACAATTTTCCTAAATACATCATGTGCAAATATGAATAATACATTATTCATATTTGCATTAAAATGTGATGCTGATTTGATCCTTCAAAAAAATTTGTGTGAAGGAGGGTGTGCAGCTGCCGCGGAGTGATACAGGGAGAAGGAAGCCATAGTGAAACAATGTGTTAGCACCGGTCGGTTAGTGGTGGGGAGTAATCTGGCGCCAACGACGCCATAATTGGGTATTTCGGCCCGAATTTGTAATAGGAGCTCATGTTAATATCCCCTACTGAAGAACCGTGACAGGAAATTTGCGGGACCTCCAGAATTACTTGTGGATGGTAGAAAATAAGGAGAGTACGCCATCACTCACACTACTGTGTTATATGTATTGTACTATAATTATATTCTGTGTACCCAGTAAGCCAAATAATATGCAGATCACACTAATTTTTAATTTACCATTATTGGTATTAATGTATAGTAATTTAATTAGTAATTTAATTTCAAGTCAAGCTTTTTGTGAGACTGGTGAAAGATGGGCATCGAAGGAGTGACAGTCCTGTGACAAGTTACAGAGAGATTGCAAGCAACGTGCACGGTAGGATCTCACCTTCAAGGACCATAACATTATATCAATCGCAGCTGCTAGAAAAATGACAGGATGGATAATGAGAACCTTCAAAACTAGGGATGCCAAGCCCATGATGACACTCTTCAGGTCACTTGTTTTATCTAGGCTGGAATATTGCTGCACACTAACAGCACCTTTCAAGGCGGGTGAAATTGCTGACCTAGAAAATGTACAGAGAACCTTCACGGCGCGCATAACGGAGATAAAACAACTCAATTACTGGGAGCGCTTTAAGTTCCTGAACCTGTATTCCCTGGAACGCAGGCGGGAGAGATACATGATTATATACACCTGGAAAATCCTAGGAGTAGTACCGAACCTGGACACGAAAATCACTCACAATGAAAGCAAAAGACTTGGCAGACGATGCAACATCCCCCCAATGAAAAGCAGGGGTGTCACTAGCACGTTAAGAGACCATACAATAAGTGTCAGGGGCCCGAGACTGTTCAACTACCTCCCAGCATACAAAAGGGGGATTACCAATAGACCCCTGCCAGTCTTCAAGCAGGCACTAGACAAGCACCTAAAGTCGGTACCTGACCAGCCGGGCTGTGTCTCGTACGTTGGATTGCGTGCAGCCAGCAGTAACAGCCTGGTTGATCAAGCTCTGATCCACAAGGAGGCCTGATCACAGACCGGGCCGCGGGGACGTTGATCCCCGGAACTCTCTCCAGGCAAACTCCAGGTAAGAGATCCAGGAGTTAGCACTGCACAAAGTTCATCACTAGAAAAAACATATAAACTAAAAACTTATCAGTATACGCAAAACTTGATGTCACAAATAATTTTTTCACTCATGTTAGTCCCATCTTAGAACATGTGCCGGCAGTATGGACCAAGCACACGATGAAACATTATAAAGGCACTAGAGAGGATGCTGAGGTTAGTATCAACATCATTACCGAGACTACGAGGAATGGACTATTAGGAAAGACTAGGGCAATACAAAATATTCAGGAGATAAGTTTATAGGGACGGGTTGTTTGAGATGCTAAGAAATAGAGCTCATGGACAAAGATTACAGGTAAAGATTCAGTGGAACCTGAATCTACACGAGTTAAAATGTTGGTACACTGTAGGACAAACCTATTTCTCCACAAACCGTACCACGGGCGGGGATAGAACCCGCGATCAGAGACTCTCTGATCGCGGGTTCTATCCCCGCCCGTGGTATGGTTTGTTTGCAATCGTGTCATTACGATTTCGTGAGTCAAGTTATTTCTCCACAGTAGGTCGAAAATTATGAGTTAAGGCTAAGAAACAGATGTCACCATTATCCCATTACAATAATAGGTACACTAATTTAAATATTCTGGATATTTCAGTAAAATATTGAAGAGTAATAAGGTAAACATGAAATATAATTTTCAGGTTAATCTAAACTCAGAACGATCGATCGACGTCATCAAAACCTCATTACCAAAGATAAAAAACTATTTCGAAACTTGGAAGACAATGATGCTGGAAGCTTAAAGAAAGTTCGGTGAGATGTTAATTTTGTGTGTGAGTGTGTGTGTGTGTGTGTGTGTGTGTGTGTGTGTGTGTGTGTGTGTGTGTGTACTTACCTAATTGTGGTTGCAGTGGTCGAGTCATAGTTCCTGGCACCACCTCTTCACTGGTCATTACTAGGTCACTCTCTCCCTACTCCATGAGGTGTATCATACCTCTTCTTGAAGCTATATATATGGGTCCTGCCTCCATTACCTCACTTTCAAGGACCATTCCACTTACTGACGACTCTGTGACTGACGAAATATTTCCAAACATCCCTGTGACTCATCTGAGTCCTCAGCTTCCAACTGTGGCCCCTTGTTGCTGTGTCCCATCCCTGGAACAACCTGTCTCTGTCCGCCTTGTCGATTCCTCTCAGTATTTCATCATGTCATCCCTGTCCAGTGTCGCCAGGTCGAGTTCCCTTAATCTCTTCTCGTAGGACATGCTCCTTAGCTGCGGGACTAGTTTCGTTGCAAACCTTTGTACTTTCTCTAGTTTCTTGATGTGCTTGGCCAGGTGTGGGTTTCAAACTGGAGTTGCATATTCCAATATGGACCTGACATACACGGTGTACAGGGTCCAGAACTTCTTACTGAGATATCTGAATTCTGTTCTTGGGTTCGCTAGTCACCCTTATGCTGCAGCAGTTTATTGGTTGATTTGCGCCTCAGATGTGCTCAGTATTATACACAATCCATGATCCTTTTCCTTTTCCTGTGTGTTTGTACTTATCAACAGGGTCTCAGCTCCTGTCCCTGCCTCTCAACTTTCAAGATTCATTCTCCCCCTAGCCTCATTGGTTCTGTCGTACTTACTCTTCAAACTATGTATGAAGCCTGCCTTCACCACATCTTCGTCAAGGTTATCCCTCCCTGTTTACCCTATTAATTCTCACGAATAATTTATAAGTTATCAATTATATATATAGTATATATAAATCAATAACAACACTGCGGCTAGCCGAGGGCTCGAACCCGTGCTGGTTTGGGCTGCTTCATGGTGAGCGAAAATCACACGATGCTCTAACCCACAAGACCACTCAATCCTACAAAGATCACGCACCCAGTAGAGCTAGGCGTTGTACCGTGATCCGAGGACATACGATGGTATGGGAGTACTAGCCTCCACAAGCAGTATATATTGTATTGTAACAAAAATCACACATGACACTAACTCACAGAACCACGCAATTCTACAAGAATCACGCACCCAACTAGTACACCAAACAGGGAGTAGAATGAAATTAGCTCAGAGACACCCACACCACCGTATGTCCTCGGATCACGGTAAAACACCTAGCTCTGATATGTGTGTGATTCTTGTAGGATTGCGTCGTCTAGTAGGTTAGGGCGTCATGTGTGATTTTTGCTCACTATGGGGCAGGCTAAAACGGCGTGGTTTCGAATCCTCGGCTAGCCGCAGTGTTACTGATTCAGTACCACTTGTTCATGGTTACAATAATATAAAATACTGCTCGTGGAGGCTAGTACACCAAACGGGGAGTAGAATGAAATTAGCTCAGAGACGTCCACAGCAACGTATCTTCTCAGATCACGGTAAAACATCTAGCTCTGCCAGGTGCAAATTCTTGTGGGATTGCGTAGTCCTATGGGTTAGAGCATCATGCATGATTTTCGCTCACCATGGGGTGGGCCAAAACGACATGGGTTCTGAATAATCGGCTAATCACAGTATTGTTACTGATATATATATATATATATATATATATATATAATATATATATTTATATATATATATATATATATATATATATATATATATATATATATATATATATATATATATATATATATATGCAAAACAGCAACTGTGAAAGAGCAGTGAAATTCCAAGTGCTTTCGTGACTACTCACATTGTCAAGGAATTATGAAAGTAATACATCAAAGGAAGGCAATTAAAGGGCTTAGACCACACTTCACAGTCAACCCCCACAACAAAGAAACACCTGACGCGCGACAATACCGGACTCATAAGAAAAGAGGAACACTGCAGTAGGTCCACTGGTTCAACTAGACAGGTCCTCACGACATCCCACTAACAAAATATTCTACCCAAGAAATAAGGTTTATCATTTGTCCAATGTATCATATATATATATATATATATATATATATATATATATATTTATTATCACACCGGCCGATTCCCACCAAGGCAGGGTGGCCCGAAAAAGAAAAACTTTCACCATCATTCACTCCATCACTGTCTTGCCAGAAGGGTGCTTTACACTACAGTTTTTAAACTGCAACATTAACACCCCTCCTTCAGAGTGCAGGCACTGTACTTCCCATCTCCAGGACTCAAGTCCGGCCTGCCGGTTTCCCTGAATCCCTTCATAAATGTTACTTTGCTCACACTCCAACAGCACGTCAAGTATTAAAAACCATTTGTCTCCATTCACTCCTATCAAACACGCTCATGCATGCCTGCTGGAAGTCCAAGCCCCTCGCACACAAAACCTCCTTTACCCCCTCCCTCCAACCCTTCCTAGGCCGACCCCTACCCCGCCTTCCTTCCACTACAGACTGATACACTCTTGAAGTCATTCTGTTTCGCTCCATTCTCTCTACATGTCCGAACCACCTCAACAACCCTTCCTCAGCCCTCTGGACAACAGTTTTGGTAATCCCGCACCTCCTCCTAACTTCCAAACTACGAATTCTCTGCATTATATTCACACCACACATTGCCCTCAGACATGACATCTCCACTGCCTCCAGCCTTCTCCTCGCTGCAACATTCATCACCCACGCTTCACACCCATATAAGAGCGTTGGTAAAACTATACTCTCATACATTCCCCTCTTTGCCTCCAAGGACAAAGTTCTTTGTCTCCACAGACTCCTAAGTGCACCACTCACTCTTTTTTCCCTCATCAATTCTATGATTCACCTCATCTTTCATAGACCCATCCGCTGACACGTCCACTCCCAAATATCTGAATACGTTCACCTCCTCCATACTCTCTCCCTCCAATCTGATATTCAATCTTTCATCACCTAATCTTTTTGTTATCCTCATAACCTTACTCTTTCCTGTATTCACCTTTAATTTTCTTCTTTTGCACACCCTACCAAATTCATCCACCAATCTCTGCAACTTCTCTTCAGAATCTCCCAAGAGCACAGTGTCATCAGCAAAGAGCAGCTGTGACAACTCCCACTTTGTGTGTGATTCTTTATCTTTTAACTCCACGCCTCTTGCCAAGACCCTCGCATTTACTTCTCTTACAACCCCATCTATAAATATATTAAACAACCACGGTGACATCACACATCCTTGTCTAAGGCCTACTTTTACTGGGAAAAAAATTTCCCTCTTTCCTACATACTCTAACTTGAGCCTCACTATCCTCGTAAAAACTCTTCACTGCTTTCAGTAACCTACCTCCTACACCATACACTTGCAACATCTGCCACATTGCCCCCCTATCCACCCTGTCATACGCCTTTTCCAAATCCATAAATGCCACAAAGACCTCTTTAGCCTTATCTAAATACTGTTCACTTATATGTTTCACTGTAAACACCTGGTCCACACACCCCCTACCTTTCCTAAAGCCTCCTTGTTCATCTGCTATCCTATTCTCCGTCTTACTCTTAATTCTTTCAATTATAACTCTACCATACACTTTACCAGATACACTCAACAGACTTATCCCCCTATAATTTTTGCACTCTCTTTTATCCCCTTTGCCTTTATACAAAGAAACTATGCATGCTCTCTGCCAATCCCTAGGTACCTTACCCTCTTCCATACATTTATTAAATAATTGCACCAACCACTCCAAAACTATATCCCCACCTGCTTTTAACATTTCTATCTTTATCCCATCAATCCCGGCTGCCTTACCCCCTTTCATTTTACCTACTGCCTCACGAACTTCCCCCACACTCACAACTGGCTCTTCCTCACTCCTACAAGATGTTATTCCTCCTTGCCCCTCAAGGAAGGTTCCTTGATGTTGGTGAGGGGCTCTTGATTTAGGGAATTGGATCTGTGCTCCAGTTCCCCGAATTAAGCCTGAATGCCTTCCACATCCCCCCCCCCAGGCGCTGTATAATCCTCCGGGTTTAGCGCTTCCCCCTTGATTATAATAATAATAATAATAATATTCCTCCTTGCCCTATACACGAAATCACAGCTTCCCTATCTTCATCAACATTTAACAATTCCTCAAAATATTCCTTCCATCTTCCCAATACCTCTAACTCTCCATTTAATAACTCTCCTCTCCTATTTTTAACTGACAAATCCATTTGTTCTCTAGGCTTTCTTAACTTGTTAATCTCACTCCAAATTTTTTTCTTATTTTCAACAAAATTTGTTGATAACATCTCACCCACTCTCTCATTTGCTCTCTTTTTACATTGCTTCACCACTCTCTTAACTTCTCTCTTTTTCTCCATATACTCTTCCCTCCTTGCATCACTTCTACTTTGTAAAAACTTCTCATATGCTAACTTTTTCTCCCTTACTACTCTCTTTACATCATCATTCCACCAATCGCTCCTCTTCCCTCCTGCACCCACTTTCCTGTAACCACAAACTTCTGCTGAACACTCTAACACTACATTTTTAAACCTACCCCATACCTCTTCGACCCCATTGCCTATGCTCTCATTAGCCCATCTATCCTCCAATAGCTGTTTATATCTTACCCTAACTGCCTCCTCTTTTAGTTTATAAACCTTTACCTCTCTCTTCCCTGATGCTTCTATTCTCCTTGTATCCCATCTACCTTTTACTCTCAGTGTAGCTACAACTAGAAAGTGATCTGATATATCTGTGGCCCCTCTATAAACATGTACATCCTGAAGTCTACTCAACAGTCTTTTATCTACCAATACATAATCCAACAAACTACTGTCATTTCGCCCTACATCATATCGTGTATACTTATTTATCCTCTTTTTCTTAAAATATGTATTACCTATAACTAAACCCCTTTCTATACAAAGTTCAATCAAAGGGCTCCCATTATCATTTACACCTGGCACCCCAAACTTACCTACCACACCCTCTCTAAAAGTTTCTCCTACTTTAGCATTCAAGTCCCCTACCACAATTACTCTCATACTTGGTTCAAAGGCTCCTATACATTCACTTAACATCTCCCAAAATCTCTCTCTCTCCTCTGCATTCCTCTCTTCTCCAGGTGCATACACACTTATTATGACCCACTTCTCGCATCCAACCTTTACTTTAATCCACATAATTCTTGAATTTACACATTCATATTCTCTTTTCTCCTTCCATAACTGATCATTTAACATTACTGCTACCCCTTCCTTTGCTCTAACTCTCTCAGATACTCCAGATTTAATCCCATTTATTTCCCCCCACTGAAACTCTCCTACCCCCTTCAGCTTTGTTTCGCTTAGGGCCAGGACATCCAACTTCTTTTCATTCATAACATCAGCAATCATCTGTTTCTTGTCATCCGCACTACATCCACGCACATTTAAGCAACCCAGTTTTATAAAGTTTTTCTTCTTCTCTTTTTTAGTAATTGTATACAGGAGAAGGGGTTACTAGCCCATTGCTCCCGGCATATATATATATATATATATATATATATATATATATATATATATATATATATATATATATATATATATATATATATATATATATATATATATGCAAAACAACCACTCTGAAAGAATAGAGAAATTCCAAGCGCTTTCGTGACTACTCACATTATCATAGTTCCTTGATAATGTGAGTAGTCACGAAAGCGCTTGGAATTTCTCTATTCTTTCAGAGTGGTTGTTTTGCATATTCTGAAATCACCTGTTTACTGTGATTTTATTGCATATATATATACAAACACTGATCTCTGGCCGAAGGAGACTCGAACCTACGAACCTTGGAACAAGGTACGCAGTGCCTTACCATTCTCACCACACTGGACAATACCTTGGCGTTCAGCTTGCGCTAGACGTTTGATCCAAGGCAGCCAGCTTTCAGGGAGAAGACTTACAGTTTTTCATCTCATCCCCTGCATGCATCAGCCTTACTAGAGATTTTAACAATGCAAGGAATTCAGGGTAGTAAGATGAGGTGGTATGTTGATTTCTGCCTTGCGTCTCCATGAACTGTAAATATGTGAACAGCTTACATATGTGATTATTAGTTACAATTGTTATTATTTATTCAGTGGTTACGTAGCTATATCGAGGGCTATCTGGTGTGTGGATAATGCAGAAGGCGTCACAAGGAGGGGTTTATTTCTATATAACTGTAGTGTTTCTAATAATGATTGTGTAGAGTTTGTCTGGATTATAACTAAATAATTGTGGTATGGATTTACATTTTCCCTTAATATGGTCACGATTATTAATGGAAAGCAATTATTTGATAGTTCATTCATCAACGTGATTATAATATTGTGTGGTCACAGTGTTATATAATTATTGGGAGTGAATAGCGGTTATTAAAGTTTGATTATTATATGGCTCTTATGAGTTTTAGACATTCAGCTTATAGATGAGAAGATTATTGATAATTCTTGGTGACAAACCGGGAAATAAATCTACAGACTCTCATTACCCCATTTCATTGACCCATTCCTACCAGTGTCTAGAGGCTCTCCCTCCCCATTTCGTTGTGCATATCCGACACCGCCGCCCTCCCCACCTCAAAACCCACCGCTAAACCCACCACTACCACCCACCACCACCACAACAACGACCACCCTCACCCACCACCACCACCACTGATCATCAAGCAGGTGCGTAAATCACCCGGGGACAGCTTCCTTGATACGTTCCTCCCACAGCATCGACACATGCACATCCTAAACATGCAAGATATTGCCTCTCTCACTATTGACGATGATGTATCGCTACGCAACGCGAATTGATACACTTTATATAATGAGAAATGGTAATGTGATACCGACAAGATGTGGAAAAAACAATTCAGTTCAGCACATTTATTAAACTTTTCTCCACTCATGGCGAAACGTTTCCTCTGTGTTTTAAGTGTTCTTGAGTATCTTTTTCCACAATTTTTGTGATGTTACATGTTTTAGGAAGATATGCTCAGTTACCCGGGTACTGGATGTTAACACGGGCTTGATACACAGCTTTAAGACTAAGCATGATAGTGCCCTACTACAAAGATACAATGACGTATATAATTAGTCACAGAGGCGGGACCAACAGCTGTGTATCAACCCTTTAAACTACGAGAAGATGAGTATAAAGGAACTAGGAAGGAGGATTACGAAGCAAGTCTCTTTTCAAAAATAAAAAGTAAAATGTGTTAACTTTGTGACATGCAAAAACATGTGTATCACACACACACGCACACACGGGGGGCCAGGAGCTATGACTCGACCTCTTTCAACCACAACTAGGTGAGTGCACACACACACACACACGAGGGGCCAGGAGCTATGACTCGACCTCTTTCAACCACAACTAGGTGAGTGCACACACACACACACACGAGGGGCCAGGAGCTATGACTCGACCTCTTTCAACCACAACTAGGTGAGTGCGCGCACACGCACACGCACACACACACACACACACACACACACACACACACACACATAGTTAATGAGATGATGGAATATGTAGCAACAATGTGCAAGGAGGCTGAGGAGAGGTTTGTACCCAAGGGTAACAGGAATAATGAAAAAGCCAGGATGAGCCCATGGTTCACCCAAAGGTGAAGGGAGGCAAAAACCAAGTGTGCTAGGGAATGGAAGAAATATAGACGGCAAAGGACCCAGGAGAATAAGGAGAGCAGTCGTAGAGCCAGAAACGAATATGCACAGATAAGAAGGGAGGCCCTAAGACAATATGAAAACGACATAGCAGCGAAAGCCAAATCTGACCCGAAACTGTTATACAGCCACATCAGGAGGAAAACAACAGTCAAGGACCACGTAATAAGGCAAAGGAAGGAAGGGGGAGAGACAACAAAAAATGCCCGTGAAGTATTGGGGAACTAAACAAGAGATTCAAAGAAGTGTTCACAAGAAGACAAAAGGGGGCTCCAGAAAGACGGAGAATGGGGGCACACCCCCAAGTCTGGACACAGTACAAAAACCGGGGAAAGAAGTGAAGAGGCTTCTGATGAGCTAGATACCTCAAAGGCAATGGGCCAGTAACATCCCCCCATGGCCCCTGAGAGGGGGAGAAAGGGGCCTTGTGTACCCCTAAAACAATATTCAATACTCTATCGAAACGGGGGAGTTGCCTAGGCATGGAAGACAGCAAATGTAGTCCCAATCTTTAAAAAAGGAGAAGAATGAAGCCTAAACTACAGACCAGTCACTAAATGTATATATGAAAAAATCATGAAAAGATTATAGGAAAGAGTGGTGGAACCCCTAGAAAGGAATATCTCATCAACCAGCCAAAGGTTTTCAGGGAGGGGAAACCCTTGCAAAAACCCACTGGAGTTCTATGACAGGGTGACAGCATAAACAAGAGAGAGAGGGGTGGGTGGATTGAAATTCTTGGACTGCAAGAAGGCGTTTGACACATTTCCACACAAGGATTTGTCAAAAACTGGGGGACCAACAGGGTAACGGGGAAGGCACTACAATGGATCAGGGAAATCTTTCGGGAAGACAGCACGAGTCATGGTACGTGGCAGGTGTCAGAGTGGGCACCTGTGACCAGCGGGGTCCCACAGGGGTCAGTCCTAGGACCAGTGCTGTTTCTGGTATTTGTGAACGACATGACGGAAGGAATAGACTCTGAGGTGTCCCTGTTTGCAGATGACGTGAAGTTGATAAGAAGAACTCACTCGATCGAAGACCAGCCAGAACTACAAAGGGATCTGGACAGGCTGGAGACCTGGTCCAGCAATTGGCTCCTGGGGTTCAATCCCACCAAGTGCAAAGTTATGAAGATTGGGTAAGGGCAAAGAAGACCACAGACGGAGTACAGTCTAGGGGGCCAGAGACTACAAACCTAACTCAAGGAAAAAGATCTTTGGGTGAGTATAACACCAGGCACATCTCCTGAAGCGCACATCAACCAAATAACGGCTGCAGCATATGGGTGCCTAGCAAACCTCAGAACAGCATTCCAACACCTTAATAAGGAATCGTTCATGACCCTGTACACCGTGTACGTTAGGCCCATATTAGAGTATGCGGCACCAGTTTCGAACCCACACCTAGCCAAGCACGTAAAGAAACTAGACAAAGTGCAAAGGTTTGCAACAAGACTAGTCCCAGAGCTAAGAGTATGTCCTACGAGGAGGGGTTTAAAGGGGAAATCAACCTGACAACACTGGAGGACAGGAGAGATAGGGGGGACATGATAACGACATAAAAAATACTGAGGGGAAAATTGACAAGGTGGACAAAGACAGGATGTTCCAGAGATTGGAAACAATAACAAGGGGACACAGTTGGAAGTTGAAGACACAGATAAATCACAGGGATGTTAGGAAGTATTTCTTCAGCCACAGAGTAGTCAGTAAGTGGAATAGTTTGGGAAGCGATGTAGTGGAGGCAGGATCCATACATAGCTTTAAGCAGAGGTATGATAAAGTTCACGGTTCAGGGAGAGTGACCTAGTAACGATCAGTGAAGAGGCGGGGCCAGGAGCTCGGACTCGACCCCCGCAACCTCAACTAGGTGAGTACGTACACACACACACACACACACACCCCACACACACACGGGGGGGGGCAGAAGCTATGACTCGACCTCTTTCAACCACAACTAGGTGAGTACACACACACACACATACACATATCCCACCCGGATATCAGATCCTGAGGAAAGATAGAGGGAGCAGAGGGAAAGGAGGAGTTGCAGTGCTCATTAAAAACCGATGGGGATTTAAGGAAATGGAAGGAATGAACGAAATGGTCGAAAGGGATTACATAGTAGGTGCAGTTCAGTCTGGGGGACATAAGGTAGTCATTTCAGTGATGTACGACCCGCCAAAGAACTAGAGGAGGCCAAGAGAAGAATAGGAAGAGAGCAACATAGCAATGGTGGACACACTAGCTGAGGTGGCCAGAAGAGCTGTCACGGGTAGAGCAAAGTTACTAGTTATGGGTGATTCCAATCACAAGGAGATTGATTGGGAAAACTTGGAGCCACATGGGGGTCCCGAAACATGGAGAGCTAAGGTGATGGATGTGGCACTGGAAAACCTCATGCATTAACATGTTAGGGATACCACCAGAGAGAGAGAGTGGCGAGGATGATGCAGCGAGTCTGGACCTCGTATTTACCCTGAGTAGCTCGGACATCACATATGAAAGGCCCCTCGGAGTTAGTGATCACGTGGTTCTGAGCCTTGAATGCATAGTAGAGTTACAAGTGCAAAGGGTGACATGAGTAGGATGGTAGAACCCAAACTACAAAAGGAGGGTCTACACAGGCACGAAGAACTTCCTGCAGTGGGAAAGAGAATTGGTAGGATAATCAGTAAACAAAATGATTGACTACTTGATAAAAAAATGTAAGGAGGCAGAGGAGAGGTTTGTTCCCAAGGGCAACAGAAATAATGGGAAGACCAGAATGAACTACTGGTTTACCCAAAGGTGTAGGAAGGCTAAACCTAAGTGTACCAGATAATGAAAAAAGTACAATTTTTCATTTTCCTTTCGCTCATGATCGCTTTTGATTGGTAACTAAAGCGAGTTTTTGGTACAATCGGGAAGTGTGTAAATATACTCTTTGTGTGTCTGCATTGCTTGTAAAAACTTCACAAAGCCCCCGGAGAGCGAAACGTTGCCACAATAATACGTCGCATTAATTGCACATGCGTCCTAACATATGATGACTTTTGAATATCTCTTCTGGTTCAATTCCAGTCTTCATCGCTTATGCTTAAATACACTACCAAAATCATCACTGTACTATTCCAGCTGCGTCCACTGAAGCAGGTCCTTCGTATCTGTCTCTCAGTTTCTCGTCTCGTCATGGCCACTTTCCCCCGGTGACATCTCCTCTTATTAGCTTTCCCTCCATTTCGTTCTTTAGACATTAAAACTGCTATTCTTCAACTAATACCGTTCTCAGTTCAGTAATTTTTTTTAGATTTCTTCCCCTGGCAACGATGTTTCCGATGTTTACTCAGTTTCCTGCTACTCTTGTTCTCTCCAGTACTTTGACAGATGTGATGAATGGATTAGAAAACCGACAAGTTGAAGAATTGAGTAATGGACTGAATACATCGATTCCAGGTTGAGGGACTGATTACCTCAAACTTCTCCTCTCCTTACCCATTTCTACTTTGTATTGGACTGATGAAGCCACTGTGTGGCGAAACGTTTCTTCAATAAAGATTCCCATGTGTTGCATAAGTGTCTCAATTCTTCTCCAGTACTTTGATGAAACCGGCCGCCGCCTTTCAGACGTAAAGATTGCAAGAGATGTGTTCACCTTGAAAACCACCTACGCTCTTTTCTGTCATGTCAGAGATCACAACCATCCCATTGACTGGTCCTCTGTTACTACTACTGCCAACCTGTCTTTTAGCCTTTTATGACTGTCTTGTCTAATCAACCTTTTTACCCTGTTTTCCTTACATTAATTTTAGTTCGACTTTTCTTCCTTAGATTCCTGCCTTTGTTAATACATTTTCAAATGCTCAGATCTTCATCGCACTTGTGACCTGAGCTTACCTTCACCTACTTCTTTCCTTTTTTCTTCATCTGTTTTCTGTATTTTCTTTACCTTTCCTGTTTTCTGAATATCCTCTTTCTTATTTTCCTTTCGTAGCTTCGGACAATTAGTCTGCTGCAGTTTCTCTCGTTCCCTTGGGTACAGGTGTTAGAGAGTTCAGTTACTTAAAACTCCACGATCTTGTAATGTAAAACACACACATTACTCTCTCCTGGTCCTGCCTAACGTAGCTCAATTAATCTCCTGCAGCTCTCCTCTGTTCTTTTAGTTTTATTACTACAACAAATCCTTTGACCATTTCACTCTACCACCACTACTACGATTACAATTGCCAATAATATAAAATCTTCAAACAAAACATCTACTGCTGTTGCTACCATCACTTCCTTTTTCACCCGCCCTCTACCGTATTTTCTTTAGGCCTTCTCCACATTTCTTGACCCATCTGTGACCTGACAATGGTCCAGGAAGTGCCGAAACGTCGTCGTAAAATTCTTCTACTTCGTGTGAGGCTTTGATGAATTGCTTGAGCCACAATATAGCTTATTACCCACCTTGTACATCATACACTCTCTTGCACCTTATTCCCAGGCCCTAAACTATCACCAACACCCATATACCCATACACCATATTCTCTTTCACACTAATACCTCCATACGTCATACACTCACCCACATATGTGATCCTGATAGATTAGCTGAGGGATTGACAATACTCAATTACAAACTAGTGTCACTGACTGGTGTAATTTATGACTTGCTGGAAAAGATAATCAGAGAGAGATAGACAAAGACAGAGATAGATAGATAGATAGATAGATAGATAGATAGATAGATAGAGAGAGAGAGAGAGAGAGAGAGAGAGAGAGAGAGAGAGAGAGAGAGAGAGAGTGAGTGAGTTGAGGTGAATAATAGCTCTTAGCTTGTAAATAAAGGTGCTCTTAACCTAACCGTGTACAACACTTGTATGAACGGAGAGAAAGAGAGAGAGAGAGAGAGAGAGAGAGAGAGAGAGAGAGAGAGAGAGAGAGAGAGAGAGAGAGAGAGAGAGAATCTATAGAGGAATTTAATAGCATGAATTTCGGGAAGGGAAATCCTGGCTTGGAATTTGTTGGAATTCTATGACAGAATACCGGAAATTGTTAAGCGAAAGAGAGGTGCGAGTCGGCTACATTTTGAGCGTAGAAGTGCACAAGATTAAGTACTATACAGAGGATTGATCCACAAAGAACGCAAACAAGAGGTTCCAGGAAAATATTCAGGACAGAACAGAGAGACAGACGATAAAGATGAAAACATGGGGATGGGTGAGATTAACAAATGGAGTCCCCCAAGGATCAGTACTCGACCTTTCATAATATACGTAAATGTGCCAAGGGATATTAATCGCTATGTACTGAACTAAAGAGACGAATAACGAAACTATAAGAAGGAAGCAGGCTAAATGAAAGTTTAGATCACGGAACGGATGGGGATTTCAACTGATGGCAAGTAAGTCCTAAATCTCACAAGCCAGTGTGTGGCCTGTGCCCACTGGGCTGTGAGTTTTATAGACTTCACTTGTCATAGGCTCAAACCCCACCCGTTCCATTGTTTGCAATCGTATTACAGTGGACCCCCGCATAACGATTACCTCCGAATGCGACCAATTATGTAAGTGTATTTATGTAAGTGCGTTTGTACGTGTATGTTTGGGGGTCTGAAATGGACTAATCTACTTCACAATATTTCTTATGGGAACAAATTCGGACAGTACTGGCACCTGAACATACTTCTGGAGTGAAAAAATATCGTTAACCGGGGGTCCACTGTATTACTGTTTCGTGAGTTACGAAGTTAAGACAATCTGCGTGTCAAAGAAATGACTACCAGGATTTAATCCAATCAAATAAAATCATCAGAAATTGGAGAGGGACGAAAAAGACACTTCTGGGTGTAAACTGGGAGGAAAGTTACACTGAAGGACTTGATAGCAACAATTACATGGAACATATTACCAGAAGTTAAATATACTGCATAACATCAGCAGCATATATGAGACTAAGAAATTACAGAACTGCCTTCAGAAACTTTAATAAGGAATATTTCAGGACAATGCACATGTGCGTTGTACCCATATTAACAGGTTCAGCAATGGTATATAGACCACACATGGGCAAGTACGTTCTGACACCTGGGAACGTACAGAAGTTTTCATCCAGGTTCCAGAAATGAGAGACTTGAACTGATGTTAGGTATAAGTTAACCCTGACAACCATGGAAGAGAGAATGACCAGGATGGACATAACGACGCATAAGGTTCGCTAGAGCGTAGAGGAAGAAGCAGTTTGAAACGTGATGAGAGGGAACAAGAGGAAAAGGAATCTCAGAATACATAAGCCTCAGGGAGGAATGTTAGGGAAAAATTCTTTCTAAGGGTAGTAAACCAGTGGAATGAAATTACTGAGAAGAGAGTGAAGGCAATTTCAAGAGTTGGTATGACAGAATGAGCCTTGTCATACTTTGTCTTGAAAGGAACGAATATATTTTGACAGATTTTTTAGGTTAGACTTAACATCAGCAAACACAACTCGGCAAGCACTTCATAAACACACACACTTATACATCAACCATGCACTAACCTTCCTCAGTGAAAACATATATCATACACACATCCACAATCACACAGCCATATTCCATACGCTCACTACACCAACATCCCCATACATCATACACGCACCAACACACCCATATATTTCATCCCCCTCTGTAAACTGCCAAGTTTTGTTGACTGTTGAAGATACTTTTGATTGATAGCCCCGTTTAAAAAAGAACGTCGAATTCCTTTCCGATCTCTTTTTTCGTCGCACTCTGCCTGCTCTCCCCTGGAACTTCCATTTTCGACTTTGAGGCCACGAGTTCTGAATTGAAATAAAACCTTCACTCTAATTCCTGCCATCGCCACCCGTCTGTTCTGTATCTCTATATGACAGATATTTGTTCTTCTACCTGTAAACAATTAGTGCAAACAGATTTGTATATTTCAACATTAAAACGTATATAATTTTTCTCTCTTCAGTGTAGATTACATTAAACGCTAAAAATCATTTACCCAGCAGAGGCAAAATTCCTCTAATTCAACATCATCCAGATTCAGCATCAAAATTCACAGCAGCAGAAGCATCCCAGCCAGTTGATGCAATTTAAGGAACACACAATGTAATATTTTTTCGAGTGCTGAATTCTGTTGGGGTCCGGGTGTAAAACTATTAATTGACGTTGTAAAAACAATTCCCTTTGTATTACAATATGTCTGATTGCGGTTCGTTCCGCTGATTTCCTAACAAATTATATTTAATTCGTTCGGATCATTACATAGAATGTATTGCAATTTGTGAGTTGTCTATTTATCACCGAGGAGATAAACTGTCAGGGCTGTCATTTATAACTGTCGATCTATCTCTCTGCTGAAGTCGATAGTCTACCCGGTTAAAGTCTGTCTATTTTTTGAGGGTTTTAAGGTTGCCTGTCACCTGAACACACATCACGGAAACTATAAACAATGAAATGAGAATTTAAGAAAACTCTCAGCGAATTCACACTGTGATGAATGGTTTAAAAAACCGACAAGTTGAAGATTGAGACACTTATGCAACATATGGGAATCTTTTTTCAGGAAACGTTTCGCCACACAGTGGCTTCATCAGTCCAATACAAAGCAAAAAGGTGTAAGAATAAGAGGAGTTTGAGGCAATCAGTACCTCAGCCTAGAGTCGATGTGTTCAGTCCATCAATCTTGTAGATTGAACACATCAACTCCAGGCTAAGGGACTGATTACCTCAAACTCCACCTCTCCTTACACCTGCTTTGTATTGGACTGATGAAGCCACTGTGTGGCGAAACGTTTCCTGAAAAAAGATTCCCATATGTTGCAGAATATACACTGATATACTCTACTCATCTCTCATTTTAGATTATCTTGTTGCTTAAGTGATGTAAACATAACTAGGTTTATTAAAGAAACAAGACAACACAGTGATTGCCAACTTAAAATCTTTCTTAATATTAAAATAACTTCAAGGTTTATCAACTAACTTAGTAAAGACAGCTACACTTTATTGCACATTAATTACACACGCTGGAAATATAAAGACATTTGATAGGTAAATAAAAATATCTTACATTGATGGTAAATTCTTACTATCATTGTTTTTCAAAGAGATTAAAGCTCTTGGCCTCTTTAACCTATATATATATATATATATATATATATATATATATATATATATATATATATATATATTTCCTGGAGTTTACCTGGAGAGAGTTCCGGGGGTCAACGCCCCCGCGGCCGGTCTGTGACCAGGCCTCCTGGTGGATCAGAGCCTGATCAACTAGGCTGTTACTGCTGGCTGCATGCAAACCAACGTACGAGCCACAGCCCGGCTGGTCAGGAACTGACTTTAGGTGCTTGTCCAGTGCCAGCTTGAAGACTGCCAGGGGTCTGTTGGTAATCCCCCTTATGTATGCTGGGAGGCAGTTGAACAGTCTCGGGCCCCTGACACTTATTGTATGGTCTCTTAACGTGCTAGTGACACCCCTGCTTTTCATTGGGGGGATGGTGCATCGTCTGCCAAGTCTTTTGCTTTCGTAGTGAGTGATTTTCGTGTGCAAGTTCGGTACTAGTCCCTCTAGGATTTTCCAGGTGTATATAATCATGTATCTCTCCCTCCTGCGTTCCAGGGAATACAGGTTTAGGAACCTCAAGCGCTCCCAGTAATTGAGGTGTTTTATCTCCGTTATGCGCGCCGTGAAAGTTCTCTGTACATTTTCTAGGTCGGCAATTTCACCTGCCTTGAAAGGTGCTGTTAGTGTGCAGCAATATTCCAGCCTAGATAGAACAAGTGACCTGAAGAGTGTCATCATGGGCTTGGCCTCCCTAGTTTTGAAGGTTCTCATTATCCATCCTGTCATTTTTCTAGCAGATGCGATTGATACAATGTTATGGTCCTTGAAGGTGAGATCCTCCGACATGATCACTCTCAGGTCTTTGACATTGGTGTTTCGCTCTATTTTGTGACCAGAATTTGTTTTGTACTCTGATGAAGATTTAATTTCCTCGTGTTTACCATATCTGAGTAATTGAAATTTCTCATCGTTGAACTTCATATTGTTTTCTGCAGCCCACTGAAAGATTTGGTTGATGTCCGCCTGGAGCCTTGCAGTGTCTGCAATGGAAGACACTGTCATGCAGATTCGGGTGTCATCTGCAAAGGAAGACACGGTGCTGTGGCTGACATCCTTGTCTATGTCGGATATGAGGATGAAGAACAAGATGGGAGCGAGTACTGTGCCTTGTGGAACAGAGCTTTTCACCGTAGCTGCCTGTTAGTGAGGAAATTATAGATCCATCGACCGACTTTTCCTGTTATTCCTTTAGCACGCATTTTGTGCGCTATTACGCTATTACGTGCCGAATATGTAAAACTGGTCAGTTAGCCAGAACTCATTTAAAATTAAGTCCTTTCTAAAATTTTCTCTTATACGTTTAAAGATATATATTTTTCATTAATGTAAATGTAAAAAAAATTAATTTTGCACCAAAAGAATCTTAGAAAACTTACCTAACCTAATTATAACAAGAGCAATTTATTTTAGCCTAACCCAACTAAATGTATTTTAGATTTGTTTACAGAAATTTAATACTAAACAAACACAGTGAAATATATTTTTTTCGCTAGGTTCAGAATGATTTTGGCGAAATTATTGCATACACAAATTTTCACTTGTCCTATATGGCAAGATTAGCGTTGCTATTTAAGCCAAGATTGCAAATTCTGCCTATTCGGCACGACATATATATATATATATATATATATATATATATATATATATATATATATTATATATATATATATATATTGTATTTTTGTAAATGTTTTGTCAACGTATTTTGTCTTTAAATAAAATATATAAAAATATAGGGAGTGGTAGGAGAAAATTCTCAAACAGCTTCAGGGAGAACCTTGAGTTTTCCCTGAAGCAAGTTTATTCTTTTCTCTGAGGATGAGAGTCCCTAGGACAGTGCCAGAGGTGGTACCTCCCTATATTTACACACACACACATTATATATATATATATATATATATATATATATATATATATATATATATATATATATATATATATATATATATATATATACAGTGGACCCCCGGTTAACGATATTTTTTTCACTCCAGAAGTATGTTCAGGTGCCAGTACTGACCGAATTTGTTCCCATAAGAAATATTGTGAAGTAGATTAGTCCATTTCAGACCCCCAAACATACACGTACAAACGCACTTACATAAATACACTTACATAATTGGTCGCATTCGGAGGTAATCGTTATGCGGGGGTCCACTGTATATATATATATATATATATAAATTAGGCATAATTAGAAATACCCAAAGGGGGACTTATAACTTCACATTTATATTACGCACTCGAGAGCACCTCTTGATATCGGTTTCAGTTTCTCGACGCTTGGAACAACTGGCACCTTCACTTGCCCTATAACCAAAGTTATTGAATCCATTCCCAGGATCCTGATATGCCTCAGATAACTTCCAAAACCTTCGGTGGTATAGCCTCATACGCTTAAAAACGGCGTCTTCTTATTTGACAATGGTGAAGAGTGAAATTAATTTAGGTGCAGATTTGATCATTTTATATGTAAAATTGTGTGAAAATTCTCATTCCCAATATTCCACGTTGAATAAATTTAAGTTTGCCTGTTCTGAACGGCTTCAATAGTTAATAGGTGATGCGTCTTACGGCGAGATTAGTACCCATTGCGAGAAATGGGAACTACTAAACCTCCCTCGTGGCAATATTAACTTAATACACTATGACAGTGAATTCTTGATTATAAAAAAAGGTTATTGATATGTCTCCTCACAATACAGCATCGTCTTGCGTTGTTGGGGAATGATACATGAGCCGGCAAAGACGGGAAGAAAGATAAAGAACAGAAGAGCGTAAAGGGAATGGGAAGGAAGAGTGCGGAAGAGTGTTAGAAAGTGAGGAAGAGAGCGGGAACTCTTTGGATTTGTAATACACTTCTGGAATCCATAATGAGGCTCTTTGGAAATTCTAATGAACTTTAATAGGCGCTTTACCACACCCCAAGATTCCATTTTCTCTCATGTCTACGAAATTCTTGAAGTCATAGGAGTTTTTCGTGAGAGATAAAAATTTAAAGATCTGGTAGATATTTCTTTTCCTACAGAAAAATTAATTAAATTCATTAATATTTTTCTTATTGCCTTTTTAAGTAATTTATTATCCAATGTCAAGAAATTATATTTTTACATCTATTTGCAATCGATGCAGTTACCCTTGTAGCTTCTAGGTTGGCGAGAATACTGGCATATATACTCTGTAACTTCGTATATATACTCTGTAACTTAGTATATATACTCTGTAACTTAGTATATATACTCTGTAACTTAGTATATATACTCTGTAACTTAGTATATATACTCTGTAACTTAGTATATATACTCTGTAACTTAGTATATATAATCTGTAACTTAGTATATATACTCTGTAACTTAGTATATATACTCTGTAACTTAGTACATATACTCTGTAACTTAGTACATATACTCTGTAACTTAGTACATATACTCTGTAACTTAGTACATATACTCTGTAACTTAGTACATATACTCTGTAACTTAGTACATATACTCTGTAACTTAGTGCTCAGAGGCCTGAATGACTCGGGGAGAAAGAGGAGGTGAAGCAAAGACTGTGTACAATCCCTCTTTTGGGTTGTATGTACCTCTAGAGTGTACACACACACACACACACACACACACACACACACACACACACACACACACACACACACACACACACACACACACACACACAAGAACAGTGCTGAAGAACTTTGATAAGTCTTAAGTCATATACACAATGTATATTTTGTTCAGTCATTGTGTACGCAGTCCCAGCATAAAGTCCCTACTTGCTTAACCACGCCAAAATTTTTCCAAGGTTTACAATCAGATAAGTACCAGAACTAAGAGGAATGCTCTACGAAGACAGGTTGAAGGACCTGCAGCTGATAACCTTGGCGTAGAGAAAGACAAAAGGAGACTCGATGATTTCCAAAATCCTAATGGAAAATGAAAAATGGTATGGTGATATTGTCAAGATGGGGAAGAAGACACATGGGCCATTCGACCTGTTTAGCATGGGCCAGTCGACCTGTCTAGCATGGGTCAGTCGACCTGTCTAGCATGGGCCAGTCGACCTGTCTAGCATGGGTCAGTCGACCTATCTAGCATGGGCCAGTCAACCTGTCTAGCATGGGTCAGTCGACCTATCTAGCACGGGCCAGTCGACCTGTCTAGCATGGGCCAGTCGACCTGTCTAGCATGGGCCAGTAGACCTGTCTAGCATGGGCCAGTCGACCTGTCTAGCATGGGTCAGTCGACCTATCTAGCATGGGGCAGTCGACCTGTCTAGCATGTACCAGTCGACCTGTTGCAGTGCTCTTCGATTCCCAGGTTCTTCTACTGATGTTCTCCACCTCCTAAAATCATCTCGAAATTCAGTACCTAACATCTAACTCCAGTACGAAAGTAAACATTCTCGTCCTTCAGTTTCCCATTGTTCGAGAACCAAGAATTAAACATTTCTCAGGGATGAGGGACTGACCACCTCAAAACTACTTTACGTTAGCTGAGTGATTGGTCTCATTATCTCTGCTGCTTCTGTTGTCGACAATATTTGCTCACCTACTGAGTAGGTGAAACGTTTTAACAACGGAGTTTCCTAACCTAGCCTAACTTAAGCTAACTTATCTTAGCCTAGCCTTACCTGACCTAACTGCCTTATATGAATTTACATGAGACAAAAAAAAAACAAATGGTGAATTAAAAATTAAGAGCATGATGGCACTTACATATTATGTTCTGTTACTGTACACACAGATATACATATAAACTAACACATGCACCTACATATATACAGAAACAATACATGTACACTTAGTTATACAGATACATTGAAACATATACACGTGGGTATTTATATACACGAGTAAATGCATACACAGAACCATAGATAAAACAATATTCAGAAAAGACAGCCATCTTTTGTTCACACAAGAATCTTGGAAGTTGGGATATTGAACGTCCAATAAAAGTGTTTATATGATACCACATATTTTGATAATTAATATAGCTAGTGGAAGAAGAAGCGGTAGATGAGAATAAAGATAGAAGGCATGATAGAAAATATAGAGTACATGTTATAGTCAAGAAGATGAAGATTGACTGATGCATAAACCAGATAAAACTAATGAAATGTTTAGAAAAAACAGAGAGCTCGATTTAACATTTTTTGTAAACATAAATATTAATAATAATAGCAATAATAATAATAATAATAATAATAATAATAATAATAATAATAATAATAATAATAATAATAATAATACAGAGCTTGGAATAACTAAGTAATTAAGAAGACAAATGAAACTTAATTAGGCAGAATGTCTCTAAATGTCGCATAACAAGAGACATTTACAGACCAACTTCAGAGGCAACACCAAAGTGCAACTATTGATTCATGTGGTTCTGGAAAAATACCCTGACTTTACTCACTGTAAATAAACCACCACTTTTTGTTTACGTGTGTGTGACCTAGTTCATGTCTGCATATGAGTGTGACCAGATTTAAACATGTAAATAGCTCGTTATTGATAAAACTTATTCAGCTATCGGAACTTCGCGGCCCAGTCCCTGGACTTATTATTTAACTCTGTAATCTTTTGACTACTGCCCAGAAAATGGGTAGGGAGAGTATAACTATATATTAAACTGATTCATGTCACGACACTGGAGCCATTAAATTCGGGAAAGACAATTTATATGGTGAGAAACAGATTCGTGGTGGTTCTTAGCCCTTAAACGGTCCAAACGTATATATACGTTTTTTCAACATCTGAAAGTATGTAAAAAAATGTAGATCTTCTTTTTTGTTTTACATTTGAAAACGTGTAAAAAAAGCTTTTATCTACATTTTTTTTGTTACATTTCAAAATATGTTAAAAAAAGTAGATCTACTTTTGAAGCACTACGAATTTGAACGTCGATTTGTTTGGACCGTTTAGGGGTTAAATCGGAAAAGATTGGGAATAGGTGAGAGTATAGCCAAATTTATGAAGAACTTGTGCTTGCACTTTGAAGCAAGTGTGAGAACGATGATTAGGAGAGTTCATCTGAAATCTAACATACCCTGCTGTAATAATAATAATAATAATAATAATAATAATAATAATAATAATAATAATAATAATAATAAAAGGCAAGAATTTAATGTACATTCCGAGATTATAAAGAAGATGTACCAAGAGAGACAAATACTGACTTTCGGTTCACCCATCAAAACATAACCCACGAGACTCGTGAACACATTTCTCAAATAAAAAAAAAATGGTCCAAGCAAAGCCCTATAAAATTAAGAAACAGAAAGCCATTTAAATTCCAATAGCGTCTCAGGACATTAGGCAAATGCAAGTCTTGACCATGTAGCGGGAAACAGGCTGTGCAGCCTAAGTCACAAGCGAACATTTTCTTGCGTTGGTGTATGCAAATACTCTCGAATTTTACAGCGAGTGACAAATGTCTGGAAAAAATAGTTACAAAAAACTTTTAACATGTCACTATTTTATGATATTGCATTGTGCTTTCGCTCTCATTATAGAAACACATGCTCAAGTTAGAGGTAAATATTTACAGTTTACTGGTGAGTGAATCTTGTTGAGGAAGATGCTGTCGAGTGATCAGTTTCCCAAAAAGGGACAAAACTATACCTAACTGTTCTATACGGTGTAATGCGTGATGCACTGCTGTACTGACAGTCCCACTGTTGATAAATTAGACACATGTGCAACTCTTGGGTATCTTTATTGAAGAAACGTTTCGCCACACAGTGGCTTCATCAGTCCATACAAAGGAGAATCTTGAAGAGCAGGAGGAGAATGAGGTAATCAGTCGCTCAACCTTGAGTCGATGTGGTCAGTCCATCAATCTTGAATAGAATACGGCATACGTTGCACATGTGTCTAATTTACCACCATACTATCTCTCCACCATACTATCTCTCCACCATACTATCTCACCACCAAACTATCTCACCTCCATACTATCTCACCTCCATACTATCTCTCCACCATACTGTCTCACCACCAAACTATCTCACCACCACACTATCTTACCACCATACTATCTCACCACCATACTATCTCTCCACCATACTATCTCACCACCATACTATCTCTCCACAATACTATATCACCACCATACTATCTCATCACCATACTATCTCACCACCATACTATCTCACCTCCTTACTATCTCACCACCATACTATCTCACCTCAATATTATCTCACCACCACACTATCTTACCACCATACTATCTCTCCACCATACTATCTCTCCACCATACTATCTCACCACCATACTCTCACACCACCATACTATCTCACCTCCATACTATCTCACCACCATACTATCTCACCTCCATACTATCTCACCTCCATACTATCTCACCACCATACTATCTCACCTCCATACTATCTCACCACCATACTATCTCACCTCCATACTATCTCACCACCATACTATCTCACCACCATACTATCTCACCACCATACTATCTCACCTCGATACTACCTCACCACCATATCTCACCACCACACTGTCTCTCCACCACACTATCTCACCACCATACTATCTCTCCATCACACTATCTCACCGCCATACTATCTCACCACCATACTATCTCACCACCATACTATCTCACCACCATACTATCTCACCACCATACTATCTCACCTCCATACTATCTCACCACCATACTATCTCACTTGTTCCTTGCCAAGAAAGTCACGCTCACATCAAACATGATAGCTCTAGGACATGATATATTGATACCAATAACATTTTGGTGTTATGAGGTCCTCTCGTCTGAGGCAACACCAACATTGCAGCAAAAACCTTTCGAGTAAAGAGTACGACCATCAGTAAACACAAATGCGTTTTCTGTTGAATGGTTAGCTAGGTTTGAAACCTATCGACTGCCCAAGGGTTACTTAAGGAGGTATTTCATTCGTAATCGCTAATCAAGAATTCATTATTCACAAAACTGTGAGTAATATAAACTCTTGGGTATGTATGCATTATTATTATTATTATTATTATTATTATTATTATTATTATTATTATTATTATTATTATCATTAGTATTATTGCTATTATTATTATTGCTATAATTTCTATTATTATTATTATTATTATTATTATTATTATTATTATTATTATTGTCGAAACAGAAATTAAATGATAATCTCGTATGGGTAATACATCTGTACATACATATGCTGACATATACACTGTTTGGTATACATACAACGCAGCTGTATGTATACCAAACAGCTGTAGGTACACATGGCAGCTGTAGGTACACATGGCAGTGTGACCTAACAAGAAAAACAAAAATTTCTCTATCACATTTAGTAATTTACACCGGACAAGGGGTTAGTCGTCTCTTACGACTATATGAAATTTCCTAAGTAGGTATGTGAATACGTAAAGATGTGCCAATGGTTGTACGTATGTACGTACAAGATTGTACTTATAATAACATGGATATTGTGCCTTTTTTTTCAAACATTTTTGCTTTCGTCAGTTTTGAAAAAAAAATGAAAATCCTTTACTTTCGTATTATGAAGATGATTTTATCTGGTTATAGGTTAAATAATGTATATTTTGAATCACAGTGCCAAAGGAACTAAAATAAAAATTAATGTACGGTTGTCTTGCTATGCTTTACATACATATTAAATAAAGCTAAGAATATACTTCCTGCAGAACGTGTTTTGGGGTGATGGAAGCGATAGTGGTGATCGCTGACTGGATTAATACTGTGACTGGAGCAATACTGTGACTGGAACAACACTGTGACTGGAACAATACTGTGACTGGAACAATACTGTGACTGGAATACTGTGACTGGAACAATACTGTGACTGGAACAACACTGTGACTGGAACAATACTGTGACTGGAACAATACTGTGACTGGAATACTGTGACTGGAACAATACTGTGACTGGAACAATACTGTGACTGGAACAATACTGTGACTGGAACAATACTGTGACTGGAACAATACTGTGACTGGAACAACACTGTGACTGGAGCAATACTGTGACTGGAACAATACTGTGACTGGAACAATACTGTGACTGGAACAATACTGTGACTGGAACAATACTGTGACTGGAACAATACTGTGACTGGAACAACACTGTGACTGGAGCAATACTGTGACTGGAACAATACTGTGACTGGAACAATACTGTGACTGGAACAATACTGTGACTGGAACAACACTGTGACTGGAACAATACTGTGACTGGAACAATACTGTGACTGGAACAACACTGTGACTGGAACAATACTGTGACTGGAGCAATACTGTGACTGGAACAACACTGTGACTGGAACAATACTGTGACTGGAACAATACTGTGACTGGAATACTGTGACTGGAACAATACTGTGACTGGAACAACACTGTGACTGGAACAATACTGTGACTGGAACAATACTGTGACTGGAATACTGTGACTGGAACAATACTGTGACTGGAACAATACTGTGACTGGAACAATACTGTGACTGGAACAATACTGTGACTGGAACAACACTGTGACTGGAGCAATACTGTGACTGGAACAATACTGTGACTGGAACAATACTGTGACTGGAACAATACTGTGACTGGAACAATACTGTGACTGGAACAATACTGTGACTGGAACAATACTGTGACTGGAACAACACTGTGACTGGAGCAATACTGTGACTGGAACAATACTGTGACTGGAACAATACTGTGACTGGAACAATACTGTGACTGGAACAATACTGTGACTGGAACAATACTGTGACTGGAACAATACTGTGACTGGAACAATACTGTGACTGGAACAATACTGTGACTGGAACAATACTGTGACTGGAACAATACTGTGACTGGAACAATACTGTGACTGGAACAATACTGTGACTGGAACAATACTGTGACTGGAACAATACTGTGACTAGAACAATACTGTGACTGGAACAATACTGTGACTGGAGCAATACTGTGACTGGAACAATACTGTGACTGGAACAATAATGTGACTGGAACAATACTGTGACTGGAACAATACTGTGACTGGAACAATACTGTGACTGGAACAATACTGTGACTGGAACAATACTGTGACTGGAACATTACTGTGACTGGAACAATACTGTGACTGGAACAATACTGTGACTGGAACAATACTGTGACTGGAACAATACTGTGATTGGAACAATAATGTGACTGGAACAATACTGTGACTGGAACAATACTGTGACTGGAACAATACTGTGACTGGAACAATGCTGTGACTGGAACAATGCTGTGACTGGAACAATACTGTGACTGGAACAATACTGTGACTGGAACAATACTGTGACTGGAACAATACTGTGACTGGAACAATACTGTGACTGGAGCAATACTGTGACTGGAACAATACTGTGACTGGAACAATACTGTGACTGGAACAATACTGTGACTAGAACAATACTGTGACTGGAACAATACTGTGACTGGAACAATACTGTGACTGGAACAATACTGTGACTGGAACAATACTGTGACTGGAACAATACTGTGACTGGAACAATACTGTGACTAGAACAATACTGTGACTGGAACAATACTGTGACTGGAACAATACTGTGACTGGAACAATACTGTGACTGGAACAATACTGTGACTGGAACAATACTGTGACTGGAACAATACTGTGACTGGAACAATAATGTGACTGGAACAATACTGTGACTGGAACAATACTGTGACTGGAACAATACTGTGACTGGAACAATACTGTGACTGGAACAATACTGTGACTGGAACAATACTGTGACGAACAATACCGTGACTGGAACAATACTGTGACTGGAACAATACTGTGACTGGAACAATACTGTGACTGGAACAATACTGTGACTGGAACAATACTCTGACTGGAACAATACTCTGACTGGAACAATACTGTGACTGGAACAATAATGTGACTGGAACAATACTGTGACTGGAACAATACTGTGACTGGAACAGTACACAGATAACCCGAACACAGGAGAATGAAATTTATGACGACGTTTCGGTCTGACCTGGATAATTAATTAGTGACACAGAAGCGCAAAGTGAAGAGAGCATATATATATATATATATATATATATATATATATATATATATATATATATATATATATATATAATATATATATATATATATATATATTATTACATAATATGGCACAGAAGATTTAAGAGATACATTGTTGATATAAAGGTGGCATATATATATATATATATATATATATATATATATATATATATATATATATATATATACGAGAAGAGGGCTGGGCCGGGTGGAGAATTTGAAAAAGTAGTAGCATAATGGTAGTAGTAGTAACAGTAGTAGTAATACTAGTAATAGTAGTAGTAATAGTAGTAATAGTAATAGTAATAATAGTAGTAATAGTAATTGTAATAGTAATAGTAGTAGTAATAGTAGTAGTAACAGTAGTAATACTAGTAATAGTAGTAGCAATAGTAATAGTTGTAGTAGTAATAGTAGTGGTAATAGTAGTAGTAGTGGTAATAGTAGTAGTAGTAGTAGTAATAGTAGTAGTAGTGGTAATAGTAGTAGTAGTGGTAATAGTAGTAGTAGTAATAGTAGTAGTAGTAATAGTAGTAGTAGGTCTCGTACGCCTGTATATACTTTTCTTTACTTATGCATAGAGGCAAGATTAGCTAGACATTTATATTTTAAAACTGTAGTGAACATCTGTGTGCTTGTCTCTGACGTTTAACTCTTACGGTCATCTTTATAGATCACCATTAATGGAAAACAACCTAGAACTGTGTCAGATTTTTAGCAGATTTATTATCTTTGAAACTCCCTGATACAGAATCTAATGAATATCACCATATATTCCACTAGCATTTTTCGGTATTAATAGAAGAAAATGTTCATATAGTCCTTGGCCATAAATTCTCAGCTAATATGAATTTTTAGATTGTTCATAAGTTTAAACCTCTTTTCTCTATTCAGGGAATTTTTGAACACTGCTAATTGAATAGAAGGATTTTTAGTAGCTAAAAATGAGCCGATAAGATGCAGCTTCTGATATTCTCTCCATTTTTAACTTGTACAATTTCATTTTCATTAAATTTTCCATTAAAAACAGGTAAGAGTATTTTAGAATAAAACCTCTGATATGTCTTAAATAATAAGTGTTACATTATATTTAAACTGCTTTATGTTACAAATGTGTACATTTATTAACGATGTATTTATGTTTATTCCAAATTTTATTAAATTAGACACATGTGCAACTCTTGGGTATCTTTATTGAGGAAACGTTTCGCCACACAGTGGCGAACCATTCATCTACAATCCTGTCAGACACTGCAACTTCTTGGGATCTTAATATTTGGGAATTCTTCGCTTGCCTAACCCTTGGGGACGACCTACTTCCACAGTGAATAAATGTGACACCACCTATGACTGCTGCACCTCTCCTGCCTGCGGTTTATAAGCTACTTCTCCGCACATATGCCTTATTCTATTCAAGATTGATGGACTGACTACATCGACTCAAGGTTGAGGGACTGATTACTTCATTCACCTCCTGTTCTTCAAGTTTTTCCTTTGTATGGACTGATGAAGCCACTGTGTGGAGAAACGTTTCCTCAGTAAAGATACCCAAGAGTTGCACATGTGTCTAATTTATCAACATGTCGGTTCTCTGAACTATTCATCTACAATTCCAAATTTTGTTATAACGCATATTGGAGAGTTGTGGATGAGTGGAACAAACTCCCGAGTACCGTCATAGAAGCTAAGACGTTGTGTAGTTTTCAAAATAGGTTGGATAAATACATGAGTAGTTGAGGGTGGGTGTAAGTTGGACCTGACTAGCTTGTGGTCCGATGCCGTTCTCCTCCCTTAGGCGGAAGTGACCTGACTAGGTGGTCATTATTCTAAGCCGGGAGGGGGAGAGGTGGCATGGACCTGCTTCGCATGTGTCAGTAGGCATGCTGTGGTGTTCCTTCTTTCTTATGTTCTTATATACATTACCTCTCACTTTACTTACAAGAAACTGCTCAGGACACGATAAGACTACGTGTTGCTCTGCAATCGTGCAGAACTCCTCATGAAAGGGTAAGACGCTAAGTTCAGACATTTGTTGAGTAGTGTGAAGAGGTGACATCGGTGTCTTGCTGAAAGTATAGGTACAGTGATCTCCGTTATGTTCTGTTCGTGCCTAAATCTTATCTCATGTAACACTTCTCGAAAGAGACAAGGTTTAAGTCAAGGTTCTAGTAGTGAGCCTAACTTGTAAAGTTTAGGTTCTAGTAGTGAGCCTAACTTGTAAAGTTTAGGTTCTAGTAGTGAGCCTAAATTGTAAAGGCAAGGTTCTAGTAGTGAGCCTAACTTGTAAAGTTCAGGTCCTAGTAGTGAGCCTAACTTGTAAAGTTCAGATCCTAGTAGTGAGCCTAACTTGTAAAGTTCAGATCCTAGTAGTGAGCCTAACTTGTAAAGTTCAGGTCCTAGTAGTGAGCCTAACTTGTAAAGTTTAGGTTCTAGTAGTGAGCCTAACTTGTAAAGTTCAGGTCCTAGTAGTGAGCCTAACTTGTAAAGTTCAGGTTCTAGTAGTGAGCCTAACTTGTAAAGTTCCGGTTCTAGTAGTGAGCCTAACTTGTAAAGTTCATGTTCTAGTAGTGAGCCTAACTTGTAATTTTCCGGTTCTAGTAGTGAGTGTCCAATACAAAGGTGCCGTCGTTCACAGTTAACATTTAACTTCAAGGAACTACGCATTTCACATGCCGAACACAGTTTACCGCTAAATCCGAAGAATCAAAGAGGCAGAGCTGCGTGAAACAGTGCAGAACTACTGATATTCCACATAAATCCTTTAAAAGACCATCTTCTCAACAAGTATGGTGAGAGGAATGACAGCGGGACTCAAGCTGGACCTGAAGGTGAAGCGTGAAACAGTGTAGAACTACTGATATTCCACATAAATCCTTTAAAAGACCATCTTCTCAACAAGTATGGTGAGAGGAATGACAGCGGGACTCAAGCTGGACCTGAAGGTGAAGCGTGAAACAGTGCAGAACTACTGATATTCCACATAAATCCTTTAAAAGACCATCTTCTCAACAAGTATGGTGAGAGGGATGACAGCGGGACTCGAGCTGGACCTGAAGGTGAAGCATATGACTTGCTTGTAGCAGACGCACAATACCACGTAAACTGTTATAACAAATTCTGTAAAATTCTGGCAAAGCAAAGAAGAATGAATGTGATATTACTGATCTTGCTCTGCTTAAAAAAATTTAATATGTCTAGCAATCAGCAACAAATGTGAGCAACAGTCGACTTGTATGAGATGTACAAAAAAAAAAATGTGCATGGATAAGGACGGTAATGTTTATGTAAATGTCTGTTGAGCACTTTAGCGATGCTAATTAGGGTATATTCTTAGATGTTGCGTTTCCGCGATTATGGGCATAAAATATTCAAAGTTGTTTAAACTAATGACCCTTATGACATGCATTTATCACAATTGGTCAATAATTAAGTCTGAAGTTCACTCGTTGTGAAGGGAAATTATGACCCTGAACAGTATATCAACTACAAGACAGTGTCAAACACCAGTGACACTCCATAAACTAATATCTGCATTTCTATCTGGATTTGAAACCACACGGAAATCGTGTCATTTCTTTATTCTAGTAATTGAACACCGAATATTACTGCTACATCTCACTTAGCTCGGATTCTCTCATTTCCCAGACTTAATCCAATTTACCTCTCCCTACTTCAACTCTCCCACTTCTTTTTTCTTCCACTTGGCACTGATACACCCCGCTTTTTTTCATTCATAACATCAACAATCACGTCTTTCTTGTTATCTGTACTATACCAACGTGAAATGAAACACCCCAGTTTCAAAATCCTCATCTTTGAATTTTTAATAAATAAATTCTTTGTTAGGGCATTTTAGTCGGGTTTTAGGGGGAATTCAGGCCTAAAATTTTTTTTTTTTTATTTTTCGTTCGATTTCTTTCATTTTTTTTGTACGTAAAGAAGCACCTTTCAATAGTAATGTGACCAAGTTTCAATAAGATAGCTCAAAAAACAACTGAGAAAAAAATTATTTACTAATAATCATACATAATCATACATATTGCAAGGTACCGTCGAAGTGGGACTTGGAGAAGCTGTTTTGGCATTATCTACGCATAAAACAATGCTAAACTGTATTTCTAGTGGATTGCCGTTCTGTAATTTATCCTTTCTTCATTCTTAAAAAAATAAATTTTGTATGTTTTTTGACTTTCAGCCAAATATCTGACTTTTGCCCTCACATAAATCAAAAACAAATTATGATATCTCAAAAAGCGATCCACTAGCTTGTAAAACAATCTTTCCTTTATGTTCTCTGTGAATTTCATTACATTCCTGCTATTATTAACTTAGTTACTTGCTCATATATGTGAATAACTTACTTCCGAGATAATCCACGAAACAGCCGGACCACCTTTTTTTTTTTTTCCGAGAAAATAACATTTTTCTCAGTCTTATACTGCATTACGAGTGTATATCATAGTTAACCATGTTCGTTTTCTCTAATATAAGGACCCTGGAGGTGAGAGAAAGAGAATGTAAGCCCCTCTCTGAGAATGGGAATCTATTATTCCCGATGGAGCGCTCTGGGAATATTCCATATATTATTCATTCTGGAGTATTTACCATACTTCTTTGTTATTTATATTGTTTATTATGTCATATTAGATCAATTGTGATAGATAAATAAGCCGTAGAAGCTATAATAGCGTTATATTGAGCCATATTCCCCGGCCACCCCCGAGACTGGAATTTTCCATGACGTCAGCAAAATGGTGTCGGGAGGTTCCTGGTTGGTTGGAACTCTACGTATAAGTCCCACCTACTGTATTATGATGCCAAATCGTCAATTATTATCTTAGAAAGAATAATACAGTAAATACACGAAAAAAAAACGGAAAAAAAAAAAATAAATTGACGACAGGTGAGCACACCTGTCGCGGGTGGTGACGTAACCCTAGGTGTATTTAAATGACCATAATTCCTTGTAGGAATGTCGTAGAACAATGATTCTGGTACCATTGTGTTGCCAGAGAGTTAAGCTATTTTTCTATAAGATTAACTCAGTTTGTGAATTTTTTTCGGAAAAAATTTTTCGTTCGTGTTATCCCGGAATTCCCCCTTTAGGACACTCACGGTTTTACGGGGGAAGAATTCCATAGTCCACTTTCCCCATGAGAGAAGAGGCAATCTATTAACACTGTTTCTTTTAACACTCTAAAAAACTGCAACAGTTTTTCGGTGAGCGCGCCATGATTTTCAGTTAGCACGCTGTGATTTTCAGTTACTACGCCGTAATTTTCAGATAGCACGCCGTGATTTTCAGTTAGCACGCCGTGATTTTCAGTTAGCACGCCGTAATTTTCAGATAGCACGCCGTAATTTTCAGATAGCACGCCGTAATTTTCAGATAGCACGCCATAATTTTCAGTTAGCACGCCGTAATTTTCAGTTAGCACGCCGTAATTTTCAGTTAGCACGCCGTAATTTTCAGTTAGCACGCCGTAATTTTCAGTTAGCACGCCGTAATTTTCAGATAGCACGCCGTCATTTTCAGTTAGCACGCCGTAATTTTAAATTAGCACGCTGTAATTTTCAGTTAGCACGCCGTAATTTTCAGATAGCACACCGTAATTTTAATTTAGCGCGCCATGATTTTCAGATAGCACGCCGTAATTTTCAGATAGCACGCCGTAATTTTCAGACAGCACGCCGTAATTTTAATTTAGTGCGCCGTGATTTTCAGTTAGCGCGCCGTAATTTTCAGTTAGCACGCCGTAATTTTCAATTAGCACGCCGTAATTTTCAGATAGCACACCGTAATTTTCAGATAGCACGCCGTAATTTTCAGTTAGCACGCCGTAATTTTCAGATAGCACACCTTAATTTTCAGATAGCACGCCGTAATTTTCAATTAGAACGCCGTAATTTTCAGATAGCACGCCGTAATTTTCAATTAGAACGCCGTAATTTTCAGATAGCACACCGTAATTTTCAGATAGCACGCCGTCATTTTCAGTTAGCACGCCGTAATTTTCAGATAGCACACCTTAATTTTCAGCTAGCACGCCGTAATTTTCAGCTAGCACGCCGTAATTTTCAGTTAGCACGCCGTAATTTTCAGTTAGCACGCCGTAATTTTCAGTTAGCACGCCGTAATTTTCAGCTAGCACGCCGTAATTTTCAGTTAGCACGCCGTAATTTTCAGCTAGCACGCCGTAATTTTCAGCTAGCACGCCGTAATTTTCAGCTAGCACGCCGTAATTTTCAGTTAGCACGCCGTAATTTTCAGCTAGCACACCGTAATTTTCAGTTAGCACGCCGTAATTTTCAGTTAGCACGCCGTAATTTTCAGTTAGCACACCGTAATTTTCAGTTAGCACACCGTAATTTTCAGTTAGCACACCGTAATTTTCAGATAGCACGCCGTAATTTTCAGATAGCACGCCGTAATTTTCAGATAGCACGCCGTAATTTTCAGTTAGCACGCCGTAATTTTCAGTTAGGACAACGTAAATTTAGGCGAAAAAAAACTAATAATTTCACTGTACACATTCCTGTTCTTTAACCAATTACCTTTGCGTGTATATACAGATATTGAGTACATTGTTACCTAATAATACAGTTTAAAGAATGTAATAATTAAATAGGAAAATGAAGAGATACTCTTGCAACACTGCCTTCTTGTGGAAACGTTTCTCCACACAGTGGCTTCATCAGTCCAATACAAAAATGTAGTGAAGATCAGGAGTCGGTGTAATCAGTTCGTCAGTCTTGATGGACTGATTACATCGTTACAGGTCTAATTAACAGACATGAGAAAATTGGCTGTTTCCCGGACACCGCCCAATACATGCAATGTTCTTGAAACCTTGCATCATCAGGACTAATATATGAGAATACTGGACATGTTTATTTATACAGTAAGAGCGACGCCATGATTTATAAATCTTTTCCTCCCTTCTATCTGTTTAATCAATTTATAATGAAACTAAAAATAGTGTAAATACGCTACCGGGAGTATAAACATCGTGCACCAGTTTGGTTGTTGACACCTGTGGACACGGATTCCGTGTCCACAGGTTCTGCCCCTGACTGAGGGACACGCCCACCGGTATTTATGTCCTGTGTTTCTCCTCGTTTGCATAATCATGGTTAAAAATGAGAGGAACTTGAATATAATATGTACCCAGTAACTGCTTCATATATATATGCATCGTTTTATTTATAATCTCATATTTCTTGATGAATATTCAAGAACACGTGTGAGGGTGTATTCAATGTTTACATTCGCTCTTCCCATCCTCCATTATCACCCTCCACCCTCTTCTCCTTCCTTCTCATATATTTTCATCATTGAAAATGGAGGAAAGAGAGACCCTTGGGTCATCACAACTATTAAACCCAACAATAACTACAGGGCAGAGTAAGAATGTAAGGAAGATTTTCTGTATTTGTCTTAGGTATTTCTCTAGTTAAAAAAAGAAAGTGTCTTTCTGGATATTAATATACAATATTGTTACTGGTGTTGGGAGGAGGGGAAGGAAGAGGAGGAGGAGGGGAAGGAAGAGGAGGAGGAGGAGGGGAAGGAAGAGGAGGAGGAGGAGGGGAAGGAAGAGGAGGAGGAGGAGGAGGGGAAGGAAGAGGAGGGGAGGAGGGGAAGGAAGAGGAGGAGGAGGAGGGGAAGGAAGAGGAGGAGGAGGAGGAGGAGGGGAAGGAAGAGGAGGAGGAGGGGAAGGAAGAGGAGGAGGAGGAGGAGGGGAAGGAAGAGGAGGTCGGGATACAGCCGGAGGTGGTTGGGGTATGGGAGAGTGAGGCTCTGGTCATGACAGCGGTGTCTACAGGTGACAGTTGTACTACTGACCTGTCTAGAGTTTGTACATACATGTAGAGGGTCCCATCAGCACTCTGCCCACATTTCCTGGTCAACAGGCAACGACGGCTGTAATTGGCAGTATAACACGCAAGTGGTGAGTGAATATTACGCAGGTAGTGGCGGTGCAACATGCACGTGATGGCAGTGCAACACGCAGGTGATTCCAGTGCAACATGCAGGTAGTGGCAGTGCAACATGCAGGTAGTGGCAGTGCAACATGCAGGTAGTGGCAGTCCAACACACAGGTAGTGGCAGTGCAACATACAAGTAGGCGCTGTGCAACATGCAGTTAGTGGCAGTGCAACATACAGGTGGTGGTAGTATAATATGCAGGAAGTGGTAGTATAACATGCAGGTGGTGATAGTATAACATGTAGGTGGTGGTAGTATAACATGCAGGTATTGGTAGTATGACATGCAGGTGGTGGCAGTGCAACATGCAGTTGGTGGTAGTATAACATGCAGGTGGTGGCAGTGCAACATACAGTTGATGGTAGTATAACATGCAGGAGGAGCAGTATAACATGCAGGCGATGGTAGTATAACATGCAGGTGGTGGTAGTATAACATGCAGATGATGGTAGTATAACATGCAGGTGGTGGTAGTGTAACATGCAGGTGGTGGTAGTATAACATGCAGGTGGGGGCAGTATAACATGCAGGTGGTGGTAGTATAACATACAGTTGGTGGTAGTATAACATACATGTAGTGGTAGTATAACATGCAGATGATTTTAGTATAACATACATTTGGTGGTAGTGTAACATACAGTTGGTGGTAGTACAACATACATGTGGTGGTAGTATAACATGCAGGTAGTGGCAGCACAACACGCAAGTAGTGTCAGTGCAACATGCAGGTAGTGGCAGGGCAACATGCAGGTAGTGGCAGGGCAACATGCAGGTAGTGGCAGGGCAACATGCAGGTAGTGGCAACAACACGCAGGTAGTGTCAGTGCAACATGTAGGTAGTGTCAGTGCAACATGCAGGTAGTGGCAGGGCAACATGCAGGTAGTGGCAGGGCAACATGCAGGTAGTGGCAGTGCAGCATGCAGATAGTGATAGTGCAACATACAGGTAGTGGCAGTGTAACATGCAGGTGCTGGTAGTAAAAGCAGCTGATGGTAGCATAAGTAGTAGTAGTAGCAGTAGTAGTAGTAGTAATAGTACAAGGTGAGGGTGACAGTATAACAAGCAAATGGGGGTAGTATAACAAGCAAGTGGTAGCATAAGAAAATTATGGCAATATGCAGGTGATGGTACTATAACAAGCACTTGGTGGCAGCACTACAAGGAGGTGGTGCCCTTGTACATGAGCATATCATGGAATCACCTTGATTATCAGTATTAAGGAAACACATCTGCAAGTCCTCGTATGTTATACAAGCACCAACAAGCACAAGGGAACAAGCAGCCATATGTCCACTTCAGTCTAATGTCATGTTTAAACTTGTAAGCAGCCGGCCTTTGCAGAGAGAGCAGTATAACTGTCAGAATCCTTACGAAGCAAACTGAGCCATAGCTGGGTGACCTGGCACCGCAATGACATCACTAATCGTTGATGCACAGGAAGCATGAGTTTCAAGGTTAAAATTAGCACAAAGCAAAAGCTATACGATGCAAACTTGACACACAGTAAGGTAATTCAGTTAACTATTCGAAATAGACTGGTAAATCAGTAACAAATCAATTATGGGTCAGTTCACAATAATGTGTCACTGTATGAGTTCTGGATGGAATATTTACAGGAAAGTTAAGGGAAGGTAAAATGCTGTGTACAGAGGCTACAATCTCTCAGATTCCAGAGCTCTTGGACACACTAAACAATGATCCTTCAGAGTAAAAACTTACTAGTAATAACACAGATGGAACACCCGGTTAAATATAATAAACAGCAACATTACTCGAAGAAAATGTACACAGGAGAACATCTTACATTACACACACGAAGAATCATAATTGTCAATGAGTTACGTCGCATAGGAAATTCATAGAAATGTCCATAATTGCTGGACACTAATATTTCATTCAGCCACGTCAAGATATCGGCCACAGAGGCTGATCACGAAATAAATTTATTGGTATTTATATTATTATTTTTATTAACACACTGGCCGGTTCCCACCAAGGCAGGGTGGCCCGAAAAAGAAAAACTTTCACCATCATTCACTCCATCACTATCTTGCCAGAAGGGTGCTTTACACTACAGTTTTTAAACTGCAACATTAACACCCCTCCTTCAGAGTGCAGGCACTGTACTTCCCATCTCCAGGACTCAAGTCCGGCCTGCCGGTTTCCCTGAACCCCTTCATAAATGTTACTTTGCTCAAACTCCAACAGCACGTCTAGTATTAAAAACCATTTGTCTCCATTCACCCCTATCAAACACGCTCACGCATGCCCGCTGGAAGTCCAAGCCCCTCGCACACAAAACCTCCTTTACCCCTCCCTCCAACCTTTCCTAGGCCGACCCCTACCCCGCCTTCCTTCCACTACAGACTGATATACTCTTGAAGTCATTCTGTTCCGCTCCATTCTCTCTACATGTCCGAACCACCTCAACAACCCTTCCTCAGCCCTCTGGACAACAATTTTGGCAATCCCGCACCTCCTCCTAACTTCCAAACTACGAATTCTCTGCATTATATTCACACCACACATTGCCCTCAGACATGACATCTCCACTGCCTCCAGCCTTCTCCTCGCTGCAACATTCATCACCCATGCTTCACACCCATATAAGAGCGTTGGTAAAACTATTCTCTCATACATTCCCCTCTTTGTCTCCAAGGACAAAGTTCTTTGTCTCCACAGACTCCTAAGTGCACCGCTCACAGTTTTCCCCTCATCAATTCTATGATTCACCTCATCTTTCATAGACCCATCCGCTGACACGTCCACTCAAAAATATCTGAATACATTCACCTCTTCCATACTCTCTCCCTCTAATCTGATATCCAATCTTTCATCATCTAATCTTTTTGTTATCCTCATAACCTTACTCTTTCCTGTATTCAATTTTAATTTTCTTCTTTTACATACCCTACCAAATTCATCCACCAACCTCTGCAACTTCTCTTCAGAATCTCCCAAGAGCACAGTGTCATCAGCAAAGAGCAACTGTGACAACTCCCACTTTATGTGTGATTCTTTATCTTTTAACTCCACGCCTCTTGCCAAGACCCTCGCATTTACTTCTCTTACAACCCCATCTATAAATATATTAAACAACCACGGTGACATCACACATCCTTGTTTAAGGCCTACTTTTACTGGGAAATAATCTCCCTCTTTCCTACATACTCTAACTTGAGCCTCACTATTCTCGTAAAAACACTTCACTGCTTTCAGTAACCTACCTCTTATACCATACACCTGCAACATCTGCCACATTGCCCCCCTATCCACCCTGTCATACGCCTTTTCCAAATCCATAAATGCCACAAAAACCTCTTTAGCCTTATCTAAATACTGTTCACTTATATGTTTCACTGTAAACACCTGGTCCACACACCCCCTACCTTTCCTAAAGCCTCCTTGTTCATTTGCTATCCTATTCTCCGTCTTACTCTTAATTCTTTCAATAATAACTCTACCATACACTTTACCAGGTATACTCAACAGACTTATCCCCTACAATTTTTGCACTCTCTTTTGTCCCCTTTGCCTTTATACAAAGGAACTATGCATGCTCTCTGCCAATCCCTAGGTACCTTACCCTCTTCCATATATTTATTAAATAATAGCACCAACCACTCCAAAACTATATCTCCACCTGCTTTTAACATTTCTATCTTTATCCCATCAATCCCAGCTGCTTTACCCCCTTTCATTTTACCTACTGCCTAAAGAACTCTCCCCACACTCACAACTGGCTCTTCCTCACTCCTACAAGATGTTATTCCTCCTTGCCCTATACACGAAATCACAGCTTCCCTATCTTCATCAACATTTAACAATTCCTCAAAATATTCCCTCCATCTTCCCAGTACCTCTAACTCTCCATTTAATAACTCTCCTCTCCTATTTTTAACTGAAAAATCCATGTCTTCTCTAGGCTTCCTTAACTTGTTAATCTAACTCCAAAACTTTTTCTTATTTTCAACAAAATTTGTTGATAACATCTCACCCACTCTCTCATTTGCTCTCTTTTTACGTTGCTTCACCACTCTCTTAACCTCTCTCTTTTTCTCCATATACTCTTCCCTCCTTGCATCACTTCTACTTTGTAAAAACTTCTCATATGCTAACTTTTTCTCCCTTACTACTCTCTCTACATCATTCCACCAATCGCTCCTCTTCCCTCCCACACCCACTTTGCTGTAACCACAAACTTCTGCTGAACACTCTAACACTACATTTTTAAACCTACCCCATACCTCTTCGACCCCATTGCCTATGCTCTCATTAGCCCATCTATCCTCCAATAGCTGCTTATATCTTACTCTAACTGCCTCCTCTTTTAGTTTATAAACCTTCACCTCTCTCTTCCCTGATGCTTCAATTCTCCTTGCATCCCATCTGCCTTTTACTCTCAGTGTAGCTACAACTAAAAAGTGATCTGATATATCTGTGGCCCCTCTATAAACATGTACATCCTGAAGTCTACTCAACAGTCTTCTATCTACCAATACATAATCCATCAAACTACTGTCATTTCGCCCTACAACATATCTTGTATACTTATTTATTCTCTTTTTCTTAAAATATGTATTACGTATAACTAAACCCCTTTCTATACAAAGTTCAATCAAAGGGCTCCCATTATCATTTACACCTGGCACCCCAAACTTACCTATCACACCCTCTCTAAAAGTTTCTCCTACTTTAGCATTCAGGTCCCCTACCACAATTACTCTCTCACTTGGTTCAAAGGTTCCTATACATTCACTTAACATCTCCCAAAATCTCTCTCTCTCTCCTCTACATTCCTCTCTTCTCCAGGTGCATACACGCTTATTACGACCCACTTTTCGCATCCAACCTTTACTTTAATCCACATAATCCTTGAATTTACACATTCATATACTCTTTTCTCCTTCCATAACTGATCCTTCAACATTATTGCTACCCCTTCCTTAGCTCTAGCTCTCTCAGATACTCTAGATTTAATCCCATTTATTTATCCCCACCGAAACTCCCCTACCCCCTTCAGCTTTGTTTCGCTTAGGGCCAGGACATCCAACTTCTTTTCATTCATAACGTCAGCAATCATCTGTTTCTTGTCATCCGCACTACATCCGCGCACATTCAAGCATCCCAGTTTTATAAAGTTTTTCTTCTTCTCTTTTTTAGTAAATGTCTACAGGAGAAGGGGTTACTAGCCCATTGCTCCCGGCATTTTAGTCGCCTCATACGACACGCATGGCTTACGGAGGAAAGATTCTTTTCCATTTCCCCATGGACAATAGAAGAAATAAAGAAGAACAAAAGCTATTTAGAAAAAGGAGAAAAACCTAGATGTATATATATATATATACATACATATGCATGTGCGTGTCTGTGAAGTGTGACCAAAGTTTAAGTAGGAGCAGCAAGATATCCCTGTTATCTAGCGTGTTTATGAGACAGAAAAAGACACCAGCAATCCTACCATCATGCAAAACAGTTACAGGTTTTTGTTTCACAGTCATCTGGCAGGACGGTAGCACTTCCCTGGGTGGTTGCTGTCTACCAACCTACTACCTTTTGGTATTTATATGTATTTAAAAATAAAATTGCCTTTTTCAATACTCTTATGATTAACAATATAATAGATGTTACGCATGCTACGACTGAAAGCTAGGGCCCAAAGATGTAACATCTAAAACTTTGGAAAAAGACATAATAATCTTTGGCCTCTCGGTTATTATTAGTCTAGACCAGAGAACATACCGACAACTGACGCACAGATCCTTGGAAGTTGACACAGTCACACAACATTGCAAGATAACATAGATAAAGATGACACATTCACAGAAACCACTTATGGTTAACTAGAGACTCTGACCAATGGCGTTTACGAAAGTTAATTCATTGTCTCTCACTATAAAGTTGGCTGTACAAACACGAACTTGATCCTGTACGGGTCACCTTTAACAACTACATGCATGGCTTCTCATGCATAAAGCGCAACAACTGACACTCAAATGACTGCACTAGCCGTCCAGAAAATGTCCCTTCGCAGAAGGCCTGCAACATTTACGAGAGAAGGCTTCAATCATTTATAAATAACAAAAAGGCACAATACCGCGACTGGAGCAATACACAACCCGCACATAGGAGAGAGGAGCTCACGGCAACGCTTCGGTCCGACTTGGACCATTTACGTCATCGTAAGCTCCTCTCTCCTATGTGCGGGTTATTTGTGTATTCAGTCATTTCAAGTAACCGCTTTCTGACAACACATCATTTGCGGCGGAACTACTTTAATTTGCAGGGAATTTGCTGGATGGTCTGTGACACCTGAGGCATCCTCCCACTCTTCTTCAAGAAAGAGATTGTAGTTTCGGGTCTTCAGACAGGTGACCCAGCATCACTAGTGCCCTGAGCACTTGAAAATCACTTAAGCCTAGCCCCTAACTTCATCGTTAGTAGTAGGTCGTCAGGTGAGATTGAAGTCAGGGCAAGGCCGGACAGACTGCAGCAAAATCCCATTAGTCTCTGGTTGAGACTGGACTAGGAAAGGTGGAATACTCGCACATACAACACACCAAGCACTTCTGGCGCTCAGTACGAATGCTAGGCTAAACATAGTTATAACCACAATCATGAAGACAGCCACCAAAAACTCTGAAAATTAAGCAAGGTACAATAGTAAGGAACTAAAGAATAAACAAAGATGGTTGATTACATAGGCAAGAAAGCAACTAGAGAAGAGAACCAAACTCTGGGAGCACAGGAAAACTGCTCAAACTGCAAAATAAAATTTCCATAAAAATAAGAGAACAGACGTATTAACTTTCTCATTAAAATAAAAAAAAAATGCTGCAATAAAACACATTCAGTGAAAAAAATGCTTAACTCCCAAACAGGTGAAATAAACAGGTGACGACCTGGATGAACTTCCTCGGAGGAAAGTATAAATATTGCAGGAAAAACTAAGGTTGTAAGTGGTGCCACAAGCACTCAACCCTGAAAAAATACCTGCTAATTAGCACAAATCCCCGAAAAATAAAATAAACAAAGCGATACACAGGAAAAAATTAAAAGATACAGTGAACCGCTGGAATTCTTGCAATTAGCCAAGGTAAGAGAAAAACAAAACAAAACTGACAACAACTGGAAGCTAATTGCAGAATTTCTCTTGGAAAAAAGACAAGGTCATACAGATGCACAAGCACCATCAAAATAGAAATTAAAATTCACTACAGCCACGAAAAAATTAAAATAAATAAATAAATAAAAGAATGAAGCAGTAAATGTTACAGTGGCTGGGGATGATGATAGTTGATGGTACAGTGGCTGGGGATGATGATAGTTGATGGTACAGTGGCTGGGGATGGTGGTAGTTGATGGTACAGTGGCTGGGGATGGTGGTAGTTGAAGGTACAGAGGCTGGGGATGATGATAGTTGATGGTACAGTGGCTGGGGATGGTGGTAGTTGATGGTACAGTGGCTAGGGATGGTGGCAGTTGATGGTACAGTGGCTGGGGATGATGATAGTTGATGGTACAGTGGCTGGGGATAATGGTAGTTGATGGTACAGAGGCTCGGGATGATGATAGTTGATGGTACAGTGGTTGGGGATGATGATAGTTGATGGTACAGTGGCTGGGAATGGTGGTAGTTGATGGTACAGTGGCTGGGGATGGTGGTAGTTGATGGTAGAGTGGCTGGGGATGATGATAGTTGATGGTACAGTGGCTGGGGATGGTGGTAGTTGATGGTGCAGTGGCTGGGGATGGTGGTAGTTGATGGTACAGTGGCTGGGGATGGTGGTAGTTGATGGTACAGTGGCTGGGGATGGTGGTAGTTGATGGTGCAGTGGCTGGGGATGGTGGTAGTTGATGGTGCAGTGGCTGGGGATGGTGGTAGTTGATGGTACAGTGGCTGGGATGGTGGTAGTTGATGGTACAGTGGCTGGGGATAGTGGTAGTTGATGGTGCAGTGGCTGGGGATGGTGGTAGTTGACGGTACAGTAGCTGGGGATGGTGGTAGTTGATGGTACAGCGGTTGGGGATGGTGGTAGTTGATGGTACAGTGGCTTGGGATGGTGGTAGTTGATGGTACAGTAGCTGGGGATGGTGGTTGTTAATGGCACAGTGGCTGGGGATAGTGGTAATTGATGGTACAGTGGCTGGGGATGGTGGTAGTTGATGGTACAGTGCCTGGAGATGATGATAGTTGATGGTACAGTGGTTGGGGATGGTAGTTGATGGTACAGTGGTTGGGGATGGTGGTAGTTGATGGTACAGTGGTTGGGGATGGTGGTAGTTGAGGGTACAGTGGTTGGGGATGGTGGTAGTTGATGGTACAGTGGTTGGGGATGGTGGTAGTTGATGGTACAGTGGTTGGGGATGGTGGTAGTTGATGGTACAGTGGTTGGGGATGGTGGTAGTTGATGGTACAGTGGTTGGGGATGGTGGTAGTTGATGGTACAATGGTTGGGGATGGTTGTAGTTGATGGTACAGTGGCTGGGGATGGTGGCAGTTGATGGTACAGTGGTTGGGGATGGTAGTTGATGGTACAATGGTTGGGGATGGTGGTAGTTGATGGTACAGTGGCTGGGGATGGTGGTAGTTGATGTTACAGTGGCTGTGGATGATGATAGTTGATGGTACAGTGGCTGAGGATGATGATAGTTGATGGGACAGTGGGTGGGGATGATGATAGTTGATGGTACAGTGGCAGGGGATGGTGGTAGTTGATGGTACAGTGGCTGGGGATGGTGGTAGTTGATGGTACAGTGCTGGGGATGGTGGTAGTTGATGGTACAGTGGTTGGGGATGGTGGTAGTTGATGGTACAGTGGCTGGGGATGATGGTAGTTGATGGTACAGTGGCTGGGGATTGTGGCAGTTTATGGTACAGTGGCTGGGGATTATGGTAGTTGATGGTACAGTGGTTGGGGATGGTGGTAGTTGATGGTACAGTGGTTGGGGATGGTGGTAGTTGATGGTACAGTGGCTGGGGATGAAGGTAGTTGATGGTACAGTGGTTGGGGATGGTGGTAGTTGATGGTACAGTGGCTGGGGATGGTGGTAGTTGATGGTACAGTGGTTGGGGATGGTGGTAGTTGATGGTACAGTGGTTGGGGATGGTGGTAGGTGATGGTACAGTGTATCGTTCCAGTCACGGTATTGAGCCTTTTGTTATTTATTGATGGTACAGTGGATGGGGATGGTGGTAGTTGATGGTACAGTGGTTGGGGATGGTAGTTGATGGTACAATGGTTGGGGATGGTGGTAGTTGATGGTACAGTGGCTGGGGATGGTGGCAGTTGATGGTACAGTGGTTGGGGATGGTAGTTGATGGTACAATGGTTGGGGATGGTGGTAGTTGATGGTACAGTGGCTGGGGATGGTGGTAGTTGATGTTACAGTGGCTATGGATGATGATAGTTGATGGTACAGTGGCTGAGGATGATGATAGTTGATGGTACAGTGGGTGGGGATGATGATAGTTGATGGTACAGTGGCTGGGGATGGTGGTAGTTGATGGTACAGTGGCTAGGGATGGTGGTAGTTGATGGTACAGTGCTGGGGATGGTGGTAGTTGATGGTACAGTGGTTGGGGATGGTGGTAGTTGATGGTACAGTGGCTGGGGATGATGGTAGTTGATGGTACAGTGGGTGGGGATGGTAGTTGATGGTACAATCGTTTTGGATGGTGGTAGTTGATGGTACAGTGGCTGGGGATGGTGGTAGTTGATGGTACAGTGGCTGTGGATGATGATAGTTGATGGTACAGTGGCTGGGGATGATGATAGTTGATGGTACAGTTGGTGGGGATGATATTTGATGGTACAGTGGCTGGGGATGGTGGTAGTTGATGGTACAGTGGCTGGGGATGGTGGTAGTTGATGGTACAGTGCTGGGGATGGTGTTAGTTGATGGTACAGTGGCTGGGGATGATGGTAGTTGATGGTACAGTGGCTGGGGATGATGGTAGTTGATGGTACAGTGGTTGGGGATGGTGGTAGTTGATGGTACAGTGGCTGGGGATGATGGTAGTTGATGGTACAGTGGCTGGGGATGATGGTAGTTGATGGTACAGTGGTTGGGGATGGTGGTAGTTGATGGTACAGTGGCTGGGGATGGTGGTAGTTGATGGTACAGTGGTTGGGGATGGTGGTAGTTGATGGTACAGTGGTTGGGGATGGTGGTAGTTGATGGTACAGTGTATCGTTCCAGTCACGGTATTGAGCCTTTTTGTTATTTATTGATGGTACAGTGGATGGGGATGGTGGTAGTTGATGGTACAGTGGTTGGGGATGGTAGTTGATGGTACAATGGTTGGGGATGGTGGTAGTTGATGGTACAGTGGCTGGGGATGGTGGCAGTTGATGGTACAGTGGTTGGGGATGGTAGTTGATGGTACAATGGTTGGGGATGGTGGTAGTTGATGGTACAGTGGCTGGGGATGGTGGTAGTTGATGTTACAGTGGCTATGGATGATGATAGTTGATGGTACAGTGGCTGAGGATGATGATAGTTGATGGTACAGTGGGTGGGGATGATGATAGTTGATGGTACAGTGGCTGGGGATGGTGGTAGTTGATGGTACAGTGGCTAGGGATGGTGGTAGTTGATGGTACAGTGCTGGGGATGGTGGTAGTTGATGGTACAGTGGTTGGGGATGGTGGTAGTTGATGGTAAAGTGGCTGGGGATGATGGTAGTTGATGGTACAGTGGGTGGGGATGGTAGTTGATGGTACAATGGTTTTGGATGGTGGTAGTTGATGGTACAGTCGCTGGGGATGGTGGTAGTTGATGGTACAGTGGCTGTGGATGATGATAGTTGATGGTACAGTGGCTGGGGATGATGATAGTTGATGGTACAGTTGGTGGGGATGATATTTGATGGTACAGTGGCTGGGGATGGTGGTAGTTGATGGTACAGTGGCTGGGGATGGTGGTAGTTGATGGTACAGTGCTGGGGATGGTGTTAGTTGATGGTACAGTGGCTGGGGATGATGGTAGTTGATGGTACAGTGGCTGGGGATGATGGTAGTTGATGGTACAGTGGATGGGGATGGTGGTAGTTGATGGTACAGTGGTAGTTGATGGTACAGTGGCTGGGGATGATGGTAGTTGATGGTACAGTGGCTGGGGATTGTGGCAGTTTATGGTACAGTGGCTGGGGATGATGGTAGTTGATGATACAGTGGTTGGGGATGGTGGTAGTTGATGGTACAGTGGTTGGGGATGGTGGTAGTTGATGGTACAGTGGCTGGGGATGATGGTAGTTGATGGTACAGTGGCTGGGGATGATGGTAGTTGATGGTACAGTGGTTGGGGATGGTGGTAGTTGATGGTACAGTGGCTGGGGATGGTGGTAGTTGATGGTACAGTGGTTGGGGATGGTGGTAGTTGATGGTTCAGTGGTTGGGGATGGTGGTAGTTGATGGTACAGTGGCTGGGGATGGTGGCAGTTGATGGTACAGTGGTTGGGGATGGTAGTTGATGGTACAATGGTTGGGGATGGTGGTAGTTGATGGTACAGTGGTTGGGGATGGTAGTTGATGGTACAATGGTTGGGGATGGTGGTAGTTGATGGTACAGTGGCTGGGGATGGTGGCAGTTGATGGTACAGTGGTTGGGGATGGTAGTTGATGGTACAATGGTTGGGGATGGTGGTAGTTGATGGTACAGTGGCTGGGGATGGTGGTAGTTTATGTTACAGTGGGTGTGGATGATGATAGTTGATGGTACAGTGGCTGAGGATGATGATAGTTGATGGTACAGTGGGTGGGGATGATGATAGTTGATGGTACAGTGGCTGGGGATGGTGGTAGTTGATGGTACAGTGGCTAGGGATGGTGGTAGTTGATGGTACAGTGCTGGGGATGGTGGTAGTTGATGGTACAGTGGTTGGGGATGGTGGTAGTTGATGGTACAGTGGCTGGGGATGATGGTAGTTGATCGTACAGTGGTTGGGGATGGTAGTTGATGGTACAATGGTTTTGGATGGTGGTAGTTGATGGTACAGTGGCTGGGGATGGTGGTAGTTGATGGTACAGTGGCTGTGGATGATGATAGTTGATGCTACAGTGGCTGGGGATGATGATAGTTGATGGTACAGTGGCTGGGGATGATGATATTTGATGGTACAGTGGCTGGGGATGGTGGTTGATGGTACAGTGGCTGGGGATGGTGGTAGTTGATTGTACAGTGCTGGAGATGGTGGTAGTTGATGGTACAGTGGTTGGGGATGGTGGTAGTTGATGGTACAGTGGCTGGGGATGATGGTAGTTGATGGTACAGTGGCTGGGGATGATGGTAGTTGATGGTACAGTGGTTGGGGATGGTGGTAGTTGATGGTACAGTGGCTGGGGATGGTGGTAGTTGATGGTACAGTGGTTGGGGATGGTGGTAGTTGATGGTACAGTGGTTGGGGATGGTAGTTGATGGTACAGTGTATCGTTCCAGTCACGGTATTGAGCCTTTTTGTTATTTATTGATGGTACAGTGGATGGGGATGGTGGTAGTTGATGGTACAATGGTTGGGGATGGTGGTAGTTGATGGTACAGTGGTTGGGGATGGTAGTTGATGGTACAATGGTTGGGGATGGTGGTAGTTGATGGTACAGTGGCTGGGGATGGTGGTAGTTGATGTTACAGTGGCTGTGGATGATGATAGTTGACGGTACAGTGGCTGAGGATGATGATAGTTGATGGTACAGTGGGTGGGGATGATAGTTGATGGTACAGTGGCTGGGGATGGTGGTAGTTGATGGTACAGTGGCTAGGGATGGTGGTAGTTGATGGTACAGTGCTGGGGATGGTGGTAGTTGATGGTACAGTGGTTGGGGATGGTGGTAGTTGATGGTACAGTGGCTGGGGATGATGGTAGTTGATCGTACAGTGGTTGGGGATGGTAGTTGATGGTACAATGGTTTTGGATGGTGGTAGTTGATGGTACAGTGGCTGGGGATGGTGGTAGTTGATGGTACAGTGGCTGTGGATGATGATAGTTGATGCTACAGTGGCTGGGGATGATAGTTGATGGTACAGTGGGTGGGGATGATGATATTTGATGGTACAGTGGCTGGGGATGGTGGTAGTTGATGGTACAGTGCTGGGGATGGTGATAGTTGATGGTACAGTGGTTGGGGATGGTGGTAGTTGATGGTACAGTGGCTGGGGATGATGGTAGTTGATGGTACAGTGGTTGGGGATGGTGGTAGTTGATGGTACAGTGGTAGTTGATGGTACAGTGGTAGTTGATGGTACAGTGGATGGGGATGATGGTAGTTGATGGTACAGTGCTGGGGATTGTGGCAGTTTATGGTACAGTGGCTGGGGATGATGGTAGTTGATGATACAGTGGTTGGGGATGGTGATAGTTGATGGTACAGTGGTTGGGGATGGTGGTAGTTGATGGTACAGTGGCTGGGGATGATGGTAGTTGATGGTACAGTGGCTGGGGATGATGGTAGTTGATGGTACAGTGGTTGGGGATGGTGGTAGTTGATGGTACAGTGGCTGGGGATGGTGGTAGTTGATAGTACAGTGGCTGCGGATGATGGTAGGTGATGGTACAGTGGCTGGGGATGGTGGTAGTTGATGGTACAGTGGTTGGGGATGGTAGTTGATGGTACAGTGGCTGGGGATGGTGGTAGTTGATGGTACAGTGGTTGGAGATGGTGGTAGTTGATGGTACAGTGGTTGGGGATGGTGGTAGTTGATGGTACAGTGGTTGGGAATGGTGGCAGTTGATGGTACAGTGGTTGAGGATGGTGGTAGGTGATGGTACAGTGGTTGGGGATGGTGATAGTTGATGGTACAGTGGTTTGGAATGGTGGTAGTTGATGGTACAGTGGTTGGAGATGGTGGTAGTTGATGGTACAGTGGTTGGGGATGGTAGTTGATGGTACAGTGGTTGAGGATGGTGGTAGTTGATGGTGCAGTGGTTGGGGATGGTGGTAGTTGATGGTACAGTGGTTGGGAATGGTGGTAGTTGATGGTACAGTGGTTGGAGATGGTGCTAGTTGATGGTACAGTGGTTGGGGATGGTGGTAGTTGATGGTACAGTGATTGGGGATCGTAGTTGATGGTACAGTGGCTGGGGATGGTGGTAGTTGATGGTACAGTGGTTGGAGATGGTGGTAGTTGATGGTACAGTGGTTGGGGATGGTGGTAGTTGATAGTACAGTTGTTGGGGATGTTGGTAGTTGATGGTACAGTGGTTGGAATGGTAGTTGATGGTACAGTGGCTGGGGATGATGATAGTTGATGGTATAATGGCTGGGGATGGTGGTAGTTGATGGTACAGTGGTTGGGATGGTAGTTGATGGTACAGTGGCTGGGGATGGTGGTAGTTGATGGTACAGTGGTTGGGGATGATGATAGTTGATGGTACAGTGGCTGGGGATGGTTGTATTTGGTTGTACAGTGGCTGAGGATGGTGGTAGTTGATGGTACAGTGGTTGGGGATGGTGGTAGTTGATGGTACAGTGGCTGGGGATGGTGATAGTTGATGGTACAGTGGTTGGGGATAATGATAGTTGATGGTACAGTGGCTTGGGATGGTGGTAGTTGATGGTACAGTGGCTGGGAATGGCTGTAGTTGATGGTACAGTGGCTGGGGATGATGGTGGTTGATAGTACAATAGTTGGGGATGGTGGTAGTTGATGGTACAGTGGTTGAGGATGGTGGTAGTTGATGGTACAGTTGCTGGGGATGGTGGTAGTTAATGGTACAGTGGCTGGGAATGGGGGTAGTTGATGGTACAGTGGTTGGGGATGATGGCAGTTGATTCTACAGTAATTGAGGATGGATGCAGTTGATGCTACAGTGGTTAAGGATGATGGACTCTAAACATCAGTCCTAAACACGCACAATATGAACACAGATAAAGTGAGGATGATAAAGTGAATGCCTTCACTAAACTTATCCTTGATCTCCAACAGAAGTTCATCCCTCACCGGCAGTAACTAAGCTTTCAGATCACCTTTGATATAGCGTTCATTGCTGAGAGGCTGTTACTGCTAGGTGAAGGGCTTGGAGAAAGTACATGAGGCATCCCAGTATCTATAATGGGAAACTGCATAGGTAAGCCTGTCTGGAAATCGAGGAATTTAAAGACTGGGCCACCTCTAGACAGGAGGCTGACACAAAAATTAAAATTTGCATCAGGAAGAGTGGGCTTCAAAACTTGATTATCCTTGTTTAAGGACCGACAAGCTTATTCACTTAACGAAATTATTCCACCTCTAAATCGACTAGCAATGAAGAAAAAGTTGACATCTACTTACAAGATGCAAGGTCCTGATTCAGTTAGGGAACCTCCTTTTGTAATTACAAGAACTGTGTAGCAGGAGGAAGTATATATATCTAAACCCACTTGAAACACGAACAAGGATGTGGGCCCAGATGAGGTGAGCTTAAGATTGCCGAGTAGATGTGCAGACCAGCTAGCAGCACCTCTACCTATTCACCAAAAAGAAAAGCAAAAGGGAAATCAGCAACAACAGACCCGTATCACTCCTACCAATCACTGACAAAATTCCGGAGACAATAATATCACGGAAAATAACAGCTTTTTTGTTTTTTGACTGACTGCTTCTTGCTGTTCTGTGACCTTCAGTATGGCTTTAGAGCAGGTCATTCTGCTTCTCATCTCCTATTAAACCTCCCCACTATTTCACACCAAACGCTGGGCGGATCGAAGTGCATTTGTATAGTAGCACTGAACACGACTTACGACTGAATATAGCAGCAGAGACTTCATAATTCTATCAGCACTGAGTTAAGAGTACCTCACTACACCTCCTTAGTGATTACCTTCAAGGTAGAGAGATGGTGAGAGAGAGAAAGCTAGAGAGAGACAGACAGGCAGACAGAGCTGGGAAAGAGTAATAATTTATTCTCAGATGATTACATAAATTAAGAAGAGTGAACATTACAAGAAGCTCTGACAAACATCAAAATATATAGACAGCAGAATGCTAAAGAAAATCATAACTTTTTGTAAAACACAAAAAAAGACAGAAACTAGCTCCCAGACCTAAAATTACACGAGTTTCAAAAGAATTTACATAGTGAAAATGGTTTCGTTGATTGAGGGGAAAAAAGAGCAGACATGATTTGGATATTAGGGCATGAATGGATGTTAGAAACTGAGTGAAGAATTCTAAGCAACAACAGTGAGATCAACAAGCCACAGTTGCTAACTCAAAAATGGCTCCTTAAGCAAACGGGAGAGCTTTTTTTTTCCGGCTAACTCTAGCTGAATATATGAAAGCTGACGAAAGGGAAGTTAGGCAGTAATTGCTGCACTAGTCTCTGAAGTGTTACATTAATCTCTGAAGTTGAAATAAGTGCTTCATTAATCTCTGAAACAAGTGATGCACTAATCTCTGAAGTGCTACATTAATCTCTGAAACAAGTGCTGCACTAATCTCTGAAGACGGAACTCCACGAGCACAGTTCCGCTGTAAACAAACCTACAACCAGGACCTCAACTCTCAAGAGAAGATTACGACAAACGAAATTCCTCAGCAGATGTGGAAAGTAGAAAATAAAAGATTCATTAGCATGGGGGAGGGGGGAAGGGTTCACGAAGAGAAGACACAAATGGAAAATTTCAAATAAGTCACAGATAGTGAAATATATTATGGATAGTGCATAAATAATATTCAATAAAAAATGTGCTTTGCCGTTATGAGTGATTCTTTTTTCTTTGTTTTATCGTTATACTGCCAATTTAAACTTGATTAAATACTATACATAGTGGTGAATTAATATACGGGTGAGGAAAACCTACTCACCCTTTGTCTTGGCCTTTACTGCCAGGTTTCTCTTCGTCTGCTGACTTTAGTTACGACCACTTGCAACAGCCCTTGAAATTTCTGCTTACGTTCGTAACAAGCCACAATGCAACTAGAGTTACATACGAACACCTGGAATCATACACACAGGACCAAACAAACCAGAAGTCAGATGTATGCTGTGATGAGTCCGTCCCCACGAGTAATTTACCCTACGTGCCTCATACAAGTAATTATCCTTGTTATGAACCCGTCACTCCAAATTTAAGTGATCAAACGCCACCGGCCTCATATTAGCATGTTTAGCAAAGCCTCCGATTTTTTTTTCATAAATTTATTTTCAGCCGTGCTGAGGCAGCCGAGCTTCAAAACATTCCTGTCAAAGTGGTAAATAAAATAAAGGTTAAGCCCATCACCACTGTGTAGACAGACACAGAGGCAATTCGCTTCAATTAATGCAGGTTAATTCAATATGCATTATAACGGCAGGGTATTGTCTGGCAGACAGCCTAAGGGAGGGAGGGAAGAGGTAGAAGGGAGAGAGGGAGGGAGGGAAGAGGTAGAAGGGAGAGAGGGAGGGAGGGAAGAGGTAGAAGGGAGAGAGGGAGGGAGGGAAGAGGTAGAAGGGAGAGAGGGAGGGAGGGAAGAGGGAGAAGGGAGAGAGGGAGCGAGGGAGGGAAGAGGGAGAAGGGAGGGAGGTTGAATGACAACGACGAATTGCACTGAATAGGCACTCAACCATCAATTTAAATTGCAAATGGGCAAGAGAGAGATGAAAATTGGAACGTGACAACAGTACAACAGAACGAAGTCAAACGCTGCAAAACATATTACAACAGCTCGCAGAAAAATACAGTAAGAGAGCTCAGTGAAGTACGGTGAAACAGTACAAAGATTACAGTGAAACAGAACAACACAACAGATCACAGTGAAATATAGCGGACCACAGAGTAACATAACACAGTTAAACGCTGACTCACTACACGGCGCCTTGAAGCATAATAACAGAGCACAGTAACAGAACACAGTGAAGTGCAGTGTACAAAAGCACAGTGAAGTACAGTAACACACTGTCTAAATGAACACAGTGAAACATACTACAACAGAACACAGTCCGTAAAACAGTGAAATGCAGTAGAAAAGAGCACAGTGAAACATAATACACAGTGAAACAGTACAACTGAGTACGGTGAAAAATAGTGAAATGTACTTCAACTTTGCACAGTGAAACAATAAAACAGATGACAGTAACATAGGTCAGTGACTCAGTGAAAAACAGTGAAACACTGCCACAGTAAAATCACAGCCACAGTAAAACACGCGACAAATATAGAGCACAGCAAAACACAGAACACAAGGCGACAGTGAGAAAGTACAATTGAGCACCGTGCGCAGTACGTAGTGAAAAGACACTGCAATAACAGAGAACAGTGAAAAATAGTGAAAGAATGAATGAGTCACCACAGTAAAAAGAGGAGCGACAGAGCACAGAGAAACAAGCTATGAAACACCGTGAAACATCAGAGCACAGTCACGGTAAAACACAGTACAGAAAAAGAGGAGAAACTGTGCTACACTGACGCACAGTGCAACAACAGGAACAGTAAACAATACAGTAAACAGTGAAATATAGTGAAACAGATAATAACATAGCACAGTAAAACAGTCAGCAACAGAGTACAACAGAACAGTGACGTTTCGCCAGCCACTGGCTTCTTCAGTCCATTAAAGAGGCGTACGGTGGAAGAGGAGGAGGCGTTTACGGTGTTCAGTCCCTCAGCCTGGAGCACTTTCTTAAGAAAAGTACTTTCTTTATAAAAGTACTTTCTTAAGAAAAGTACTTTTCTCATGAATGATGGACTTAAGACATCGGCTAAAGGATGAGGGAGTAATTACCCCAAACTCCTCATCGTCTTACACCTTTCATCTCCTTAACGGACTAAGGAAGCCTCTGGCTGGCGAAACGTTTCCCTTAATAAAGATTGAAAAGTGCTGCGTAAACGTCTCATTCTTCAAGTATCATAATAACCTGTAAGTCCAATATAAAAGATAGAAGAAATAGAGAATACCTCATATTTGGTTAAAAAGTCTACAACTTAGTAAAAATAGGAAGCGAATCTGTCTCGTAATCCCCAGACGGAGCATCAAGCCTCCAATGACGCACTTGGATATAGCGTTTAACACGAATATTTAAAAAAATACGCGATCGAAGATTTTTAGCATCGTTTGACTGGTTTTAACCTCCCCTGTAAATATACAAGATTGTTCCAGATACAATAAAAAAACCATCACGCACATGCAACGTGTTTGGTCAGATATGAGAACTGGTATGTAATACTGTGTTCTTGCCGAGTGTGATATTACACGGTGATATATCTTTCAACAGGGAGCATTACCGTGTAAGTTGAGTATTCTGGGGTAAAGGGAAACTCTAGCCATTATGCCCAATTGCTCATTAGCAAGTTGATAGATATTCTCAAAATTTGTTGCGTAGTCTAATTTACGATTCATGTTAGACAAAAGGACACATGGTCGTACACTTAACTAAAATATAATTATCACTCATGGTCGTACACTTAATTAAAATATAATTATCACTCATGGTCGTACACATAACTAAAATATAATTATCACTTATGGTCGTACACTTAACTAAAATATAATTATCACTCATGGTCGTACACATAACTAAAATATAATTATCACTCATGGTCGTACACTTAACTAAAACACAATTATGAATTTTGAAATATTAGAGAAGCTGACTGTCAACGAGACTTCACAGTTATTTCAAAGAGGCACTGAGCCTCTCTCTCTCTCTCTCTCTCTCTCTCACATACACATCATTGAAACAAAGTTACTGTTGTCTACAGCCACATTAGAAAGGAGATAACTTTGTATATATGTTGGTAGAATTACCGACAACATATAAAGTAAAAGGACACAAGTGCAACTAATGTAACATTTTATTGTGGCAAAGTTTCGCTCTCCGGGGCTTGACAAAGCTCCTGGAGAGCGAAACGTTGCCACAATAAAATGTCACATTAGTTGCACTTATGTCCTTGTACAGGACAACTTTCATAGACAAAGTAATGAGGTTGACGAACAACTAATAATAACTAGAAAGTCTGAGAAGAATTAAAGATTTAGAAAATATTCTCAGTGAAATCAAAACAATACCACAGAGTCAAAGAGGGAGACTGCACCAACGAGTACTGTATATAGTACTCACAGTGGGAAAAAAGGTGAAGAAATTACTAAAGACATTGGAACCAGAGAACATATCTTCAGGGATTCTGAAAGAGGGAACATAATAATAATAATAATAATAATAATAATAATAATAATAATAATAATATCTTTATTTTACTACAAGTACATGTACAAGGTATACAGTCCTAGCTGATAACAGTGACATACTACTATATAGAAAGTCCCTTGTTATGTTCCGCATTTCGGGCAAATTAGGTCAGTGTCCCAGGATGCGACCCACACCAGTCGACTAACACCCAGGTACCCATTTTACTGATGGGGAACATAGACAACAGGTGGAAAGAAACACGTCCAATGTTTCTACTCTGGCTGGGAATCCAACCCAGGCCCTCGCCGTGTGAAGCGAGAGCGTTAACCACCAGGCCACCAGAGCCCCTAGAAGAACTGTGTGAACCAACAGCAGCGATCTTAGCAAGTCTACTGAAACAGGGCAGTTGCCAAATGTCTGAAAAATAATAGATATTGTCCTGATATGAAAAACATAGACAATGTCAATGAAATCGTAATGTAATGTGAAACTTATCAGCAGAAGACTACTGGAGCACCTAGAAAAGTGTATTCATTTTCCTTATACTAATTTTCCTTATACTCATTTTTCTTCTGTTTATCTTATACACATTCCTTCATACTCATTTTACTTTTATCTTCCTCATACTCATTTCCACATGTTTATCGATTCAACAATCCTATGTATAATAGGACACTCTGAGAGACGTAAATATCCAGGTAAGAGTGACTCAAGTTATACAATTTGCTCTGTACAGTACTTGAGAGTACAGTCCACCGTCCTGTGCGATGGATGTGCACGCTACACTTAGTAACATTTGTACGCTACACCTAGTAACATTTGTACTACGCACCTAGTAACATTTGTACGCTACACCTAGTAACATTTGTACGCTACACCTAGTAACATTTGTACTACGCACCTAGTAACATTTGTACGCTACACCTAGTAACATTTGTACGCTACACCTAGTAACATTTGTACTACGCACCTAGTAACATTTGTACGCTAACCTAGTAACATTTGTACGCTACACCTAGTAACATTTGTCCCTAGCACCTAGTAACATTTGTACGCTACCCCTAGTAACATTTGTACGCTCACCTAGTAACATTTGTACGCTACACCTAGTAACATTTGTACGCTGCACCTAGTAACATTTGTACGCTACACCTAGTAACATTTGTACGCTGCACCTAGTAACATTTGTACGCTACACCTAGTAACATTTGTACGCTACACCTAGTAACATTTGTACGCTACACCTAGTAACATTTGTACGCTACACCTAGTAACATTTGTACGCTACACCTAGTAACATTTGTACGCTACACCTAGTAACATTTGTACGCTACACCTAGTAACATTTGTACGCTACACCTAGTAACATTTGTACGCTACACCTAGTAACATTTGTACGCTACACCTAGTAACATTTGTACGCTACACCTAGTAACATTTGTACGCTACACCTAGTAACATTTGTACTACGCACCTAGTAACATTTGTACGCTACACCTAGTAACATTTGTACGCTACACCTAGTAACATTTGTACGCTACACCTAGTAACATTTGTACGCTACACCTAGTAACATTTGTCCCTCCCACCTAGTAACATTTGTACGCTACACCTAGTAACATTTGTACGCTGCCCCTAGTAACATTTGTTACGCACCTAGTAAACATTTGTACGCTACACCTAGTAACATTTGTACGCTACACCTAGTAACATTTGTACGCTACACCTAGTAACATTTGTACGCTACACCTAGTAACATTTGTACCTACCACCTAGTAACAATTTGTACGCTACACCTAGTAACATTTGTACGCTACACCTAGTAACATTTGTACTACGCACCTAGTAACATTTGTACGCTACACCTAGTAACATTTGTACGCTACACCTAGTAACATTTGTACGCTACACCTAGTAAATTTGTACGCTGCACCTTTAGTAACATTTGTACGCTACACCTAGTAACATTTGTACACTGCACCTAGTAACATTTGTACGCTACACCTAGTAACATTTGTACGCTACACCTAGTAACATTTGTACGCTACACCTAGTAACATTTGTACGCTACACCTAGTAACATTTGTACGCTACCCCTTAGTAACATTTGTACGCTACACCTAGTAACATTTGTACGCTACACCTAGTAACATTGTACTCGCACTAGTAACATTTGTACGCTACACCTAGTAACATTTGTACGCTCACCTAGTAACATTTGTACTCGCACCTAGTAACTTTGTACGCTACACTTAGTAACATTTGTACGCTACACCTAGTAACATTTGTACGCTACACTAGTAACATTTGTACGCTGCACCTAGTAACATTTGTACGCTACACCTAGTAACATTTGTACGCTGCACCTAGTAACATTTGTACGCTACACCTAGTAACATTTGTACGCTACACCTAGTAACATTTGTACGCTACACCTAGTAACATTTGTACGCTACACCTAGTAACATTTGTACGCTACACCTAGTAACATTTGTACGCTACACCTAGTAACATTTGTACGCTACACCTAGTAACATTTGTACTACGCACCTAGTAACATTTGTACGCTACACCTAGTAACATTTGTACGCTACACCTAGTAACATTTGTACGCTACACCTAGTAACATTTGTACGCTACACCTAGTAACATTTGTACGCTGCACCTAGTAACATTTGTACGCTACACCTAGTAACATTTGTACGCTCACCTAGTAACATTTGTACGCTACACTAGTAACATTTGTACGCTACACTTAGTAACATTTGTACGCTACACTTAGTAAACATTTGTACGCTACACCTATTTAACATTTGTACGCTACACCTAGTAACATTTGTACGCTGACACCTAGTAACATTTGTACGCTACACCTAGTAACATTTGTACGCTGCACCTAGTAACATTTGTACGCTGCACCTGTAACATTTGTACGCTACCCCTTAGTAACATTTGTACGCTGCACCTAGTAACATTTGTACGCTACCCCTAGTAACATTTGTACGCTCACTTGTAACATTTGTACGCTACACCTAGTAACATTTGTACGCTACCCCTTAGTAACATTTGTACGCTACACTTAGTAACATTTGTACGCTACACCTAGTAACATTTGTACGCTACACTTAGTAACATTTGTACGCTACACCTAGTAACATTTGTACGCTACACCTAGTAACATTTGTACGCTACACCTAGTAACATTTGTACGCTGCCCCTAGTAACATTTGTACGCTACACCTTAGTAACATTTGTACGCTACACCTAGTAACATTTGTACGCTACCCCTTTAGTAACATTTGTACGCTACACCTAGTAACATTTGTACGCTCACTTAGTAACATTTGTACGCTACACTTAGTAACATTTGTACGCTACACTTAGTAACATTTGTACGCTGCACTTAGTAACATTTGTACGCTGCACCTAGTAACATTTGTACGCTACACCTAGTAACATTTGTACGCTACCCCTTAGTAACATTTGTACGCTGCACCTAGTAACATTTGTACGCTACACCTAGTAACATTTGTACGCTCACCTAGTAACATTTGTACGCTACACCTAGTAACATTTGTACGCTACACCTAGTAACATTGTACGCTGCACCTAGTAACATTTGTACGTTTACACTTAGTAACATTTGTACGCTGCACTAGTAACATTTGTACGCTACCTTAGTAACATTTGTACGCTACACTTAGTAACATTTGTACGCTACACCTAGTAACATTTGTACGCTACACTTAGTAACTTTTTGTACGCTACACTTAGTAACATTTGTACGCTACACCTAGTAACATTTGTACGCTACACTTAGTAACATTTGTACGCTGCACTTAGTAACATTTGTACGCTACACTAGTAACATTTGTACGCTACACCTAGTAACATTTGTACGCTGCACCTAGTAACATTTGTACGCTACACTTAGTAACATTTGTACGCTACACCTAGTACATTTGTACGCTACACTTAGTAACATTTGTACGCTCCACCTAGTAACATTTGTACTCGCTACACTTAGTAACATTTGTACGCTACACTTAGTAACATTTGTACGCTACACTTAGTAAACATTTGATACGCTGCACTTAGTAACATTTGTACGTGCACCTGTCATTTGTACGCTACACTAGTAACATTTGTACGCTACCTAGACATTGTACGTACACCTAGTAACATTTGTACGCTACACTTAGTAACATTTGTACGCTACACTTAGTAACATTTGTACGCTACACCTAGTAACATTTGTACGCTACACCTAGTAACATTTGTACGCTGCACCTAGTAACATTTGTACGCTACACTTAGTAACATTTGTACGCTACACCTAGTAACATTTGTACGCTACACTTAGTAACATTTGTACGCTACACCTAGTAACATTTGTACGCTACACTTAGTAACATTTGTACGCTACACTTAGTAACATTTGTACGCTACACTTAGTAACATTTGTACGCTGCACTTAGTAACATTTGTACGCTGCACCTAGTAACATTTGTACGCTACACCTAGTAACATTTGTACGCTACACCTAGTAACATTTGTACGCTACACCTAGTAACATTTGTACGCTACACCTAGTAACATTTGTACGCTGCACCTAGTAACATTTGTACGCTACACCTAGTAACATTTGTACGCTGCACCTAGTAACATTTGTACGCTGCACCTAGTAACATTTGTACGCTACACTTAGTAACATTTGTACGCTACACCTAGTAACATTTGTACGCTACACTTAGTAACATTTGTACGCTACACTTAGTAACATTTGTACGCTACACCTAGTAACATTTGTACGCTACACTTAGTAACATTTGTACGCTACACTTAGTAACATTTGTACGCTACACCTAGTAACATTTGTACGCTACACCTAGTAACATTTGTACGCTGCACCTAGTAACATTTGTACGCTACACTTAGTAACATTTGTACGCTACACTTAGTAACATTTGTACGCTACACTTAGTAACATTTGTACGCTACACTTAGTAACATTTGTACGCTACACTTAGTAACATTTGTACGCTACACTTAGTAACATTTGTACGCTACACTTAGTAACATTTGTACGCTACACTTAGTAACATTTGTACGCTACACTTAGTAACATTTGTACGCTACACTTAGTAACATTTGTACGCTACACTTAGTAACATTTGTACGCTACACCTTGAAACTATCAAACATCATAACAGCTAAACAAAGTCGTTCTTTCACAATGATGTTAGCAGACAAAAAAAAATATAAACATTCCGAAAAGCCCACAGTGAATCCCACACATTTCAGGCAGATTCCTGCCCCTCGCGTCAAATTCCAGAATTCACGCAACAAATTGCTTGCGCTTCAGATGAATTCCGAAATTCCCGCACTGAATCCCACACATTTCACCCGCTTGCCGTAACTTACTCGAAAATTGCGTGAGGGGTCACACATAAGTTACACGAGGATCACACATAAGTTATATGCTAACATGTACGCCTCTGCAGCAATGTAAATTTTTAAGAGCTCACTTATATGCCTATTCAGCCATATGTATATCTATATAGTCACATTCACGCCATAACAACTACTCGTAATTCGATACAGTCACATGCACAGGCATACAGCCATGTTCATGTCTATGAAGATACATGTGTAGTCAAGAATAACGTTAATAATTTCTTTAAGATATTTCCTGTTTAAGAAGACCAGCTTATCCATCCTCAGTACGGTAATGTATCGGGTACAGTGAGACCATCCTCACGGTGTACTGTACTGCGTTAGTTCCCACAAGAGGTGTAACTCCTGTGTCATCATGGGATCTTGTTACAAAGAATTCTTCAACACTTGTTCAACCTTTGGACGAAGACCTACTTCGACTAGTGGATGGTACCACTATGACCCCGCCTCCGCCTGCTTCTCCTCACATCTCTACAGTATATAAGCCACGTCTACGGCCCTATGCTGTACATTCTACAAGATTGATGGACTGAACACATCGACTCCAGGTTGAGGGACTGATTACCTCATTCTCCTCCTCTCCTTATGCCTTCCTCTTTGTATTGGACTGATGAAGCCACTGTGTGGCGAAACGTTTCCTGAATAAAGATTCCCATATGCTGCATAAGTGTCTCAATCTTCAATCAGGTGTAACTCCTGCAAGCGGTGTTAGGATAAGTGCTGCTAAGTTCTTCCCTCATGCAAATAACCATCCACGGATCGATTTTTTTATGGTACACAAAAGTTAGGAGACGAAAATAACTTTAGCACTCATCCTGTGTGCAGAAGTCGTTAGGTTTAAGTGCAGGAGACCTGTCGACTCATGTTAGGTTTAAGTGCAGGAGACCTGTCGACTCATGTTAGGTTTAAGTGCAGGAGACCTGTCGACCCATGTTAGGTTTAAGTGCAAGAGACCTGTCGACCCATGTTAGGTTTAAGTGCAGGCGACCTGTCGACCCATGTTAGGTTTAAGTGCAAGAGACCTGTCGACCCATGTTAGGTTTAAGTGCAGGAGACCTGTCGACCCATGTTAGGTTTAAGTGCAGGAGACCTGCCGACCCATGTTAGATTTAAGTGCAGGAGACCTGTCGACCCATGTTAGGTTTAAGTGCAGGAGACCTGTCGACCCATGTTAGGTTTAAGTGCAGGAGACCTGCCGACCCATGTTAGATTTAAGTGCAGGAGACCTGTCGACCCATGTTAGGTTTAAGTGCAGGAGACCTGTCGACCCATGTTAGGTTTAAGTGCAGGCGACCTGCCGACCCGTTAGGGTTCCCATCTTCTAAAACAATGTGCGTTATGGGGGTTATTAAAACGTTTAATGGCGTTTAACGGCTTCTATAAGTTTTAATAGAGTTGCAGTATTATATGACATTCCAAAATTCTTAGAATGAATCTGATTCTTTCAAAGCTTATATTCTCTTACAAGTCTCTTCTGATTCACTTCCAAGATTCAACACTGAGGTGTCATATATTATCATATATTACTGAAGTGTGTGGCTACGCATTTGTTAATTTTGTGTGAAAAACAATAGATTTTTTCTGTTAAATGACTTTAAAAAAGAAGTATTTCACTGAACAGATTCACTAATCATTGGCTGATTCATCTTACAGATAAGATAGTATCCAATAAATTTAATTTGTGTAGTTGCAAATTTGCCATTATCCTAACGTAGTTAAAAGAAATGGCATATCTGGATTCATTGCAACAACTGGAGAATGCCTCATCTGATCGGATTGAACCTTCCAACTCTAGTGTGTGTTACATAGCAGATGTTATCTTTTTAGTGCGTTTTGTAGCCTACAAGTTGCTAATATTGATCTTTCTTTTTTGGGGAGGGGGGGGGGGGAATTTTCCTTCATACACTTCTGGACTACTAAGAGACTGAACTGAAATAGTAACGATTCCCAAATGTTGCGCAAGTGACTTACGGTACAGTGTCGATCTTCACCTGCTATCCAGAGACAGATGAGAAATAACCTTTATAAACACAAGCCAATGAGTCCGAGGTCACATCCAGCAGGAGTTATGGGAGACCTCCATAATCATACATGGTGTGGCCGCGTTCACACCCAGCAGCAAGTGTGATAGTTGTAAACACGGCTCAAAATGGCTTCATTCAAGGCCATCAAAGGGTATGAATCAGTTATGTAGACACACCATCTTGTATGTTCGTTCACACCCAGGAGACGATGAGGTAGATCACTGTAAATACACATGTTGTGGCCTCGATCATGCCCAACAGCATGTGAAGATTATTGTTGCAAGGTGTGGCAAGTGCGTGCACACGTACGTGCATGTATATGTGTGTGTGTGGGCGAAGGGACGAGGTAACTTCCATGTTAGTCAGTTACCATTTGGTCCTAGGCACATGTTGATTAGACACTAGGCCTGTTATATGTGCATGCATGTGTATGTGTTAGAACAGTACTGTTGAAACACCGGTGCGTGTACCTTTTGGGAAGCGCGAGCTTCTAGGGGTGCGGGAGCTTACCTCTAGGGAGAGCTGCGCGAGCTTACTTCAGGGGTGTGGGAGCTTACCTCTGGGGAGGGGTGCGCGAGCTTACTTCTAGGGGTGTGGGAACTTACCTCTGGGGAGGGGTGCGGGAGCTTACTTCTAAGGAGGAGAGATTATACATGCCAATCATGATGTGTGCGCTTGTAAACACTAAGCACGAGTGAAAAGGAATGATGGACGATTTCATTGATGATTTAGAAGTCGGTGTCTGGTCTAAAAAGAGTGTAAACCTCTGTATTGCTCCAACACCTACTTTCTACCACTACTACTTCTACTAACACTTCCACTAACTACATTACTTCTTATTCTTCCTCTCTTTGTCCCGTCCCCGTCCCTCTCGCCTATATATACACTGGCTCCCTACCTCTTCGTGTTAGTGTGACTTCGTAAATGGTCCATGTCGGACCGAAACGTCGTCGTAAGCTTCTATGTGCGGGTTATCTGTATATTATCCCTCTCTGCAGTAACTGCAGCCACGACCAAACTTACAATTGAACGGACAATTGTGACCAATTAGATGCATATGTTTTAGCATATAAATGAGTTAATTTTGAAAACTGAACGTTTTACTCATGTAGTCTTGTGTGATGAGTGCAACATATTTGGAAAATGCTGTTTAAAAAATAATTAATGTTAATGTGAATTTTGGATCAGAACCTCATAGGAATTCCATGGATGGGAAAGAAAACAATTATGATTCGAAATTATTCAGAGAACTGAGTTAAAATGCATTTTCCGCCCTTTTTAACATGTAAATGCCCAGGCACGCACATGAAGCTGCGTAATTTTTTTTTAATTTAGCAATACTGAATACATTAGCTTTGTCCTGCTACCCAATTAGTTATGAATTACACAGTGGAAACATAAGCTATCAATTTTTCCCTGTCATGTTCCTTTACACTGAATGACGTTTATATATTGTGCTAAATTTTCTTACTCTGAACCAGGAGACTTCAGTAGGACAATAAGGATATCGTCAATATTCCATTAAAGCTTAATAAAGTACTGGAGCTTCAATGGTTTAGTTAAAGCAGACATAAGCGTACGGAGTGAGAGAGCTGCAGAATGGGGACAGTAGTGGTGGCAGATGTCAACCAAATCGCCACAGATTCTGGCAAAATGGAAATATGCCAATTGGAGAAAGAATAACTATCAGTGAAAAATTCTTTGTATTCTATTGAACAATTACGTGTATCCATGCAAGTTTTATATTGTTTAATATATGCAACATATTCGAATATATTGTATTGCTATATGAAACTTATACGATAACAGGATCCTGTTCCGACCTCAGGAATTAATGTGGTCTGTTACATTGTATGAACACATGTAACATTTAACTTTTTCTGACATGTCTGTAAGGTCGTTTCAGTTCCGCAAAATCATTAATATAACAAATTCGCCTCCAAGAGAATCAAATGAAAGTAGAATTATACTCCGATCTTAGACTTTTCCTTGTTTTTGAAGGCATTGAATCACCATGGTGTTGCAGCGGCACTGCTCGGCACAGTGTGTCAAGTGGAGTATTAAGTATTACTACTTATAGACTGGTTACTTAGTCGTACTTGAAGCCTATCATCTACTCAGAGTAGAATCATATAATCTGTTCACCACGAGTCATGAAGAAACATATATATATGAAAAGCAGGGGTGTCACTAGCACGTTAAGAGACCATACAATAAGTGTCAGGGGCCCGAGACTGTTCAACTGCCTCCCAGCACACATAAGGGGGATTACCAACAGACCCCTGGCAGTCTTCAAGCTGGCACTGGACAAGCACCTAAAGTCAGTTCCGGATCAGCCGGGCTGTGGCTCGTATGTTGGTTTGCGTGCAGCCAGCAGCAACAGCCTGGTTGATCAGGCTCTGATCCACCAGGAGGCCTGGTCTCAGACCGGGCCGCGGGGGCGTTGACCCCCGGAACTCTCTCCAGGTAATATATATATATATATATATATATATATATATATATATATATATATATATATATAATGTCGTGCCGAATATGTAAAACTGATCAATTAGTAAGAACTCATTTAAAATTAAGTCCTTTCTGAAATTTTCTCTTATACGTTTAAAGATATATTTTTTTCATTAATGTTAATGTAAAAAAATTTTAATTTTGCACCAAAAGAATCTTTGAAAACTTACCTAACCTTATTATAACAAGAACAATTTATTTTAGCCTAACCCAACCAAATATATTTTAGATAAGTTTACAATAATTTAATACTAAACAAACACAGTGAAATATATTTTTTTCGTTAGGTTCAGAATGATTTTGGCGAAATTATTGCATACACAAATTTTCACTTGTCCTATATGGCAAGATGAGCGTTGCTATTTAAGCCAAGATCGCAAGTTCTGCCTATTCGGCACGACATATACATATACATATATATATATATATATATATATATATATATATATATATATATATATATATATATAGTATATTCCTCTCGATGAATATCTCTTGGTTGAATTACCCATAAAAGTGTACCGAACACTTGTTGATGCTAAGTTATAATTCACAGATCCCGAACTGGAGTCCTTTGCAGCAGTTACAAGGTTATGTCACCCAGGTGTGTGAGTGTGGAAATTCATGTCGGGAAATTAATAAAATACGTCGATGAAGGTGAATAAAATACCGGAAACAACGGGATAGTAACCCATTATGAAGACTGTTGTACAGGTAAGAAAATAATATGTTAATATTGGTCAAGAAATCGTTATGAAACAAACAAACAAACCACGGTACGGGTGTGGATTGAACTGGAGTTGTATTACTCATTTGCAGTGTGTTCAGCCCCATACGTATCGTGGATTGCTAATGTTACGAAAGAAAGCAGAGCTTAAAGGGCAAGGTGACCTAAGCAGAAGGAAGATAGTGATAGTGGAGTGAATCCAGTGAAGCAACAGAGAGCAGAGCAGGAGCTAGATAACATTCATCAGTGTACCTTCACACAACAGCAAACAGAAACTCACACATGGATGGCGTAAAGGTCGAGAAGCACCATTAAAATGACGCAAGATAAGCCAAAGAAAAAAACGAGTTATCATCATGTCTGGCTCACGTGAACCCAAACTTGAATTAACTAAACAAAATAGTTCTCCATGAATGGAACAGCCAGAGACGAAGACCGTAGAGAATAAATGAATTATTCAGTAATTCTCTGAGGAAGGATAAATCCTAGATAGAAACAGAATGATGAAAATCGGATATGCAGGAAGACGATGGGAAGTGGTAGACCCGATAACAAATCCTTGAAGGAACGAACAAAAAAAAAAGCAAAAGAGTGAACGACCGAGCGAACGAACAAACGAAACTGAACAATAAAGACGGAACACTACGAACATAAGATTCATCCAACTAGGTATATTTATACCTCGAATATCACATTATTCGTGCTTCTACAAAGAGAATTACATATAAGAATTACACTACATAAATATTCCCCATTGACGTAGCGTTCCATGTGCCACAAAACAAATTATGTAAACATCGTCACCCTCGCCCATCACCACATGTACTAAATACAGTGGACCCCCGCTTAACGATCACCTCCAAATGCGACCAATTATGTAAGTGTATTTATGTAAGTGCGTTTGTACGTGTATGTTTGGGGGTCTGAAATGAACTAATCTACTTCACAATATTCCTTATGGGAAAAAATTCGGTCAGTACTGGCACCTGAACATACTACTGGAATGAAAAAAAGTTCGTTAACCGGGGGTCCACTGTATATTGTTTACGTCAACTCTCCTCTCTCGAATCTATGATCACAAGTTACAAAATGCAATGTTTATCACGACCTCTCTGGCTGAAGGTCATCCACCTCACAACCTCTACAAGGCAATGCACTGAAAGCTCTTTTCTCTTCTGTTACTTGAAGCTCTTCTTAGTGTGGTCTCTCAAGCTCCTTCTGGGACCCACATGTTGTTACCGCTCTTGTGATTGCTATTCCTGCAATAAACATCATACATTCAGCTTTAGGTAAATAGGTCGGAGGCTGCATTTGAACCAGCCTAATGCACTCTGCATTATCAGTAGGTTAGAAACAATGAAATAGCTGATAGCGCATCGTGAATTTCACTCCTTTATTGAAATAACCTGTACATAGGAGAAAGGAGCTTACGACGACGTTTCGGTCCGACTTGGACCATTTACAAAGTCACACTAACAGAAAGGAGAGGAGGAGGCAGTATATATAGGCCAGCAGACAGGGATGGGACAAGAGAGGTCGAAGGAAAGGAAGTAGAGAGGTAATAGTAGCAGTAGTAGTAGTAGTAGTAGTAGTAGTAGTGAAGTCCAAGGCCAAGAAAGAGGAGGAGCACTACAGGAGAGCTAGGGGCCCACATGGGGTAGGAACAAATACACGGGGGGTGCAAAGGAGGAAGTAAAGGACCAAGCACCAAAGGCAGAAGAAAGAGAAAAAAAAGGAAAGGGGAAGAGGAAAAATGAGAAGAAAGAATCAGGTTAAGTCTCGGGTATTCTGAAGTTTGGAGCATTTAACAATGTAATGGGAAAGGAAGGCATCTACAGTGACGAAGTCACGACTATGATTCATACATGGAAAGTTGTGTATTAGGGAGGATTCAACAAGATGGCGACTGTGAAAGTTAAAAGTAGGGTAGACAGTTTTAGCAGAAGACCAGTCAATAGGATGACTGTGATCTCTGACATGACAGAAAAGAGTATTGTTGGTGTTGGCAAGCCTAACACTACTTATGTGCTCAGTCTGTCAGAAAGAGATCGGCCAGCTTTTTCAAAGTGCCGAAGAGGACAAGAGGAACATGAAATAGAGTAGACACCATGATTATCTTTAGAGGGAGGAGAGGTACAAACTAAATTGGAGAGAAGAGTGTTAATCTGGCGAAAAGTAAGTTTAATGTCAATGGAACGGACAGTTGAGATTAGGAAGCTCCTCTCTTCTATGTGCGGGTTATTGATGTATTGCTCCAGTCGCGATATTGTGCCTTTTTTGTTCTGTTCTTCCTTTATGTTCTCGTAGTAACAATTTTTATATACATATTGTTTTAATAAAGTTTAGAATTTTATTTTTAAATTAATTAATGTTTAACGTATCATCCAACCAGGATTCAGAGATGGATATAACTGCCGCCTTAGTTCTGTTAGCTAGAATCCTAATCTCTGTCAGTTTTGGAAAAACTGATCTTGCGTTGACATGAATAAAGTAAAGATTTGTGTTCATAAAACAGTCATAATCATCAATATATGGCAAGGGGTCATTTGTATTAAAATTAGGTAAATCAATGTCATCACTGCTAAAGGGTAACTGTGACAAAGTGCATTTGTTACACACAAAATGAAATCTGGCACCATTACCATAAACCAACACACATAAATTTTGTACCCACCACTTACACATGGAAATAAGTCACTCTGTCTGACTTTTTTGGGTTATCCTAGGTTCTCTACACATATGCTGCTATGTATGATAATTCTATGTAACTGTATTTGTGTATACCTGAATAAACTTACTTACGTATGGTAAATTTACTGTTCTTCTTTCGTGTATACATATGTCTGGTGGTGCTTGTCTGGTGGTGCTTGAGATAAGAATGGTTTTGTCTCACCTTGACCTATGTATTACATCAGGTCAATCTGGTTATCATTCCTAGTTACTAGACCATCATTATCACAGTCACTTAACTGTTTGTTTTGCACTTGCAGAATAATTTGAGGTCTTGGATTAGTTTGGATATCGCCACTTAACAGCGCCACTAAAAGAGCTGTGCGCCACTGTTTTTGTTTGGGTATGCGGTGTTGCCATACCTTGCGGCGATAGTGGCATTTACGTTTCTGGTAGGATGACGACTGTTGGGCTTTCACTCTCCAGGGTGCTATTACCCAAGTCGCATTTTCTAGTCCCCATGACTGATTTCCTTCTTCAGTGAATTGCAGGATAAAGATAAATATAATTATGGCAGCATGTACCCCTCTAATGCCAGCCATGTTCACTCTTCACTCGCAAAAAAAAAAAAATCCTTCCTTCCCTTTTTAAAAAAGAAAACACTGATCACTATCAGTCACCTAACAATGGCCTAGTAGCTAGTCTGGCAATTAACACTGATTACAACTATGCAGATATGTAATCAATGTACAGATGGTGTCCCAGCAATACTGAGGTCTCTATCTGGATTCGTGGCATCCGTCAAACTTAATAATTCTGTAGTGGCTGAGATATATTGCATGCTCACAGAGTTCCTGCTTCGAATACATTACTAGCAGTCCTGCGTGCTTAGAGACCACCATCATAGTAGACAGTTTCAAAGAGTCTTCCATGAACACGACCGTGAAAACGTGGATGCTTAGTGTCAAGCATTGATGTTCTACACGCAAGTCTGCTGGTTGCCGAAGAGCAACATGCTATCTCGGTTCTGCGAGCTTAGTAAAGACTTCGCCAACGACAATAAACACAAGCTACTCGAAAAGGTGAAACTTCCAGAATTTCACACTCATTTGACGTACTTGTCAGATTTCTTCGAAGCTCTAGATGAGCTCAACCGGTAACTGCAGGGTCGTCCGAGCAACATCACCCAGCATGTAAACGATATCAGTGCATTCATTGCAGAACCGCAACTCTGGGAAAAATGAATTCAAGATGGAAAAGGGAACCAATTCCAATAACTCTGTGAAGTCATCAGATAAGATGCCATGAACCAGGTGATCAAGGCAGAGATCACAGAGCACCTTAAACTCTCATTCATGAGTCCCAGCAGTACTTCTCAGACACACACGAATCAGTTTGCTATAGTTCTGCCAAGAGATCCATTCCAGTGCCATATAGTTGAACTTTTAAAACTCTGTTCCTCAGTGAAAGATAATTATACTAACTTCTGGGTGAAAATGTGCCCTATTTATCCTGGGCTTAACATTCTTCAGGTACTGATCCCATTTTCTATACATCTGTGTGATGCTAGGTTAGATAAAATTTGTCAGGAAACAGGACAAGTGTTTCCTGACGCGGATCTTGATCATATAATGACCTTCGACTGGAGCTTCTGGTCATCTGACCGTAGCCTTCCGTTGACTTTTAGATCCACCCTCGTTTAAAAATTGTGTTTATGATTATAAATGCTTCATGTTTTTTTTATATATATATGTACGAGTCGAACTTTCCTTCCATTCTGAACAGGCTCCAGGTGGAGTGTGATTTAAGAAATGCTCTGTCGGTATCATCCCCACAAACAGTCAAGCTAGTGGGAATAAAACAAGTGCGGGGATCACACTGAGTTGCATCACACACACACATTTATAACACTAACAGAATAAAAGCAGCTTCACCATACCTGAAGTATTATCAAGAATTTTCAAAATAACAAACCAGGCCATCACATAGCTGCTGCTGCTGCTGCTAATACTACTACTACAACTACTACTACTACTATTACTACTGCTACTACCACAAGTATTACAACTATTACTAAAAGTAACACTAGTACCTACAACGATTATATTATACTTTGCACCTCACACTAAAACCTATGTATACCCTCTGCCTCCCTGTATTGTTCGTAACGGCTTGGCACAGCTCCTGGAGAGCGAAACGTTGCCACAATAAAATGTCGCATTAGTTACATACGCATCCTTTTACCTAACAAAGGCATATCCGTTATAGAAAAGGTTCCATCAGTTCCTGGCAGCGTTTCTGCTTATAAATTTGTTTTTGAGACGGAGTTTTCCAGGTGCTTTCATTTACCTCTGAATTAATTTCCAGTTTCTTGTACATAAATTTTCTTCATATAGTGTTCTTTGAGTCTTTTTACTTACTTAATAAAATCATTAGTGCCGTTTTTTTTTAATTTTTACTTTACATAAATACACAAAAATACTGTGATTAACGGTGAATTTAAAGAGAAGGTGAAAGCAGCGGGAAATTATAGATTTTCTGGCAAACGTTGAGGAATGTCATAAGGGTTTAAACCCATCTTCCAGATGAACGACAGTTGTCAACACTGGATGAACGACAGTGATCGTCAACACTATGGATGAACGACAGTGATCGTCAGCACCCCAGGTAGATCTGTTTGTGACTTGAAAAAGCCCACTGTGTGGGTGAAACGTTGTCAATAAAGGATCACATTAAACTGCATATGTGTTTATGTTTCCATATTGTCGGTATTTTATACCATTTATTGTCACTCTGGATGCAAGCCAGTAGTTGTCAACACTGGATGAACGACAGTGATCGTCAACACTATGGATGAACGACAGTGAACATCATCACTCTGGATGAACGCCAGCGATCAACAACACTCTGGATGAACGACAGTGATCGTCAGCACTCTGGATGAACGCCAGTGATCAACAACACTCTGGATGACCGACAGTGTACATCATCACTCTGGATGAACGCCAGTGATCAACAACACTCTGGATGAACGCCAGTGATCAACAACACTCTGGATGAACGACAGTGACCATAACTTCCCAGCACATTACCCAACATTCCACACAATACACAACCATTTCATAATAAAAATGTAACGAAATCATTTACAGAATCAGAAAACGTCTACAACACAAACGCCTACCAGACATTTATGTTCGAAGGCGAACTGGAAAGACGGTCAGAAGCTTCACATATTTTGATTGCCGTTCCTTGATACAGAGTCAAACTCGGGTATCACTCCCGTCACGAAAATAAACTTATTTCTCTTCAATGGTGTGGTTAGGTAAGATTCGCCAGGAAACAGGACAAGTCTTTCCTGAGGCTGGTCTTAGCCCCTACGAAAGCAAAATACTTGGCAGGCGATGCAACATACCCCCTGTGAAAAGTAGTGACGTCACTTGTACACTAAGAGAAAAAATAATGAGTGTCCGGGGCCCAAGACTGTTCGACAGCCTCCCACCAGCCGTAAGGGGCACTAGACCCCTGGTTGTCTTCAAGAGGGAGCTGGACAGATACCTATAGTCAGTGCCGGATCAGCCGGGCTGTAGTTCGTAAGTTGGACTGCGTGCGGCCAGCAGTAACAGCCTTGTTGATCAGCGGAATACCCTCCAGGTATACTCCAGGTAGCCATATGATGACCAGCCGCCGGAGCTGTGGTCATCTGACCGAGGCCTTCAGGTCCACTCCTTTAAATGACGAGTCGGTTATCACAGCGCCACTAATGGTGTTAAATAACGTCACAGATCTAAGGAATAGCCACTTTTCCCATTCTTCCAGAAACTAATATTGACAACCTGGAAAAAGTGGAATTTTGTGGCAGGTTGAGCGACATGAGACATGACACTCACTGTTTCAAAGCTGTTATTTCGTTTCAGTATTTTTCCATCCATGTTTTTTTGCTTTATTAATAAAACAATGGACTTTGATGACAGACTGGTTGAATGCATATCCAACCAGAGAATAAAAGTAAAACAAATATATACAAAAACAGAATGGAAAGAGGGAGGAGGAAGGGGGGGAAAAGGAGGGGGTAGAGAGAGAGAGAGAGAGAGAGAGAGAGAGAGGGAGGATGAGGACGTGGAAGAGGATGTAGAAGGAAAAGAGGTAGTTACTCACACCCGTCCATCTTACCTCCCGCCAACGCAGCCCCCAGAAAACACTCAGGTACATACATAATCATCAGGTTCACCAGCGGTAAAACATACAGAGAAATAAGCTGCTGAATCAGTAGCCAAACACATGTGTGGGAAAAAGGAGACCACCCTCCCAGGCACCTCGACAGTGCTCCCGCTATCTTCGAAGGGGACATACTACTGACAACTCTCTGAGAGATACCAGGTGCTAATAATTACCACCACAAAAGGGGACATCAAAAAGACCGCTGTCAAACCAAAAAGGACCTTAACTGACAGGATCCCCATTTTCTTTAGATTTATTCTCTGAACAAACCAGCAAAATTTCAGAAATGGTAAACGCAACTTACACGTCATCCACTCAGCAGGTGGTTTTGTGTTTAAATGAAACAAAACCCACAGACCTACATCCCAGTGGCTCCTTACATCTATTTAACCAAGCTGAATGTAAGCATAAAGAACCAATCTATCAGCATCAAGTCTGCCAACATTAGGGGCTTCATGACCAATGTTGGTTATGAAGCAGTAACATTTTTTGGCTAATAGGACTCCGGAAAATTGTGCTAGAATTGCTGGCTACACCTCATGGATACGACGAGACAGGCAAGGACAAGGAGAGGATGCGAACAATGCCGTAAGTTTTTCTAAAAGTATACATTACCAACTCATTAATATTGCCATTACTAGTGAAAAAGAAATGATTTTCATCATAATCCCTACTACTAGCATGTACAGTGTACAAGCATGTACAATTTACATGCCAGTACACTGTACATGCTAGTACAAGCATACTCCACAAGCTCCATGATAGAAAATGTGGATTTCTTCTGTTTAAACTTAAATGTCAACAAATAATTGTTAATGTCCTCATCCAGCACTGTATAACAGAGGAATTTTGATGCAATGTTTGACATGAGCAACTTTGTTGACTTCCCCGAGTCACATTTCTGGCCCAGTAGTGACTGATCCACTGGAAGACAGTCAATTGCAAACCTTTTAGTTATGTTGGATCATCTGACCATAAGGCTGTCTTTACGACAGGTGAAGAATCAACACGCACATCCTGGCTGTGAGGAAGAGGAAACTGGGCGGCCTTTAGCAAACTGATCGTCCCATTGCTTGGAGCCTACCGCCTCTGAATGGAATGTTCTTCTCGAAGATGTTGATAACTAAATGAAAGCTTTCACTTACCATATTCTTAATCTTCAACATAAATACATCCCACACCGGCAGCATTTGACCAGGCCTTCAAATCAGCCTTGATTCGGCTTTCGTTGTGAGAGGCTGATATAGATGAGTACAAGGCGTGGAGAAGCTGTGAGCAGACCCGTCATTTCAACAGAGTCTACAATACCGGAGAGATGTGGGTGGTTTTGCTGTTATGTACAAGGCCACTATTATCAATGTCCCACACTGGGCTGCACTTCTTGGACAGCGAGAAGAGAGCTTCTACACAAGAAAGGAAGCAAAAAACGACTACGCTCTGGTTGTACCCTTCTCAAGAACATCACTTTTTATGAGATCATTCCTTCTTTTGGTTGACTAGAATCAGGAACATGTTCGTATAGCATAAAGACATGGATGAAAAAAATTCAGTTGACCAAATGAAATCTCTGGTTCATAGATGACTCCGACTTCAACCTATTCCTTGCTTGTATGTCTCATATCAGTAAAAAGGCTTTAAAATGAGCTGATATAGGTAACAGCTTTTACCTTGTAAATGAAGATAGGAACTCTTACCCTAACCCCATAAAACTCTTGTGTAAAAAAAACAAGTGTGTGAAAGACAGAAAGCAAACTATACCACGGGCGGGGATAGAACCCGCGATCAGAGAGTCATAAAACTCCAAACCGACGCGCTAACAAGAGCGAGAGAGAGAGAGAGAGAGAGAGGAGAGAGAGAGAGAGAGAGAGAGAGAGAGAGAGAGAGAGAGAGAGAGAGAGCTATTATAGCGTTTGTGGATACACATGAGGCCAGGCATATCTTAAATGCCTGGAGCCCACGTGTTCCAATTACTGTCAGCCAGTATGCAAGATAGAAGGAGACTTCTGCTGTAGCCAGGTGGCTCACCTCGGAAACTTGAAAGACATCCATGAACCTGTTACATATGCAACAGACACGAGCTTCGCGTCACAACAGGAAGGATTTGAGGAGCGTCGGGAACTTCATTCAAGTAATCAACAATGCTCTGTTGAGCTGTATTGCAACGTAAATAAAGATATTCCATCAACGGGAACCGTTTCATGTGCTTCAAGGATCATTAGATTATCATCAATGTATTGTAGATAACCAGAACAGGTTTACGTCATGTTAAATAGGATGCTCAGCTGATGCTGACAATATTGATGAGGCCTGGAATTATCTTAGTGAGATTAACATAAAAACAAGACTGATAGGAACCTGTCTTGTCATGAGTCTTGTCTGTTCTGCAAGAAGACAAGACTCGTGACTAAAGACTTCGCTAGGGCTTCTTATGGCTGTCACAGAAGAAAGAGATACAATACCAAACAACAAAGCAAGCCTCGGATCTGTCATCTCCACTCCTACACCTAACAACACACCTGACATCACAGATCAAACACCTATTAGTGCATATCAATATGGTATACAATACCGACAGGTTGGTAGGTAAGACACATAGGCAACATATAGGCAACTTTATTCCGAAACGTTTCGCATACACAGTAGGCTCCTTCAGTCGAGTACAGACAGTGTGCCGGAGCAGTAGAGATGTGAAGACTTTTTCAAGTAAGAATTGTTGGATCTGAGAGGGACGTGACCTCTCAGTGACTACATTCTCTCTTCTATCACTCTGCACCTCTCCTTCCCAGAGTATATAAGTCTCCACACTGTCGCTTATTTCTCCAGATTGTTTCAGACTATGGAACCCAACTCTTAAGAACATAAGAACATAAGAAAGGAGGAACACTGCAGGAGGCCTGTTAGTCCATACTAGGCAGGTCCTTTACAATTCATCCCACTAACAAAACATTTGCCCAACCCAATTTTCAATGCCACCCAAGAAATAAGCTCTGATGTGAAAGTCCCACTCAAATCCAACCCCTCCCACTCATGTACTTATCCAACCTAAATTTGAAACTACCCAAAATCCCAGCCTCAATAACCCAACTAGGTAGACTGTTCCACTCATCAACTACCCTATTTCCAAACCAATATTTTCCTATGTCCTTTCTAAATCTAAACTTATCTAATTTAAATCCATTACTGCGAGTTCTCTCTTGGAGAGACATCCTCAAGACCTTATTAATATCCCCTTTATTAATACCTATCTTCCACTTATACACTTCGATCAGATCTCCCCTCATTCTTCGTCTAACAAGTGAATGTAACTTAAGAGTCTTCAATCTTTCTTCATAAGGAAGATTTCTAGTGCTATGTATTAATTTAGTCATCCTACGCTGAATGTTTTCTAACGAATTTATGTCCATTCTGTAATATGGAGACCAGAACTGAGCTGCATAATCTAGGTGAGGCCTTACTAATGATGTATAAAGCTGCAGTATGACCTCTGGACTTCTGTTGCTTACACTTCTTGATATAAATCCCAGTAATCTATTTGCCTTATTACGTATGCTTAGGCATTGCTGTCTTGGTTTAAGGTTGCTGCTCACCATAACCTCCAAGTCCTTTTCGCAATCTGTATGGATAAGTTCTACATCATTTAACTTATAAGTACTAGGGTTATGGGCACTCCCAAGCTTCAGAACCTTGCATTTATCTACATTGAACTGCATCTGCCACTTTTCTGACCAAGAATAGAGTTTGTTTAAATCCTCCTGAAGTTCCATAAAATCTACGTTTGAATCAATTATCCTACCTATCTTTGTGTCATCGGCGAATTTGCTCATATCACTAGTAATTCCCTCATCAAGATCATTGATATATATTATAAACAACAACGGGCCCAAGACTGATCCCTGTGGAACGCCACTTGTTACAGATCCCCACTCGGATTTAACCCCATTTAGGGACACTCTCTGCTTCCTGTCAGTGAGCCATGACTCGATCCACGAGAGCACTTTTCCCCCCAACCCAAATGACTGCCATTTTCTTTATCAGTCAAAGGTGCGGACCTCTATCAAAACCCCTTAGTAAAATCTAAGTAAATAATATCAAATTCTTTATCGGGGTCAACAGCCTCAAAAGCTTACTGAAGAAAGTTAATAAATTAGTTAGAAAAACCCGGGCCTCTTGTGAATCCATGCTGAGATCATTAATCAAGCTATCTTATCGAGATGGCTTCTTATAATCTCAGCTATAATTGACTCTAGTAATTTGCCTACAATTAGGTCACTTTTTGGGCGGTAATTTGACGGTAACGACTTGTCCCCTGTTTTAAAATAGGATTACATTAGCCATCTTCCACATATCAGACACTACACCTTTTTTGAAGAGATAAATTAAAAATATTAGTTAATGGTTCACAGAGTTCCATTTTGCATTCCTTAAAAAACCCTTGAAAAAACCTCATCAGACCCGGCGACTTATTTTGCTTCAGTCTGTCTATCTCTTCACAACCTTTCACTATGACTGTGATGTTATATAATTTATCTTCTTCTACCCACTAAAAATTATTACTGGAATATTGTAGTGTCTTCCTGTGTAAAAACTGAGAGAAAATAATTATTAAAAATCGAGCACATTTCAATCTCTTGTCAGTAAGGTCCCATAGTTATTTTTAAGGGGACCTATCTTATCTCTAACTTTTGTTCTATAGACCTGGAAAAAACTTTTTGGGTTAGTTTTAGAATCCCTAGCAACTTTAATTTCATAGTCCCTTTTAGCTTTTCTTATCCCCTTTTTAATTCCCTTTTAAATGTCAATATACTGTTTTATAAGATGACCCTCACCTCTTTGAAACGCCTATAAATTCCTTCTTATGCCCTAGTAGATATTTGAGCCTATTATAAATCCTTTTTGGTCATTCTATTTGATCTAATTCTTTATAGGGGAAAAACGTTCTTTGAGCAGCATGTATATGTGTTCAGAAAACTGTCATATTGATAGCTCACTTCGTTTACCCCAGTCAACGATGATAAGTGTTCTCTAAGCCCATCGTAATCTGCTAAGCGAAAATCTGGGACTGTTACTGAGTTATCGCTACTATCGTACTTCCATTCATGATTTGTGGTCGCTAGCACCCAGTTCCTCTGAAATTTCTAAATTATTAACAATGGATTCATTGTTTGCCATAACTAAGTCAAGCAGGTATTTCCCCTTGTAGGTTCTGTCACAAACTGCTTCAAAAAAACAATCCTGAACTACTTCTAAGAAGCCGTATGATTCTAAATTCCCAGTCAAGAAATTCCAATCAATATGACTAAAGTTAAAGTCTCCTAGAATTACTACATATCGTGCCTTGTGGCCTTAAAAAATTTCCTCCCATATAGTCTCCCTTGGTCCCTATCTAAGTTTGGGGGACGGTATATCACTCCTAAAATCATTTTTCATGCCCCTCTGAAAATTCTATCCAAACAGACTGTATGTTTTACTTCAGACTTAATACCCTTTTTATGCAACAATTTAAGCGATCTCGGACATACAATGCCACCCCCACCCCCCTTCCCGAATACTTCTATCTACTTGAACAATTTAAAAACCCTGAATATGACATTTCCGCAGGCATGTCCCGACTTTTTGAATTAAAACCCCGTCTCAGTTAAGGCAAAATACATCAATGTTTTCCTGCACTCGCAACTAATCTCAACTCGTCCATCTTATTCCTAGCACTACGGCAATTAGCCATAATAAACATTGAAAGACTCTCCTTTCTCTTTACCCTTCCCGCTCGTTTCGTTTTTCTACTAAACCTATTACTGTCCTTATCACCCAAAGTCCCTGGGTTTTCAATATCTACCTCGTTCTGCTTATTACTAGTTTTCCCCTAGAACTCGTAAAATTACTACACTGGACTTCACTGTTTTCCTGCCAAAACCCATACCACTAACTATTCCTATTTAAAGTCCTAACTGCTCTTCCACTGCGTTGCCAGTGCTACCACCCCAGACCTAGATAATGAACCCCATCCCTGGGATACATGTCATTTCTGCCATAGAAAGGTCCCAGTTTTCAATGAATGTTACCCGGGATTTTCCTTACAGTATTTGTCCAGCCAGCAATTGACCCCCAATTGCCCTGACAACCATTCATTTCCAACTCCTCTCCTTGGCAAAATACCACATAAAGACAGGGTAACCCTTACTCCTAATTATTTCTATTGCTGACCTATACCTGCTAATCAGTCTTCACTCCTACGTCTGCCAACATCGTTGCCTCCAGCACTGAGACAGATAATAGGATTCTCCCATTACCTCTCATGATGTCATCCAGACGGCTAACAATATCCTCCATCCCAGCCCCAGGAAAGCAAACTCTCTGTCTCCTACTCCTGTCCTTCAAGCAGAACGCCCTATCCATATACCTAACTTGGCTATCCCCAACAACAACAATATTCTTACCTTCCTTGGTGTCGTTCGTCGTGATATTCCCAGTAGTCGACTCACATTCGTCGGGTAGCACTGAGAATGTATTAGATGTTTCCACAACAGTTTCCAGGGCAGTCTCTTTCTTCTTCATCGTTTCTACCCTTACATTCGTCTTCTTGATCGTCAACTTCGTTCCCTGCTGTCCAGCCACTGACCAGTTTCCCTTCTTGACCTGAGGACTCAAAACAGGAGGACTACTACGAATCTTCTTGTTTTCCTCGGTCAGTCGCCGAATCTTCATCTTCGCCATCCTCAATTCTTCCTTAAGCTGTTGGTAAAGTTGCTCGATGGAGGGCATCTTGCTTCAATTCGTAGAGAGCGCGCAAACAGGTCTTCACAGAGCTAAGTACACGTCAACAGGCTGAGGGACTGACAGCCTCATATCTACGACTTCAAGGGTGATGGACTGATTACATCGTCCTCACATCTCTACTGCTCCAGCCTGCTTTCTGTACTCGACTGAAGAAGCCTACCGTGTAGGCGAAAAGTTTCGAAATAAAGTTGCCTATGTGTCTTACCTACCAACCTACTAGTACACCTGGCAGCAGTGCTTCATCTGCCATCGCCGAGTCAGTTTTTCTCCGCCTGCAACCGTGATGACTGTAGAAACTCATGCGTCCAATACAGGGACGATGTTGGACACCTCATGAAATTCAGTGAGGGTTGATTAGTCATTATGGAAGAAGATTTACGACAGCGTAAGTGTACAGAGGCTGCCGTAATTGGTGTCACTAACGCTTGCCATCAAAAATCCGGAAGTTACCCTATACCCAAATTGCTAATCAACAGGATATTACCCATTCTGGAGACCGCTGTGACATGATGCTCAGTATTTGCACTATTAATTAGTTAATGCTCCATTAGGACCTAAACATCGTCGTGATTTTCATTCTCCTGTGTGTGGGTTATTTGTGTATTGTTCCAGTCACGGTATTGTGCCTCTTTATTCTTTGTAGATATGCATAAATTCTAGTATTTCCACACTGGCATATACAATGCACAAACCTCAATGCAAACATGAATACCCGATCAACTTTCTGATGGAAAATAAGAACACTCTTCTGCTTCAACTTAAATATCGACATACTACAGTTCTGGTGACGTCAACCAGCATCTTATACAAAGGATTTCGATGAACTTTCTGTAGGATTTGACACGAGAAGCTTTGTTGACTTCTTTACACATATCTCTGGCTCCTTCCCTGACCCAGTAGTGAGTAATCTAACAAAAGGAATTGTCGCCTTTAAACCTCTCGGTCACGTTGGCTTATCCTATCACAAATCCGCCTTTACAACACTTAATATACGAGGAAAAACGAAGAACGATATATGCTTCACCAAATATTATTTTCTTCTTCCAATTGCTCCCGATATCTGTCCTCTCAAGGGAGGTTCCTGCATGCTGGTGAGGGGCTCTTGATCTAGGGAATTGGATCTGTGCTACAGTTCCCTGAATTGAGCCTGAATACCTTCCATATCCACCCCCCCCCCACATGCACTGTATAATCCTAAGGTTTTAGCGCTCCCCCATGATTATAATAATTCCGATGTCTACATACATAGTCATATTACCTTGCTACATCGTGGCTTTGAATTATTGTTGCATTCAATTCACTGTAAACATATACAATCTTCCTAGATTCTCTTTTAGCACCCAAATCAGGACTCTTTGATATTCGTATGTAGTTAATTTGTCTCTTTTTTTTAATATACTAGAGGGACCTAGGTTATGTAATTAGTTTAAATTCCTAGTCGCACTGGTTACCTGAATTGTTGTGGCCAGCTGCCCAGGTCATCCTCCCAGCCCACATCCCTTCCTTACCAGACTCCTCACTGCACTCATCAGCTTTGCAGAGAGACTCACTACACTCATACGCTTTGCCGTGAGAGAGGAGAGAGAGAGAGAGAGAGAGAGAGAGAGAGAGAGAGAGAGAGATCAGAGGATTTTTACTGCTCTTGAACATCAAAGGTCGTACAACTGACTAAACAGCCAATAACTCTTAAATTACAAAACGGCAAGCTGGGTATCGTTACACGATACAGAGGTTGGCTTAACAAGCTAGGTAGTTATAACCAAACAGTTGACGGAGCAATTGAAAAATACACATACAGCGAAGATGGGGTACAGGAAGGGACAGTAACAAGTGTCAAAAGATGGGTGGGAAAGCGATGGGAAGAACAGCGAGATACTGGTAGCCAAGGGAAGTGTAGAAAAGTGTTTGGGATAAGAAACATGGGTGACAGGACGTGCATGGTGGAAGTGCAAAATCAATCACATACAGAATCAAGGTCAAGTCTTTTCTATGTACTTCAGTTTTGGCAATGAATTGGGGCTAAATAACCAATCACGTTTTGCAATTTTGTTGGAATTCAAAATTTATTGGTTAATCACTGTCAGCATTATTTTGCACTACAAATAAACGTTTAGACAAACTACCAATCACAGTAATGGAATTTCGAGAAACATATTCCTCATTCACCAATCACAAGTCTCTTACTGAAGGTTTATTCAGTAGTCTGTCACAGCTAAACTGCCTCTTCACTGATCGCTACTAGGTCCTCTCTCTGCTCTCTGAGCTTTGTTATACCTCGTCTTAAAGCTTTGTATGGTTTATGCCTCCACTACATTACTTGCCAGATTATTCCACGTGTGTGTGTGTGTATGTATATGTACTCACCTATTTGTACTCACCTATTTGTGGTTGCAGGGGTCGAGTCACAGCTCCTGGCCCCGCCTCTTCGCTGATTGCTACTAGGTCCTCTCTCTCCCTGCCCCATGAGCTCTATCATACCTCGCCTTAAAACTATGTATGGTTCCCGCCTCCACTACGTCACTTTCTAGGCTATTCCACGGCCTGACTACTCTATGACTGAAGAAATACTTCCTAACATCCCTTTGATTCATCTGAGTCTTCAACTTCCAATTGTGACCTCTTGTGTCTGTGTCCCTTCTCTGGAACATCCCGTCTTTGTCCACCTTGTCTATTCCGCGCAGTATTTTATATGTCGTTATCATGTCTCCCCTGACCCTCCTGTCCTCCAGTGTCGTCAGGCCGAATTCCTTCAACCTTTCTTCGTAGGACAATCCCCGTAGCTCTGAGACAAGTCGTTGCAAACCTTTGCACTTTCTCTAATTTCTTGACGTGCTTGACTAGGTGTGGGTTCCAAACTGGTGCTGCATACTCCAGTATGGGCCTGACGTAAATGGTATACAGAGTCTTAAACGAATCCTTACTGAGGTATGGGAACGCTATCCGTAGGTTTGCCAGGCGCCCGTATGCTGCAGCAGTTATCTGATTGATGTGCGCCTCAGGAGATATGCTCGGTGTTATACTCATCCCCAGATCTTTTTCCTTGAGTGAGGTTTGCAGTCTTTGGCCATCTAAACTATATTGTGTCTGCGGTCTTCTTTGCCCTTCCCCAATCTTCATGACTTTGCATTTAGCAGGGTTAAATTCAAGGAGCCAGTTGCTGGACCAGGCTTGTAGCCTGTCCAGGTCTCTTTGTAGTCCTGCCTGATCCTCATCCGATTTGATTATTCTCATTAACTTCGCATCATCTGCAAACAAGGACACTTCTGAGTTTATCCCTTCCGTTATGTCGTTCACATATACCAAGAACAGCACAGGTCCTAGGACTGACCCCTGTGGAACCCCGCTTTTCACAGGCGCCCACTCTGTCACCTCGTCGCGTACCATGACTTGTTGTTGCCTCCCTGTCAGGTATTCTCTGATCCATTGCAGTGCCTTTCCTGTTATGTGTGCCTGATCCTCTACCTTTTGCAGTAACCTCTTGTGAGGAACTGTGTCGAAGGCCTTCTTGCAGTCCAAAAATATGCAGTCGATCCACCCCTCTCTCTCTTGTCTTACTTCTGTCACCTTGTCATAAAACTCTAGTAGGTTTGTGACACAGGATTTTCCTTCCCTGAAACCGTGCTGGTTGTCAATTATACACTTGTTTCTTTCCAGGTGCTCCACCACTCTCCTCCTGATGATCTTCTCCATGACCTTGAATACTATACACGTTAGTAATACAGGTCTGTAGTTTAGTGCCTCATGTCTGTCTCCCTTTTTAAAAATTGGGACTACATTTGCCATTTTCCATACCTAAGGGAGTTGCCCAGTTTCAAATGATGTGTTGAAGATCTTTGTTAATGGCTCACACAATATCTCTGCTCCCTCTTTAAGGACCCATGGAGAGATGTTGTCTGGTCCCACCGCCTTTGAGGTGTCAAGTTCGCATAGCAGCTTCTTCTCCTCCTCCTTGGTTATATGTACCTCATCCAGCACTTGCTGGTGTGCCCCCCTGTTCTGATTTCCTGGAGTCCTACTGGTTTCCACTGTAAATACCTCTTTAAATCTTGTGTTGAGCTCCCGACATACCTCTCGGTCGTTGTGAATTCCCCATCACCCTTCCTCAGTCTGATTACCTGGTCCTTGACTGTTGTTTTCCTCCTGATGTGGCTGTACAACAGCTTCGGGTCAGTCTTTACTTTTGATGCTATGTCATTTTCATATTGTCTCTGAGCCTCCCTTCTTATCTATGCATATTCGTTTCTGGCTCTTCGGCTAATCTCTTTATTTTCCTGAGTTCTCTGTCTTCTGTACCTTTTCCATTCTCTAGTACAACTAGTTTTTGCCTCCCTACACCTTTGGGTGAACCAAGGACTCGTTCTGTTCTTCCCATTATTTCTGTTTCCTTGGGAACAAAACCTCTCCTCTGCCTCCTTGCATTTGTTGCCACATAGTCCGTCATTTCTTGTACTGGTTTTCCTGTCAGTTCCCTCTCCCACTGAATGTCTTGAAGGAAGTTCCTCATGCCTGAGTAGTACCCCCTTTTGTAGTTTGGTTTTTCCCAGCCTATTCCTGCTACTCTCTCCACTTGGAGCTCAACTATGTAGTCAAAGCACAGAACCACATGTTCACTAGCTCCCAGGGGCCTTTCATACATGATACCCTCGATGTCCGAACTACTCAAGGTGAATACAAGGTCCAGTCTTGCTGGTTCATCCTGTCCTCTCTCTCTGGTAGTGTCTCTAACATGTTGATGCATGAGGTTTTTCAGTACCCAACATCCATCTTGGCTCTTCATGTTTCGGGACCCCCATGGGGCTCCAGGTTTTCCCAGTCAATCTCCTTGTGATTGAAATCACCCATAACTAGTAACTTTGCTCCCCCATGTGTGCTCTCCTGGCCACCTCGGCTAGTGTGTCGATCATTGCTCTGTTGCTCTCATCATATTCTTCTCTTGGCCTCCTGCAGTTCTGTGGTGGGTTGTACATTACTGCAATTATCACCTTATGTCCCTCAGACTGGATTGTTCCTACTAAGTAGTCCCTTTCGCCCGTGCCATCCATTCCTTCCATTTTCTCAAAACCCCACTGGTTTTTAATGAGCAGTGCAACTCCTCCTTCCCCTCTCCTCCCTCTGTCTTTCCTGAGGATTTGATATCCGGATGGAAAGATTGAATCTGTTATTATTCTGGTGAGTTTTGTTTCTGTGAGTGCTATTATGTCTGGGGATGTCTCCTTGATTCTTTCGTGCCACTCCTCATACTTGTTTGTTATTCCATCTGCATTTGTATACCACACCTTCAACTTCTTTTCTAAGACTGTGGTCTGGGAGGTGTATTGGGGTTGGGGAAGTCGGAGACCTGGTAAGGAACTATTGGTTGTTGCTGTGGGGGTGGAGTTTGTAATGTAGTGGGTGCGGGCATTGGATGTGGCATGGGTGTTTTGATTTAGAGTGTTTGGTTGCACTGGGGTTGACCTGGTTGGGAGGCTTCTATAGGAAGTTGTGAGGGAGGCTGTATTTGATCTTCTTCCTGGGTCTGGGATCTCCTGTCTGTCTTCTCCATCCCCTCTCTTTCCTCCTTTCGCCTTTGTACCATCTCTCTCAGTTTCTGCCTTTCTTCTTGTGTTCTGTTGCGGTCGAGATGCACCTTCCTGTATGCCGGCATGTTCCTTAATCGTGCTTTCTCCTGCAGGATCCTGTTCCGAGTCTCTTCTGCCTTGAAGGTCACTTTCATTGGCCGGGTTCTTTTTTTTACAAATCCCCCCATTCTCCGAAAATTTTCCAGCTGGGTCATGTCGTCTTCTATTGCTTTCATGATGCTTTCAATTGCTTTTTTTTCCCCTTGTTTTCTTGCTTCATATGTTTCCCCTTCAACTTCCTGGAGCCCATACACAAAGACTGACCTCACCCTTTCATTCTCCCACTGCATATCCCTGTGTATCCCCTCATTTAATTTGGTTTCCTCCACTGCAGCTTTCCTTTCTTCAGTTTCACTGGCTAATGTACTTGGGCTCAGTGGCCTGTCATTTTCCCCTCTCGGCTTTCCTTGGGCTCTGTTGTTGTCTGTTAGGTCCTCCACATAAAGCTTAGCTCTTTCATTTACTACAGTCTCCTCTGATAGAGCCTCTCCATGGAGTTGTGCTCCTTCTTTCCCTACTGTCCCCTTATTCGTGGCTGAGGTAGCAGTCTCTGTTGTCAATCCCAAAATGTTCTTTAGTTCTTTAGGCTGTTTCAGATTTTTCAGTTCCTCTTCTAAACTCTGTATTCTAGCCTCTGCTGCTTTGACATGCACCTCCCACTTCCTGTTTTCCATATCTATCCTCTGTTCCATTCTCATGCTAAGTTCTTCTAGTTTCTTTTCCCATTCATGATCCCTTTTTATGAGCTCTGCTGTCCAATCTTCCTTTGCAGCTTCCTCCTCCTGTCCCTTGGCTTTTCTTGTTGCTCTCTGGCAACCCATTTTTGTTTTATCCTGATTGCCTCAGAGTGGGAAACCTATGTAATTCTGTGTGTTAGGTTAGTAGTGTGTATGTCAGAGTGTGGGGGGGGGGAGGTAGTGGAGGAACTGTGCACAAGCCACCTATAAACCCACACATAATTTCACACAAAATTACACACACACACACTCGTTCACCCTCCCCCTCCCCACCCCTGTGGGAAAGGGGTGGGGAGGGGGAGGGTGAACGAGTGTGTGTGTGTGTGTGTGTGTGTGTGTGTGTGTGTGTGTGTGTGTGTGTGTGTGAAATTTTGTGTGAAATTATGTGTGGGTTTATTATGTACTGAAAGGTAGGTGGCTTGTGCGTTGTAATGTAGAGTCTCAGTGGTCCTTGGCTGCCCACAACTTCTTGTGACCTGACCCCCAACCTCCTGGGACTTGACCCCACGTCCTTAGTGTGTGTGTGTGTGTATGTGTATGTGTGTGTGTGTATGTGTGTATGTGTGTGTGTATGTGTGTATGTGTGTGTGTGTGTGTATTCGCCTAGTTAGTTACCATTTTGTCCTAGTACAGATGTGTGTGTGTGTGTGTGTGTGTGTGTGTGTGCGCGCGCGCGTTGTGTGTGTGTGTGTATTCACCTAGTTAGTTACCATTTTGTACTAGTAAGGTGTGTGTGTGTGTGTGTGTGTGTGTGTGTGTGTGTGTGTGTGTGTGTGTGTGTGTGTGTGTGTGTGTGTGTGTGTGTGTGCGTGTGTGTGTGGTGTGTATTCGCCTAGTTAGTTACCATTTTGTCCTAGTACAGGTGTGTATGTGTGTATGAGGGGGAGATACTGTTAATACATACCAGTAATTCTGGGTTATAAAAAGCGGAAATTGCTACTAGGGTCTAAAGCTTCTATGAGTGTCTGCCCTTGTGTGTGTGTGTGTGTGTGTGTGTGTGTGTGTGTGTGTGTGTGTGTGTGTGTGTGTGTGGTGTGTGTGTGTCTCTGTCTGTCTTAAAATTCCAGGATATATTTCATGAAAAATAACCAAAAAATTCCCACAAAACTATGTTTATTAATATCATAAAAAATGCTTTCAAATCATTATTATTTTTTAAAAATTTTCTGATTGACTTATTCCATTTTAAAAGGCGTTACCTAAAGTACCTTTATTATCTATAATCTTTATCTACTGTCAATAATCATTACACATGTTTTTCCTACTTATTTTTTGGTTATATTTTCATGTTTTTCTAACTTGAGTTCTGGTGGATAAGTCACATACTCTCAGACTGACTCGTTTCAGTTTATTTTTATTCGTTACGAGCAAAACCCCCACGTAGTGTAGGCTTGATCCTCCGTCTGCTGCGTGTGACAGACTCGGTTCATAGTTCTACTCAATTGGATGTTCAAACTTCACCTTTTGACAAGATGCACTTTACTACAGCTGTATTAATGGTGAAGTTTTTGTTTCATTGGTAAGAACCAAAATAAAATATCTGATGTATTCTGGTTATCTACAACTTAATTTTCAATTTTCACATTTTTTTTTATTTTACGAAGAAAATTTATGTATCTGATTTATGTATCTGAAAATTTATGTATCTCAAAGTCGCATAAACCAATAATTTCTATCAGGTTTCTCCTTTGATGTTTTATATATAGTTTTATCTTTCATCACATGGCTAACTTTTATAAATAAATCCAAATTCCTGTTTTCATTTACGTAATTTTATGGTGGAAAAAAGCCACTGTGAAAAACAGTGAAATTCCAAGTGCTTTCGTGATTTCTCACATCATCAAGGAACTGTAAAATTAAAAGATTAATAATGTTATGGTATGATAATTTTAGCTACACAAGGGAAATAAATGGGACGAATTTCGTGACGATGGGGATAATGGTCTGTGGTACAGAGCCTTGAGACTTACATCTCTTGCCTACCATGAACCTTTATGTTCCTCTGAAGTATCAGGAGCTCTAAAATGGAGTACAACTGCTCGTGAGGGGGCTACGAGGTCAACTGCTTGTGAGGGGCTACGAGGTCAACTGCTTGTGAGGGGCTACGAGGTCAACTGCTTGTGAGGGGCTACGAGGTCAACTGCTTGTGAGGGGCTACGAGGTCAACTGCTTGTGAGGGGCTATGAGGTCAACTGCTTGTGAGGGGCTACGAGGTCAACTGCTTGTGAGGGCTACGAGGTCAACTGCTTGTGAGGGGCTACGAGGTCAACTGCTTGTGAGGGGCTACGAGGTCAACTGCTTGTGAGGGGCTACGAGGCCAACTGCTTGTGAGGGGCTACGAGGTCAACTGCTTGTGAGGGGCTACGAGGTCAACTGCTTGTGAGGGGCTACGAGGCCAACTGCTTGTGAGGGGCTACGAGTCAACTGCTTGTGAGGGGCTACGAGGCCAACTGCTTGTGAGGGGCTACGAGGTCAACTGCTTGTGAGGGGCTACGAGGTCAACTGCTTGTGAGGGGCTACGAGGTCAACTGCTTGTGAGGGCTACGAGGTCAACTGCTTGTGAGGGGCTACGAGGCCAACTGCTTGTGAGGGGCTACGAGGTCAACTGCTTGTGAGGGGCTACGAGGTCAACTGCTTGTGAGGGGCTACGAGGCCAACTGCTTGTGAGGGGCTACGAGGTCAACTGCTTGTGAGGGGCTACGAGGTCAACTGCTTGTGAGGGGCTACGAGGCCAACTGCTTGTGAGGGGCTACGAGGCCAACTGCTTGTGAGGGGCTACGAGTCAACTGCTTGTGAGGGGCTACGAGGTCAACTGCTTGTGAGGGGCTACGAGGTCAACTGCTTGTGAGGGGCTACGAGGTCAACTGCTTGTGAGGGCTACGAGGCCAACTGCTTGTGAGGGCTACGAGGTCAACTGCTTGTGAGGGGCTACGAGGTCAACTGCTTGTGAGGGGCTACGAGGCCAACTGCTTGTGAGGGGCTACGAGGTCAACTGCTTGTGAGGGGCTACGAGGTCAACTGCTTGTGAGGGGCTACGAGGTCAACTGCTTGTGAGGGGCTACGAGGTCAACTGCTTGTGAGGGGCTACGAGGTCAACTGCTTGTGAGGGGCTACGAGGTCAACTGCTTGTGAGGGGCTACGAGGTCAACTGCTTGTGAGGGGCTACGAGGTCAACTGCTTGTGAGGGGCTACGAGCTCAAAGATAATATCTTCCGTAAAATAAAAATGATTCCAATACTCCAATTTCAACTTGCTTATGTATAACAAATTCCCAAGTTATTTTATTTTAGGATTCTGTGCTACAGCTCTTGGACTTCACCTGGGTATTGATATGTAGCTTCTTGTCCTTTTGAGTGGAGTTTAGCCATAGCTCCTGGGACTTTAGAGTATAATGAGCTACAATGTAAACGGTGTTAGGTGCCGGGGATATACATAGGGGATACCTTTCTCGTTGTCTATTGTCCAATATATATGTAGTTTCGGTATTCCCTTCATCCCTTCCCTCACTCTGTCTGCTTCTTAATCCATCCCTGCGGCTGTGTCTATTATCCAGAAGAAAACATGACCTTCATATTTTTAAATTCCTCCACTTAATGATCTCTCTTTAGCGTTCACCGAAGCTCTGGATTTTTCTCCCGAGATAATTAGGTATTTTGATCAAGACTTTTCCGAGAATTTCCGATTTTTCTCGACCTTATTTTCCTCTGGTTTCCGGGCGTTAAATCGGATTTCTGGAGAATACCGTTTATCTTCTACTCGAAACGTGTTCCATGTTTGCACGTTTTGAAACTGAGGAGTCTATTGGGGTCAGTCCCTGCCTTACAAATTTACAGGAAAGTATATTAGGAAAAATGGTGGAAGGGGGAAAGAAGAGTTTCAACTGGTATCTAGAACATATATATATATATATATATATATATATATATATATATATATATATATATATATATATAAATATATATATATTAAAGTAAAAGGACACAAGTGCAACTAATGTGACATTTATTGTGGCAACGTTTCGCTCTCCAGGAGCTTTATCAAGCCATTACAAACAATACATGGACACAGTGGGTATATAAAGGCTCAGAGTGAGGTGAATACTAGTGAGGTACCATTTCGATGTTCACTAGTGGTAGTAGTAGTAGTAGTAGTAGTAGTAGTGGTAGTGACAAAAGTAATACAATATGGTAGAGCAATTAATTCGTACATGAGTAAAAGGATATAAAAGCTATTACTTGGGTAACATAAAAATAGGTTGGACAAATATAAACTGGAATGAGGCAGCTTGTTTCAGTGTTCACTCTCTGTGCTTTGTGTAGTATAACAGGAGAGACTATGTGATGGCAGGGTTTACTGTTTTCAGGAGGATTCTTGCTAAGACTTCGGAGATGGTGAAGCTGCCGTTGTTTTGTTTAATTGTATTCGAAACAGCGATCAGTGCTGATTCAAGGCACTTGCGTGTGCGGAAATTAGTTTCTTTTATCACTAATTGGGCGTCTCTGAATTTCATAAGATGATTGGTGGAATTTCGGTGTTGTACACAGGCGTTGTTTAAGTTGTCGTTCCTACATGCGTATATGTGTTCATTGAGGCGGGTGTCGAGGTTTCTTGCTGTTTCACCTACGTAGATCTTGTCACAGCCTCCACAGGGTATAGTGTAAACTGAACATTAAAATGGTATAAAATACCGACAGATTGTTAGGTAAGACACATATGCAACAGTTAGGTATCTTTATTTTGAAACGTTTCGCCTACACAGTAGGCTTCTTCAGTCGAGTACAGAAAAGTTGATAGAAGCAGAAGATACTTGATGGACTGATTACATCGTCTTCAAGTATCTTCTGCTTCTATCAACTTTTCTGTACTCGACTGAAGAAGCCTACTGTGTAGGCGAAACGTTTCAAAATAAAGATACCTAACTGTTGCATATGTGTCTTACCTAACATAGTGTAAACTACTGCATTGACTGGTTCGTGGTGCTTGGGTTTTGTCCTGGTTAGATCCTTTATTGAAGTGGTAGAAGCGATGGCGACTCTGGTGTTAGCTTGTGAAAGTACTTTTGAGACGTTTAGTGCAACCTGGCTGTTGGGAAGAATTATAACTTTGTTGGGAGCGGTGTTGATGCGTGGAGAATTGATGATCTGAAGAGCTCTTTTCTTGCAGTCTTTGATGAAAAAAGAAGGAAATTGTAACTCAGTGAATGTTTGGTGAATGTAAGTACATTCCTCGTCAAGAAACTCAGGACTACAAATTCGGTATGCTCTTAGGAAAAACCCGATGATGATGCCTCTTTTGGTCTTGGTATCTTGACTGGAATAGAAGTGTGTGAGATCATTTTTATTGGTGGGTTTCCGATAAACTTGAAATCTTAGGTTGTTGTCTACTTTGTGAATGAGGACGTCGAGGAAAGGTAGCTTGTCATTGGACTCTTCTTCTAGTGTAAACTGAATCGCTGGTTCAACTGCGTTGAGCCTTGCCTGAAGATCCCGTACATCAAAACGTTTTGGAGTTATTACGAGGACATCGTCCACGTAACGTAAACCAAGTGACGCTTGAAGGGATGATGTTGGCGAAGTGTTCGGACTCTAGGTGTTCCATGTATAAGTTGGCTAGGACGGCACTTATTGGGGACCCCATTCCCATGCCGTAGGTTTGTTTGTAGAGCTTGTTATTGAAGGAAAAACAGTTGAAGTTAACACAGAGTTCAATCAAGTCAACAAAATCTCCGGGAGGTAAAGGAAGATTAAGGTCCTGGTTGACTTTACGTCGTAGAACCTCGATGGCTTTTTTGGTAGGTACTTTTGTGAAGAGGGAAGTCACATCCAAACTGCTTAGTTTCTTGTTACGGATGGAGAGGTTACGGATGCGGTTGAGAAGGTCGCCTGAGTGTTTAAGATGAGCGGGGCTGATGGTCCCCAGAAGGCAGGAAAGATGTTTGGCAAGAACTCCGGCTAGTTTGTGTGGAGCACTGCCTATTCCTGACGTGATTGGTCTGAGAGGAATATTGTGTTTATGGGTCTTGGGTAAACCATACATGTGTGCTGGTTTAGGGTTGCTTGGTAACAAGTACAGAAGTTTCTTCCCTTCTCTAGTGCGTTTGAGTATTTGTCTGGTTTTGTATAGAAAGTCTTTGGTGAGCGTCTCCACTGTTGAGTGCTGATGGTTCGTATGTAGATTGATCATTCAAAAGGTCCATCATTTTAGTGTTGTAGTCACTGGTGTTGAGTATGACGACTCCACCTCCTTTGTCGGCGGTGGTGACGATAATGTTGGGGTCATTGGCGAGGTCCTTAAGGGCAGTGATGTATCTTCTAGGAAGATTAGAAGAAGAAAGTTCACATAAAGCTGCAGTGAGAAGGCCCTGTATATAACCCTTCTGGAAGTTGCTGTCACTGTGTCTATGGTTCCTGGTAACAAGATTGAGTTGATAGTTAGGTTTGCGTATGTTGGTGGTAAATTTGAGTCCCAGACTCAGTGCTTGTTTCTCGTAGTCGGTTAAGGTGCGTGACGATAAGTTGTTTATCAGGGATTCGCGTCCCATTTCCTTCCATCGACTGTTAGTGCAGAGGTACTGAAGTTTGCGATTGAGTTTGATCTTCTGTTGGAGGTTAGCTGTGGTGACTGTGCTGAGAATATGCTCAGCAGTGTGTTGGTCAATCTGAAGATTGGCCCTCATATTTCTTGCAGTTTCAAAGGTTTCCTTAGCGATGTTAGAAAGTTCTTCGGCACATTCAGTTAAGTAAGCTTGGGTAGCTGGAGAGAATGGGTGCTTGGAGTTGGAGCTCCTGGAGAGCGAAACGTTGCCACAATAAATGTCACATTAGTTGCACTTGTGTCCTTTTACTTTACATATTGTCGGTAATTCTACCAACTTTATTACAATATATATATATATATATATATATATATATATATATATATATATATATATATATATATATATATATATATTATATATATATATATAAGAACATAAGAACATAACCACTTCACTCAGGGGCATGTCTAAAAGTCATGATCTGAGTCAGTTAATATATAAAACAAGGACTTGGTTATACATTTTTTTCCACACTGTCAGTCATCCGTTAACATCTAATATATGCAGCATATGGGAATCTTTATTCAGGAAACGTTTCGCCACACAGTGGCTTCATCAGTCCAATACAAAGAGGAAGGCGTAAGGAGAGGAGGAGTATGAGGTAATCAGTCCCTCAACCTGGAGTCGATGTGTTCAGTCCATCAAGATTGATGGACTGATTACCTCATACTCCTCCTCTCCTTACGCCTTCCTCTTTGTATCGGACTGATGAAGCCACTGTGTGGCGAAACGTTTCCTGAATAAAGATTCCCATATGCTGCATAAGTGTCTCAATCTTCAACTTGTCGGTTTTTCAAACCATTCATCACAACTGTCAGACACTGCAGCATCATGGGATCTTGTTACAAAGAATTCTTCAACTCTTGTTCAACCTTTGGACGAAGACCTACTTCGACTAGTGGATGGTACCACTATGACCCCACCTCCGCCTGCTTCACCTCACCTCACTACAGTATATAAGCCACGTCTACGACGGGTCATCGCAAGATTGAGACCCGTGCCAGGACTACGGTCTTGGCGAACATTATACATACATACCTATGCTGTACATTCTACAAGATTGATGGACTGAACACATCGACTCCAGGCTGAGGGACTGATTACCTCATACTCCTCCTCTCCTTACGCCTTCCTCTTTGTATTGGACTGATGAAGCCTCTGTGTGGCGAAACGTTTCCTGAATAAAGATTCCCATATGCTGCATAAGTGTCTCAATCTTCAACTTGTCGGTTTTTCAAACCATTCATCACAACATCTAATATAAGATTAACCAAGAGTTTGAAAATTATGACTTGTCTTAAAAAAAAAAAAAAAAAAAAGACACATTCCACGTTAAGATTGTGCTTTTGACTTATGAACGTATCATCCAGTTTTTAAATAACGTGTTTTGCTTCCACACACATTGTATCTTGATGAATTAGAAATATGCCCAACACTTGAGTATTTTTATTGCGGAAACGTTTCGCCACAGTGTGGCGAAACGTTTCCACAGTAAAGATGCCCGAGTGTTGCACTTGTGTCTAATTCACCAGTCCGTCGGTTCTCTGAAACATTTATCCACACATTATATCTTATATATTCAATGTCTTTCAATTCATAAACACACAACAACATTTATGAAGCTGTGTCAGTGTCGCTTATGTGCAAAAATATATAAGAACTTAAGAATATAAGAACATAAGAAAGGAGGAACACTGCAGCAGGCCTGTTGGCCCATACTAGGCAGGTCCTTTACAATTCATCCCACTAACAAAACATTTGCCCAACCCAATTTTCAATGAACATTAAAATGGTATGAAATACCGACAGATTGTTAGGTAAGACACATATGCAACAGTTAGGTATCTTTATTTCGAAACGTTTCGCCTACACAGTAGGCTTCTTCAGTCGAGTACAGAAAGGTTGATAGAAGCAGAAGATACTTGAAGACGATGTAATCAGTCAATGCTACCCAAGAAATAAGCTCTGATGTGCAAGTCCCACTCAAATCCAACCCCTCCGAAAGTCGAACGCTATCTTTAGCCACGTCAGTTCCTGGAATTACCCACCTGGGTGGGCTGCTGCCCAGATTATTGCACCCAACAGTTCTGTCATAGAAAGAAACATAATTGAATACTTTCTCTTGAAACATGACAGGAATACCGTATATAACTCAAGTTATGGATTATACAAGCTCGATAGCTATTTAGGAGAATCTGTTGTACACAGTCTTAAACAACAATACAAAATCACAAGATTGCTCATTATGCCAAGTGGTCTCATGATGGATTGGCGAGGCTCGATCTGTGTCTACACACCAAAACTTCATGCTACGTCTGTCCTGTATGGTTACATAATGCGTTTATATGATGAATGGTTTGAAAAACCGACAAGTTGAAGATTGAGACACTTATGCAGCACATCGACTCCAGGTTGAGGGACTGATTACCTCATTCTCCTCCTCTCCTTACGCCTTCCTCTTTGTATTGGACTGATGAAGCCACTGTGTGGCGAAACGTTTCCTGAATAAAGATTCCCATATGCTGCATAAGTGTCTCAATCTTCATAATGCGTTTAGCTGGTTCTGTAGCACACATTGACAGGTACACAAGTTTACGTGATAGCGTAAGTAGTGGGGTAAAAGCATATTAGAAGTAGAAATTTGGATCATAGAAATATTATCGGAATGGTATAGAAGATTCCCAAATATGACATATTAATTGATACTGAGAAGACTGGTAGACAGTATTTAGAAATATATGAAGAGATACTTCTAAATACCCCTGGGAACATTCGAGTACCCCAGACCAGGACATTTAAGTGAATAAAAGAGCACATTCATTTACTTTCTTTAATTAATTAAAAAGGTTACACAGAATAATAGCAATCCATTTGTATATTATCCTCTGTGAAACTTATTTTCTTAAGTCACAAGACCTGTTTTAAGCGGCTAGAAAAAGCTTGGGGCTGGCTATTATATCTTCTAATTTCATATTCCTTGACTTTCAAAACCCGGAGGCCATCTCCTACCCCATATGGGGGGATGGGGATGGTCGTGGTGCCTGTGGCACCAAACTGTTGCCTCACATTCCAAGAGAGGCAGCGGCAGGTGACAAACCCGCACTGCGCTACTCTGAGAAAACTTCCCCTCGCCACTTCAGTTGCTGCCTTGCAACATTGCATAGCTCCTGATGACGCACTGAGAAGTGTGAAAGTACTTGCGCTAAAGATTTTCACCCCAATGGCTTTTCTTACACTAAGATCGCCTGTCTGTGATTATTTGCACACACACACACACACACACTTGATGATTAGTAACAAAGATCTGAGAAAATATTTCAGTAGCCACAAGGTGTTGAGGAAGTGCAATGATTTCGACAAAAAAAGTGGCACTGGCAGACACTATGCGCAGTTTTAGAAATAGGTATTGCTGGACCCATGATGGAAAGAGGTGAGGGTTAACTCTATAAATGCAAGTTAGACGGAGGGGTCGGGAACAAAACTTCGACTCCTGCAACAATGAAAATAGAACTGCAAGTAGGTCAGTAGGTTGGTAGATAAGACAAATAGGCAACATTTAGGCAACTTTATTTGTAAACGTTTAGTCTACACAGTAGGCTTCTTCAGTTGAGTACAGAAAGTAGGCGGGAGCAGTAGAGATGTGAAGACGATGTAATCAGTCCATCACCCTTGAAGTCGTAGATTTGAGGTTGTCAGTCCCTCAGCCTGGAGAAGTTCTGTTCCAAAGTCTGGAACTAACTCTGGAACTGAGTTAGTTCCAGACTTTCTGTTCTCGACTGAAGAAGCCTACTGTGTAGGCGAAACGTTTCGAAATAAAGTTGCCTAAATGTTGCCTATGTGTCTTATCTACCAGCCTGTTGGTATTGTATACCATTTGATAATCAGGTCAGTAGGTGCACACACGTCCTCAGGAACAACAACAGGAGGAAATACTTTTTACTCCACACATCTTGTATTTCCCCTTTCCTTCCTGAGAGACACCCCATCCTCTTTTCTCCATCCTCTATATCCCTTCATCTCCTCACTACCCTAATCCCTTTTCTCCCTGCTTTTCATTCCCATCTTACTTTTCCCCCATCCATCCTCTCTCTACCTCTCTTCCCCTCTAATAAAATTCAGTATGACTTTGAGGGAGGTCGAGCGAGAGAGAAGGTTGAGTGGATTGTATTGTCTTACACTGTACTTCACTTCTTCATAAAACTGAGAAACAGGCTGGGGTGGGAGAGAAGCTGGCAAACATTGTCTTACAAAGTATCCACATGCCTGACTACAGTACCTGTCCAGCCAGGCTGTGGTCCATACGTTGGATTGTGTGCGGCCAGCAGTAACAGCCTTTGTTGATCAGGCCTTGACTCCCACCGCCACCACGTCACCAACACTCTGCTAACAACACTACCACTGGCGAACCACCTGCCGCCATTCGCACTGCTACCAAAAAACTACCTCCAGTTCTTACACCTATACAGGTTGCGAAAATCGCTGGAGGATTAAGGGGAATGCTAAATCAGAAGTAGAAATTATTGCCTGGCGTCAGGTTCTACACTACTGACCAACACAAAGACAGTATGCTCAGCGATGAACTCTACCAACGAGTCAAAGATGGAACTGTGAAGTTTACCAGCCACCAAGAACAACACCGCACCACTCAAAATGTGCTTGAGGACACCCCTGAGTATATTACTATCAGAGCATCACCCGGATCATCCACATCTCCAGGAGGAAATTTAGAAATATAAAAAACGCTAGTCCCCACTAGCATCGCTTCCCATCAACCAATCACCATGAAGATGAGTTCCCCAGCGCTCAGGCTGCAGCCTAAATCTGGGGTGTGGTTCCCTTGGACCCTGTAATGATCGCTTTCTCGGCCCTTCCTGACACTACCTGCTGCTGTGCAGTTTCATCAGTCGCCCTCGCATCACCAGCTGCTGAGCAGCTGGCATGCCCATCAAGACATTCCCGTGACCGAGAGCTAAAGCCAGGTCACTATCTGGAAAAGACTCGAGCCAGCAAATGTACCGGCGAATCTACAACAACAACAACAGGCCTTGATTCACCTTGAGGCATTGTCTCCCGAAACACCCTCCAGGTATACAAAACTTAAAAATCCCTAAATACTAGCCGTAATAGTTATAACTAGCATTAGCTGTTCCATTAAGTCAGTCCCCATCTCAAGAAAACAGCTGCGTCCCATTTATGCAAACTGTTAGTGAATTTGTAAAACTGTTTTGTATAGAACAACTTTTCCAGCAAGATGGCCATTGCAGCCTTCGTAAATTCAACCATATATACCTAATTCCCTCGTTTTATGCTAACAAGTGCAAATTTCAAAAGAATATCCCAGTATACCTAACGAAGTTTTAATGACTAATCATTTAGAGAAAAATGTGAAATTAAAGACACAGGAGAATTTTAGCTGGATACACAAAATATAGATCTTTTAGAAGAGTATGTGGTTTGTGGTTGTAGTATATATAACTTTGAATGATGTAATAATGAATCAATTGGGAAGCCTGTGTTGAAGCAAGATATCTTCCGCCCTCAAGATGTCCGGGGTGAGGCAGGTGTATCTTAATTAATTAAGCAAAAGGTGGGTGGGTGTTGGGGTTACGCGACAGTTTGTGAGTTTGCGAGAAGCGTATTGGAATGAGTATAGGGGAAGTGTGAGCTGCGACGGAAATGTTGGATTGACGTATAGATGAGCAACTGTGTGTAGGAATGATACATGGCATGAGAGAGGAGTGAGGGTTAAGTTGGATTAGTGAATACTGGGTATGGGAGCTAGTTTGAGATGTGAGTGTGAGAAGTAGGGGTGAGAGCCAGAGGTGTGTGTGGGGGAATAAGTTTGAAAGGAATGACTTACGTGTAGGTCTACCTTTTTCCTGACAAAGGAAGTAAGCATCCTGCAGCTTCTATTATTCTCTGTTATTCAAACTCGAATTTCAGCTCACTGTGAACGTCACAAGATTCAGTTGCGTCACATGATTAAGTTACGTCACAAATTCAGTTACGTCACAAGATTCATCCTTCGTATTAACATAAAAAGGTTAAGTAATTAAAACTGTTGATACAAAGGATTTGAGGCACTTTCCTGATATAAGAATTTGAGCCACAATATTATATTAGCATCTTTGGGCATTGCTGATATCAGTTTATTAAGATAATTCAGTAATCACACAGATGCCGGTACCACATAACAGTCAGCCTGATCAGAGAATTTTGGATACTTTTATGAGTTATAAACTTTCAACGTTATATATATATATATATATAATATATATATATATATATATATATATATATATATATATATATATATATATATATATATAATATGCAAAACAACCACTCTGAAAGAATAGAGAATTCCAAGCGCTTTCGTGACTACTCACATTATCAAGGAACTATGGAAAGTGAAGCATCCAAGGAAGCTATATAAGGGGTCTGCCAGCACCTCACTATCAGATCCCACAACGGTTAAACACCTGACGGCGCGCCGACCCAACTTGGATAGGTCCTTTGCACAACTCACCCACAAACTATTCTACCCAAGAAAATTTTAAAATTATTATTTGTCCAGTGTATTATTAAATTCTTCCCAAAATTCTATTAATTATAAATGGATCTAATTTATATAAACCAAAGGAAATATTTATATTTGTCAAAACTGCTTTTATGAAACAAGATTCAATTATATTCCTGTCGACCATGGACTTGCTTATACTGCTTCTCAACTTTTTGAAAATCAATTGGATGGTTAAAATCTCTTACATGAATAAATAGAGCATTGGGAAACTTGTCCAGTTCTAATGCTATATTTATGTGTTTTAATCTTAGTTCGAGATTTTTACCAGTTTGACCGTAATAAACTTTATCGCAAATTTTACAAGGAATCTTATAGACACATCCATCAGCATTTTGGGGGGAATTCTTTATCAAAAGTTTTTTTTACTGTATCAAGATTTTTTAATACAACTTTAATATTAAAAGTCTTAAGAAGAGAAGGGATATCAACCAAGTTTTCATGGTAAGGGAGAACCAACATATTTTTAGTTGAATAAGGCTGGTTGCCCCTTTTTGGATTATAAAAAGTGTTTCTAGCAACTTTAAAATATTTATCAATTACATTTCTTGGGTATTTTAAATCATTACCTATTTCATAAATTTTGGATATTCCTCATCTATGAACTCAGGACTACAAATTCGTAAAGCTCTCAAAAACATTGATGAGAAAACAGACAGTTTGACTCTATCTTGATGCGAGGAATAATAGTGGACATAGGAACAGTTATTGTAGGTTTTCTGTAAATTTTAAATTTGAAAATTCATTATTACCCTTGATAATTAAAACATCTAGAAAAAAGGGAATGAGTTATTTTCTTCAAACTCAACAGTAAAGTTTATAGAATGGGGTAAACTATTTAATTTACAAGAAAATGGTGTATATCTACATTTTTGGGCATAAGACACAAAATATCATCAACAATCTGAACCATTTAGCTCTATTAGGGAGGATTGTGTTAAGCAACCTTGTTTCAAAAAATTCCATGTATAGGTTACTAAGAACAGGTGAAAGAGGATTTCCCATTGCCATAACAAACTTCTGAGTGTAAAACTTAATCATTAAATACAAAATTGTTGGCATCAACAATGCAAAGTTTAATAAGTTTAAAATGATAGTAGAACTGGCAATGGTAAAATCATAGTTAAGCGAGTTCTTCAGATAAGAAAACTTAATACATCATCAACGGAACTTTCGTAAACAAGGAAGTAACATCAAAACAAACCATGTTAAAATCATTTAAGTCAGTCAAGGACCTTAATTTAACAACAAGTCTATGTAGTTTTTTAACATTAAAGTTAAGAAATTTTGCCAACAATAGGGCTCAAAATATCAACAATCCATTTGGATAATTTAAATGAAACAGTCCTAAGGAGGCTAATAATTGGTCTGACTGATTCCCTGGTTGTGTGTGTTTTTTATTTATTAGTCCATAAGCATGTAGGTAAAGATGATTATGAAGTAAAATGTTTGACTAATTCATCTTTGCCATTTCAGTAGAAGTTTTTAATTGTTTTATTGGAAATTGCCTGTTAAAACGGTTTCTTCTAGGGGATTTTTCCTAAGTTTAGAATAGGTTTACAGTATCATCTAAGAGATTAATCATTTTTTCTTGGTAATACATTTTCTATCATAATTACTATTGCATTTAATTTTGTCTGCTTTAGTAAGGCGCAAATTTTTTAATTTTATTAAGTGTATCATATGACATAAAGAAATCTTTGAGGGCAATTGGGGAATGTATGTGTATAACATAGTAGCTATATACACATTTCCTTTAACTAATATTAATTTTCATCAGAGGATAAATCCAGAAAATTTTTCAAAGTTACAAAAGGCTATTGCAATTTCAACATTATTAAAGTTTTTTTGAAGTTCAAAACTTAGGGCCAACACCAAGAGCAGCAGTTGTATGTTTTGTCTAAAATTTCATCCTGATAAGTTAATTACATTAATGTTTATTAGCATGCTTTGTCCCCATCACCATTTTCAAATAAAATGATCTAATTTTCTTTGTAGTTTTGCTCTTCATTCCCTTACATTTCTTGGGTATTTTTAATCATTCCTATTTCAAAATTTTTGTATATTTCCTTCCACATCTATGAACTCATGACTAAAAAATTCGTAAAGCTCTCAAAAACATTGATGAGAAAAACAGACAGTTTGACTCTAACTGATGCGAGGAATAAATGGACATAGGAACATTAAAGTAGGTTTTCTGTAAATTTTAAATTTTGAATTTCATTATTAACCCTAAATACTAAAAACATCAGAAAAGATTAGAGACAACCGTCGTTTTCTCACATTGTTTTTGAGAGCTTACGATTTGTAGTCCTGAGTTCCCGAGATTAGGAAATATCCAAAATTTATGAAATAGAATGATTTAAAATACCCAAGAAAGTAATTGATAAATCTTTTAAAGTTGCTAGAAATACTTTTTACAATCCAAAAAGGGACAACCACCTTATTCAACTAAAAATAATGTTGGTTCTGCTTACCAAGAAAACTTGGTTGATATGCCCCGTTCTTCTTAAGACTTTTTAATATTAAAGTTGTATTCCAAAAACTATGATACAGTAAAAAAAACTTTTGATAAGAATTTCCCCCCAAAATGCTGCTGATGGATGTTCTATAAGATCCTTTAAAAATTTGCGATAAAGTTTATTACGGTCAAACTGGTTAAAATCTTCGAATTAATATTAAAAACAACAATAATAAAGCATTTAGAACGGACAAGATTCGAATCTCTATTTATTCATGGTAAGAGATTTAACCATCCAATGATTTTCAAAAAGTTGAGAAAGTAGTATCAAGGCAATCCTGGGTCGACTTGCCTTGATCCCTACTTGTTCATACAAAGCAGTTTTGACAATAATATGAAAATTTCCTTTGGTTTATAAAAATTAGATCCATTTAAAATTAATAAGAATTTGGAAAGAATTAATAATACACTGGACAAATAATATTTTTTTAAATTTTCTTGGTAGAATAGTTTGGTGGGCGATTGTGCAAAGGACCTATCCAAGTTGGGTCGTCGCGCGGTCAGTGTTTAACCGTTGTGGATCTGATAGTGAGGTTCTGGCCAGACCCCTTATATAAGCTTTCTTGATGCTTTAACTTTCATAGTTCCTTGATAATGTGAGTAAGTCACGCAAGCGCTTGGAATTTCTCTATTCCTATTCTCAGAGTGGACTGTTTTTGCATATTCTGAATCACCTGTTTACTGTGATCTTATTGCAATATATATATAAATTAATATATATATATATTATATAAATATATATATTATATATAAATATATATATATATAATGTCGTGCAGAATAGGCAGAATTTGCGATCTTGGCTTAAATGAGCAACGCTCATCTAATGCCGATATAGGACAAGTGAAAATTTGTGTATGCAAGAAATTTCGTCAAATTTATTCTGAAACCTAACGAAAAAAATATATTTCATTTTGTTTGATTAGTATTAAATTATTGTAAACAAAACTAAATAGATTTAGTTGGTGTAAAGCTAACATAAATTGCACTTTGTTATAATAAGTTAGGAGTTAAGTTTTTTCTAAGATTCTTTGGAGCAAAATTAAAATTTTTTACATAACATAATGAAGAGAAAATATCTTTAATCGTTACACAGGAGAAAATTAGAAAGGACTTAATTTTAAATAGTTCTTGCTAATTGACGCAGTTTTACATAATAGGCACGAATATATATATATATATATATATATATATATTTATTATATATCTATATATATATATATATATATATATATAAATATATATATGCAAAAAGATCACAGTAAACAGTTGATTATCAGAATAAACAAAAACAACCACTGTGAAAGATTAGGGCAATTACAAGTGCTTTCGTGACTTCTCAACATATCATTGCTAATGTGAGTATTCACGAAAGCGCTTTGGAATTTCTCTGTTCTTTCGCCACAGTGTTTGGTTTTGTGTGTGTGTGTGTGTATATATATATTATATATATCATATATAATATATAAATATATATATATATATATATAAATATATATATATATAAAATAATATAATATATAAATATCATATAGAATTATATTACATATATTGTAAACCTACGAAAGAGTGGCTTTAAATCAATAATCATCACTGCGACTAGCCGGGGGATTGAAACCGTGTTGTTCTAGCCCACCTCACGGTTAGCAAAAATTCACGACTCTCTAACCCACGGGACCATACAATTCTACAAGTATCACGCACCCAGCAGAGTATTGTACTGTGATCTGAGGACATAGGATGGTGTGGGTGCCTCAGAGTTAATTTCATTCTACTCCCCGTTTGGTGTACTAGCCTCCATAAGCAGTATATATAGTATTGTAACCACGAACGAGTGGTATTTAATCAATAACAATACTGCCACTCGTTCGTGGCTACAGTACTATATATACTGCTAGTGAAGGCTAATACACCAAACTGGGAGTAGGATGACATTATCTCTGAGACACTCACACCATCGTACGTCCTCGGTTATTGTAATTTATTTTTTTCTTTTTCAGTTTTGATTCCGTTAGGTTACTGAACTTTATATTTTCTATTTACAATAAACTTACATTTTATCTCTAATTTTTTATATCCTCTTTGGTTGTCAGTTGAATTTATATTCTTTCTATAATTATTTTTCACAAAGGAAGGAACCTGAGATACCTGTCTCATCCTTGAGTTCCATTCCTCACATACGACTTTTAGTGCTAATAATAATACTCCCTTGTAAGTTACCACTGACTCCTGCACTTTAATATCCACGTTTTTCTGAACTAAACGCTTTCATTTAATTCCTGAAAAATAGTATCTATTCTCGACACTTATTAGAGTTGTAAGTAGTGACGTATTGTTTTTAGTTACTCCTATAGTCATTAAACCCAATCCGTATTTTTTTTTTAAATAAATGTGACCTGACATGTTTATTTGGAAATGGGCTACTTAGTCACACTTTGCGCTAGAAACTGCTTGATATTTTTCTCAGAAAAACACTGACCAATATCCGATCCGTTATAGAAGATTCAGTGCCAATTCCTTATAAATTTCTGCAGTTGGCCACCGTCACTGTCTCTGCCAATGTTGCATACAACTGTATATGTTATTCCGATGTCTCAGATGGAGACGGGAATTGATATCTTAATAAAATTTCTACTGGTAATTTATATATGTGTGATACGAACAAGTGTGATAATGATCAAGTACTGTCCTGTGATTATCCTCCTCGCTTTGAGAGGCGGCTAGTAAATAGGTCTAGATATGTCAAGTGAGGTTCGGTAGTCTCCAAAAATTCTAGCAGGCTTGATATAAGAAGTCGGCTGCCTGTGGGTCTTCCCTTAAATGCATAACTGACTCTTGCGACATGATCGTAATGCTGAACAATGATAAGAATGAGAGTGCTTGTACCAGGAGATGAAGCTGATATCCTTGGGATGAAATTTTACTCCAAACTGACTTTGGAGAACCACCTTGGTACAAGTGCGTTCACACCTTGAGTATCCTTCACTCTCTTGGATTGTCTGCCTCTCGTTTCGTCTGTGACTCCTTGACAAAACAGAGAACAGAGCAAGACGACTTATCTTTCACCTGGACCCAGCCTGGAAAGATCTGTTATTTCAACAGTACCTGCAACACAGGAGGGATGTGGACGGTCTTTCTGTTATACACAAGACCAATATTTTCGAAGTACTACACTTGACTCCACTCCGTGGACAGTGAGAAGCACTGAACTTCTACACAAGAAGACGGGCAGTAACCAGCAACTACAGTCTGGCTGTACCCTTCTCCAGAACATCACTTCATCTGAGATCATTTATTCCTAGGATGGCTCGTCCGGAACATGTTTATACATGTAATAAAGTTGGTAGAATTACCGACAATATGTAAAGTAAAAGGACACAAGTGCAACTAATGTGACATTTTATTGTGGCAACGTTTCGCTCTCCAGGATCTTTGTCAAGCCGTATCGTGCTTGAACAAAGCTCCGGAGAGCGAAACTTCCCACAATAAAACGTCACATTAGTTGCACTTGTGTCCATTTACTTTACATGTTTATACATCATAACGACGCCAACGAAATAAAGCCAGCTGACCAAATAAAATCGCTGGCCCACAGATTGCTTCAACTTCATTCTGTACCCTGTTTAGGTCTAATAACAGTAAGAAAGCTTTAAAAATGAGCTTGTAAATGAAGTTAGGAACCCTTAAATTAACCTAACCTCGTAAAACCCTGTGTAAAAAAAAGAGAGATAGATAGATATANCATATGCACTTACTGAACGTCCTCATGACATTTAGAAGGTGAGAGCGAAGTTGGGAAAGTTTAAAGGAGCTTCCTAGGGAACGGAAGCCACCAAGAGCTGCAAAATACCAAGCAAAGCGTCTCCTCCTTCCTGGAATACAATTACACTGAAAGAAACAATTTTCGCCGGGTTTTAAAGGCTGCGGTCGTACTTTAACTAACTTGATTACCAAGCGGGACCCTCGGTGCAGCGCTGCTGTCTTAGCCAACAATTTTAACCAGGAAGAAACTTGGCACCGATAAAAACCGTCTGAACATAAGGAAAACTATATATATATAATATAATAAATATATAATATATATATATATATAAATATATATATATATATAATAATATATATATATCTATATATATGCAAAACAACCACCTCTGAAAAGAATAGAGAACTTCCAAGCGCTTTCCGTGACTACTCATAACTATTCATAAAGTTCCCCTGGATAATGTGAGTAGTCACGAAAGCGCTTGGAATTTCTGTATTCTTTCAGAGTGGTTTCTTTGCATATTTTGAAATCACCTGGATACACCTGTGATCTTATTGCATAAATATAATATATATATATAGTATATATAATAAATATATATATAACTATATATATAAAATATATATATATATAAATAAAATAGTGGGATAAAGATAGAAATGTAAAAGCAGGTGGGGATAATAGTTTTTGGAGTGTTGGTGCAATAATTTAATAAATGTATGGAAGAGGAAAGGTACCTAGGGATTGGCAGAGAGCATGCATAGTTTCCTTTGTATAAAGGCAAAGGGATAAAGAGAGTGCAAAATTAATAGGGGGAAAAGTCTGTTGAGTGTACTGGTAAAGTGTAGATAGAGTTAATAATGAAAGAATAAATGAGTACGACGGAGAATAGAAATAGCGTATGAACAAGGAGGCATCAGGAAAGGTAGGATGTGTGGACCAGGTGATTTTACAGTGAAACCTATAATGAACAGTATTTAGATAAGGCTAAAGAGGTCTTTGGTGGCATTTATGGATTTGAAAAGCGTAAGACAGGGAGGATAGGGGGGCAATGTGGCAGAAGATTGCAAGTGTATGTGTAAGAGGTAGGTTACTGAAAGCAGTGAAGAGTTATTTACGAGGAATAGTGAGGCTCAAGTTAGAGTATGTAGGAAAGAGGGAAATTTTTTTCCCCAGTAAAAAGTAGGCCTTAGACAAGGATGTGTGTGTCACCGTTGGATGTTTAATATATTTGATAATGGGGTTTGTAAGAGAAGTAAATGCGAGGTCTTGGCAAGAGGCGTGGATTAAAAGAGAAAAATGGGGTGAAAAAATTAGGATAAAAGAATCACACACAAAGGTGGAGTTTGTCACAGCTGCTCTTTCCTGATGACACTGTGCTCCTTGGGAGTTTCTGAAGAGAAGTTGCAGAGATGTGGATGAATTTGGTAGGTGTGCAAAAGAAATAAAATAAAGGTGAATACAGAAGAGTAAGTTATGAGGATAACAAAAAGATTATGTGATGAAAGATTAATATCAGATTGAGGGGAGAGAGTATGGAGGAGGTGAACGTATTCAGATATTTGGGAGTGGACGTGTAAGCGATGGGTCTATGAAGATGAGGTTAATCACTAGAATTGATGAGGGAAAAGAGTGAGTGGTGCACTTAGGATCTGTGGAGACAAAGAACTTTGTCCTTGAGGCAAAGAGGGAATGTATGAGATATAGTTTTACCAACGCACTTATATGGGTGTGAAGCGTGGTGATGAATGTTGCAGCGAGGAGAAGGCTGAGGCAGTGGAGATGTCATGTCTGAGGGCAACGATGTGGTGTGATATAAATTGCAAGATTCGTAGATTTGGAAGTTAGGAGAGGTGCGGGATTAACCAAAACTGTGTCCAGAGGGCGAGGAAGGGTTTGTTGAGGTGGTTCGACATGTAGAGAGAATGGAGCGAACAGAATGACTTCAAGAGTGTATCAGCCTGTAGTGAAGGAAGGCGGGTAGGGGTCGGGCCTAGAAGGGTTGGAGGGAGGGGTGTAAAGGAGGTTTAGTGTGCGAGGGCTTGGACATCCACAGGCATGCGTGAGCGTGTTGATAGGAGTGAATGGAGACAAATGGTTTTTAATACTTGACGTGCTGTTGGAGTGGGCAAAGTAACATTTATGAAGGGATTCAGGGACACCGGCAGGCCGACTTGAGTCCTGGAGATGGGAATAACAGTGCCTGCACACTGAAGGAGGGGTTTAATGTTGCCGTTTAAAAACTGTCGTGTAAAGCCACCCTTCGGCAAGACAGTGATGGAGTGAATGATGGTGAAAGTTTTTTCTTTTTTCGGGCCACCCGCCTTGGTGGGAATCGCCGTGTGATAAAAATATATATAAATATATATAATATATATATATATATATATATATAAATATACAAAACAACCACTGTGAAAGACTTTTTAATACAAAGTTTTTTTAAAAAAACTTGACACATTAACAAGAAATTTTGATGAAAGATTCCCCCCAAAATGCTGATGGATGGTGTCTATAAGAATTCCTTGCAAATTTGCGATAAAGATTATTACGGTCAAAATAGAAACCTCTCGAACTAAGATTAAACAACAATAAATATAGCATTAGAACTGGACATTATTCCAAGCTCTATTTATTCAGTAAGAGATTTTAACCATCCCATTGATTTTCCAAAAGTTGAGAAAGTAGTATCAATCAATCCATGGTCGACAGAAATATAATTGAAATTCTTGTTTCAAAAAAAGCAGTTTTGACAATAATATGAATATTTCCTTTGGTTTATATAAATTATATCCATTTATAATTAGTAGAATTTGGGAAGAATTTAATAATACATTTGACAAATAATTAATTTTAAAATTCTTAATTCTTGGGTAGAATAGTTTTGTTGTGGGTTGTGTAAGGGAAACCTGCCCTAGTTGGAAGCGGGCCTGTTGCAGTGTTCTCTTTCTTATGAGTGGCGCGTCAGGTGTTGCTTTGCTGTGGGATGTGATAGTGAGGTGTGGTCTAGACCCTTTATTTGCCTTCCTTTGATGCATTGCTTTTATTGTTCCTTGATAATGTGATTAGTCACGAAAGTGGGGAAATTTTTCTCTATTCTTTCACAATGGTTGTTTTCCATTTTCTGAAATCCCCTGCTTACTGTGATTTTATTGCAATAAATATATATATTATATATTTTATATATATATATAATATATATTATATAAAATATATATATATAGTGTGTTTTTGGGGTGTGTGTTTTGTTTTGGGGTGTGTGTGTGTGTGTGTATCGTGCCGAATGGGTTAAACTGGTCAATTATCAAGAACTCATTTAAAATTAAGTCCTTTCTAAAAAAAATTCTTATCCGTTTAAAGATATATTTTTCTATTTATGTTAATGTAAAAAATAATTATTTTGCACCAAAAGAACCTTAGAAAATTTAACTAACCTTAATATAACAAGCGTAATTTAATTTAGCCTAATTCAACTAAATATATTTTAGATAAGTTTACAATAATTTAATAATAAACAAACACAATTAAGTATTTTTTTGTTAGGTTCAGATTGTTTTTTAGCGAAATTATTACATACACAAATTTTCGCATCATGGAATCTTGGTTCAGAGGACATCTCCACAACCTTCTTCACTTCTACTAATCCGTCTCTTGGGTATGACCAACTTCCACCGGGAATTCCCGCCTACAAGAAACAATGCCTTCGTTTGCTGCCCGTCCCTTTTCCACCTGACGCCAGTGTATAACCGCCAACCTTCCTGCCTGTGCTACAGTTCCTACAGTGCTCTTCACACCAACTCCAAGATTTAGGGACTGTTTACCTCATGTTTTGTATATAGTTCTACTGTCTTCATTTGATAAAACCAGTGAACGGAGAAAAGTGAACATTAAAGATACCCAGATTTTGCGTATGTGTCTAATTTTCATCTTGTCAGTATTGTATACCATTCATATACATCTAAGTTTAGCAGTTTCTCGTAGCCGAGTATAGTAACCTTCTGAATGTCTTACTCAGTGCTAGCTAGTGCTGTAATTCTTGTCAGGTGTGTCACACGTGGTCTGTTTTAGTAGATGCTGTGTTACCCTAGGTTATGCTTAACAGATGTCCCGGGATAAACACTAACGGGTGTGATGTACATGTATGCCAGCTGTGTAACCTTGGAGTCACATCTATCAGGTGTGATCAATGGTTTTAAAGCTTGGCAGTTGTGATCCAGATTCACACTTGGCTGGGGTGACCCTGGGTTATGTTTAGCAAGTGTAACCATGGTTCACACACACTTGACAGGTGTGCCAAGGACTCACCTACATCACTTTATTTACGCAAGTCTGGCCTTCAAGCAAGTTTCTTTCCTAAGATAAAACTTAACTACAATATAGTGCTTAGCTGACGGAGGGTTGAGCCTTAATCACTACTCTGGTTGAATGAACAACGTAATTTAACGACTCAAATAATAATAATAATAATAATAATAATAATAATTATAATAACAATAATAAGAATATATAGTAGTAGGTTGGTAAACAGCAACCGCCCAGGGAGGTACTACCGTCCTGCCAAGTGAGTGCAAAACGAAAACCTGTAATTGTTTTACATGATGGTAGGATTGCTGGAGTCCTTTTTTCTGTTTCATAAACATGCAAGATTTCAGGTACATCTTGCTACTTCTACTTAAACTTAGGTCACACTACACATACATGTACAAGCATATATATACACACCCCTCGGAGTTTTCTTCTTTTTTTCTTTCTAGTTCTTGTTCTTGTTTATTTCCTCTTATCTCCATGGGGAAGTGGAACAGAATTCTTCCTCCGTAAGCCATGCGTGTTGTAAGAGGCGACTAAAATGCCGGGAGCAAGGGGCTAGTAACCCCTTCTCCTGTATATATTACTAAATGTAAAAGGAGAAACTTTTGTTTTTTCCTTTTGGGCCACCCTGCCTCGGTGGGATACGGCCGGTGTGTTGAAAGAAAGAATAATAATAATAATAATAATAATAATAATAATAATACGGAAGCTTTGTTTACCAAATGATATAAAGTAGTAGAATGTACAGGAACAAATTATATTCACAATTTTCGACAAGCTTCGATTAGAAACAACACTGGTATATGCCCACGTTCACTACATGAGGTTAGTGGCATTTATCCCCTCCAGGTAATTATTTTGTAACGAGCAGCAGATATATGAGCGTTCCTAAATTATTAATTAACTCGCCTGAATAACGGTGGCTGTGTATGAGCCAAAAAAACTCTTCTCTTTTCCTTGCGTTAATTAATAAAGTCGGCACTTTGCAGTTGCGAGTTGCGTGTAGGGCAACCAGAAGGTAAAGAGCAAGAAAGCATAATATACCACAGAGACTGGCTGCATCTTTATTTTCGCTTAACTCACTTGAGTCGTGAACTAGCACAGTAATTTTCACTGAAAGAAGAAGTCGAATCTTTATTCGGGAATGCCTGCTTGCTTCAAATTTTCTCCACGCACTCGCTTTCACACAAACACCAAGGACAGACCCCACACACAGCACACAAACTTACACAAGCGCACACACACCAACTACTGCGTGGAAAAGACAAGGTGGGCAGAGACTTGGATGTTCCAGAGATGGGACACAGAAACAGGGTCACAATTGGAAGTTGAAGACTCAATTAGTCAAAGATATTAGGAAGTATTTCTTCAGCCCCAGAGGTGTTAGGAAGTGGGAAAAATCTGCAAGCGATGTAGTGGAGTCAGGAACCCTACACAGTTTTAAGACGAGACATGATTTAAAACTCATGGAGCAGGGAGAGGGAGGACCCAGTAGCGGCCAGTGAAGAAAGGGGGCCCCGAAGCTGAGTCTCGACCCTTGCAACCACAATTAGGTGAGTTTCACACACACACACACCACACACACACACAACACACAAAAAAAAAAAAAAAAAAAAAAAAAAAAAAAAACAGGGAGATTGCCTGAGGGATGGAAGACAGCAAATGTAGTCCCAATCTTTAAAAAAGGAGACAGACATGAAGCATTAAACTACGACCAGTGTCACTGACATTATAGTATGCAAATCATGGAGATTATCAGGAGAAGAGTGGGGGAACAACTAGAAAGGAACGATCTCATCAAAAGCACCAACATGGTTTCAGGGACGGAAATACTGTGTCACAAACCTACTGGAGTTCTATGACATGTGACAGCAGTAAGACAAGAAGAGAGAGGGTGGGTGGGATTGCATTTTCTTGGACTGCCCAAAAAAGGCGTTTGACCCCAGTTCCAAACAAGAGATTGGTGCAAAAACTGGGGGACCAAGCAGGGATAACAGGGAAGGCACTACAATGGATCAGGGAATACATGTCAGGAAGACCGCAGCGAGTCATGGTACGTGGCGAGGTGTCAGAGTGGGCCCCTGTGACCAGCGGGTCCCGCAGGGTCATCCTAGGATACCAGATGCCTGTTTCTGGTATTGTGAAACGACATGACGAAGGAATAGAACTCTGAGGTGTCCCTGTTTGCAGAAGACGAGACGTGATGAGAAGAATTCACTCGATCGAAGACCAGGCAGAACTACAAAGGGATCTGGACGAGGCCTGCAGACCTGGTCCGAAGCAATTGGCTCCTGGGGTTCAATCCCACCAAGTGCAAAGTCTGAAGAATTGGGGAAGGGCAAAGAAGGCCGCAGAACGGAGTAACAGTACCTAGTGGTCAGAGACCTACAAACCTCACTCAAGGAAAAAGATCTTGGGGTAGTATAACACCAATGCCACATCACCTGATAGCGCACATCAACCAAATAACTTCAGCAGCATATGGGCGCCTAGCAAACCTCAGAACAGCCTTCCGACATCTTATAAGGAATCATTCAAGACCTGTACAAACCGTGTACTTTAGGCCCCTTATTGGAGATGCGGCACCAGTTTTGGACCCTCAACTAGCCAAGCACGTGAAGAAACTAGAGAACGTGCAAAGGTTTGCACAAGACTAGTCCCAGAGCTAAGAGGTATGTCCTAACGAGGAGAGGTTAAGGAAATCAACCAGACGACAACAGGAGGGACAGGAGGATAGGGGGGACATGATAACGACATACAAAATACAGAGAGGCCTTGACAAGGTGGACAAAGACAGGATGTTCCAGAGCTTGGACACAGTAACGAAGGGACACAGATTGGAAGCTGAAGACACAGATGAATCACAGGGATGTTAGAAGTATTTCTTCAGCCACAGAGTATCAGTAAGGTGGAACAATAGTTGGGAAGCGATGTAGTTGGAGCAGGATCCATACATAGCTTTAAGCAAGTAATCAAAGTCTTCACGGGCTCAGGAGAGTGACCTAGTAGCGATCAGTGAAGAAGGCGGGGCAGGAGCTCGGACTCGACCCCGCAACCTCAACTAGGTGAGTTATAACAACTAGTGAGTACAAGGGTAGCTAGGATGTATGAAGTAATTAAGTTAGGAAGAATGGAAAAACAACAGAAGAACTAACCGTGTAAGACGGTTGAGTCAGCATCAGGTCACAGTCAGGCCAGAGGAATCACACGTACACATGGACCATGCAAACCATTCAGACGCATCATACGCACGCAATAACGCGCGCACAGGCCGTTCATACACGCACTCAAACCGAACTATCGCTCAAACAAGCACACATACGTGCACACATACTTATACACGCACAACTTACCCAGGCCACTCACCTAACTGACCTGATAGTACCCCAACCCATTGCCCTTTTCCCCTACACTCTCTCTCTCTCTCTCGACTCTCTCACTCTCTCACTTCTCTTCATCTCTCTCTCTCTCGTCCTCGTCTCCTCTCTTCGTCTTAATCTCACTCTCTCTCTGTCTCTCCTCTCTCGTCTCTACTCACTCTCTCTCTCCATCTCTCACTCCTTCCTCTCCCTCTATTCTCTCTCCTCTCTCCCCCTCTCTTTTTTTTTTCCTTCCTCTCTCCCTCCTTCCTTTGCCCACTTTCTTCTCCCCTTTAGCCCCCTTCCCACTCTTTCCACCCACCTCCCGCCATTACTCTCCCTCCTCTCTCCTATCTCCATCTATCTCCCCATTACAACTCCTCATCCCCAACTCATTTATCCCTTCTATACCCACCTTCTAACTCCCTCTCCTCTCTCTCTTCCTCTATTCTTCACTCTTTTCACCTCTCTCATTCTCTCCCACCTCCACTCCCCTACCCCCGACCTCTTTTATCCTCTTTCTCTCCAACCTCTCTCACTCCCTCTACGTCTCTTATCCTCCCTCTCTCTCACTACCATTCTTCCTGTCTTGCATCACCACACACACCACACCAGACACAGACAACACACACACGCAGACACACACACACACACACACAAACACACACACACACACACACACACACACACACACACCTTCAAAAGCCTAACCCAGTAGAAACGGGTAGCTCAGAAGGAAAGTCGGAGGCTCAGGGGAATCAGAAGGAATATGTTCCTGATAAGGAAGAATGGCTGCTGAAAGCATTGTAAATAGGAACAAGAGTGGGAGACAAACTAGGTGAGCTGCTTCAGAAATGGAAAGAGATGGAGGCAGAGAGAAGAAATGGACGTCACAAGTTGAAAGCTGCAAAAGCCAGGCTACATCTCTAGAATATGAGATAAAATATGCTGAATTGAGTTTACAGGCTGTTGCCCAGAGGAGATTGGCATCTGAAGCAGTACATCCCTATTACAAGAGGGACCCAATGGAAAGGGGTCAAGAGAGAGATTTAAGAATTACCACTACAAGTAGGTCAATCAATGGCAGGAACGAAAACCTGGAAGACTTCCACTCAGTACAATTAATTGATAACATCTCACGAAAACAACACCCTCTCACTAGACCAATAACCCTCAGGAGATGACCAATAATTGGCCCTATCAGTCCCAGCAAGGCCGAGGAATGTGGGGGAGAGCTGTTGGAGTAGGGCACGGCAGTGATGGGGGAGAAGGTATAAGAAAAAGAGAAGGTGACAGGTCCCAACAGAGGCATACCATGCACCAAGAGTTCGAAAAAAAAAATGGAGAAAATGGCAATGTACAAATGGACCCAGTGGTTACAGAAGGAAAGGGCAATGAGGCAAGGAGAGGGAGAAGTCATGATTCATCATGGCTTAAGGAGAGCAAAGTGAGGATGCAAATGAAAGATGCAGAAAGAAAAAACAGGAAACTGAGAACATCATCAAAAGAATAGACGAGATGGATATGACTGAGGCCGTAAATTTTCAGAGAATAGGAGGGTACTTGGAGGGGAGAAATCGCCTGGCAAACTGATTTTTCAGTGCAGAACAGATGCTGCAAGAGAAACATGGCTGAAGAATCATCAATATAACAAGAGGGTGTTTCTAGACAATGACAGAACCAAGAACGGGGGGAAATGACAGCAACTGAGGGAGAAGACACAGAACAAAAGGGGTTAGGAAGATGACAAGGAAGAGTCAGCAGAAGGACAACAAAAGCGGGCAGAGCAACAAGTGCAAGCACCACACAGAACCACATCAGAAATCCACAGCAAACACGCTATCCAAACAACAAATCACAATCCAAACTTACAGTCCACACCGCTCATATGCTGTAAATCCCAGAATCATATTAACCAGGCCCCCACCTCAACAGACTCCCCAGAACAAAGTGTTTGGAGAGAAAACGAAGGTATGGTACACTATCGCTGATGGAATAACTGTAAGTAGATGAAGAGGCATGAAAGAATTAGAGACATCACCGGACAACATAGCTCTCACCAAAACCAAGCTCCACAGAATGATAACAGAAGTCATCTATCCCATGGATTATCAGGAACCTATGGAAAGACAGAGGCATCAGGTGGGGAGGGGGGGGCAGAGAGTGGCAACTGCTCATTTTAAACCATGGGATTTTGATGCGTGGAAGAGAAGGCAGAGGAGAAGCAAGAAACTACATAAAAGGAGCACTTCAGTCTGGAGCACCCAAGGTGGTCATTGTCAGTGATGTATATCCCCCCCAGAACACAGGAGACGAATACCAAATATGATGAGAGGAACAGAGTTATGGTTGACACACGAGCTGAAGTGTGCCAGAAGCTCATGCTAACAGGGCAAAGGCTACTGATGTGTGGGTGACTTACTCACAAAGAAATTGACCATAGGAGAACTTGGAGCCACAATGGGGCCCAGAAATGTGGAGGGCAGAGAATGAAAGTGTTGGTGGTGTACTGAAAATCTCATATACCAACACATAAGGGACACTACCAGAGAGAGTAGAGAGGATGACCCAGCAAGACTGGACCTAAGGTATTCACCTTTGAGATGCAGATATTCAGGACATCACAATGAAATGACCCCTCAGGGCCAGTGACCCACGTGGTTCAGACTTCGAATACATATTAGAGTTAACAAGTGAGAGGGAAGCAGGAAGGGAAGAAAGAATGAAGCCAACACAGAGAGGACTACAGGCACGAAGAATTACCCCACGAGACTCATTGGACAGAAACTTGCAGGGAATCCATTAACTGAAATGATGAATAGTGACAATATGCATGGAAACAAATGAACCTTAGTACCTAAGGTAGCAGAAATTAACGAGAAGGCCAGGGTGAGCCTTTGTTCACTCAAGGGTGCAGTCGTAGAACCAGAACATGAATATGCCACATGTAAGAATGACGCCAAAAAGGAGAGGTGGGGGCACCACAAGTTTTGGACAGAAACATACATGGAAGAATAAAGAGGCTGCAAAGTGAGCTAGATACCTAAAGCAATGGGGACGATCTCATTTCTCCATGTGTCCTGAGAGAGGGAGCAGAGGTGCTGAGCGTGCCACTAACAACAATCTTCAACAAAGGGGGGGGGGGGGGGGGGGGGGGCATCTGTTGAAACAGGCGACTACTTGAGAATAAAGACAGCAAATGTAAGTCCCAATTTTTAAAAAAGAGACAGTCACGAAGCACTAATCTACAGAGTAGTGTCCACTGAAATGTATATGTAAAGCCATGGAGAAGATTATCAGGAGTAGATTGGTGAACACTAGAAAGGAATGAGCTAATCGACGACAACCAGCACGGTTTCGGACGGGAAATACAGTACACAAACCTACTGGAGTTGTATGACAGGGTGACAGAAGTAAGACAGAGAGAGGTGGGTAATTTGCATTTTCTTGTACTATAAGAAGGCTTTTTGACAACAGGGGGGTTCTGCACAAAGATTAGTGCATAAGCTGGAAGACCAGGAAGTTAAAACAGGGAAGCACTGTAATGGAATCAGAGAATAACCGTGTCCGGGAAGACAGCGAATCATGTACGTGGACAGGTGTCAAGTAAGGCGCCATGTGACAGCGGGGTTCCACAGGGGTCGTCCTAGACCGGTGCTGTGTTCTGGTAAATGTGAACGACATGATGGAAGGAATAGACACAGAAGTGTCTCGCAGATGATGTAAAAGTTGGATGAGAAGAATTCAGTCGGAAGAGGAACAAGCGGAACTACAAAAGGAATCTGGTCAGGCTTGCCGCCTGGTCCAAAAACTTGGCTTCTGGAGTTCAACCCCAATGAAGTGCAAAGACCATGAAGATTGGGGAAAGCAAAGGAGACCGCAGAGTACAGTCAGGGGAACCAGAGACCAACCAAACCTCCTCAACTCAAGGAATAGGAACTTTGGGGAGCATAACACCGGCACTTCTCCTGAGGCGCACATCAACAAGTAACTGCAGCAGAATATGGCGCCTAGCAAACCTAGGAATAGCATTCCGACATCCTCAAAGGAATCGTTTAGGACCCTCTACAACTGCGTATGTCACGCTAGTATTGGAGTATCAGCGCCCAGTATGGAACCCACACCTTATCCAAGCAAGTAAGGAAATTAGAGACAGTGCAGAAGGTTTGCAACACGACTAGTCCCCAAGCAAAGGGGTATGTCCCTACGAGGAGAGATACGGAATCGACTTGAACGACACTGGAAGACAGGAGAGATAGGGGGATTGATAACGACATAAAATACAGAGAGGAATTGACAAGGTGGACAGAGACAGGATGTTCCAGAGATGGAACACATACAACAATTGGACCACAGTTGAAGTTGAAGACTCAGATGCATCACAGGAATGTTAGGAATATTTCTTCAGTCACAGAGTAGTCAGGGAAGTGGAAAAAGTCTTGTAAAGTGAAGTATGGGAGTGCAGGATCCATACATAACTTTTAGAAGAGGATCGATAAAAGCTCATGGAGCAGGAAGAGAGACCTGTGGCTGCCAGTGAAGAGGCGGGGTCAGGAGCTGTGACTACGACCATACCTCCAAACTAGGTGAGGAGCAGCTAGGTGAGTACACACACACACACACACACACACACAGCACACACACACACACCCACACACACACCACACACACACACACAATGGGAAAGAGGCCATAATAGTCAAATTAATTCCTGTGCATATTACTATGGAGCCATATCCAACTCACAATAGTCGACTTGTATGCAGGCTGTGAAAGAATTCCAATACTTGACTTCCACTTGAAAATTTAATCACACTTGTCGTGTATTAGCATTAAAATAACAAAAATCAATCAGTAAGACGTACATAATAATAAAAAATTGCTAATGGTCCATTGAAAATACGTACAAATTTTTATTTTTACAAAGTCATTAGTGCTTTTAGAAATTCAAAACATAGTGTGTTACTTCACTTTCCAAATGGTTAAACACATTTAGCATTTAAGAACCTCAGATTTATTTTCTATTTCTAAATTGGAATTAATAATTCCACTCTGGTGTACAATAACTTAAAATATCCTGATATGGCAACATTACCCCCTTCACCGTATATATATATATATATATAATACTATATATAATAAAATATATATATATATAATATATATGATATATATAATATATATATTATACATATAAATTTTATATATATATATCTATATATTTATATATATATATCTATAAACATATACGTATATATATATATTATATATATATAAATGTCGTGCCGAATATGTAAAACTGGTCACTAAAGAAAGAACTCTTTAAAATTAAGTCTTTCTGAAATTTTCTCTTATACGTTTAAAGTATATTTTTTCATTATGTTAAATTAAAAATTTTTAATTTTGGGCAACAAAAGAATCTTAGAAAACTTACCTAACTTATTATAACAAGAGCAATTAATTAGCCTAACCCAACTAATATATTTTAAATACGTTTACAATAATTTTAATAAATTCAATACAAAACACAATCACATATATTTTTTCGTTAGGTTCAGATGATTTTGGCGAAATTATTGCATATACAGATTTCAACTAGTCCTATATGGCAAGATGAGCGTTGCTATTTTGCCAAGATAGCAAGTTCTGCCTATTCGGCCACCCATATATATATATATATATATATATAAGTATATATATATATAAAAATATATATATAATTTTAATTTATATATAGTATATATATTTATTATTTTTTTATTATCACACTGGGCCGATTCCCACCAATGCAGGGGTGCCGAAAAAGAAATCTTCACTCATCATTTTACACTCCATACAACTGTCTTGCGAGAAGGGTCTTTACACTACAGTTTTTAAACTGCAACAATAACACCCCTCCTTCAGAGTGCAGGCACTGTACTTTCCCCTCTCCAGGACTCAAGTCCGGCACGCCGATTTCCCTGAACCCTTCATAAATGTTAATCTTAGGGCTCACACTCTAAGCAGCACGTCAAGTATTAAAAACCATTTGTCTCCATTCACTCCTATCAAACACGCTCACGCATGGCCTGCTGAATTCCAAGCCCCTCGCACACAAAACCTCCTTTACCCCCTCTCTCTAACCTTTCCCTAGGCCGACCCCTACCCCCCCGCCTTCCTTCCATACAGACTGATACACTCTTGAAGTCCATTCTGTTTCGCTCCTTCTCTCTACATGTTCCCGAACGCACCTCAACAACCCTTTCCTCATCCCTCTGGACAACAGTTATTGGAAATCCCCACCTCCTCCTAACCTTCCAAACTACGAATTCACTGCATTATATTTCACACCACACATTGCTCCAAGACAGGACATCTCCAGTGGCCTCCATTATATATATATACATATATATAAATATATATAAAATATAGATATATATATATATAAATATATAGATATATATAATATTATAATATATATATGCAAAAATAACCACTCTGAATGAATAGAAGAATATCCAAGCGCTTTCGTGACTACTCACTTATCAAGAACTATGAAAGTAAAGCATCCAGGAAGCTAAATAAGGGTCTGGCCACACCTTCACTATCAGATCCCACTAACGGTTCAACACCTGACGCGACGCCGACCCACTTGGATAGGTCCTTTGCACATCTCACTCCACAAACTATTCTTACCCAAGAAAATTTAAAATTAATTATTTGTCCCCAGTGTATTATTATAATTCACCCCAAATTCTATTAATTATAAATGGATCTAATTTATGTAAACCAAAGTAAATATTCACATTATTGTCCGAAACTGGTGGGGCTTTTTAAATGAAACAAGATTCAATATATTCCTGTCGACCATGGACATGCTTGATACTACTTTCTCCAACTTTTGAAAATCAATTGGAATGGTTAAAATCTCTTACATGAATAAATTAGAGCATTGGAATCTTGTCAGTTCTAATGCTATATTTTATGTTGTTTTAATCTTAAGTTCGAGATTTTTTACCAGTTGAACCGTACTAAACTTTATCGCAAATTTTACAAGGAATCTTATAGACACATCCATCAGCATTTTGGGGGGAATTTCCTTTATCAAAATTTGTTTACTGTACAAAAGATTTTTTAAATACAACTTTAATAATTAAAAGTCATTAAGAAAGAAGCATATCATATTAAAGTTGTAATTCAAAATCTTGATACAGTAAAAAAAACCTTTTGATAAAGAATACCTCCCAAAATGCTGATGGATTGTCCTATAAGATTCCTTGTAAAATTTGCGATAAAGTTTATTACGTCAAACGGTAAAAATCTCGTCTAAGATTAAAACAACATAAATAATAGCATTAGAATTGCCTGGCTGGGCGAAATCCCAAAGAATTAAACCTTTCCTTTCTTGGAGCCTCACTATGTGCTTTGAAGAAGGATGGGGGAATCAGACCCATTGCTGTTTGGAAACACTCTTCGCCGCCTCGTTGCCAAGCAACAGTACGAACATTCGCCTAGAAGCTGCCAGTTACTCCAACCACAACCTACTGGACTTTGTGGTCTCTCAAGGCAGTGAAGCTGCACCTCAATGCGGCAAGGCCTACATCAGGGACCTACCCAGAAGACAAGGCCATAGTCAAACTTGATTTTCAGAGAAATGTTGTCTTGCCGGCCGTTCAGGATCGGTTCCCCAACATTTTTTCCCTTTATTCCGCCGGCTACACAAACCCCTCAATTCTTATGTTTGGGGAGAACATGAGAAATTCTCTCATAAGCGGGTGATCAGCAGGGAGACCCACTCAGCTCCCACTTCTCTTCTATTTGGGCAGTAAAGAACTAACTTCCAGCCTACGCAGCGAACTCAACAATCTGGTACCTGGATGATGGCAACTCTGGCAGATACTGAAGAGTTCCTGTTTAGAGCCCTACAACTGGTGAAAACACAGGGAGAAGACTTGGTACTCATTCTCAATCCCTCCAAGTGGGTGAAATCATCACAGTGAACCAGGAAATAATCAAAGCACATGCGAAGAATCCTCCCGGAAGACCTCTACTCCACTCCATCGCAAACACTGGACTGCTGGGTCACCAAGGCCATTGACACTGTCCTCAGGAAAAATTGAAAGACCAGAGAAATGGTGGAGAGCATAAGCGATCTTGAAGCCCATGATGCACTTATCGCCTCACATGATGTCTTACGATCCAAAGACTCACTTTTCTGAGGTTGTGACCTCTTATGGCAAACCCGACACAGCCGACGAAAATTGACGCACACCTGAGATCACCTTTAAAAAGCCCTGAACCTGTCACTAGAGATCAGCCATGGATCAGCAATCCACCCAGTGCGACTGGAGGTATAGGGGTGCGCAAAGCAACGCAGTACTTTACCTGCTTTCTGTCATCGTGTTTGGCTTCCGTGGATTAGGACCAAAACGATGTCGCCCCGAACGCGGTGGGACACACCCAAGCAGAGCCACCCACCAGTAGACCCCAGTTCCTCCCAACGAAACACAAACAGTCCCACGGGGACAAAACCGACATGGGAAAAAAAATACGCCAACTTACAATGCTCCCGCAACGTTTCAGGAAAGGACCCAGCCGACAATGCCATGCGGAGCCTGCCCCCCACACCGGAGATATTCCTGTTAGGCTGTTCCAATTTCCCTCCCTGGGGGCAAACAAGCGACTCGAACCACAAGGCCAATCGGATTGGGTGTTGCCTAATTCTCGCCAAGCCTGCCGGGGCCCAACCCCTGGACCGCCCATATGTGCATTTGGCGGCAGGGCGAAACACTGATAAATTCGGTACTTCATGGTCTTCGGAGCTTCACACAAGCAGAAGGGACTCAGCCAGGGCCAGAGGTCAAAGACATCCTAAAGAGAAGCCTCGCCACAGCCCATGCCTCCCAGCTTCAACGAAAACCCCAAGGTACCGAGGACTGATGGAAGTCAAAAGCGTCCCTGATGGAGCCACTTAAAGCAGTCCAGAAGGATTTGAAAAAGCAGATTGGCCTGGAACTACACTCTGTGCAGCAACATTGGCAGACACCTACATTGCCATACTCCGTATGGAATGGGGAGGAGCTGCCCAGCACAGGAAGACCCAGAAGATCGCTAAATAATAAGACCATCCCCCTTTGTTTATAAAACTTCAAGCTTCAATCCCAAAGAGTCGGAGACACCTCCTTGGAGCATGGGGGGCCAAGAGTTCTCTAAAGTTCACAAAAGAATTTGGGAGAAAACTCATCATAGAAACCCCGGACCCCATGGCGACCAGCATCCCTCAACCGATCACCAGATGCACCCAAATCCAGACAGAGGCACTGCCTCTCCCGCCTTCTGGACACGTCGGGCCCCCCCCCCGCCGGTGTCGCAGGACGAAGTATATCGCGATGTAGCACTGATGTTGATCACCGGTAAGTAAATAAATTAATTCCATTTTATAAAAGACCCAGAAAATACTCCCGTACTTAAAGTGAACAAACCCACGCCCACACAAAACAACCCACACTGTCATGACGCCTCCCCAAACACCCCCCCTCAACCGTCTCCACAATGCGAAAACCCGCAGCCTCCCCGAAATCTACTAAACAATAACCCAACCGCGTCCAGCGGGACCCCAGTACCCACCATATGAGGTCACCTTTTCTACCCACACACACACACCCACAACACGAAAACACACGACACTCACACTAAGCAGTAATGGGAGTAGGACACACACACACAACACACACACACCTCACACGCACACACAGCAAGCACACACATATATATATATAGATATGATATATTATCACAGACCTATACACCTAAAAAAAGACCACCACATTAACTCTCATCACCCAGATCCCCCCCCCACCGACTTCCTCTTCCTTCCTAACAACCAACCTCCCACTACCCATCCCCTCAATCCCCACCCCCCACCCCCCGGATGCCTGTCAAGCCCCCTGCGTGACCACGCTACACACCCCCCCACCCGCCCGACCTCTCACGTCCCCACTCACCCGCCATCACTCCCGGTCCCCCCCCCCGCACACCTCAACCCAAGAGGGCTACCCCCTCTACACAAACTCCCCCCACTGTCCCTCGAACTCCCCGCTCCCCCACAGGAGCCGCCCCCCATCCCGAAAAAACCCCCCCCCTCCTCTCAACATGACCCTCACTCTATTCCGATCCGGTGCCCACACCACCGAAACACAAAGCCCACGATACCAAACCACAACACAACCTACCAGAAAATGCCTTCCGAGCCTGGTTGCCAACTCACTCTGAAAACGACCCTGCCCCGCAGCTCTGGCGCTTCGTCTGAGAACCACTTGTCATTAGATGGGTCACCGCGGAGCCTTTGCTAACTAATCCGTCTGGAGTAGCAATAAACCAAGTTGGCTGAATCTTCTGGTGGCTAGCTATTCTCGTGGCAAACGCGGACCGGGCCTGGAGTTTTTGAAGACTCTATGACCGCGGGTTCAATCCCGGCCCGTGGGTATGGTTTATAAACGGCAGGTTCGTATGGTCCTCCCCTCATTACTTGCCACGGTAAAGTATACACTGCTGCAGCCCATAGTCTATAAACCCACTGTGATCGTAACCACCCGTTTCTGTAAAGATATACACGACACACTGCATATCCCACCATCAATGACACAGCGCACAAAAAGCAACAAGGCATTAGTGTCACGACCTGCAAAGTCACAACGTTTAAGCTGAGTGACGTTGACGCTTCCGGTGGCAAATGTGACGCTGTCTAGCAAACGTGACGCTGTCTAGCAACGTGAATCTTGTCTAGGCAACTCGGACACTGTGCTCGCAACGTGACACTGTCTACAAAAGAGTACTCTGCTTTAGCAACGTAACGATGGTGGTTCCAAACTTGGAACGCTTACCTACCCGACAACTATGCAACGAACGTCACCACACACCGTACCAACAGCTACCCCATGGTAAGCAACCGTCCCCCCTGGCGCCACCGTAGCCCCCATACCCGCCAGACGCACAAACCCTTGTCACATCACCCTCCGCCCCCACACCCCCACACACTTTCCATACCACCCAAGCGCAACCTAGAATCCCCCCTAGATAGACCTGCCGAGTCTTGAACTCCCCACAAGCCAGTACAAAAGACAAAATACGCTAGAATGGTTGAAAAGTTAGCTAAGAATGTACGACTTTGCGTTTCAACATAGGCGTATAGTCGCCTTAAAACAAAACCGTCTCCATATAGCAGTAATGGACTTGAAATTTGAACCAACTGCTGCATCATGTGTCAAAGTATAAGCCATTAAAAAGTTTCTTTTCCTCCACTTTCAATAACTCCAAACTCATGTTTCCTATCGATTATGTTACGAGAGACCACTCCGCATTTCTTTTTTAAACATTGGGAAAAATATGACAACTCTTTCCTGCAATTTTAAATAGCTTGGTATTTAACCAACCCAAAGATCAATGAACCTGAGAGGTTGGGAGCATGGTTAGGGCCGTGGGGGACTTGACCCTGCCTCGCATGGGCCAGTATACCTGCTTGCAGTGTTTAGTCTTATGTTTCATGTAACCCAAGAGAATAACAACACTTCAACCATCACTCGCACCTAGCTGTCAGGAACCTAGGGGCTATCAACACCTCAATTTTAAAATCTCTTACTTTCCCACCTCAGGATAGCCGTTGTCTTTTTGTCTTGGCTCTTTGGGTTTAAGCGCTTAACGAGAATTTGATTTTAAAAATTTTTAAAGGTACTGTGAAGGGGATTTCAACACCGAAATATTACTAGCTCACATTCCAAAATATAATATACCAACTCACACTACCCGACAGCATATATTAACCTGCTGGCACTCCAGCTGGATAAATCCCAAAAACAAATCACCCACATATTCGAATTTTAGAGGATTTACTGGTCTCACAGACCACAAGCTAAATCAACAACGAAACAAAAAGAAATAAACTCAGAGACACACTATTCCAATGTTCGAAATGTGTAATAGCCAACCAGGATACGTGTAACTTTACTGTCTGACTCCTGAGGCCTGGCAGGTATATGTGCAAATCTCGAAAGTTACACATGAATGGAAAAATAACCCAAAAAATGGCATTTTTCATGGTTCATAAATATATACACAGATTTAATGACAGAGATAGCTGTTTATCACAGTTTTATGTCTTCGATAAACATCAAACACTGGAGAAATACCTAAAAAACTGTCTCGTAAATACTCAAGGAACTCATTAAAAATTTATTTTATTTCTGTAGTGGTGGGAGGGGGATGAGAGGAGATTTACATTCAAAGGAGAGGGCAGGATTGTGTAAAATACATAGAGGTAATTACTGAGCTTCGAGGAATGGGAGTAATCACGTTTGAACAGGGAACGGGACGTAAAGCCCCAGTTCTTCTCTTAAAGTGTTTTTCATCGGGTGACAAGAAAAAACTAAGGGGTGAGTATATTCTATTTTTTGGAAAAATAGGAGGCTGGAATTCCACATTTGTAACTAAAATAAACTCACCATACCACGGGTGGGTTTGAACCAGTGGTATGATTTGTTTGCAATCGTGTCATTACGATTTCGTGAGTCAAAATACACTCATAACGACAAAATTTTTAAATGTCCTTTTCTTATAACCACAATAGGAAATATTTTTAATGCTATTATGGTAAGGTGCATAAAGTAGGCATACTGGCCAATGTAGGTGGTGGTAGCAGTATAGTATTAGTAATAGTACGAAAAGGGACGTAATTCTGATAGTAGAGTTTCTTGTTTTAAGTAGAATATTGGCTAATACGAAATTTGTCAGTGGAAGCAAAGAAGGAAATGTATGAGAGTATAGTTGTACCAACGCTCTTATATGGGTGTGAAGCATGGGTGATAAATGTTGCAGCGAGAAGGAGGCTGGAGGCAGTGGAGATGTCATGTCTGAGGGCAATGTGTGGTGTGAATATAATGTAGAGAATTCGTAGTTTGGAAATTAAGAGAAGGTGTGAGATTACCAAAACTATTATCCAGAGGGCTGAGGAAGGGTTGTTGAGATAGTTCGGACATGTAGAGAGAATGGAACAAAACAGAATGACTTCGAGAGTGTATAAATCTGTAATAATGTTGGTAGAATTACCGACAATATGTAAAGTAAAAGGACACAAGTGCAACTAATGTGACATTTTATTGTGGCAACGTTTCGCTCTCCAGGAGCTTTGTCAAGCTCCTGGAGAGCGAAACGTTGCCACAATAAAATGTCACATTAGTTGCACTTGTGTCCTTTTACTTTACAGTGTATAAATCTATAGTGGAGGGAAGGCGGGGTAGTGGTCGGCCTAGAAAGGGATGGAGGGAGGGAGTAAAGGAGGTTTTGTGTGCGAGGGGCTTGGACTTCCAGCAGGCATGCGTGAGCGTGTTTGATAGGAGTGAATGGAGACAAATGGTTTTTAATACTTGACATGCTGTTGGAGTGTGAACAAAGTAACATTTATGAAGGGGTTCAGGGAAACCGGCAGGCCGGACTTGAGTCCTGGAGATGGGAAGTACAGTGCCTGCACTCTGAAGGAGGGGTGTTAATATTGCAGTTTAAAAACTGTAGTGTAAAGCACCCTTCTGGCAAGACAGTGATGGAGTGAATGATGGTGAAAGTTTTTCTTTTTCGGGCCACCCTGCCTTGGTGGGAATCGGCCGATGTGTTAATAAAAAAAATAACCTACAAAATAACGAAGCTATCTTAATTTCGTTTAATGGTGTCTGAAGCGGAGATTAAAGATGATTCAAGGTATTTACACCTACGGAAGTTTGCTTCTTTAATCACTAGGAGGACGTCGTTTCAGACACCATTAAACACAAAAGAAAATTCATCATTTCAGAGGTATTAGCAAGAATTCTTCTCAAAATAATAAACCCTGCCATCAGATAGCAACCTAGAGTTAAACAAACCATACCACGGGCGGGGTTTGAACCCGCGACGGTCTGGAGTTTTGAGACTCTCTGACAGCGGGTTCAAACCCCACCCGTGGTATGATTTGTTTGCAATCGTGTCATTACGATTTCGTGAACCTAGAGCTACTTCCACGCATACTACTACTGCAACTACTACTATTACTACCACCACTACTAATACTACCTACAACATAGGCCAGTAGGCCTACTCTTTCATTTCACGTGTTACCTATGTTATCCCTCTGTGCCCTTGTTTGTAACAGCCGGACTAAACTTCTGGAGAGCGAAACGTTGCCACAATAAAATGTCACACTAGTTGCACATGTGTCCTTTTTTCTACAAATTTCGTATCCTACAAATTTTCCCAAAATTTTTTTTCTGCAACATTAACATTTTTTAAAAACCTAATTCTCATTTTTTTTTTTTGCTTCAATCGGGGTTTAGAAGCGGGTTTTGGAATGCTGGGAACCCTTTCGGAGTGCGCAGTCCCTTATAATTCTAGTTATCGGTACCCTAGACAGGGACCTATTAAAATTATAAAGAGGAGGAATGCTGCACAGATTACGGGCCCAGTAGGCTATACAATACCCACACCTGTTTTCTTGTTCTTTAAAGTTTCGTTGGTATTTTTTTTTTAAATTGGGGAAAATGTTTCACCCATCGGTTCAAATTTTTAGATGTTTTTTAGTGCTGAAAATCCCTTACACACCACCTTCCTTTTTCTTGATGATAATAGACCATTGCAACTTTGGGTTCTTTATTGGGAAAGTTTCGCCACACAGTGGTTTCACATCCATACGTAGAGAAATTTGAAAAAAAGGGAGGAGAATGGGGTATTCATCCCCAACCTTCAGTCGATGTTTTCGCCCTCAATCTTTAAAGTTTGTGGACTGAACACATCGACTGGGGTTTGGGGGGCTGATTCCTCTTTCCTCCGTTCTTCAAGTTTCTCCTAGTATGGTGATGAAGCCATGTGGGCGAAACGTTTCCCAAATAAAGATCCCCAAGAGTTGCACATGTTCTAATTTATCAACATGTCTTTTTCCTGAACCATTCATCTACCTTTTCCCCTTTTCTTCTTATTCCTGTCTCTGATTCCAATTTTTCCCTTCTTTGAATCTTTCAAGCATTCCTGTCATACATTATTGCAGTTACAGTTTTATGTAAACTTGGAAGAGAAAAATTTTGTTTTTGGAGAATTTAATTGAGGTACCATTGTTAATCTTTTTCAAACCCCCATCACGGGTGGGGTTTGAACCGCGATCAGAGAGTAAAAAAAACTCCAGACCGACGCTTTGCCACGGGGCCCAACTGGCTACAAAAGATTGTCTGACTGGTATATTATACACCATGGGAAAAGGCTGCTTTGGCCCCACTGTGACCACAAAGCAAGTTTTTACAACAGATATTACTAGTAGACAATATTATATAATAATACCCCCTAAGCTATCCCATATTTTTGTCTAAGCAAAATATACATGGGTTTCTTTGCAGTTTTCCTTCTGTAGCAAATTCAAGTTATTTTAAATCATCTTTTGCCTTGTTCCTTTCTTTATGTGAGAATTGAGGAAGTGTTTCGCCACACAGAATTAAAAATGGAGGAACTCTGCAAAAAGGCCTACGGGGCCCATCAAGGCCCCCACTACCCAAAAGCCACCCTAAGAATTTGTTTCCCGTCCCCGACCCCAATCATACCCAGCCCCCCACTTATAAATCTGCCCAATTTTTTTTAAAGCTCCCCAGGGCCCTAACCTTGATTAGCTACTCGAAGATAAGTTGTTCCCTTTGGTAAAGACCCCTTCACCAGCGTCAATGCAAAATAATGCAATGCGTGAATAATACAGTGGCCCCCCCGGTTTAAAACTTTTTTTTTTCACTCCTAAGTTGTTCAGGTCCCCGTACTGCCGAATTTATTCCCAAAAGGGAATATTGTAAAGATTAGTCCATTCAGACCCCAAAATAACTTAAAAAAGACTTACAAAAATTTTAACTTACATAATTGGTCGCATTGGGAGGAATCGTTTGGGGGGTCCACTGTATTAATCATTTCAAGATGAAAAGAAGCAAAATGGCATTTAACACTCCAAAAAATTATTCCAACTCGTTTCTACGTAGAATACCGAATTTTTAAAATTCATCACCGAGGGGGACCCTTTTCGGGGATCACCCCAAAACCAAAATTAGGAATCCCTATGTTATTGACGGGGAAGGGTTACAATCCGAAAAGGTAAATTGGACACATGTGAAACTCGGGGGTATCTTTATTGTAAGTTTCGCCATCCATGGCTTTATCAATAAAAAATTCCGGGGACATAATTTTGAAGACGGGAGAACTATTACCTGCGTAGGTGCGAAAGTACCTATTAAGGTCATGTTCTTGTTTAATTAGGCCCGGGAAATTTTGTGTTGATAAAGCCACTGGTGGCGAAACGCTACAATAAAGATACCCGATGTTGACATGTGTTCAATTTCCCATGTGTATTGTAAAAGGCACGTGATGCAAATAGTCCATAAATTCTTGCCAAGATGATTATACCAGCAATGAAAATTGAGGCTACTCGAACAGGTTTATGGGTAAAAAAAGAAATTTGGAAAAAAGTAAGCAAAAGGTTGCTGAGAATGTTCGAAACAGTGAACCCCTCTTCTCGTTAAATTTAAAAAATCCCAAAAAAACGCTATTTTTTTGTCTCTTTTATTTTAAATTTAAAGTTCTCTACCTTTTGGGAAAACAAAACTGTTTGACTTAGAGTTTAAAATATCCAATTTGATGAATTGGCACAAAAGAAAAACTGGCCCTGCACAGGCCAAAAAAACCCCCCCCCCCAAAAAAAACCATAAAATGCATTAAATAAATTTGGTAGTTACCGAAAATGTAAAGTAAAAGGACACAAGTGCAACTAATGTGACATTTTATTTTGGCAACTTTTCGCTCTCAGGAGTTTACAAGCCATTCAAACTACAGGGAACAGAGGGTATAAAAAGGCCAGAGTGAGGTGCAATACTAGTGAGGTACCATTTGAGTCCTCCCAAATACTAGGAACATCGAAATGGTCCTCACTAGATTGCACCTCACTCTGAGCCTTTATATCCCTCTGTTCCATGTATTGTTTGTAAGGCTTGAAAAAGCCCCGGAGAGCGAAACGTTGCCAAAATAAAATGTCACATTAGTTGCACTTGTGTCCTGATTACCATAAATAATACCAGTCATTGCCCTCTTCGTTTTCGGCTGATGGACGCATGCGCAAAGTTTTGCTTTCTCTGGTGCGCAACTTCCTGTTTTCCCCAAAGATGGCTGAGTCCCGCAGGAGGAGAAAAACCCGTGGTGTTGACCTTGTTAAAGGGGGAAAATATCCCCCCACAAATCCCCCCTTTTTTTATTCCCAACGATTTACGGGACACTTTTTGGCATTGTTTAAGACTTCCGGGAAATAGCCTGAATGGACATCCGAATCTTATAAAGTCTGCACAGGGGGGCATTGAAAGGACTGACCATAAGAGAAGAACATCATCGTATATCGGGTTTTGGGGTACCCCTGCGGGATGCCTAAAAGTACTACCCCTGGGGAGGTCCGCAACTTTCCCTTTTTGAGGCAGACGATGTAGATATCAAGAGCTTTCAAAGAATGGTGGGGTTTCATGACATTACTTTAGTTCGAGGGCGGAGGGGATTTTAAAGGGGTTGCCGGTGGATTTTTCACCGTCAAGGTTTTTAAAAGAAGACCTTTTCCATGTTGTTGTCCTGGGGATTTTAGGACACAGCTGAAACTGACTACGCGGACAACGAAAGACGTGTCCCCCTGGGCCCCCCTTTTTGACCCCAGGGGGCCGGTGGGGTTTGAGCAGCGCGGCGCGGCCGGGGGCGGAAGTAGCACGGGTCTCAGGGGGAAACCCTTTCCCAAAGAATTTGAGTGTGGAGGAAAAGGGTATTGGGCGGACAAGGGGAGGGGTTTTGGGAAATTGTGTGACACTCCGGGCTTGGGATATTCCCGCAAGGGGGCCCCCGGAGTTGAGAGCCCCCTGTGGGGGTGGGAGGCCCGGTGCCCAAGGATTATCTACCCCCCTACAGGAATGATTAAGTCTTTCGGACGTGCCTGGGGAGGGGAACCCCAGCTAAACAGGAGCATTCTGACTTTTGAGAAGGACTTGATTGAGCAGATTCCAGAGCCTCTGGGGTCAGAGCCTGGCATGTTGCAGTTGATACGGGGGAAGCTGAGGGCCAAGGGCAAGGAAAAAATTTAGGAAATTGAGGGCCTCTAAAAAGAGGGCTGGAGGCTCGTCGGATGAGGGGTTATAACCCACTCAGCGTAAGGGGAAAAAAGACGTGGGCAGGAGTGATTAAAAAAGGGCGGATAGTGTACAGGGGGGGGGGGGGGGTACAGGGGGAAAAAAAAGAGTTGACGAAAAAAAAGGGACAGAAGCAGCAAAAAAGGGGAAAAGCCCGGACACAGGAATGGGAAAGCCACCTTTCTGAATCTTTAAGTGTCTAACGATAAACGTGAAGGGCCTTCCTGACGGTAAAGGTATGGTTGGGGGGTGTTTTGCGGCGTTTTAATTTTGTGTGTGTTTTATTCAAGAACACAATTTCAAGTAGGCAGAGAGTTGAGGCTAAAACGGTTTTGGGATGTATGTTGTGTTCGGGGAAATTAAAGGGTGGGGGGCGTGGCAGTGAGGGAGTCCAGCCCTTCCCATGCTCAAGTGGGAAAGGGAGGGGAGGGGGGGGTGTGAGGGTGGGAAAGGGGTATGGGCAGATTAGAGTATGTTTTTTTGAGGATATAATGCCGGCAGATAGTAACATACGGGTTAAGGTGAAATTTGTAAGGGGGGTTTTGCTTTTCTACATGCGGGGTTTACCCTGGTTTTTATAATAGGGGGGGATTGGGAAATTTTGTAATCAGGAATAAGGTGTGGAACCGAGAGGGGCAGGGGGTGTGCTTGGGGGATTTAGGGATTTGTTGAGGGATGCGGGGTTTAGACTAGCGGGGGGGAGGGTGGAAAATAGGCACACGTTTCTGCGGAGGGGTTATGTGCCAGGTTTGGGTCGTATATATATAACTCGAGTATAAAAGTAGAATGTAATGACGATAGATTTAGGTTTTTCGGACCTCGGCCCTTTTTTGAGAGATGGATGGGAAGGGGGTGGGTTTGTAGGTATGTGGGTTTTTTGGGAAAAAAAATGTGAGGCTATCCCGGGAGGGAGGAGGGGGTTTTTTTTTTGGGAATGGGGGAAGCAACTATGGGGGGGCTCGCAAAGAAGAGGAGGATGTTTGGTTGGTGGGAGAAGCCGCTAAATTGGTTTGGGGGCTATTAAGCATAGAGAAGGGATGAGGCGATGAGGATGGGTTTTCAAAATTTTAGAGGGGGGCCTAAATGATTGTTTGAAGGGGGAGGGGGGGTAGACATGGAAAATAGAGGTTTTAAGGGGAAAATTTTAGGGGTATACAAAACTCTCGTTTTGATGGATACGTGTGAGGGGGTTTAGAGGAGGTTCTATGGGGTGACAAACCGTGGATGGTTTTGGGGATTTGGAATGGGACAGATGACCCGATTATGGGGTTAAGGGTGTAAAAGGGGGGGGGGGATTGGGGGGGGGGAGGTATTAGTACCCCGAGGGGAAAGAGCAATTATGCTGATTATTGGGTTTTGGGGGGAAAATTTTTAAACAGAGGGAGGGGGAGAGAGGGAGGGGAGATTTTGGGGAAAAGGGAAATTTGAGGGGTTTTTTTGGGGGGAGGAGAGGGCGGTTAAGGGGGGAGGATCATGAGGAGGAGGGGGGAGGCGATAAAGGGGTTGAGTAGGGGAAAAACCCCGGGGTTGATGGAAAAACCTAATGTTTTTTTATTAAAACATTTGGGGTTGTATGAAGGAATGTTGGTCCGGTTGTTTAAAATTATGAAGGAAAGAGGGGGTGTTGGGGGGAAACGCAGGGACGGGGGAGTATTTTGGTTTAAAGGGAGGGGGGGGGAAGACCTTGGGTGTTTTGGGGGATCTCCCTCTGTGTGCAGATTTAAAAGTTTTTGCAGGTTTTAGGTAACCGATGAAAAAGGTGCTTGACCGAGTCCTACATGAGGACAGGTGGGTTCCAGGTCGAAATTGCTGAGGGCAGGAGATTAAAGGGTTTTTTGGGGGTAAAACAACGGGGGGGGTCTTTTGGGGTTATTTGGGTGAGGTTTTGACGTGTAGTAGAAAATGTTGTGGTGTTTTTGAAAAAAACGGGGTTTTTGGGTGAGATGGGGCGTGGGCGACTACTTTTTATACGCCGCAACGGTCAGGGTTCGGTTTTTGGGAAATTTGGGTTGCCGTGCAGGGGGAGGGTTTGCGAAGGTTGCCCCCTTTTCAAATTTTTATGCTGCAGGACCCTTTTTTTTGGCTTATTGAGGGAAGGGGGTGTGGAAAAAGGGAGGGTGGGTCCGGGAGATGTGGTTTTGTGGGGTTTTTGGGACCCACAGTTTTGGTTTGGGGGGAAAAAAGGGTTGGGGATTGGGGGTTAATAGGTTTTTGGTGGGGCGCGGGGTGGGGGTTTGGGGCAAAGTCAAAATTTTAGAAGTAGGAGTGGGTGGGGGGGGGGGGCGGGTGGGAAAAGGGTAGTTGAAAGTGGGTTTGTAGGGGGTGGGAGGAAGGTTAAAAATTGATAGAATGGGTTTCCCTTTACTAATTTTAACATTTTTTTTTTTTTATTGGGGGTTTTTTTTCCTTTTAAGTAAATTGGGGGCGTGGGAAATATTTGGGCTTGAATTAGAATGGGGGTGGTTTTGGGAGTGGGGGGGAGGAACCAGGTAGGGAAGGAGGGGGGTGGCGTGGGGGTGGGCAGGGGGGTGGGTCTTAAAACCTTTTACAAGGTGGGGTGCAGTGTTGTGAACAGGAAATTGAGGGTGGGAGGGGGGGGTAGAAGGGTGGGGGGGTCATGGGAGTGCGAAAAAGGGGGGGGGAAAGGAACACGGGGTGGAATATGGTGCGAAATTTTTTGGGGTGGGGGAAAAAAGTAAGGGGAGAGGTTGGGAGGAAGGTGGGGGAAAGGATAAGGGAGTGTAATACCCCCTTTTTTTTGGGGGGGAAAAATTTGGGAAGCTTTCGGGAAGATCAGATTAAACCAAGGGTTTTCGTGAAAGTGGTTTATAGATTCTTTTGGGGTTTTTGCTACAGGTCAGTGTTATAAGTAAAGGGTAGTAGGGGCTGGAATTGTTTGCTTGTGGGAAGAGGAGCGGTTTTCAGCCTATATTTTTGTGAAACCTTGGGTTTTTTAAGGGTTGGTTTGCGGAGTTTGGGTATATGGCCGGGGGGGGCAAGAAACATTTTGATTGAGGGCTTTGCATTTCGATGTGGGGGGGGGTTTCCAAAGGACATTCGGGGCAGTGATGTATATATTTGGGAGATTTTTTTTATGTGTCTTGGTGATGCGGGGGGTGGGGGGTGAATAAGGGTTCGGGCCTTTCGGCGAGTGTGTACGTACGTATGCAGAAAAAGGCTACTATATGGGGGGGGTTGTGGGAAATAGTTTTTCCCCTTGGGTTTTTTAAAACTTCGGGAGGGTAATGTTAGGTTGGGGGTAGTTAACTATTTTTTTCTCCCTAAACTGGATTTTTGTTCTTTTTTGGATTAGTGGGGGATGGGAAAGGGGGAATAAAAGTTGTGGTATGGAATATGGGGGTAAAGTCGTTTGAAAGGGGGGGGTGGGGGGGGAACTGGTGACATTTGGTGAGACAGGGGTTTTATGACTTTCGGTTTAGGTACGAACTTGGCAGGAAGGGAACGTGAGTTTGTGTTTTTTTTTTTACAGTAGCATGGGCAGGGGTTTTTGGGGGTGGGTTTTTGAATGTCTTTGGCCCGGTTTGGTTTTTTTTCATGATTTAGGTAGTACTGCCCGACATGTTTTATTAGGACCATAAGTTTATTTTGTAACTTAGTGCATGACGAGAAGTTGATATTTTCTGGAACATTTTTTAAAAGGCTTTTGATTTAAAAGGTAATACATCTATAAGTTTGCATGAAGGTTATTACTAAACTTAGTACTGATCTAACTTGGATAAACTTTTATTTTACATAAGATGTTTTTGAGTTTTGTATTTTGTAAAAGTTATTGTTGGGCCATTTATTTTTAACAATTTTTTTTAATTTTGTTAGTTGTTTTTTGTTTTTGTTATTTTTAATTTTATAAAATGTAAATTGAAATGCTAAGAAATTTTTAGTTTTTATGTATAACTGTCAAAAAAAAAACGGGTTCTTTTTGATTTAGGTTTAAAACCTTTTTTCTGTCTGTGTATATATTTTCTTTTTTTCGGCTAAGTAAAAGAAAAGGGGGGGTTTCCCCTATTTTGTGGGTGCAAGGGTTTTCATCCCCAATTGAAAAGGGGTTGAGAGAGGTACTATAGTGAAGGGTTTAGTTCAATGGATTAGGTATATTTTTTTGGGGAGATTTAAATTGGTAAGTTTTGTTTTCTTGTCTTTTGACAAAAAACGTTTTTAGTCTATTTTGGGACCCTGTAAGTTTTCAATAAAAAATAAAAAAAATAATACCAATGCAGCAAAACCGCATTACGTATTTTAACTAAAGAACGTGTTTCCCTTACCTGTCAAATCGAACAGTGACACCCCCACTACTTCCCATCACACAATCTGCATGTCCTTGGCGTTAATCTTGAACCTTTCGTTTAAAAGGGCACATTACTCAAGGCATGCAATAGCTGTAAGGCCCTTGCGGGCCCTACAAGCGAAACATGCCTTCAACGCACCAAACTAACCCTAGAAAACCCTAATAGCCTCTGATAATTACTCCCTCTCCCTCTCTCTGCGCAAAAACAAACTACTTAAAATGCGCGTGTCCCCGAGAACAAGGCGCTGCGCTGGGTGCTTGATGTCAGATGGGAGGACTTCGCCACAAGCGAGTCTCTCCATGCCCAGTTAGACGTCCCTGCGCTGAATCTGTACTGGAAGAGGCTCAGTGACAGATAGACAAACTTGAGACACGACATGACTCCTGGACCTCTCTCCTTGACGAAGACATTCGCAGACCCACAAACCAACACAACCTTTTCTACCTTGGATCCGCTGACAGGTACCTTGTAAGACAGGTACAATTCTCTGACCCACGTTCGCCTTAGCATTTTTGGGTTAAGACATGACTCAGTTCTGCACTCCTCTCTAGCTCTAAACGTCGCAAGTCCCTTACTCCCAGCTCACCCCACCGGAGTCCCAACAGAAGAACCGGAATTTCTCTTTTCAATATCTGTCCCACGATCGCCTTCGCTGCTGGGTTAAGCCCTGGCTCTATTTCTACGACTAAGAACACTCCTCTCCAGCACTATTCTTCGTCTGTCCCGTCTTCCCCGCTCATCCCATTTGGGATCTTACCTGAACTTTCGTTCGTTCGTTCGTTCGTTCACTTGTGTCCTTTTACTGATGTCCCGAAGTCACTCACACAACTTTTAATTTTCTCACTCAAACTGTGTTTTTCCACGTGTCTCATATTCCCTATGCAGATTTGAGAAGCTCAACTGGTCTCCAGGCGACAAGTTGTCTTGATAAGGTTTCCATGTTGTCTTTCTATGTTTGGAAGAAGTGCTGATGCTGAGATGCCGAGGTTTGTTTCAGCTTGCATTTGCATCGTCTCTCTGTCTCCGTGTCTCTGTCTGTCTGTCTCTCTGTCTCTGTCTGTCTCTCTGATCATCACAGTCACACTTAAAGCTACGCGCTGCTCTGAAGATATCTACTTTCCATCTTAAAACTGAAAAGATCTTGGAGTTTGGATAAAAGACGAGCCCAGACAATAGTATGATACTCCTCTCTCAAGGCCATTGTTTCCTCTGGGACCATGATGCCCCCTCCAGGAGTGCATTGTTCCTCCTAGACACATAATATTTCTTACGTTGCACGGTATCCTTTCACAGCTGACTTGCTTCTTCACGAATGCATTGATTTCCTTTTTCCCACCCTTCACTCTGCTTCACCTCCTAACGTCTACTGCTTCCTTAGTTTACCTACACATTTTATTTCCTTTCTCCCATCATCAACGGAACAGCCATCACAAACAGTATCATGAATGAACATTAAAATGGTATAAAATACCGACAGATTGTTAGGTAAGACACATATGCAACAGTTAGGTATCTTCATTTCGAAACGTTTCGCCTACACAGTAGGCTTCTTCAGTCGAGTACAGAAAAGTTGATAGAAGCAGAAGATACTTGAAGACGATGTAATCAGTCCATCACCCTTAAAGTTATGAGGTGGTCAGTCCCTCAGTCTGGAGAAGAGCATTGTTCCATAGTATGAAACAACTTTAAGGGTGATGGACTGATTACATCGTCTTCAAGTATCTTCTGCTTCTATCAACTTTTCTGTACTCGACTGAAGAAGCCTACTGTGTAGGCGAAACGTTTCGAAATAAAGATACCTAACTGTTGCATATGTGTCTTACCTAACAGTATCATGAATATCCACACCACCTACCCCACCACTATGACCCACACTATCGACGTTACCATTATCACCCACACCATCAGCCCCATTACTACCATCTACACCACTACCACCACCCACACCACTACCCTCATCACCACAATACCCACACAATCACCAAGCATTCTACCATCAAAATTAAAATCATTATCAAAGAAAAACCCTCACACAAATACAAATACCATCTACAACACCCCAGTCACTACCTCTCATACCGTTACCAACAGATACATCACTATGACCATACACACAAGAACCACAAACCACCAGATAAATATTCCACCACCGTTCCACGCACAAAACCACCACCACCCAATCTTCAACCTCAGCAGCTAACACCACTACCAACACCGCCAACACTACCACCAACAAGTTGAAGATTGAGACACTTATGCAGCATATGGAAATCTTTATTCAGGAAACGTTTCGCCACACAGTGGCTTCATCAGTCCAATACAAAGAGGAAGGCGTAAGGAGAGGAGGAGAATGAGGTAATCAGTCCCTCAACCTGGAGTCGATGTGTTCAGTCCATCAATCTTGTAGAATGTACAGCATAGGGCCGTAGACGTGGCTTATATACTGTAGTGAGGTGACGTGAAGCAGATGGAGGCGGGGTCGTAGTGGTACCATCCACTAGTCGAAGTAGGTCTTCGTCCAAAGGTTGAACAAGTGTTGAAGAATTCTTTGTAACAAGATCCCATGATGCTGCAGTGTCTGACAGTTGTGATGAATGGTTTGAAAAACCGACAAGTTGAAGCATATGGAAATCTTTATTCAGGAAACGTTTCGCCACACAGTGGCTTCATCAGTCCAATACAAAGAGGAAGGCGTAAGGAGAGGAGGAGAATGAGGTAATCAGTCCCTCAACCTGGAGTCGATGTGTTCAGTCCATCAATCTTGTAGAATGTACAGCATAGGGCCGTAGACGTGGCTTATATACTGTAGTGAGGTGACGTGAAGCAGATGGAGTCGGGGTCATAGTGGTACCATCCACTAGTCGAAGTAGGTCTTCGTCCAAAGGTTGAACAAGTGTTGAAGAATTCTTTGTAACAAGATCCCATGATGCTGCAGTGTCTGACAGTTGTGATGAATGGTTTGAAAAACCGACAAGTTGAAGATTGAGACACTTATGCAGCATATGGAAATCTTTATTCAGGAAACGTTTCGCCACACAGTGGCTTCATCAGTCCAATACAAAGAGGAAGGCGTAAGGAGAGGAGGAGAATGAGGTAATCAGTCCCTCAACCTGGAGTCGATGTGTTCAGTCCATCAATCTTGTAGAATGTACAGCATAGGGCCGTAGACTGCAGCATCATGGGATCTTGTTACAAAGAATTCTTCAACACTTGTTCAACCTTTGGACGAAGACCTACTTCGACTAGTGGATGGTACCACAATGACCCCGCCTCCATCTGCTTCACGTCACCTCACTACAGTATATAAGCCACGTCTACGGCCCTATGCTGTACATTCTACAAGATTGATGGACTGAACACATCGACTCCAGGTTGAGGGACTGATTACCTCATTCTCCTCCTCTCCTTACGCCTTCCTCTTTGTATTGGACTGATGAAGCCACTGTGTGGCGAAACGTTTCCTGAATAAAGATTTCCATATGCTGCATAAGTGTCTCAATCTTCAACTTGTCGGTTTTTCAAACCATTCATCACTACCACCAACAACAACCAACCACCCAACCAACAGCAACACCGGCATCACTACTCACGCCACCACAACCTAACATGTACACAACCAAACCACCCACACACCCATATCCCCCAAGTCACACCACCACCACCACCACACATCACCACCCCGGTCACTACCTTCATAGCTATCAGCATCATCACAAAACTCGCAAAATATCCAACAAGAAATGAAGAAAGAAATACAGAGACAGGAGAGCACAAGACGGGAGTTGGACACAGCCTTGCAACTCGACCACTCCAACTTCCTCTGACTGATCTATCAGGATGCTCTCTCACTCCAGATATCTCTCCCCGATCTCACGAGAACACACGCGATGGAGGAGAGGAGGAAGAGAAGTGGAAAGCAAGAGGGTTAGATAGAGAGTGGTAAAAATGAGAGAGAGAGAGACAGAGAGAGAGAGAGAGAGAGAATGAGATTTTTAAGTGAATCCTATATAAGATTTTCGGCAAACAGACCAGTATTCTATGAAGGCTCCACAGTCCTGTGAAACAATTTATATATAAACAGCATCCATTATTTTTTCTCGTTGCACTGGAAACACATCAATATTCATGTGGAATGGGATCAACAGGAAAAAAACACTGTGATCACAACCATAAATATTTTTTTGCTAACAAAACACCATAGTAACACCAGTAACACAACGGCACACATCACACATGTCAAATTAGTTTGTTTTTTGGCAGAGAAGGTAAGTTGGTAATTCATGAAACCAAAAAGGAATAAAACATTACACAAATTATGCTAATCACATTTTTATTTAAAAGGAATTAAGTATTTCTTAAAAAAATTTCCAACTTAAGACAGCTTGTTATGCTGAAGTCAGTCTAGTTATTAAGACATATGTTCAACAATTTAGTGAATGTGACTGACCTGACTAGGTTAAGGCATTGGGTTAAGCTGGTGGGAGAATTGGACCTGCCTCGCATGGGCCAGTAGGCCTGCTGCAGTGTTCCTACTTTCTCATGTTCTTATGTATCTTTATTCCGAAACGTTTTGCCTATACAGTAAGCTTCTTCGGTAGAATAGAAAGGAGGCAGCAGCAGTGGTAGAGATGTAAAGAGGATGTAAACAGTTCATGACTCATGAAATCGTAATGACACGATTGCAAACAAACCACGATACGGGTGGGGATAAAACTCGCGGCAAGTGTGTCGTGAAAACTCCAGGCCAGCGCGTAAGTCACTGGTTACGCTCTGTCCTGGAGTTTTACAACTCGCCGCGAGTTCAGTCCCCACCCTTACCGTGGTTTAATCAGTTCATCATCCTTGAAGACGTAGTTTTGAGGTGGTCAGTCCCTCAGCCTGAAGAAGAGTTCTGCTCCATAGTCTGGAACAATGTGAAGCTCAAGCAACAGAATGGAGACTTATATACTATCAAATGTGAGGCGGAGAAAATCTTGTATACCATTGTATACAATTATCACATATAACCTGGTTGTGTTCAAAGTCATCCGTTTTTTTTAGAACAGATATAATATCTTCAGTAGTTTTACAAGATGTAATACCATCCATCCCCTCCCCCCCATCCCTTAAAGACTGTCGCCCGTAGATTCGACCACGAGGTTCTCATGGTCCTTCAGGACGATGACAGCCTAGTTGTCGAGTCTCAGGCAGTAATAAACCAATAGTTTGAAAAATTCTGATTTAACTTCTCGTAACCCGTTTCTGTCACTTTTAGCATTTTTAATTGTTGTAGTTTATTTTAACTTGCTTGTTCCCTTGCACACACAGCCAAGATAAATATTATTTTGAATTATTTTTCAAGTTCTTTTAATTGATCTTTGTTAGATCAGAGTACTATGACGGTAGGAAATGTACACGACATTAGCCTAGAATACTTGTAGTCTTTCATTCCTCAGCAGCCAAGCATAGTACCTGAAGAGGAACTGTCCTTGCATTCGCTTTTGTTTCCATTGATCACAACAACTTTCCCTGATCATCAAAGACCACGGAATTATACAGCATTTCACTGACGCAAGGTGCGCACATCGGGAGAGTTCAGCTTGCGCCCTTGCCGAAGCTTTCACTCACCTACCTCTCCGTCACACCGGAAAGATTTACGCCGAAAACGCTTGAACATTTGTGAAAGCTGATACTCCCTTGTACGCTGTGAGTAAAAAATATTCCAAACTCGCTCAAAACAAAGGGAAAATAGTGACGGGTTTAATGGGTGAACTAGTTTCTAGTTGACTCGCACCACACTTTATTGTTGTGTTTCTCGCTCTTCAGTAAATTGCTGCTCAAGTTTTGTGCATGGCGTCGACCGCACAGTGGAACCCTTGTTGTTGTTCTCATTGTGGAACAATGTCATTGTTGCCACGGTGGAATACTGTCATTGTAGTCACTGTGGGATACTGACAGTGTTATCACCACGAATCGTTGACATTGTTATCACGATTGAACTCTGGTGCTGTTGTTATTCTGGAACATGGATGATGTCACTGGAACTGATGCTGTGCCATGGAACACTGAAATCTCCGTTGTCTTCTGATATCCCTGTGGAATGCTGCCAAAGTAGTGCTGTGATGTCACCGTGGAATACTATCAACACTGTGGAACACTGATGATACTGTGGAACATTAATACTAATGAGAACTGCTGAAGTCACTGTAGAACAATGATGTCAAGATGAAACATTCATGTTAATGAGGAACACTGATGTTACTATGGAACACTTAAGTCACTGTGAAATACTGCGTTACGTTGTACACTGACTTTTCACAGTGGAACATTAATGTCACCCCAGGCCATTCATGTCATTGTGGAACACTGATATCTTCACAGTGACATCACTGGAACACTGATATCACTGTAGTACACTGAAGTCACTGTGGAACAATGACGTCACTGTGTGATAACTGATGTCACCGTGGAACACTGACGTCACTAAGATAACTGATGTCACCGTGAAACACTGATGTCACTGTAAAACGTCGATGTCACATGCTGTATTCTTTTCAAGACTGATGGACTGATTACATCGACTCAAGGCTGAGGGATTGATTACCTCAAACTACTCCTGATCTTCACCATTCTCATTTGTATCGACTGATGAAGCCACTGTGTGGCGAAACGTTTTCTCAGTAAATATACTCAACTGTTGTACATGTGTCTAATTTATCACCTTGTCGGTTCTCTGAGCCATTTATTTGCATTCCTGTCAGACACAGCAACATTTTGGGGTCTTCATACAGGGAATTCTTCACTTGCCTAACCTTCAGGCATGACCTACTTCCACATCTGGATTTGCCAAGTGTGATACCACCTTAGACTGCTGCACCTCACCTGTCTACAGTATATAAGCCAATTCTTCGCACATATGCTTTTCGGAGTGGTGTTCAACATTCGGGCATCACACCACCTTATCTGAGATAAGGGGTAAGCAACTGGCAAAAGCCAGCCAAGGCCATCAGCACATCCGAACCCAGCCCAGGAAGCTGAGAAACTGGTGGAGCTCTTCACCTCCAGGGGAGCCTCCACTCAGCTCTCACAGGATATCCGGGATATACAGATGGATCTTCTGTCACAAAGCAAATTAACGGTACAAGCTGCACGTGAGTCTGAAGATGTGACAGATAAAAAACACGGACTTGAAGCTTCGAGTGCCATTAAGAACACAGGTAACACTGCCCCAAGCATCGATGGGGTCACGTACTCCATGATTGCACGGGCTGGCCAGAGTGCATGGGAGGCCATACTACACGTCATCAACAAGTCATGAAGAGCCGGGACACTCTCATCAGCTTAAAAGGCTACCATTGTACCAATGTCAAAGCCCAAGGACCCGGGTAATATGAGACCATATCGTTGACCAGCTGTTTAACCAAGACTGCTGAGAGGATGGTGTTAAACCGTCTCCTATGGAAACTTGGACCGCCACATCAACACATATTTGGCTTCACCAAAGGAGTGGGTACGGCAGAGTGCATAACCATTCTACTAAGCCAGAATGCTGATAGTAACAAGAAACCCAATACCGTCGTCTATCTCGACTTCGAGAAGGCATTTGAGCTAGCCAGCCCCACAGCAATTCTAGCTTATACGGGGATCAAAGGACGCCTCCTGGCCTGGATAGAGTCCTACCTCAAGGACAGGCAGGCCTGTGTCAGATTCCAGGGACACTACTCTTCCGCTAAAACCCTGCAAAACGGCGCTCCACAAGGAAGTTCCTCAGTACTACCCTGTTTAACATCCATATGCAGGAACTTGTGAACCTTTCCTTTCATAGTTTATGCAGCTCCTCAGCTATGCTGATGATCTTGAATGGGAGAGGCAATTTAGAATGACAGGCCCAGAGAGCTTTGGATCTAATAACACAGTCTTGCAAAGAACGAAGCCTCAAAATCTCCGGTGAGAAATCTCTTACAGTGATGTTCAAGGGACCAGATCTTGTGAATAGATTATGTATTCAGGATATAGAACTTGAGTGGACAGGCTCCTACATATACTTGGGAATCTACATTGATAAAAAGCCGACCTTTCAGAAACAGGACGAGTATGTCAGATCCTGTGCTCTACTCAGACTCAACGCCATGAGAGCTATGACAAGGCACCGAGCAGGGGCGAGCAAAGAAGTACTTTGCTTGTACTATACATAAGCTGCATGCTCACACATTGACTACGGGGTGCACCGGAGATGGCTCATCTCTTTCCGCAGAGCAGACGAAGAGTGGAGGTCGCACAAAATCAGTCGATAAGAAATATGCTCGGGGCCCCATCTGGACCAACGAAGTGTGTCTCAAATTCGAGGCTGGACTTCCTTCCCTGGATAACAGAGTCAGATATATAAACGCCTGCAAAGTAGCCACGATTCTGCACCGGCAGCAAGGTACCCCACTGAGAAGACGGATATTGGGAACCATGAAACAAGCTCCAACTCTCTTCAAGGACTACTACTGGATTCGTTCGCTTTCTACTGCTGGGCGGAAGCTGCTGCCTATACAACTACTCGTTGAGAAAAGTTGTGACCTTCCTGTTGCTAGGTATCATCCACCACCTCCCTGGCGCCCAGATCCAGTCGATGTTTGTGTCATGCGTCTCTGCAGTCAAGATACCCTCAGCAATCATGCTTAGACAAGCATGGAACTGGCAGACGGGACACACATGTGCAGTATATTTCACAGATGGTTCTGTAGACTCTGACAGGAAGAGAGCAGCAGTTGGCATGTACCACAATGGTCACACACAAGCGTGGCGACTTTCTGACCACTGCACGAGCCTTCAAGCTGAGCTCAGCAGGAACTGTCACATGCCCTGCGACATCGGCTTCGACCTGTCATACATGTTAACTCCATCTCTTCAATCAATGCATTCTCCCATCCACAACGACAGGACAATGCTCACCTCATTATATCGATTCTGAACATGACAGCCTTGGAAGCTCAGGGTAACAGATCAACATTGAACTGGATCATCTCTCACACGCAAGAACACCTGCATCATCTCACACACACAGGAACACCTGCATCATCTCTCACACACAGGAACACCTGCATCATCTCTCACACACAGGAACAACTGCATCATCTCTCACACACAGGAACACCTGCATCATCTCTCAAACACAGGAACACCTGCATCATCTCTCACACACAGGAACACCTGCATCATCTCTCAAACACAGGAACACCTGCATCATCTCACACACAGGAACACCTGCATCATCTCTCACACACAGGAACACCTGCATCATCTCTCACACACAGGAACACCTACATCATCTCTCACACACAGGAACACCTACATCATCTCTCACACACAGGAACACCTACATCATCTCTCACACACAGGAACACCTGCATCATCTCTCACACACAGGAACACCTACATCATCTCTTACACACAGGAACACCTGCATCATCTCTCACACACATGAACACCTGCATCATCTCTCACACACAGGAACACCTGCATCATCTCTCACACACAGGAACACCTACATCATCTCTCACACACAGGAACACCTACATCATCTCTCACACACAGGAACACCTACATCATCTCTCACACACAGGAACACCTACATCATCTCTCACACACAGGAAACACCTGCATCATCTCACACACAGGAACACCTGCATCATCTCTCACACACAGGAACACCTGCATCATCTCTCACACACAGGAACACCTGCATCATCTCTCACACACAGGAACACCTACATCTCTCACACACAGGAACACCTACATCATCTCTCACACACAGGAACACCTACATCATCTCTCACACACAGGAACACCTGCATCATCTCTCACACACAGGAACACCTGCATCATCTCACACACAGGAACACCTACATCATCTCTCACACACAGGAACACCTACATCATCTCTCACACACAGGAACACCTACATCATCTCTCACACACATGAACACCTACATCATCTCTCACACACAGGAACACCTACATCATCTCTCACACACAGGAACACCTACATCATCTCTCACACACAGGAACACCTACATCATCTCTCACACACAGGAACACCTACATCATCTCTCACACACAGGAACACCTACATCATCTCTCACACACAGGAACACCTGCATCATCTCTCACACACAGGAACACCTGCATCATCTCTCACACACAGGAACACCTACATCTCTCACACACAGGAACACCTACATCATCTCTCACACACAGGAACACCTACATCATCTCTCACACACAGGAACACCTGCATCATCTCTCACACACAGGAACACCTGCATCATCTCACACACAGGAACACCTACATCATCTCTCACACACAGGAACACCTACATCATCTCTCACACACAGGAACACCTACATCTTCTCTCACACACATGAACACCTACATCATCTCTCACACACAGGAACACCTACATCATCTCTCACACACAGGAACACCTACATCATCTCTCACACACAGGAACACCTGCATCATCTCTCACACACAGGAACACCTGCATCATCTCACACACAGGAACACCTACATCATCTCTCACACACAGGAACACCTACATCATCTCTCACACACAGGAACACCTACATCATCTCTCACACACAGGAACACCTACATCATCTCTCACACACAGGAACACCTACATCATGTCTCACACACAGGAACACCTACATCATCTCTTACACACAGGAACACCTGCATCATCTCTCACACACATGAACACCTGCATCATCTCTCACACACAGGAACACCTGCATCATCTCTCACACACAGGAACACCTACATCATCTCTCACACACAGGAACACCTACATCATCTCTCACACACAGGAACACCTACATCATCTCTCACACACAGGAACACCTACATCATCTCTCACACACAGGAACACCTGCATCATCTCACACACAGGAACACCTGCATCATCTCTCACACACAGGAACACCTGCATCATCTCTCACACACAGGAACACCTGCATCATCTCTCACACACAGGAACACCTACATCTCTCACACACAGGAACACCTACATCATCTCTCACACACAGGAACACCTACATCATCTCTCACACACAAGGAACACCTGCATCATCTCTCACACACAGGAACACCTGCATCATCTCACACACAGGAACACCTACATCATCTCTCACACACAGGAACACCTACATCATCTCTCACACACAGGAACACCTACATCATCTCTCACACACATGAACACCTACATCATCTCTCACACACAGGAACACCTACATCATCTCTCACACACAGGAACACCTACATCATCTCTCACACACAGGAACACCTACATCTCTCACACACAGGAACACCTACATCATCTCTCACACACAGGAACACCTGCATCATCTCTCACACACAGGAACACCTACATCATCTCTCACACACAGGAACACCTACATCTCTCACACACAGGAACACCTACATCATCTCTCACACACAGGAACACCTGCATCATCTCTCACACACAGGAACACCTGCATCATCTCTCACACACAGGAACACCTACATCATCTCTCACACACAGGAACACCTGCATCATCTCTCACACACAGGAACACCTACATCATCTCTCACACACAGGAACACCTACATCATCTCTCACACACAGGAACACCTACATCATCTCTCACACACAGGAACACCTACATCTCTCACACACAGGAACACCTACATCATCTCTCACACACAGGAACACCTGCATCATCTCTCACACACAGGAACACCTACATCATCTCTCACACACAGGAACACCTACATCATCTCTCACACACAGGAACACCTACATCATCTCTCACACACAGGAACACCTACATCATCTCTCACACACAGGAACACCTGCATCATCTCTCACACACAGGAAACACCTGCATCATCTCTCACACACAGGAACACCTACATCTCTCACACACAGGAACACCTACATCATCTCTCACACACAGGAACACCTACATCATCTCTCACACACAGGAACACCTGCATCATCTCTCACACACAGGAACACCTGCATCATCTCACACACAGGAACACCTACATCATCTCTCACACACAGGAACACCTACATCATCTCTCACACACAGGAACACCTACATCATCTCTCACACACATGAACACCTACATCATCTCTCACACACAGGAACACCTACATCATCTCTCACACACAGGAACACCTACATCATCTCTCACACACAGGAACACCTACATCATCTCTCACACAGAGGAACACCTACATCATCTCTCACACACATGAACACCTACATCATCTCTCACACACAGGAACACCTGCATCATCTCTCACACACAGGAACACCTACATCATCTCTCACACACAGGAACACCTACATCATCTCTCACACACAGGAACACCTACATCATCTCTCACACACAGGAACACCTACATCATCTCTCACACACAGGAACACCTACATCATCTCTCACACACAGGAACACCTACATCATCTCTCACACACAGGAACACCTACATCATCTCTCACACACAGGAACACCTACATCATCTCACACACGGAACACCTGCATCATCTCTCACACACAGGAACACCTACATCATCTCTCACACACAGGAACACCTGCATCATCTCTCACACACAGGAACACCTGCATCATCTCTCACACACAGGAACACCTACATCATCTCACACACAGGAACACCTGCATCATCTCACACACAGGAACACCTACATCATCTCTCACACACAGGAACACCTACATCATCTCTCACACACAGGAACACCTGCATCATCTCTCACACACAGGAACACCTACATCATCTCTCACACACAGGAACACCTACATCATCTCTCACACACAGGAACACCTACATCATCTCTCACACACAGGAACACCTACATCATCTCTCACACACAGGAACACCTACATCATCTCACACACAGGAACACCTGCATCATCTCTCACACACAGGAACACCTACATCATCTCTCACACACAGGAACACCTGCATCATCTCTCACACACAGGAACACCTGCATCATCTCTCACACACAGGAACACCTACATCATCTCACACACAGGAACACCTGCATCATCTCTCACACACAGGAACACCTACATCTCTCACACACAGGAACACCTACATCATCTCTCACACACAGGAACACCTACATCATCTCTCACACACAGGAACACCTGCATCATCTCTCACACACAGGAACACCTGCATCATCTCACACACAGGAACACCTACATCTTCTCTCACACACAGGAACACCTACATCATGTCTCACACACAGGAACACCTACATCATCTCTCACACACAGGAACACCTACATCATCTCTTACACACAGGAACACCTACATCATCTCTCACACACAGGAACACCTACATCATCTCTCACACACAGGAACACCTGCATCATCTCTCACACACAGGAACACCTACATCATCTCTCACACACAGGAACACCTACATCATCTCTCACACACAGGAACACCTGCATCATCTCTCACACACAGGAACACCTACATCATCTCTCACACACAGGAACACCTGCATCATCTCTCACACACAGGAACACCTGCATCATCTCTCACACACAGGAACACCTACATCATCTCTCACACACAGGAAACACCTACATCATCTCTCACACACAGGAACACCTACATCATCTCTCACACACAGGAACACCTACATCTTCTCTCACACACAGGAACACCTACATCATCTCTCACACACAGGAACACCTACATCATCTCTCACACACAGGAACACCTGCATCATCTCTCACACACAGGAACACCTACATCATCTCTCACACACATGAACACCTACATCATCTCTCACACACAGGAACACCTGCATCATCTCTCACACACAGGAACACCTGCATCATCTCTCACACACAGGAACACCTACATCATCTCTCACACACAGGAACACCTACATCATCTCTCACACACAGGAACACCTACATCATCTCTCACACACAGGAACACCTACATCATCTCTCACACACAGGAACACCTGCATCATCTCTCACACACAGGAACACCTACATCATCTCTCACACACATGAACACCTACATCATCTCTCACACACAGGAACACCTTCATCATCTCTCACACACAGGAACACCTGCATCATCTCTCACACACAGGAACACCTACATCATCTCTCACACACAGGAACACCTGCATCATCTCTCACACACAGGAACACCTACATCATCTCTCACACACAGAAACACCTGCATCATCTCTCACACAGTAACACAGTAACAGTTACAAACTAACCCATTCACATCTCTTAGTCATATATTCTATGAAGAGAATCACAAATCGTTGAATCTTATTTACTGGCAAACCAAGACAGCAAAGTATAGTCGGGCACATCATAAACACTGTACATATATATTAACATAAATTAAACGTTTTATTTAAAACTCACACAGAACTGCACTCACAGTAACATTAAAATGTATAACAATTTGCTACGATGCTTCTGACGCTATATATTTTGATTGTGTTGTCTAACTCGGTGTAATTCACAAGGGAAATGCAGTGGATGATGAAATACAAAGGACAGGCGACTGTAACATAATATGAATTGTGTATAGTTGAATATATGAGTTCTGACGCCACAGCTAGTTCGTACAGAATATGTTAAAAATCACTTAATTCTTATTAGGGCTAGGGGATATATATTATATATATATATATATATATATATTATATATATATATATATATATATATATATATATATATATATTATATATGTAGTGCCGAATAGGCAGAACTTGCGGTCTTGGCTTAAATAGCAACGTTCATCTTGCCATATAGGACAAGTGAAAATTTGTGTATGCAGTAATTTCGCCAAAATCATTCTGAATCTAACGAAAAAAATATATTTCACTGTGTTTGTTTAGTATTAAATTACTGTAAACAAATATAAAATATATTTAGTTGGGTTAGGCTAAAATAAATTGTTCTTGTTATAATAAGGTTAGGTAAGTTTTCTAATTTCCTTCTGGTGCAAAATTATAAATTTTTACATCAACATTAATGAAAAAAATATATCTTTAAACGTATAAGAGAAAATTTTAGAAAGGACTTAATTTTAAACGAGTTTTTGCTAATTGACCAGTTTTACATATTCGGCACGACATATATATATATATATATATATATATATATCGTATTGTAACCACGCTCGAGTGGTATTTAATCAATAAAAACACTGCGACTAGTCGGGGTATCGAACTAGTATTGTTTAAGCCCGCCTCATGGTGAGCGAAACTTCACGACACTAACCCACTGGACCATACAATCCTACAACGATCACGCACCCAGCAGAACTAGGTGTTGTACTGTGATTCGAGGACATACGATGGTGTAGGTGCCTCAGAGCTAATTTCATTCTACTCCCCGTTTGGTGTACTAGCCTCCATAAGCAGTATATATAGTATTGTAGTCACGAACGAGTGGTATTTATTCAATAACAATACTGTGGAGGCTAGTACACCAAACGGAGAGTAGAATGAAATTAGCTCTGAGGCACCCACACCACCGTATATACTCAACCAATTCAACCAATTCGTGGAACAACAAGCATATTCACATGCCTTATTACCAAAGTTGTTGAAGCTATTTCCAGCTTCCTGGAATGGCTGGAATAACTTCCAAAACTCTCAGTTCAAACGTTTAAAAAAGTGTCTATACTCTGAATCACTGTGGAAAGTGAAATTCACAGGTTTTACGGAACGGCCTCGACATGTGATGGCTGATGCTTCTTCTTAGGGCGAAAAAAGTGACCATTAAGCTTCAGTTTGTGCGCAGCTAAATTTGTTGATGTGATATAACAGTAAAGGAAAAATGGAACTGCTGGTATCAGCGCCGTAACTGGAGAATGACTCACTATACACAAATAACCCGCACATAAAAGAGAGAAGCTTACGACGACGTTTCGGTCCGACTTGGACCATTGACAAAGTCACACTGTATCGTTCCAGTCACGGTATTGTGCCTTTTTGTTATTTATTTTTGGAGAATGACTTATTGGATCGGCTTCAAATTTCCGCCACGGAAGGTGCAAGCTGGTGCTGGCTGGGTACAATAAATCCCAATTTTCCAATTTCATTGAATAAATGGCGACGTTCGTTTTTTCATTCTATATTGATGCGGCAAATTTGAAATTTTACCGAAGTAGTTTATAAATTTGGAATTTGTGGAAGCAGATCAGTTACTGCATAATGCCTTATGTGATCGGCTTCAAACTTTCAGCTGTGTCTATCTACATTTGTTAATCTTGTTAATCAAAATTTTCAAGTGTCATAATTACATAATGACTCTTCTGATCGGATTCAAACTCTAATGGCGGGTGAGAAAGGAAACGAAAATGTTGCTGAAGGATAAAAGGGAGTGGAACAATGCATAAATAACCCGCACAACGTTTCGGTCCGACTTGGACCATTAATTAATTGGACAGTTAATGGTTCTGGCCTGTCCGAAACGTCGTCCCAGGTTTCTGTCTCCTATATACGAATTATTCGTGTATTGTTCCAATCACGGCATTGTGCCTTTTTATTCTTTATCAACATTTTCGTTTGCTCTCTCATAAATTTTCGTCTGTTACTCGAGAACGCCTCATTCGATCGGCTTCAGATTTTCAAACGCTTGTTAAATGTATCTTTGGCAAGATTTATGGAAATATTAACATAATGCTACTTAGGTCATTCCCAAGTTTCAACATTCGTAACGAGATAGAAGACTTTTCAACAGCCTTCCACCATACATAAGGGGGATTACCAATTGACCTCTGGCTGTCTTTGGGTATCTGGCCATTTTTCCCCTTAAAGTCAGTGCCCGATCAGCCGGGATGTGCTTCGTACGTTGAATCACGTGCGGATTACGTACGTTGGATTACGAGCTTGAATAATAATAATAATAATAATAATAATAATAATAATAATAATAATTATCTTTATTTCAACAAGTACATGTACAAGGTATAGAGACCTAGCTGACATCGGTGACATAATATATAGAAAGCCGCTTGTTATGCAGAGAATTTTGGACAAATTAGGTCAATTTTGTCCCGGGATGCGACCCACATCAGTTGACTAACACCCAGGTACCCATTTTATACTGACAGGTGAACATAGACAACCGGTGTAAAGAAACACGACCAATGTTTCAACCCTCGCCGAGAATCGAACTCGGACACTCACCGTGTGAAGCGAGAGCTTTAGCCACCAAACCATGGGGCATCATTAGGCCTGGTCATCCATTGGGAACGACCTGCAGGTAGGCAGGTATCCTATTTAGAAAAAGGCTGGTACTTTCAGTGGAGTGTGTAATTGCCATTTTAACATTCCTTATGGGGAGGGGCTCTTGATCCAAAGAAGTGGATTTATCTTACTCTTGCAAGGCTCGAATCTGAGTGCTTCCCTTCCCACAGGCTCTACGGGTTTAGCCATTTCCATTGCTTAAAACGTCAGAATTGTGAATGGGTTATCTAGTACGGAAATTACTATCTCCGATAGCACAGCTACCGAAAGAAATCTAGTTTCCAAATTAACTCCATTAGAAAGTTGTTGGAGAACATGTTAAATTCCATCAGCGTCCCTGTCATGAACTGAGTTGATTAGCCTCCGAGGCTCCGAGGCGCGTGCTCGGCATTTTCCGGGCGCAATCGCTGTCCTAGCTGGACCTGCGTGACCTGCCTCCTCCAAATAATATCACAGTGAACCACAGTTTGCTTTAAATAGGCACTTGAAACACCCTTAGTCTTCTCCCTTGAAGGCAAGTGTCACCAAATCTAATTTGCCATTGTCACCACTTGGCGATCCATGCCCACCAAAGTGTTTAACTTCTTGTTATATATTCTCCATTTTTTTCAACTATATCCACCTCTAGCGTCTACAAGTATCGCTTATGCACCTGTATCATCTCTCCACTATTATCGTCTTTTAATTTTCATCATGTTTCTTGCATGTTTACGCGTCTCACATATTTACATCTCTATCACGTGTACACCGCCATCACATTTACATCTCCATCACGTGTACACCGCCATTATATTTACATCTCCATCACGTGTACACCGCCATTATATTTACATCTCTATCATGTGTACACCGCGATCATGTTTACACGTCCATCACGTCTACACCATCATGTTTACATTTCCATCAGGGTGAACTGCAATCGTTTCCACCTGATCCATTCTCTGCTGTTTATTCACTTTTGTTGATGTTATTTATTTTAGGTATTAACAAAAGTATGCCAAATACGTTGTTCTTTTGCATTTAACTAATGCTGTAAAAATAACAACGTTTTAATTGTTGTTTTTCAGCGATGCTATGACGTGTGTTTGTAGAGCCGTGAAAGTGATGTGTAGCTGTGAAGTTGACTAATTGGGAAAGTGTGTTACTGTGAAAGCTGTTTGTCGTTGTGAACGTTGTGTATTACCGTGAAAGCTTGTGACTGTGAAAGTATGTGTGTGTATACCTGAAGGAGATCTGAATTATGTTTTCGTTGATCAACGCCGCCATTACCTGGTCCCCGAACAGGACTCCTGGTGGATGTAAGAGTAATTATCAAACCAGGATGATATGTGGCCACCGTAGTCCAAGCCCTGTATCAGGCTGGTCGGGAAAGAAATGGCTACGGTTTTCTTCGAGGACAGCAAGTGGTTGCAGCAAGTGGTCTGCGCGTGGTGGTCTTGAGACACAAGGGTCCGCAGCAAGTGGTCTTGAGGACGCAAGTGGTGTCCCGCGTGTGGTCTCAGTGCAGAAGTGTGGTTTTGAGGACGCAAGTGGTCTTAGAAATGGAGGTTTGAGGAAGCATGTGCAGCAGTGGTGGTCTTGAGGACAGCAAGTGGTCTTGAGGACAGCAAGTGGTCTTATTTAAGAAAGGTGACTAATAAGGTATGTTAGTCCTTCTACATTTTGGTGTTATCTCTTAGGGTAATGATGGCTCTCTGCTTTTCTCGGGTATTTCGAACTCCCTGCCTCAGCCTCTTTCTTTCGAAGGATGTTGTTTGGGATATCGTCTAAAATTTCCCAAGGGTAAATTATGATGCATCTTTCTAGTCTGCGCTCCAGAGAGCACATGTCGAGTGACTTCAAACAGTAATTTAGGTCCTTATGAAATTTTTAGTGCAGGAAAGTCTCTATCATTTCCAAAAGGCCCACAGTTTAGACCCCAAAAGGGGGTGCTAGGAATTGTACAACAATAATTTGTCTAGAGAGAACAAGTAACTTAAAGTGACTATCATGGTTTGGCATTCGTGAGGTTTCCCCTTATCCCTCCAATCTTTTCCTAGCAGCTGTGAGAATAACGCTCTGTGATCCTTAAATGTTTATTTCTGACTGATCATACAAGACCCCCTAAGTTACCTTTTTTTGTTGAGTGGGTTTAATTTTATTTTTTAAAATGTATTTATTTCATTCAAAATTTTTTAAAAACTGAATAATTCAATTTTGTCCTCATTCAATACCAAATTGTTATCTGTGATCCACTGGAAGACTTGGTTTACATTTGCTTGGCGTCTGTTGCGTCCTCAGTAGATACTATCTCTCTCTCACTTTCTCTCTCTCCCTTACAAGTTCTATCATCGCATGATTAAGATGATACGGTATAACGATTTAAGTTCCTGTCTCTGTAGGATATGAGGATGAGGAAAAGATTAGGGACGAGCACTATCCCTTGGGAAACAAGAGCTCTTCACTGCGGCAGACTCTGACGTAACTGTTTACTATTGCTCTTTGCGTTACGTTTGTCAGAAAGTTAAAAATGCATTTTTCCCTTTTCCATTTATTGCTATTGCACACACATTTTGTGCACTGTTAACCTATGACGTCACATACATATAGCTTTTTTGAAGAAAAAAAATTTGATACATATAAATTTTGTTCGTCTTCCAGTGCATCCATGGCTATAGTACTTGGGAGAACCAGGAGCGACATGCGCAATTCTCATTTTGCCCTGAGTTGTGCAAATGTTGTGAATCCATGCGGTTGGTAATCTTGCTTTGGAAAACTCTTTCAAATACTTAATGCGTGACGTTAGTGCTATCAGTCTATAGTTCTTTGCAATTGCTTTGCTGACTTCTTTCTGGAGTGGAGGTATATCTGTTGTTTTTTAACGGCTGTGGGATGTAACTGCGTGAGATGTGTTATTAGAAAACAAGTTGAAAGATATTTTCTCTGTACTAGGATTCCAAAGTGCTGGTATGCAATACCGAGAAGAATTATTACAATATTGTACCTCATCATGTCGACAGTATACACCAACACACACACACACACACACACACACACACACACACACACACACACACACACACACACACTAACACAAACACTAACACAAACACTAACACAAACACACACATTACACACACACACACACACACACACACACACAACACACACACACACACCCCACACACACACACACACACACACACACGGAATAGTTTGGAAAGCGACGTAGTGGAGGCAGGATCCATACATAGCTTTAAGCAGAGGTATGATAAAGCTCACGGTTCAGGGAGAGTGACCTAGTAGCGACCAGTGAAGAAGCAGGGCCAGGAGCTATGGCTTGACCCCTGCAACCACAATTAAGCGAGCACAATTAGGGGAGTAAACACTCAGGCCCATACTGGAATATGCAACACCAATATTGAACTCACACCTGGTCAAGCACGTCAAGAAATCAGGGAAAGTGCAAAAGTTTGCAATACGACTAGTTGCGGAGCTAAGAGGCATGGCTTATGAGGAGAGGTTACGGGAACTCAACCTGACGACACTGGAGAAAAGAAGGGATAGAGAAAATTGACAAGGTGGACAGGGAGTGAATGTTTCAGAGATGGGACATAGCAACAAGGAGTCACAGCTGGTAGTTGAAAACTCAGAGAAGTCAGGGATGTGAAGAAATATTTCTTCAGCCTTAGAGTTGTTAGGAAGTGGAACAATCCGGAGAGAGAAGTAGTGGAGGTAAGGATAGATACACAGCTTTAAGAAAACGTATGATAAAGCTCTTGGAGAAGAGAAAGAGCAGACCTAGTATTGACCAGCGAAGAGGAGGGGCCAAGAGCTGTGACTCGACCCCTGCAACCACAACTGAGTATATACACACACACACGGGGCCAGGAGCTGTGACTCGACCCCTGCAACCACAACTAGGTGAGTACGTACACACACACACACACACACACACACACAAAGCAGATACCACAGAGCTTCCCAACTAATTTATTAGTTTATATGCAGCTTCAATGGCGGATGTAATGAGAACTTGAACTGAGCCTCTGCATTGTTGCAGAAGCCGTCAATATTCCTCAAGGTGATTCAGTACCTGAGGATGATGGTGGGTGCTTCTGCGTTTTGTTGCATGTGTGACTGCGTCCATGTATATGTGTGTGTATTTGCCTATTTGTACCTGCAGGAGCAGATTTAAGCTCGAGGAGTCTTGTCTTTAATACTCTGAGATATATATATATATATATATATATATATATATATATATATATATATATATATATATATATATATATATATATATATATTATATATTCTTTCAACAAACCGGCCGTATCCCACCGAGGCAGGGTGGCCCAAATAAAAAACAAAAGTTTCTCTTTTAAATTTAGTAATTTATACAGGCGAAGAGGTTACTAGGCCCTTGCTCCCGGCATTTTAGTCGCCGCTTACAACACGCATGGCTTACGGAGGAAGAATTCTGTTCCACTTCCCCATGGAGATAAGAGGAAATAAACAAGAACAAGAACTAGAAAGAAAATAGAAGAAAACTCAGAGGGGTGTGTATATATACGCTTGTACATGTATGTGAAGTGTGACCTGAGTGTAAGTAGAAGTAGCAAGACGTACATGAAATCTTGCATGTTTATGAGACAGAAAAAAGACACCAGCAATCCTACCATCATGTAAAACAATTACAGGTTTCCATTTTACACTCACTTGGCAGGAAGGTAGTGCCTCCCTGGGTGGTTGCTGTCTACCAACCTACTACCTAGAATATATATATATATAATATATATATATATATATATATATATATATATATATATATATATATATATATATATATATATATATATATATATTCTAGGTAGTAGGTTGGTAGACAGCAACCACCCAGGGAGGCACTACCTTCCTGCCAAGTGAGTGTAAAATGGAAACCTGTAATTGTTTTACATGATGGTAGGATTGCTGGTGTCTTTTTTCTGTCTCATAAACATGCAAGATTTCATGTACGTCTTGCTACTTCTACTTACACTCAGGTCACACTTCACATACATGTACAAGCGTATATATACACACCCCTCTGAGTTTTCTTCTATTTTCTTTCTAGTTCTTGTTCTTGTTTATTTCCTCTTATCTCCATGGGGAAGTGGAACAGAATTCTTCCTCCGTAAGCCATGCGTGTTGTAAGCGGCGACTAAAATGCCGGGAGCAAGGGCCTAGTAACCTCTTCGCCTGTATAAATTACTAAATTTAAAAAGAGAAACTTTTGTTTTTTATTTGGGCCACCCTGCCTCGGTGGGATACGGCCGGTTTGTTGAAAGAATATATAATATATATATATATATATATATATATATATATATATATATATATATATATATATATATATATATATATATATATATATTCTTTCTTTCTTTCAACACACCGGCCGTATCCCACCGAGGCAGGGTGGCCCAAAAGGAAAAACGAAAGCTTATCCTTTTACATTTGGTAATATATACAGCAGAAGGGGTTACTAGCCCCTTGCTCCCGGCAATATATATATATATATATATATATATATATATATATATATATATATATATATATATATATATATATATATATATATATATATATATTTATATTAATTTTAACCAAAAATAAATAAAGGTTAATAAGGATTATGCCAAGATCTCCCTTCTGATACCTATCCTTCTCATACCTATCCTTCTCATACCTATCTTTCTCATACCTTCCTTCTCATACCTATCCTTCTCATACCTATCCTTCTCATACCTATCCTTCTCATACCTATCCTTCTCATACCTTCCTTCTCATACCTATCCTTCTCGTACCTATCCTTCTCATACCTATCCTTCTCATACCTATCCTTCTCATACCTATCCTTCTCATACCTATCCTTCTCATACCTTCCTTCTCATACCTATCCTTCTCATACCTATCCTTCTCATACCTATCCTTCTAGTAACGTGCGCCACTTATTCATGACTTGTATATAGCCAGCTCCCGCGATATATATAATTACACACTACAAGGGAAAAATTGTGCTATCTTTAGTATCAAGAGTGTTGATACCTGTCGTTTGTGCTGTTTATACCTGTCGTTTGTGCTGTTGATACCTGTCGTTTGTGCTGTTGGTACCTGTCGTTTGTGCTGTTGATACCTGTCGTTTGTGCTGTTGATACCTGTCGTTTGTGCTGTTGATACCTGTCGTTTGTGCTGTCGATACCTGTCGTTTATACTGTCGATACCTGTCGTTTGTGCTGTTGGTACCTGTCGTTTGTGCTGTTGATACCTGTCGTTTTTACTGTCGATACCTGTCGTTTGTGCTGTCGATACCTGTCGTTTGTGCTGTTGATACCTGTCGTTTGTGCTGTCGATACCTGTCGTTTATACTGTCGATACCTGTCGTTTGTGCTGTTGGTACCTGTCGTTTGTGCTGTTGATACCTGTCGTTTTTACTGTCGATACCTGTCGTTTGTGCTGTCGATACCTGTCGTTTGTGCTGTTGATACCCGTCGTTTGTGCTGTTGATACTTGTCGTTTGTACTGTCGATATCTGTCGTTTGTGCTGTTGATACCTATCGTTTGTGCTGTTGATACCTATCGTTTGTGCTGTTGATACCTATCGTTTGTGCTGTTGATACTTGTCGTTTGTGCTGTCGATACCTGTCGTTTGTGCTGTCGATACCTGTCGTTTGTGCTGTTGATACCTGTCGTTTATGCTGTTGATACCTGTCGTTTGTGCTGTTGATACCTGTCGTTTGTGCTGTTGATACCTGTCGTTTGTGCTGTCGATACCTGTCGTTTGTGCTGTTGATACCTGCCGTTTATGCTGTTGATACCTGTCGTTTGTGCTGTTGATACCTGCCGTTTATGCTGTTGATACCTGTCGTTTGTGCTGTTGATACCTGTCGTTTGTGCTGTTGATACCTGTCGTTTGTGCTGTCGATACCTGTCGTTTGTGCTGTTGATACCTGCCGTTTATGCTGTTGATACCTGTCGTTTGTGCTGTTGATACCTGCCGTTTATGCTGTTGATACCTGTCGTTTGTGCTGCTGATACCTGTTGTTTGTGCTGTGGATACCTGTCGTTTGTGCTGTGGATACCTGTCGTTTGTGCTGTTGATACCTGTCGTTTGTGCTGTGGATACCTGTCATTTGTGCTGCTGATACCTGTCGTTTGTGCTGCTGATACCTGTTGTTTGTGCTGTGGATACCTGTCGTTTGTGCTGTGGATACCTGTCGTTTGTGCTGTTGATACCTGTCGTTTGTGCTGTTGATACCTGTCGTTTGTGCTGTTGATACATGTCGTTTGTGCTGTTGATACCTGTCGTTTGTGCTGTTGATACCTGTCGTTTGTGCTGTCGATACCTGTCGTTTGTGCTGTTGATACCTGTCGTTTGTGCTGTTGATACCTGTCGTTTGTACTGTTGATGCCTGTCGTTTGTGCTGTTGATATCTGTTGTTTGTACTGTCGATATCTGTCGTTTGTGCTGTTGATACCTATCGTTTGTGCTGTTGATACCTATCGTTTGTGCTGTTGATACCTATCGTTTGTGCTGTTGATACTTGTCGTTTGTGCTGTTGATACCTGTCGTTTGTGCTGTTGATACCTATCGTTTGTGCTGTTGATACTTGTCGTTTGTGCTGTTGATACTTGTCGTTTGTGCTGTTGATACCTGTCGTTTGTGCTGTTGATACTTGTCGTTTGTGCTGTTGATACTTGTCGTTTGTGCTGTTGATACTTGTCGTTTGTGCTGTTGATACTTGTCGTTTGTGCTGTTGATACCTGTCGTTTGTGCTGTTGATACTTGTCGTTTGTGCTGTTGATACCTGTCGTTTGTGCTGTTGATACCTGTCGTTCGTGCTGTTAATACCTGTCGTTTGTGCTTCTCGTCAAGGAGTGCAAATTTTTATTTAGCTGTGTTCTTCGAGGGGTTTTGGTATATAAGAACATAAGAATGAAGGAAGTGATGAATGGTTTTGAAAACCGACAAGTTGAAGAACTGAGAAACTTATGCAACATATGGGAATTTTTATTGAAGAAACGTTTCGCCACACAGTGGCTTCATCAGTTCAATACAAAGCAGGAAGGTATAAGAAGAGGAGGAGTTTGAGGTGATCAGTCCCTCAGCCTGGAGTCGATATGTTCAGTTCCATACGTTGCATAAGTGTCTCAATTCTTCAACTTGTGATGAATGGTTTTGAAAACCGACAACTGTCAGACACTGCATCATAATGGGATCTTGATACTAAGAATTTTTCAAACTTGCCCAACCTTAGAACGAAGACCTACTTCGACTAGTGGATGGTACCACTATGACCCCGGCTCCGCCTGCTTCGCCTCACCTCACTACAGTATATAAGCCACGTCTACGGCCCTATGCTGTACTTTTTACAAGATTGATGGACTGAACACATCGACTCCAGGCTGAGGGACTGATTACCTCAAAGTCCTTCTTTCCTTATACCTACCTGCTTTGTATTGGACTGATGAAGCCACTGTGTGGCGAAACGTTCCTTCAATAAAGATTCCCATATGTTGCATAAGTGTCTCAGTTCTTCAAGAATGAAGGAACACTGCAGAAGGCCTACTGGCCCATACGAGGCAGGTCCTTATCAAAACGACCCCTACCCAAAGCTATATGTGCTTGAATGTGCTATAACACGTCAGCAAAGATTTTCTGTGTTTAGAAGAGGGCTTTTCAATATTCACTGTTTGATTTTATGCAAATTCTTTGCAAAGATTTGCTAAAATCACAGCACAGTCTTCTCATATTGCCAGAGAGGATTGCCTATAGCAACAAAAACTTACTATATTCCCGGGAAGATTTGTCTATATTCACAAAACTATCTTCTAATCTTACTAGGAAGACGTTTTTATTTTCATAGGAAACTTTTTAGTAATATTAGAAGATAATATTCTACAATAATTTTAGCAAGTTTCTCTCACATTCTCAGCACAAATTACGTTATAACAGGTAACAATGTATTCGGGGAAGCATAGTACATCTTCCATTATTATATATAAATTGGGAGAGTCCCCCCTTACCCTGTCATTATGTGCCTCCCTCCTAACATTACGAGACAACATTTGTGGTTAAGATGACGGTAGTTACGTACCCAGACACCAAGATTATCATCGTAACTCCGCCTCTAGTAAATCAGTTCTCGGGATAATATGTTCCTGTCCCTCATACATATACGATCAGTCTGCCTCTGCATGCCTCTGCGCCCCTTTACCGCAGCTACATACATAATTTCTCAAACTTCCTTGCTCATGCCTGGTAACCCAATCTGCTGCCTCATCCTGGTACCCTAACCTGCTGCCTCAGCCTGCAAAGCCAACTTGCTGCCTCAGCCTAACCTAACCTGCTGCCTCAGTCTAAGCCAACTTGCTGCCTCAGCCTAACCTAACCTGCTGCCTCAGCCTGGTAAGCCAACTTGCTGCCTCAGCCTAACCTAACCTGCTGCCTCAGTCTAAGCCAACTTGCTGCCTCAGCTTAACCTAACCTGCTGCCTCAGCCTGGTAAGCCAACCTGCTGCCTCAACCTGCTAACCCAACCTGCTGCCTCAGCCTGCTTAGCCAACATGCTGCCTCAGCCTGCTAAGCCAACCTGCTGCCTCAGCCTGCTAACCCAGCCTGATGCTCCCCATCACCGCCCCCTACTATATGTCCCATAATTTTCATCCACACACCTCTGGCTTCTTACCTCTGTTCCTCCACCCACCAACCTCTGACCACTAATCTCCAACCCCAAACACATACCACACTTTCTGACCCACAACCTCCAACCCCAACCACAACTTTTAACCCGTCTTGTGTACTAACCTAGTTGTGGTTACAGGGGTCGATTCACAGCTCTTGGTCCCGCCTCTTCACTGGCCGGTACTGGGTCACTCTTCCCGCGATGACTGTGCAGTTACAGTTTGTGTAGAATGATTGTTTCAGTTTATCCTTACAGAGGGCTGAAGAGTGGTTGTTGAGGTGATTTGGTCATTTAGAGAGAATTGAATAAAGTAGAATGACTTGGAGAACGTATAAATCTGTCGGGGAAGGAAGGCGGGGTAGGGGTAGAGGTCGTCCTCGAGAAGGTTAGAGGGAGGGTGTAATGGAGGTTTTGTGTGCGAGGGGTTTGGACTTCCAGCAAGCATGCGTGAGCATGTTAGATAGGAGTGAATGGAGACGAATGATTTTTGAGACCCGACGAGCTGTTGGAGTGTGAGCAGGGTAATATTTATGAATGGATTCAGGGAAACCATCAGACTGGACTTGAGTCCTGGAGATGAGAAGTATAATGTCTGCTCTCTGAAGGAAGAGTGTTAATGTTGCAGTTTTATTATTGTAGTGCAAGCACGCCTCTGGCAAGACACTGATGGAGTGGTGAAAGTTTTTCTGTTTTTATCGGGCTACTCTACCCTGGTGGGAGACGTCTGGTGTGTTAATAATAAAATTATATACGTATATATATATATAATATATATATATATATATATATATATATATATATATATATATATATATATCTCCGGCTTCGGAGAAGCTGGAGGAGATTTATAATCTTTGACATATTGTACCAATGTATTTGTATTTGTTTGTATTTTTTTGTCAATGTAATCTGTCTATAAATAAAGTTCATATGCAAAATAGAATATAGGAGGTAGTAGAAGAAAATATTCAAACAGCTCCGGGGAGACCTATATTCTATATTCCGTGTGAACTTTATTTATAAATAGAATACAATGACAAAAAAACACAAACCTGAATACATTGGTACAATTTATCGTAGATTATGAGTCTCCTCCAGCTCCTCCGAAGCCGGAGTCTGGAACCCAGTTCTTTATGGAAAGTGTGGCGTTTTTTCTCCCATGATCCCAAGGTCTCTGATCCCACTGGGACAGATTGATACTGTTGGCTTATGTCCCTGTACTTGCTGATCTTGTACTCCTCCCTGTGGTCAGCAGCTCCTCCCTGTCGCCTGACACTGTGACGGATATAAGTGTCAGCCAGTGTGGACACACAGGTATAGTCCCATGCTAAGAGCTTGCCATTCTTCCAAGGACAGATGTTGATCCCGTCGGGGCGGATTGCTGGGTAGTGAGTATTGTTGGCTGCTAGTGATCGGGGCTCCCTCTCGGCTGGGCATCCAACTGAAGCAACGATTCTCTTTGTGATGTCGCTGACATCATTGTGTCTTGCATGCCAGCCCTTGGTTTTGGAACTGTTAAAATCATGTAGACCATATTGGTCGGCTTATGCATCCCAGCAAATACACGTACATTCCGTGTGAACTGGGGCAGCGTTTAGGGACACTCCGTGTGAACTGAGGCAGCGTTTAGGGACACTCCGTGTGAGCTGGGGCAGCGTTTAGGGACACTCCGTGTGAGCTGAGGCAGCGTTTAGGGACACTCCGTGTGAACTGAGGCAGCGTTTAGGGACACTCCGTGTGAGCTGGGGCAGCGTTTAGGGACACTCCGTGTGAACTGGGGCAGCGTTTAGGGGGACTCCGTGTGAACTGGGGCAGCGTTTAGGGACACTCAAACGTCTTACATGAAAATGATCATTTATTAAAAAAACTCATAACATGTTTATCACGCGTCAAACGGATTGTGTCCCGGACATTAGCAGTATAATACGTGTCTATAATACTCAATACTATTATCAACAGCTTCACGCGCCGTTAAATTGCCTATTTATTTATTAAATGTTATTTAAAACTCAATTAAACATAATTCCTGGTTGAGTTAATTAGTATGCAACCAGCGACAACCTGCTGAATAGATATTTAACAAGTTTTGATATATTTTCGTGTTTAGCGTTATATAAATGTATATTAATATTAATAATAATTTCACAATACATGCGTTAAAACCGTAAAAATATAGAAATGATATAGAAATAATGATCTATAAACAAGTCAGTTTCGCTGTAGCAGCGCGTAATACTTTTAAGTGAAATGACAGCTCTGGTGTTGAGTGTTCCGTGAACTGGATACCTTAATATATATGCACCTCTAAAAGTACACCAAAAATAAAATAAATCGGTTGAAAACAAAAATATAGTCCCTCACTCCCCCCTTAATGGTTGTCACCATGATGGCGAGAGCTTACCATGATGGTTGTTACCATGGTAACGAGGAATCACCTTGGAAGCTAACATGGTGATGAGAGATCACCCTAAATCTTGTTACCATGGCTACACATCCCGTTCTCTTTACCAAAGACATCATTTTACTGCCGTAGAGACATATATGAGAGATTTAAGAAGGCATCTCAGTTGAGTGATATTGTAAATATTGGTGGTGGGAATATATGACTCTTCAAAAAAACTACGTTTGGTGTTTTCTTTCGCGTTTATTGTGATTGTTCATTCAATGGGGATCTGTCTTACTACTGTGTCACGGGTCTTTTAATTGTACCTTTTCTTGTAATAGATTACTTTGAAAGTTGTTGCCATGGTAATGAGAGATGACATTGAAAGTTGTTAACATGGTGACAATCACCTTGAAGGTTGTTACCATGGTCACGAGGGATAACCTTGACGGTTATTACCATGGTGGCGATAGAAATACCTTGAAGGTTATCATGGACACAATCACCTTGAAGGGTGTTACCACGATGACACAAATAATCTTCAAAATTGTTACCATTGTGACGAGGAATCACCTTCAAAGTTGTTACCATGGTGACGAGGAATCACCTTCAAAGTTGTTACCATGGTGACAAGGAATCACTTTCGAAGTTACCACGGTGACGAGGAATCACCTTCAAAGTTACCACGGTGACGAGGAATCACCTTCAAAGTTACCACTGTGACGAGGAATCACCTTCAAAGTTGTTACCATGGTGACAAGGAATCACTTTCGAAGTTACCACGGTGACGAGGAATCACCTTCAAAGTTACCAACGTGACGAGGAATCACCTTCAAAGTTACCACGGTGACGAGGAATTACCTTCAAAGTCACCACGGTGACGAGGAATCACCTTCAAAGTTACCACTGTGACGAGGAATCACCTTCAAAGTCACCACGGTGACGAGGAATCACCTTCAAAGTTACCACTGTGACGAGGAATCACCTTCAAAGTTACCACTGTGACGAGGAATCACCTTCAAAGTCACCACGGTGACGAGGAATCACCTTCAAAGTCACCACGGTGACGAGGAATCACCTTCAAAGTCACCACGGTGACGAGGAATCACCTTCAAAGTTGCCACTGTGACGAGGAATCACCTTCAAAGTTACCACGGTGACGAAGAATCACCTTCAAAGTTGCCATTGTGACGAGGAATCACCTTCAAAGTCACAACGGTGACGAGGAATCACCTTCAAAGTCACAACGGTGACGAGGAATCACCTTCAAAGTTGCCACTGTGACGAGGAATCACCTTCAAAGTTACCACGGTGACGAGGAATCACCTTCAAAGTTGCCACTGTGACGAGGAATCACCTTCAAAGTCACAACGGTGACGAGGAATCACCTTCAAAGTTACCACGGTGACGAGGAATCACCTTCAAAGTTGCCACTGTGACGAGGAATCACCTACAAAGTCACCACGGTGACGAGGAATCACCTTCAAAGTTACCACGGTGACGAGGAATCACCTTCAAAGTTACCACTGTGACGAGGAATCACCTTCAAAGTTACCACGGTGACGAGGAATCACCTTCAAAGTTGCCACTGTGACGAGGAATCACCTTCAAAGTTACCACGGTGACGAGGAATCACCTTCAAAGTTACCACTGTGACGAGGAATCACCTTCAAAGTTACCACGGTGACGAGGAATCACCTTCAAAGTTACCATGGTGACGAGGAATCACCTTCAAAGTTGTTACCATGGTAACGAAGGGCCACCATTAAGGTTAAGATATAATTATGGTCACTATGGATCATCGGAAATTTCTGTGTGAAATAAAGGTACAAACGAGTGTGGCTTTAGTAACAACTACCTCTTTAACAAGAAAATAAAGAGTGCCACTGAACGGGAGTGCCCTCTACAATAAGAGTGCCACTGAACGGGAGTGCCCTCTACAATAAGAGTGCCACTGAACGGGAGTGCCCTCTACAATAAGAGTGCCACTGAACGGGAGTGCCCTCTACAATAAGAGTGCCACTGAACGGTAGTGCCCTCTACAATAAGAGTGCCACTGAACGGGAGTGCCCTCTACAATAAGAGTGCCACTGAACGGGAGTGCCCTCTACAATAAGAGTGCCACTGAACGGGAGTGCCCTCTACAATAAGAGTGCCACTGAACGGGAGTGCCCTCTACAATAAGAGTGCCACTGAACGGGAGTGCCCTCTACAATAAGAGTGCCACTGAACGGGAGTGCCCTCTACAATAAGAGTGCCACTGAACGGGAGTGCCCTCTACAATAAGAGTGCCACTGAACGGGAGTGCCCTCTACAATAAGAGTGCCACTGAACGGGAGTGCCCTCTACAATAAGAGTGCCACTGAACGGGAGTGCCCTCTACAATAAGAGTGCCACTGAACGGGAGTGCCCTCTACAATAAGAGTGCCACTGAACGGGAGTGCCCTCTACAATAAGAGTGCCACTGAACGGGAGTGCCCTCTACAATAAGAGTGCCACTGAACGGGAGTGCCCTCTACAATAAGAGTGCCACTGAACGGGAGTGCCCTCTACAATAAGAGTGCCACTGAACGGGAGTGCCCTCTACAATAAGAGTGCCACTGAACGGGAGTGCCCTCTACAATAAGAGTGCCACTGAACGGGAGTGCCCTCTACAATAAGAGTGCCACTGAACGGGAGTGCCCTCTACAATAAGAGTGCCACTGAACGGGAGTGCCCTCTACAATAAGAGTGCCACTGAACGGGAGTGCCCTCTACAATAAGAGTGCCACTGAACGGGAGTGCCCTCTACAATAAGAGTGCCACTGAACGGGAGTGCCCTCTACAATAAGAGTGCCACTGAACGGGAGTGCCCTCTACAATAAGAGTGCCACTGAACGGGAGTGCCCTCTACAATAAGAGTGCCACTGAACGGGAGTGCCCTCTACAATAAGAGTGCCACTGAACGGGAGTGCCCTCTACAATAAGAGTGCCACTGAACGGGAGTGCCCTCTACAATAAGAGTGCCACTGAACGGGAGTGCCCTCTACAATAAGAGTGCCACTGAACGGGAGTGCCCTCTACAATAAGAGTGCCACTGAACGGGAGTGCCCTCTACAATAAGAGTGCCACTGAACGGGAGTGCCCTCTACAATAAGAGTGTCACTGAACGGGAGTGCCCTCTACAATAAGAGTGCCACTGAACGGGAGTGCCCTCTACAATAAGAGTGCCACTGAACGGGAGTGCCCTCTACAATAAGAGTGCCACTGAACGGGAGTGGTCCCTACTAACAACTGCCTCATCAACAGGAAGACAAGAGTGCCGCTAGACGAGGGTGGCATAAAGTTTTTCAGTAATCATAAGTAAGCATAATCCGTATAACAAATTGCTCAAATAAATGGAGGAAATATCTAAAATAGGAAAATTGGCATAAAATAAAGACCTACGAAAAGGCAGCATACATTGCTGAGTGTATGAGTATTCATAGCGATCTATGTATACTGGCTCAGTAGGAGGAGATAGAAAGGTAAGGTAGAGCCTGAGCTTGCTACCATCTGCAGCTCATAGACTACCATCCCCACGAGCCCCTTTGGGGCGGGGCAGATGGCAGACCAGAGGCCTAGCTTCTCCCTACGAGCCCCGTGAGGGCGGGGAATGTGGCTAGGCCTGGGGACAGTTGGTCCCAAAGATGATGGGGTACTTGTGCCTCCTCCCATGGGAGACTTACGTCTCGATATACTCCCCAGATAGGGAGCCAAGGCCGGGTCACCACTACTTGGAAAAGACCCGGGCCGGGAGAGTACCGGTGAATAAAAAAAAAAAATAGAAAGGTGAATTTCACTGTTTACGCCTGAAATATCTTACCCAAACACACCGGCCACATTTATACAACAGGGCCAGACCCATACCAGGACCCATGCGAGTGCAAATATAACCCAAAACCAACCTATGGCTTGAAAATTATAACAGAATAGTCCCAGGTACTTAACTCCATCCTAGCTTCATCACACTACACCAGCTTCCCCAGCAACTGCTAGACTTAGTGACGCTACGCAGTTACCCAGTGTTCACGGCTAATATGTGTCTCACTGGCTCTTTAAAACGTGTCCACTTAAGCACTAACACTAATTTTATGGATCATCTCAAACACTCCTCATTACAAATTTATTAAAACCGTGCAGTATCCAGCATAATACCTGCGAAGACAGGGGAGGACCAGGGAGTAATAATAACTTTTAGTAAACTAAGAGAGTAGTTGTTGTGGAGGACATGTGCGAAAGTGGGAGAAACGGTTACAGACGGTGGCTGTGGGGAGGCTTTGACTGAGCTTTGCATAGAAAGGGATTCGGTAACAGGTAATACATATTATAAGAGAAAAGGATAAATAAGTATGCAAGATATGATACAAGGCGTAATGGCAGTAGTTTGTTAGGCTATAAGGACATAAGGTCATACAAGGGTCATGCAGTTCCTGGGCAATATTGCGTAATCAGGTTTGATAGGCTATGTTTGTTAGGCTATGTATTGATAAATAAAATACTGAGGGATAGACTTCAGGATGTGTATGTGTATAAAGGGCCCAAAGATGCATCAGATCATTTTTTAGTTGTGGCTACAGTGAGATGGGAAATGAACATGGCATCAGCAAGTAAGAAAAGGGTGAAGGTTTATAAATTAGAGGAACCGATTAGGGTAAGATATAAACTACAACTGGAGGAAATATGGGCTTGTGGGAGTATAGGCAATGAGGCTGAAGAGGTATGGGGTAGATTTAAGAATATAGTGTTAGTGTTCAGTAGAAGTAATCACAGGAAAGTGCGTGTGAGAGATAAGAGGAGAAATTGGTGGAATGATGAGAGAAAAAAGTTAGCATATGAGAAGTTTTCACAAAGCAAAAGTGATGCAAGGAGGGAGGAGTATATGGAGAGAAAAAGAGAAGTTAAGAGTGGTAATGGAATGTAAAAGGAGAGCAGATGGTTGAGCTGGTGAAATACTATTAATAAATTTTGCTGAGATTAAGAAAAGGTTTTGGAGTTCGATTAATATGTTAAGAAAACCTAGGGAACGAATGTATTTGACAATTAAAAACAGGAGAGTAGAGTTATTAAGTGGAGAGTTGGAAGTATCGGGAAGATGGAGGGAATATTTTTAGGAAGTGTTAAATGTTGATGAAGACAGGGAAGCTGTGATTTCGTGCAATGGGCAGTGAGGTATAACATCCTGTAGGAGTGAGGAAAAGCCAGTTGTGAGTGTAGGGGAGGTGCATGAGGCAATGAGTAGAATGAAAGAAGGTAAAGCAGCTGGGACTGATGGGATAAAGACAGAAAAGTTAAAAACAAGTGGAGGATATAATTTTAGAATAGTTTGTGCTTTTATTCAGCCAATATGTGGAAGACGGTAGGGTACCTAGAGACTGGCAGAGAACTTTCACAGTTCCTTTGTATAAAGGCAAAGGGGACAAAAGAGAGTGTAAAAATTGTAGGGGACTAAACCTGTTGAGTGTATCAAGTAAAGTGTATTGCAGAATTACTGAAAGAATTAAGAGCAAAACAGAGAGCAGGACCGCAGATGAACAAGGAGGCTTTAGGAAGAGTAGGGGTGTGTAGACCAAGTGTTTATGGTAAAGCATATAGGTGAACAATATTTAAATAGGAGTAAAGAGGTTTTTGTGGCATGTATGGATTTGGAAAAGGTATATGATAGGGTGGATAGAAGAACAATGTGCAGATGTTGCCAATGTATAGAATAGGTTGCAGGTCACTGAAAGCATTTAAGAGTTTTTATGTGGATAGTGAGGTTCAGATTAGAGTATGTAGGAGAGAGGGAGATTATTTCCCAGTAAAAATAAATCTTAGATTGGGATGCGTGATGTCACCATGGTTGTTCAATATATTTATAGACTGGGTTGACAAGAGGTGTGGTATTAAGAGATAAAGAATCTAACACAAAGTGGGAATTGTTAGAGATGCTTCTTGTGTTGACACGGTGCTTTTGGAAGATTCTGAAGAGAAGTTGCAGAGGTTGTTGAACAAGTTATGAAGGTTATGTAAAAGTAGAAAATTAAAAGTGAATGTAGGAAAGAACAAGGTATACAGGATAATAAAAAAAATAGGTAATGAAAGACTGGATATCAGACTGGAGGGAGGGAGTATGGAGGAAGTGAATATATTCAGATATTTATGAGTGGAAGCAAAGAGGGGAATGTATGAGAGTATGGTTATACCAACACTCCTATATGGGTGTGAAGCATGGGTAGTGAATGTTGCAACAAGGAGAAGGCTGGAGGCAGTGGAGATGTCATGCCTGAGGGCAATGTGTGGTGTGAATATAACGCAGAGATTTCGTAGTTTCGAAATTAGGAGAAGGTGTGGGATTACCAAAACTATTATCCAGAGGGCTGAGGGGGAGGTGTTGTTGAGGTGGTTCGGACATGTAGAGAGAATGGAATAAAACAGAATGACTTCGAGAGTGTATAAATCTGTAGTGGTAGGAAGGTGTGGTAGGGGTCGGCCGAGAAGTTGGAGGGAGTTGGTAAAGGAGGTTTTTCTGTGGGAGGGGCTCGGACTTCCAGCAAGCATGCGTGAGCGTATTTGATAGGAGTGAATGAAGACAAATGGTTTTTAATACTTGGCGTGCTGTTGGAGTGTGAGCAAAGTAACACTTATGCAGGGATTCAAGGAAACAGGCCGGACTTGAGTCCTGAAGATGAGAAGTACAGTGTCTGCACTCTGAAGGAGGAGTGTTAATGTTGCAGTTTTATAACTATAGAGTAAAGCACCCCTCTGGCAAGTCAGTGATGGAGTGAATGATGATGATGAAAGTTTTTCTTTTTCGGGTCACCCTGCCTTGGTGGGAATCGACCGATGTGTTAATTAAAAATATAACTTGTGAGTGGACTTGTCAGGAGATGGGTCCATGAAAGGTGAGATGAATAGTAGAATTGATGAGGAAGAAAGGTGAGTGGAGTAACGAGGAGTCCTTGGAGACAAAGAACGTTATCCATGGAAGCAGAGGGGAATGTATAAGAGTATAGTGGTACCAGTGCTCTTATATAGGTATGAAGTATGAGTGGTGAATGTTACAACAAGGAGAATGCTCGAGGCATTGAAGATGCCATGTCTGAGGACAGTATGTGTGAATATAATATAGAGAATCCGTAGCTTGGAGATCAGGAGGAGGTGCGGGGTTTGTAAAAGTATAATCCAGAGGGCAAAGAAAAGGTTATTGAGATGGTTTGGGTATTTAGAGAGGATGGAACAAAATAGAATGACTGTAGTGGAAGTAAGGTGGAGAAGGGGCCTTCCTAGGAAAGGTTGAAGGGAGAGGGTAAAGTAAGTTTGGTGTGCTAGGGCTTGGACTTCCAGCATGTTAGATAGGAGCGATAGGACTTGAGTGTATTATAAACGAGTGGAGATGAATGGTTTTTATGACCTGACGGGCTGTTGGAAAGTGAACAAAGTAAATTTTATAAGGGATTCAGAGAAACTGGTTAGCCAGACTTGAGTCCTGGAGGTGGGAAGTACAGTACCTGTGCTCTGAAGGAGGGGTGTTGATATATTGCAGTTTTTTAACTGTAGGATATGCACGCCTCTGGCAAGATGGTGATGGAGTGAATGACAAGAATGTTTCTTCTTTTACAGGTCACCCTGCCTTGTTGGGAGACGGCCGATGTGTTAAAAAAAATAGAAAACTAAATATCTTTCTGCAAACACAAATTTGGATTACAAAACCCCAGAAACAATACTGAGTCACAGACAGCACCTTAAATATACTGATAAATATGACACTTGCGCAACACTTGGGAATCTTCATGAAAGCGTGGCTTCTCCAGTCCAATGCAGAGAAACGAGAGAAGATGAGCAATTTGAGGTAATCAGTCCCTCAAGCTGGAGTTGATGTTATAGATCTCCAATAGACATCAAAGACGAAGATAAACGGAGAAAATGCACAGGACGAAAACTAAGCTTGTACCATAACTAAGGCGGAAAAGTACAGGAAATAAAAGACTCGAATTATCAAACCTCATCTTGCAACAACGAGATTTCATTCAAATCTTCACAATAATTTAAAGATTAGATACCAAAAAAAAAAAAAAAACACAGGTACTTTCCTGAAAATAAAAGGAAGTCAATAACTCAAAGTAAATAAACGAAACTTCGTGGAAAATACTAAAAAAAATATTTGTAAATATTGTTTTTGCTAACATTTATAGTGTGTATGGGAAAAATATGGCCGAAACAAATCCCAAATATTTCCCCTCCGATATGCGAGTTATTTGTAAAAAACAAAAAAAAAAGCAAGAACATAACTTTGCAAATAACAGATTAAACTAGATAACTGCGCAAGGAAAAGCTGTGGTGATCAGATACGAAAAAATAAGATACGAGACGTAAGTTTACGAACTGTACCAGCTGCTTCTTTGTAGTGGACTGGAGAAGACATTGATTGATTCATTTATCAACGATCATAGAACAATGAGCCACCATGGGAATAATGGCAATAATACAGGGGAGGTAGAAGTTGTGATAATAGCAATAGTTCTAACAGAGGTAGTTATGATTTTAATGGCAGTGATATTAGTAGTTGTTGCTATGTATGTAGTGGTAACTGTGATAGTAGCACTAGTGGTAGTTCTAAATAGTGGTAACTATGAAAGTAGCAGTGGTAATAGTTCTAAATATAGTGGTAACAGTGAAAGTAGCAGTGGTAATAGTTCTAAATATAGTGGTAACAGTGAAAGTAGCAGTGGTAATAGTTCTAAATATAGTGGTAACAGTGATAGTAGTGGTAATAGCTCTAAATATAGTGCTAACAGTGATAGTAGCAGTGGTAATAGTTCTAAATATAGTGGTAACAGTGATAGTAGTTCGAAATATAGTGGTAACTGTGATAATAGCAGTGGTTACACAAAAATCAAACTTTACCTCTAACTTGCTTTGTTTAATTTCTTTGCAGACTTTTCTACTTGTCAGGGAATCATTTCACTAACTTTTGAAGTCAACAGAGTTGAAGGAGAGGATGGAGGAGGAGAAGACAACCCTGTGTTCTCCTTCCTTCCTTCCTTCTTCCCTTCCTTCCTTCATTCCGTCCTTCCTCCCTCCCTTTCTTCCTTCCTCCCTTGCGTCCTTCCTTCCTTTCTCCCTTCGTCCTGTACCCATTTCTCATGTCGCTTTCGGCATTAGTCATCTGCTCCTTCCCGGTTATACTGGCAGCCTTTCGGAAAATTATTGGAGACAAGGCACAGCTTAACGAGAACCTTGTTGGTATTATCCTGATATTAAGTAGCTAGACAGCAGATAGATAACAGCCTTGTTATGGACAGAAAGGTTTCCTGCTAACTCCCTTTCCCATGTATTTTTAAGGTACTTGATCTAACTCACACGCACACGCACACGCACACACACACACACACACACACACACACACAAAGCTAAGGGGTATGTCCTACGAGGAGAGGTTAAGGAAAATCGACCTGACGACACTGGAGGACAGGAGAGACAGGGGGGACATAATAACGACATATAAAATACTGAGAGGAATTGACAAGGTGGACAGAGACAGAATGTTCCAGAGATGGGACACAGCAACAAGGGGACACAGTTGGAATTTGAAGACACAGATGGATCACAGGGATGTTAGGAAGTATTTCTTCAGTCACAGAGTAGTCAGGAAGTGGAAAAGTTTGGGAAGCGATGTACTGGAGGCAGGATCCATACATAGCTTTAAGTAGAGGTATGATAAAACTCATGGTGCAGGGAGAGTGACCTAGTAGCGGCCAGTGAAGAGGCGGGGCCAGGAGTTATGAATCGGCTCCTGCAACCACAACTAGGTGAGTACAACTAGGTTGAGTACACACACCCCGAGGCGCACATCAACCACATCTAAGTAAGGACTCATTCACGGCACTTCAAATCGTGTACGTAAGTCCCATATTGGAATATGCAGCACCAGTCTGGAACCCTCACCTGGTCACGCACGTCAAGAAATTAGAGAAAGTCCAAAGGTTTGTATCAACAATAGTCCCGGAGCTAAGGAGTATGTCCTACGAAGAGAGATTAGGGAATTCAACCTGAGGACACTGGATGAAATGGGGAATGGGGACATGATAACGACGTATAAAACACTGAGAGAAATTGACAAGGTGGACAAGGACAGAATGTTTGAAAGACTGGTCACAGGAACAATGGGCCACAACTGGAAGTTAAAAACTCAGACGAGTCAAAGGGATGTTAGGAAGCATTACTTCAGCACTGGAGCTAGAATTGGAACAATCTGGAGAGTGATGTGGTGGAGGAAGGATCCATACATAGCTTTAAAAATAAGGCAGGACAAAGCTCTTAGAGAGGGAAGGGAGTGGACCTAGTAGCAACCAGCAAGGAGGCGGCGCCAAGAGCAGTTACTCGACTAATGCAACCACAAATAGGTGAGTACAAATAGGTACACACACAGTCACAAACAAACACACACACACACATACAAGACTCTGTATACCATTTACGTCAGGCCCATACTGGAGTATGCAGCACCAGTTTGGAATCCACACCTAGTCAAGCACGTCAAGAAATTAGAGAAAGTGCAAAGGTTTGCAACGACTAGTCTCAGAGCTACCGGGATTATCCTATGAAGAAAGGTTGAGGGAAATCGGCCTGACAACACTGGAGGCCAGGAGGGTCAGGGGAGACATGATAACGACATATAAAATACTGCGCAGAATAGACGAGGTGGACAAAGACGGGATGTTCCAGAGATGGGACAAAGACACAAGAGGGCACAATTGGAAGTTGAAGACTCAGATGAATCAAAGGGATGTTAGGAAGTATTTCTTCAGTCATAGAGTAGTCAAGCCGTGGAATAGCTGAGAAAGTGAAGTAGTGGAGGCGGGAACCATACATAGTTTTAAGGCGAGGTATGATAAAGCTCATGGGGCAGGGAGAGAGAGGACCTAGTAGCAATCAGTGAAGAGGCGGGGCCAGGAGCTATGAATCGACCCCTGCAACCACAAATAGGTGAGTACAAATAGGTGAGTACACCGATAAAACAGGCCTAGTGTCTAATCGACATGTGCCTAGGACAAAATGGTAACTAACTAACTCTCTCTCTCTCTCTCTCTCTCTCTCTCTCTCTCTCTCTCTCTCTCTCTCTCTCGCTTACATCCTCATAGCCAGCATCCGTAACTCCGGTATAACTGTAAGTGAAACCATATGAGCCAATCTGCCATAAATTCATTATCAACTTCAATAACACCCAACAATAACTTGGTACAAACTGTGAGAAATAAATTTTGTGTTTAATAAATAGTGGCCGTTTTATCAACCAATTTTTCCAGCCTATTTGAAGGGTGATTTAACGAGTACAAAAAACAAAGAGGTGGAAAGTACTGTTTATTTAGCCTATTACTGACGAGGTGTTTCAGCCAGCAGTCTTGACGACGACTTTACACTTCAGTTGCAAAGACTGGTTGGGTGGGGGGGGAGGGAAGGGCCGTTGTAGTGGTGGTGGTAGTTGTGGTGGTGCTAGTAGTAATGGTGGTACTGGCGGCAATGGTGGTGGTAGTTGTTATGGGGAGGTAGTGATGGCGGTAATTTTTGTGGTAGTAGTTGTAATGGTGATACTGATGGGGGTGTGAGGGGGGGTTGCGGCAGTTATAGTGGTGATCGTTATGGTAGAAGTTGTAGCTGGTGGTAGTGGCAGAGGCGGCTGCGGCGACGACGATGACAGAGGTGGCGGCGGCAATGGTGAAGGTGGTGGTGGTGGTGATGTTTTCAGTTCTTGTTATCTCACACCTTAAGTAGAACGAGACATAAGTGACCAGAACCAACCAACTTAACTCTCTATTCCACTCTGTCTGCGTCTCCTCTTCCAAATATCACTGTTTCACTCTCTATCCTTGCTTTTTTTTTTTTTTTTTTTATTCGCCGGTATTCTCCCGGCCCGGGTCTTTTCCAAGTAGTGGTGACCCGGCCTTGGCTCCCTATCTGGGGAGTGTCTCGAGACCTAAGTCTCCCATGGGAGGAGGTACAGTACCTCCTCATCTTTGGGACCAAGTGTCCCCAGGCCTAGCCACATTCCCCGCCCTCACGGGGCTCGTAGGGAGAAGCTAGGCCTCTGGTCTGCCATCTACCCCGCCTCAAAGGGGCTCGTGGGGATGGCAGTCTTATGAGCTGCAGATGGTAGCAAGCTCTGGCTAAAGTCTATCCTCGCTGTATCTCACGCTCCTTTCAACCTCTCAATCTCTCTCTCTCTCTCTCTCTCTCTCTCTCTCTCTCTCTCTCTCTCTCTCTCTCTGAGCGCTGGAAGCGTATTATTGGTTACCTGGCCTCGCTAAACAAGGCTTCCTTAATTACCACAGTTAACTCAGGTACGCCACTATCTCTCCTCACACACACACTAATATCAAACAGTTCTTCCTCTTGTGTTTACCGAATGAGGACCTGGCTCGTAGTTTCTGAACCTGGATCGAGGCTTCTGAACCTGGGTAGAGGCTTCTTTACATGGATAGAGGCTTCTGAACCTGGATCGAGGGTTCTGAACCTGGATCTAGGCTTCTGTACCTGGATCGTGACTTCTGGACCTAGCTTATGACTACTGAACCTGCTTCGAAGCTTCAGCACCTGGCTCCTATGGCCTGATGCGAGGTCCTATGATATATCTCAAGGCTCCAAGAGCTAGCTCGAATCCGAAGAATCACCCTTGAGGTTCCAAGACCTGGCTCTAGGCTCCTGACTTGTGGCTCCGAGAATCTGGTTAAAGGCAAACAGACCTGGCTGTATTCTATTCATGTTTTGATTCTGCTGCTGCTGTGTTCCGCTGTGATGCTGCGGCCGTTCTGGTGATTACCACTTTCCTTGTTTCTAAAATTTACATACACACATACAAAAAAAATGAAGCTCGTACTAACGTTATCTGGAGGTGTGATGAATGGTTTGAAAAACCGACAAGTTGAAGATTGAGACACTTATGCAGCATATGGGAATCTTTATTCAGGAAACGTTTCGCCACACAGTGGCTTCATCAGTCCAATACAAAGAGGAAGGCGTAAGGAGAGGAGGAGTATGAGGTAATCAGTCCCTCAGCCTGGAGTCGATGTGTTCAGTCCATCATTCTACAAGATTGATGGACTGAACACATCGACTCCAGGTTGAGGGACTGATTACCTCATACTCCTCCTCTCCTTACGCCTTCCTCTTTGTATTGGACTGATGAAGCCACTGTGTGGCGAAACGTTTCCTGAATAAAGATTCCCATATGCTGCATAAGTGTCTCAATCGTTATCTGGAGGGTTCATTGTTAGTATAACAGTACATAATATCGAGGTTTCTGTGTATATATGTGTATTTACATGTTCGTAAGTTGCACCTCTTGCATTTCCTCTTCAGTTATCCTTACAAATTCTCTCCAAGTTTTCTAATTTAATATTGTATATTTTCCCACTGACTCATGGAATCATAATTTTCATGGCGGCCGTGACCGGGGCAATTATGGGATTTGAGGAGAGACTACTGTCGTATTCAATATAAGATTTAGTAATGTTCTGTGCGATGAATTTGATACATATTTCACTAAGGTTAGAGAAAAAAATTTGCTTGGCTGACATTACATCTTACGGCAGTTTTCGTAACTGCAGAAATAAAATATGGTCCCAGAGGTTAAATTTTCAAAATTGTATTAAGAGAATCCTAATAAGGCTCAAATAAATGCGAATTTTATATTGACTTGATTTGGCTAGAACTGTTTTTTTTCTAGTTCTTATGCAGGAGTTTCTAATAATGGAAGTCAGACATGATCTGTCTATATCGTCCTTATTACTTGTATCATATTTCTTATTTTTTTGGAGATGACTGATTTAACTGTTAATAAGAGTGTTTTTTCTCAGTCATTTTGCACCGGTAAGTTGAAATTAAAAAAAAAAAAAAGACTTTCAGAAATGGATTCCACATTGTCTTAAAATCCATAAGAAGAGGGATTATATAACTTTAAGGGAAAACTTACTTCAAAAGTTATCTTTTCAAACTATTGACTATTGACGAGTTACCCAGAAATAAAGTTTTGGTAATTTAGCTTAATTTACTGTTGGAATCTATGGGAATAGTAACTCATGAAAAAAAGTCAGAGGATAAAATGAAATGGCAAGTGACTAATAATATCCACGCTTCAACCACCTCTATTATGATATATCGTCCATAATCAGTCTCTTTCTCTTTCTCTCTCTCTCTCCCTCTCAATCCACAGCAGGATTCGAACCTACGCACTCTGCATCAAAGTATGCAGTCTACAAGACTATGTACTTTGATACACTTCACCAACCCCAAGACTGAGGGACCGATTACCTCGTCTTTTTTTTACATAGTTCTACGGTCTTCCCATTATGTCTTTCATATTGTAATGATAAATCTACTGGATAGCGAAGCGTATACACATAAAGATACCCAGACGTTGAAAATGCATAATTCTTCACTGTGAGTCAAGGTGATCAGGCTAGAAACTGGTATGAAGAAACAGTTTTAAAGCCAGAAACAAGCGACACGTCATAGACGTGTACACCAGCAGCTGATATAAGTTGACAAGTCGTGGCAGTGTGGTCATCAGTCCAACACTTCAGTAGCATTCACGACACAATGTATCATGATAACACAAATAACCTGCACATAGAAGAGATGAGTTTACGACGACGTTTCGGTCCGATTTGGACCATTTGCAAAGTCACACTGTGACTTTGTAAATGGTCCAAGCCGGACCGAAACGTCGTCGTAAGCTCCTCTCTACTATGTACGGGTTATTTGTATATTGTTCCAGTCACGGTATTGTACCTTTTTTTATCATGATAACTAATGAACGCAGCTCACACACGACACGTGCACTAAAGGACCTTTTTTTTGTGCAATAATTCATGATGTACACATGAAAGAGATAAATTACTGGAAGCTCCTGAACGTTTATGAAAGTCCAGATTTGGTACTCCCCTGAAAATAATTTGTCAAATAACGATGGGAACTTGCAAATTGTGGGACCTTCCATCATTTTCATCATCCCCAAATCATTATCATCTAGGTTTCATCCAAATATTTTTTCATTACCCATTTTTTTTTAGATTAGTTACACGCTAACCAGTAAATAACTGCAGTAGCGGAATTGAATTTTTTTTTTAAAAGTTTTTGACTTCCACAAGTTATTAATAGTTCGTCTCCAGCCAGTAAAGTGTTATTATAATAAAAATGCTTCAGCTTTCAATATTAGTTTGCTTAGATTAATTCCTACTTACGTGTAACTGTTTATACGTCACATGATTCATTATGTGATCATTTTCTTGTGATAATATTTTTGCAAGAGTAGCTTAATGTCGTGTATTAGTTATGTTTTGTAAGCTCACAGTGAGGCTGACAGAAGAGTTTCTTCTCATTGTGACAATTTTACCTGAAAAGTGATTGGGGAATTATTAAATTGCTTTGCATGTATAATTTTTTTTTTTTTCAACAAGTCGGTCGTCTCCCACCGAGGCAGGGTGACCCAAAAAAAAAGAAAGAAAATCCCCAAAAAGAAAATACTTTCATCATTCAACACTTTCACCACACTCACACATTATCACTGCTTTTGCAGAGGTGCTCAGAATACAACAGTTTAGAAGCATATACGTATAAAGATACACAACATATCCCTCCAAACTGCCAATATCCCAAACACCTCCTTTAAAGTGCAGGCATTGTACTTCCCATTTCCAGGACTCAAGTCCGACTATATGAAAATAACCGGTTTCCCTGAATCCCTTCACTAAATATTACCCTGCTCACACTCCAACAGATCGTCAGGTCCCAAGTATCATTCGTCTCCATTCACTCCTATCTAACACGCTCATGCACGCTTGCTGGAAGTCCAAGCCCCTCACCCACCAAACCTCCTTTACCCCCTCTTTCCAACCCTTTCGATGACGACCCCTACCCCTCTTTCCTTCCCCTATAGATTTATATGCTTTCCATGTCATTCTACTTTGATTCATTCTCTCTAAATGACCAAACCACCTCAACAACCCCTCTTCTGCCCTCTGACTAATGCTTTTATTAACTCCACACCTTCTCCTAATTTCCACACTCCGAATTTTCTGCATAATATTTACACAACACATTGCCCTTAGACAGGACATCTCCACTGCCTCCAACCGTCTCCTCGCTGCTGCATTTACCACCCAAGCTTCACATCCATATAAGAGTGTTGGTACTACTATACTTTCATACATTCCCTTCTTTGCCTCCATAGATAACGTTTTTTGACTCCACATATACCTCAACGCACCACTCACCTTTTTTCCCTCATCAATTCTATGATTAACCTCATCCTTCATAAATCCATCCGCCGACACGTCAACTCCCAAGTATCTGAAAACATTCACTTCTTCCATACTCCTCCTCCCCAATTTGATATCCAATTTTTCTTTATCTAAATCATTTGATACCCTCATCACCTTACTCTTTTCTATGTTCACTTTCAACTTTCTACCTTTACACACATTCTCAAACTCATCCACTAACCTTTGCAATTTTTCTTTAGAATCTCCCATAAGCACAGTATCATCAGCAAAAAGTAACTGTGTCAATTCCCTTTTTGAATTTGTTTCCCCCATAATTTAATCCCACCCCTCTCCCGAACACCCTAGCATTTACTTCTTTTACAACCCCATCTATAAATATATTAAAAAAATCACGGTGACATTACACATCCCTGTCTAAGACCTACTTTTACCGGGAAGTATTCTCCCTCTCTTCTACACACCCTAACCTGAGCCTCACTATCCTCAAAAAGCTCTTTACAGCATTTAGTAACTTACCACCTATTCCATATACTTGCAACATCTGCCACATTGCTCCTCTATCCACTCTATCATATGCCTTTTCTAAATCCATAAATGCAATAAAAACTTCCCTACCTTTATCTAAATACTGTTCACATATATGCTTCAATGTAAAAAACTTGATCTACACATCCCTACCCACTCTGAAGCCTCCTTGCTCGTCCCCAATTCTACATTCTGTCTTACCTCTAATTCTTTCAATTATAACCCTACCGTATACTTTTCCTGGTATACTCAGTAAACTTATTCCTCTATAATTTTTACAATCTTTTTTGTCCCTTTCCCTTTATATAAAGGGACTATACATGCTCTCCGCCAATCCCTAGGTACCTTCCCCTCTTTCATACATTTATTAAACAAAAGTACCAACCACTCCAACACTATATACCCCCCTGCTTTTAACATTTCTGTCATGATCCCATCAGTTCCAGCTGCTTTACCCCCTTTCATTCTACGTAATGCCTCACGTACCTCCACCACACTTACATTCTGCTCTTCTTCACTCCTAAAAGATGGTATACCTCCTTGGCCAGTGCATGAAATTACCGCCTCCCTTTCTTCCTTAACATTTAAAAGTTCCTCAAAATATTCTCGCCATCTACCTAATACCTCCCTCTCCCCATCTACTAACTCCCCTACTCTGTTTTTAACTGACAAATCCATACTTTCCCTAGGCTTTCTTAACTTGTTTAACTCACTCCAAAATTTTTTCTTATTTTCATTAAAATTTCTTGACAGTGCCTCTCCCACTCTTTCATCTGCTCTCCTTTTGCACTCTCTCACCACCCCTCTTCACCTTTCTTTTACTCTCCATATACTCTGCTCTTCTTATAACACTTCTGCTTTGTAAAAACCTCTCGTAAGCTACCTTTTTCTCTTTTATCACACCCTTTACTTCATCATTCCACCAATCACTCCTCTTTCCTCCTGCCCCCACCCTTCTATAACCACAAACTTCTGCCCCACATTCTAATACTGCATTTTTAAAACTATTCCAACCCTCTTCAACCCCACCACTACTCATCTTTGCACTAGCCCACCTTTCTGCCAATAGTCGCTTATATCTCGCCCGAACTTCCTCCTCCCTTAGTTTATACACTTTCACCTCCCTCTTACTTGTTGTTGCCACCTTCCTCTTTTCCCATCTACCTCTTACTCTAACTGTAGCTACAACTAAATAATGATCCGATATATCAGTTGCCCCTCTATAAACATGTACATCCTGGAGCCTACCCATCAACCTTTTATCCACCAATACATAATCTAATAAACTACTTTCATTACGTGCTACATCATACCTTGTATATTTATTTATCCTCTTTTTCATAAAATATGTATTACTTATTACCAAATTTCTTTCTACACATAGCTCAATTAAAGGCTCCCCATTTACATTTACCCCTGGCACCCCAAATTTACCTACTACTCCCTCCATAACATTTTTACCCACTTTAGATTATAGCCGAAAAGGCCAAGTATTGTCATTTTTCATATAAAGCAATATATTCTATCAAGGCTCTCACTATATATGGCATATTTTTACAAAAGTACTCAACTTTAGTCTAGAAGATGGGAAGTGGGACCAAATTACACTTCCAGTCAGACTAGCTATAGAAGGTAACTGGTGTCCGCAAGGCATGACAGATTGCACTACCTGTTTTCCAGTCCTCCTGTGTTGCATCCAGTGGATTTGCAGGAGCGATTCTCCCTGAGCACCTTAGGGATAATATTGAAGTTCATGGCAAAAAGATCGTTGACGGAGCCACAGTGTGGGATAATCTATTGGGCTCTGAAACCAAGGCCGGATTAAGGCATGGGCTTTAGGGGCTGCCGGCCAGGGGCCTTCGTGAGCTGGAGGGGCTTCAGAAATTAAGTGAAAAGTGTTCACAGTTAATGCTGTAAGTTTAGAATTATAGTATGTTATTGCATCACGTTTATGATGAATTGTTCACAGTTGTGATCATTTTTTATTATGGAAATATCTATGGGGACCTCTCAAAGTACTTGTAGCCCAGGGACCTACAAAATCTAAATCCAGCTCTGGGCACACGTCTCCACCCACAGACCATCCGCAATGGTGTTGCCCCTCGACTTGCCGCCCATGTTCTCGCCGAACACGGGTATTTGCGACAGTGAATCGGCAGACTGATTCGGGTACCACGGTCTTGTGTGCCGTAGATTCGAGGGAAAGATGGCAAGGCGTGCAGAAGTTTGTGACATCAAGTGGAGCTTCACGAAAGCTGGGTGCCCAGCAATAAGGAAACTACTCCAACTATGCAGACCTGATAGTAGGTGGTGTGGGACTACACATGTGCATCTACATTGATACCCATCTCCAATACACCAGGAACAAAGGAGAGACAGCTGCCAGCTTCAGGCAGTCCCAAAAGTCTAGAAAATATGGTGAAATTGCCCATCATTATATGTTTGTTGCCATACGCACCGAGACCCTTGGCCCATGGGGAAAAGAGTGCATCTAAGTTCACTTAAGGAGCTATGTAAAACACTCGTCAGGGTAACTAGGGATCCCAGGGCGGCTAGTTTTCTATTCCACCGACTCAGCGCTGCTGTTCAGAGAGGAAATGGGGGCTGTATCTTGAGCACGCGCCCCAGCTCTGAGTAATATATCTTTTAAGTCTTCTATACCATATTATGTAATAAAATATACCTATTGGTAAAAAAATTAAAGATAGGGTGGTAGAGGAAGTGGAATATTCAAATGGCTTCAGGAAGAAATCTAAATATTTTTCCTCAAAGCCTCTTTCCTCACTTATCCGAGGCTATGGGTCCCACAATTTGCACTACAAGTGGACCTCATCATAATATATGTAAACTGGCTTCCTTCTTGACACATTGGAAATCCGGTAAAATTTCTGGAGTGGTATTATATCATGTTCTTAAAACACGGGAGCTATGACACATGACTCCCTAAAATTCACGATAATTTCTCTGTATTGTATGTGTGATCTGATGTAAGAATCATGCACAGCCATGGCAGACTCATTACAACCCAAACTTAAATAACAAAAAAGGCACAATACCGTGACTGGAACGATACACAAATAACCCGCACATAAAAGAGACTTTGTAAATGGTCCAAGTCGGACCGAAACGTCGTCGTAAGCTTCTCACTTTTATGTGCGGGTTATTTGTGTAACCCAAACTTACTGTAGGCAGAAGAACACACAACACATTCACTCTTCCCTCCCTCTCCTCTTTACAAACTCATCAGGTGGAGCAGGGAACTGGGAATCTACAAATCAGATTTGCAAAAATCCTCCATTTTACAGAGGAATTTTAAAGTTTCTGATTCCGACCAGCCATTCCTTGTGCCGACGCCGTCAATGTTAATAAAATAAAATGCTGCTGCGCATAACATTTTCTCCTGGATAAATGCTGAGTTGATTGAGTGAGAATCAGCAATTCTCTGCGTATGTAAAATAACGCTGAAGAACACAATTCTTACGAATACTCTGCACAGAATATGAAATATAAAAGGCACAATGCATAAGGAACACATTGGGTACTAAGTATGATAAAAACTAATTACAATGTGAAGCGAAAAACGTACTAAAACTACGTACATAGAAAACAATGTTTATGGAGAAACGCCAATTATTGTGGCCTATTATAGCGCTTCTTTATAATAATAATAATAATAATAATAATAATAATAATAATAATAATAATAAATAATCATAAATATGGACTATGAGGCGTATTTGACACTGAGAGACGGGTATACGCTAAAATTATCTTAAAAATTATTTCACCCGTACGATAACTAAGCACAACTCTATTAACTTTGAATATTATCAATTTTATAACATGTTACATCATACAAAATGAGAATAAATTATTAAATTATTTTTTGTACCGGATTAAGACGTATGTGATTATGAGAACGTCAGTTAAGATACATTACATCAGTCTCATTTACAGTGTTATTATGTCTGATTAAGAACAAATAACTTGACTGGTCAGAAACTCTGCCGCGAATATTGGACGTAGGATCGAGCCTTAATGCGTTCAGTGACCAACATGGGATTAGCATCTTCATGAGAATACCGATTAAAGAAAACGAGAAAAAGTAAGGTAACGAAATTATGTAGAGATGTAGAATGGAAGAAATAAATGAACAGATGCGGGATAAAACTGTATCAGTGTTGAGGAGAGTATAGAAAAGTTAAGTGGAAAAAAAAACACTGTGTGTGCTTGTAAATACTTCTTCTTCTTCTTCTTATGACCAGAGCTTTGGTAAGATGGGTAAGGAAGAAGGATGGGTAAGGAAGAAGGATGGGTAAGGAAGAAGGATGGGTAAGGAAGAAGGATGGGTAAGGAAGAAGGATGGGTAAGGAAGAAGGATGGGTAAGGAAGAAGGATGGGTAAGGAAGAAGGATGGGTAAGGAAGAAGGATGGGTAAGGAAGAAGGATGGGTAAGGATAGAAATATTGGAAAAGGGTGGGAGGGGGGAGAGAGGTAGGATATAAAGATAAGTGGCCCAACCACTTTGGTGTAATTTAAAAAGTGTGTGTGAAATGATACGATATTCAGTCACATAGATATAACAGATATATAAGTACATGACTCTGAATTGGTAGTAATTATACAAGTTGCAATTGCTTGTTTTTTTTTTAATTTTTTATTTTTTTTTATATTTTTTGCGATTGCACAACGGATATTTACGCGACAATGAAGGCAATAATTTCCTGGCCAGTTGATAGAATTACTTGACAATGGCTTCTTACAGGTGATGTCCCGCCATAGTAAATGTAGCATAATTTTGCATTAGATTGTTATATAAGGTGTCTCCCTAATTGGGGGCGATGGTTTTCTCAGTAAACATAGAAGGGTTCTGGTGTTACCCAATCTTCTTCATCAGGGAGGTTGCTCAATATCATGGGTCGATGGTAATCATCTTTATGGATAAAACGACGGACCCTCTGTGGGAGAGTCATTCTTTGAGTCCTGTGAGGAGGAGTATTAATGATATAATCCGTGGTATTTTCAACTTGTATAGGATGTTCTCTATCTGGCATGTATAGTTCTTGCATTGTATAGAGTTGTTTCTTTTTCAGGGTGTCAAGGCGTACATTTAAGGCAGTAATATCTTGTTGTACGTGTAAATCTGTCATTTTAACTCTGTCTCTCCTCCTGGTGCCCGTAATTAAGCGAAGAGCTCTATTCTGGACCCGTTGTAACCGTAGCATGTTGGTCTTTGTTGTTAATGACATTGGGAAAATGGGTATTCGAGTATAGGTCTTATCATCATTTTATACAGATGTTTTTTGACATGTTGAGGGGCTTGATTGAATCGAAAGAGACTGCTAAGACCGGCTTTGGCTATGTTGATCTTTTTAGTTACATGAGATGTTGAGTGGAGCAGCCTGTCTATTTCATATCCCAAGATCTTGTTAGGGTTTCTAATGGCTACAGGTGTACCTCTGATGGAGATACCCCCTTTATCTTTGATTGTTGATGCAAAACATCCTATCGTGCTAAAAAGGACTTTGTCAGGATTAGTCGTAATTCTACATTTCTTTTCCCAATTAGATGTTCGACGAAGTTCAATATTCATTTTTTCTATGACTCTCTCATACTTGTATTTTCCTGTTACCGGAGTTGATGAGACGACATGAATAACATCATCTGCAAATTGCGTCACAATTGCATCATTAAACTCTGGTTGAGGAAGATCATTCACATAAATGTTGAACAGAATTAGACTGAGACAAGAACCTTGTGGGACACCAGCTGTTGGTATAAAAGGCTCTGTCGACCTGCCGTGAAAGGTGGGAATGATTTTTCTTTGAGTTAAGAAATTATATATTAATCTGAGAAAAGTCCAGTTATGGTCTGGTAGGTCAATGAGTTTGTAAATAAGACCATCAGCTATCAAAAGCTTTATGAACATCTCTGGTGGCAATTAGGGCAAGATTGCCCTGATGTTTTAGACTTGCTACAGTATCGAAAATATTTATTGCATGATGGATACCTCTATGGGTTCTAAAGCCAAATTGTTTTTCAGTAAAAAGGTGATTAAATTCCATATAGTAGTTCAGTCTGTTGGAAATGATCTCAAGAACTTTTCCAGTGACTTCAAGTAAAGATATAGGTCTATAGTTCCCAGGCTGGTGGATGTCTTTATTGGGCTTACCAAGAAAGATCATCCTAGCAGTCTTAAAAACCACTGGAAAATGTCCCGAGGCCAAGATGACATTAAAGATATTAACCAAAGACTGTTTACAATTTCTGGGTAGGAACTTTGTTTCATTGTTATTCCAGAGAGACCAGGGGCTCTATTTCGCATTCTTCCAATAACCTGACTCATCTCTAGTAATGTAATAGGTCTAGTAAGCGGGTGGGCGTCTTCAAGAGTTGAAGTATCGATGGAAGGTAGTGGTTGTAGATCATCCAAGTTCTCATCTCTCCATTCATTTACCAACTCATAGTGATTATTGTTAAATTGACGACTGTTATTGTGAGAGAGAATTTTCTCCCATACATCACCCATCAAATTAGCCTGGTCCTGTGGATCGTCAAGTTTAATCTCAACATCATCATCCTCATCAGTGAAGGTATGAACTAGGTAGTTAGGAGCCTTGTGCTTTGCCCCTAAAAGTTGTCGGATCTTACTTCAAAATTTTGCTGGCTCACGTTTATACTGATTAGCTTGAAGAACTAGCAATTTCCCTAAGTCCCGTTTGTGATGACTAATCATGTTAATTAATTCTTGCCTCAATCTGTGCAATGTAGCTACTGGTGGTTGTCGCGTTTGAAGATACCTTCGACATTCTGCTTGATAATTTCTTAAAGCATCTCTAATTTCCCTAGTAGGTTTATATTGTTGATAGATCTTTGTGGAAGCTAATTGGCAAGTTGCATTAGTAGCTTCAATTATTCTATTGTGAAGGGACCTGATAGCGTCATCAACTGCAGTGGAAGGTAGATTTTCCAATGACACAATTTCATCTTCACCCAGATATGCCCTGAAGGGTCAAATCCTAGGGTGTTAAGATTGGGTTTAGGAGTTACAGGTATTCTAAATGGAGAAGTTTGTAGTTGTATTATAACAGGGATATGGTCAGATCCTACATTTCCACCAGGAGATATACGACAGTGAAAGATGTCACAGTCTCTGTTTGTCAGTACTATATCTGGTGTTCCTGGATGAGGTCCAATGTATGATTTAAAGAATGGGCCTTGAAATGACAAGTTTCTAGCTGTCATGATATTAAATAGTTGTTTTCCTTTTAAGTCACCCAGTGGAATACCAACTCCATAGTTGAAGAGGGCAGGGTGATGAGCATTAAAATCTCCCGCTAGAATTGTTGGAATATTTCTGCTTAATATCCTATGTAGAGGAATTGACTCTATATATTGTTGTCTCGGGGGGAAAATATCCAGTTCCTATCACTAGTTGGCCATGAGACGTTGTCATTTCTATTGCAAGAATGTTATCTTCATCAACATGAATATTTTTAAATGCATAGCCTAATTTAACTAAGATGGCTACGCCACTATAGGGTCCTCTCGATTTCTCTACAGTACAGTAACCACGTAATTTAATATGTTGATCAACTCTTGCAGCTGTCTCATTCAAGAGTATAACATCGGGATTGTAATTATGTAGTTCAACTTCAAGGAGGTAACGGTTATTAAAGAAATGTTGAACATTAAGTTGGAAAATTGTAATCCCCATTATTTCTTGCACTTCGCACGTGTACTGCGGTCAGAACGCCTGCAAGTAATGTCATGTTTGGTATCCACACTATCCCTGCTGGACTCGTCAGGGGGAGGAGGGAAGTTCTGAGTAGTTGCTTGTGTATTAAAAGTGTCATCATCTTCACTAGAAATGGTAATATTAACAGACTCATTAGAATCGTTAGAGTCATCATCAGAAAACTGAGGTATGATATTCCCAGTTACAGGAAGCAGAGGCTCGTGAGAGTTAATGGGAGACTGTGGAGGCTCCAAGGGAAAATTTGGTAGGCAAGGTGAATTACCCTGGGAAAGTTCCTGTTCAACATGATCAGCTTCAATAGCGGGAGAGTAGGCACCAATTTCTGGGGCATTGTTATGTTCAGGTGTTGACTCAACGGGTTGAGGGGAGTTGACAACCTGGGTATGCGAGGTGGGTGATCCCTGTATCAGGGATGACTTAGGCTTATTTGTAGATGAAGAGTAGGGTACATACTTCTTGTTATGAGAAGGCTGGGTCATAATAACCTTCACATTTTCTGGGATAGTGATGGGAGTAATCCCATTAGCCATTAACAAATCATTTAAAACCTGAGAGCAGAGTTGAATGTCACCACCTGCTATGTCTTTGGCCATCATATACATTAGTTGCGCTCTCGTCATATCCCCGGCTGTGGATACCTGAGACATAGGAGATGAGACTGAACCTTGTTGTTGCGTTTGTGTATGTTGTAGGTGAGGGTTAGATTGGGGCACTCCAAGAGGGGCTGAATTCCAACATTGGAACCAGTGGTAGAGACCTGAGGAGTCCCACTAGATCCAGGCAGAGCTGGGAAGGAAGTTTGGGACATCGTTGGCGGTGCCTGGGGAGTGGTCTTCTTAGAAGTGGACAGTTTCTTAGCTTCTATAATTTTCTGCATTTCCTTTTCCCTCTCAGGACAGATAGCAGAAACAGCATGATGTTTTCCATTGCAGAGGACACATTTGGGTGTATTTTTATTAGTACAATCTCTATAAGAATGTTGGCCAGAGCAAATGCTGCAAATCTGCGCTTGAGTACTGCATTTGTTGGTGTTATGGCCAAAGGCATAACATTTAAAACATTGTGTCACACTGACAAATCGTTCAAGAGAGATTTGGTCAGGTGTACATCTGGTGCCAAAACATTTGAAGCCATTTTGACACACAAGTTTGGCCTCTTCAGGTGTCTCAAGCATTAACTTTAAGGTTACCTTGTTGTTAGGTTTAGAGAATTTATGTGCTTCGACAACCCTAAATTCAGAATTCTCCATATTAAAGTCCTCAACAATTTCATTCGCTGTGCTATGTCTCATGAAACTGTTAATTCTGGCAACAAACACAGTCCTCTGAGCTTGATAGCTCTCGGGTGCAACTGGGGTATCATGCTTCAGCAGTTGAAGTAACTCTTCTTCCGAAGAGAGGAGAAGTACTGCTCCAGCGTGAGTTAGAAAAACATCCACTGGAGCAACAGCTGAGTTCGAGCAAATACATGCTAGAATTTCTTTCATCGTCTTTTGGTTGCCATCAACACGTAATCTTACTCTTATCCTCGCCATGATGTCTAGGAAGGTACATCTGGCAGAGAAGTTACTTTAACAAAAAGGGTCTTTCCTTAGTGTTATTCTAGCATCCTATTTCAGCTGACTTATGAAGGTCAGCCCCTAAGATAGCCTACCCTCGAGTGGTGAGAGGAAAAGGGCCCAAGGCAAAGATCGGCCGGATTTTAAAAAACCACACGGGCTACCGGATGGTCAAAATGCCTTATGTTAACTCGCCAAAGCGAAGTTGCCGAAAAAGAAGAAGATAGGAAAGTCAGAAGGATAGCAATGTATGTAGTGTGTTAGTGTGTGGGCCAGTGTTGATGTTTGGATGAGGGGAGGAAGGGGAAGGATGGGGGGACGGGGAAGAGAGGGGTGAACAAGCAAGCAAGTCACCGCCTTACCCTCTTGATGGGATGGGGCTCGAAGTGACTGCAAGCAAGTTTCCTCTCAGCTCTGGTGAAGAATTACTCAGGATAACCCAAGAAAAATCTCGAGTAACAGTGTTCAGAGTTGCTCAGCTGAAGAGCAGGAACGACGACGTCTTCTCTCCACGGTGGCTGGGCTGCTTCCTGTCTGTGTCTGTCTATAAATACTTCATTAACACTAACATATTCTATCAGAACTTTGTGGCACGGTTCCTGGACCCATTATGTGTCTCTGTAATCTTTTGACTGCCGCCTAAAGGATGGGTACTGGGTCCATAATATAGATATTAAACTGTGTACAGTAAATGTCCTGAACTGTAAATAAGCGACCTTTTACTCAGTTTGGAGGTATCACCATTTACAACTGGAAGGAGAAAATGCTTAACGTTAATGACGGTTCTGAAAAGGGTAAAGGAAAGACTCGAAACACTGACAATCTTACATGAAGACATTAATCGATGGTATAGTCGAATGGAAATAAACCACAGCACGGGCGGGGTAAGAACCCGCGATCAGAGAGTCTTAAAACTCCAGACCGACGCGGATGACCAGATATCTTAGTGGGATATTTTAGTTACAGAGGTAGTATATATTTAGGGCACGTGAGAGGCTTAGGGAATAATTGAAAGGTATGAAGAAAATATTGAGAGGTGCGTGACTGAGCATTCAGTAGGAATACTATAGATCGAGGTGAGAATGAATGGTCTTTGGAATTTGACTCTCTAATCTGAGTGTGAACTTGGTAAAAACAATAAAGAGATTTATTAAAACAGTCAAGTTATATTTGAGTTTTACAAGTTAGACATAGATAGCTCTTGAACATGTAAACTCAGATAATATTTCCAATAATATTGCTGCAAAACTGCCGACAAGTGTGAAAAATGTCAATACACGAACTCCAATATAATGTATTGTTTGTATATATATTCCCAAAGATAATTTTCTTTAATTGTCGAATACCTCAACCTTCTTTTTCTGTATGAAAACAAAGTGAAGATATTCAACAGATGTATATTGTATCTTGACAAAGTATAAATATTCCCCCGTGTTTTTTTTTTTTTTTTTATTAATATGCTTGACGGTAACAATAAAATTCTAGAAATATTTGAAGCAAATTGTTTAGTTCGGAAATAGAGGTTTCCAAATATTATACATTAGACACATTTTCTTAGGAAATGTTATCCCCTGCTATTATGTCAGTAAATAAAAAAAAATATACAACTATACAAATCGATTGTTGCCTATGATGTTACATAAATCACGGTACGGGTGGGACACGAACTCACGGCAAGGGCGTCGTAAAACTCCAGGTCTTTGGATTATTTGCAATCGTATTATTACGATTTGGTGAGTTATAATATTACATTTTCGTGTGTGAACCATAGCTCCCTGGTTCCATGCCTTCGTTTCCGTATCTCGTGACTAAATATTCAGTGTAATTGCGTGGATTTACAAAAAAATTTAATCAAAGTATTTACATGACAGACAGACACACGTTGTAATGCGTTGTCGTAGTGGAACAGGCGTTCCGATCTAAGTTTAATCTACTGTTTCTCCGAACATAGAAGGTCGCATCCTTTGATGTCGTCGCTTATATTCTATGATTTTTTTATTCGTTTATTCTTAACTTGTATGATTTTAGTTGTTGAAAAGAGAATGAAGATAGGATTTTCCTTAAATTTGTGTGGACTGGGAGAGTGACAATGGAAAACTCCCATAACAGTAATTTCACAGGTAACTGGATGAGGCTCGTCATCTGTTTGTTTATAAAGAGTTTTTGCAGCTCCCAGGATATGTTAATTGAATATGCAATAACGAGTCAATCATGGCAGATGTATGAGCTCAAGTACTTACAAACGAATAATGAAAACCTCAGAACCTGGTGATGTTAGGATGGTGCCAGTAGTGCGGTAAAATTACCTATTGGTCTTTAAATCGAAATGGAAAGATATTCGGTGATTACTAACAAGTTATGTGGGTTAGTTATTACCCTTAACTACCTTGTTTGTGACAGTTATGGGCTTATCTGTCCTTTCCATCTTTACTTTCCCTGACATCATGGAGCCTTGAGCTGGTGCCTGCCACCTCTTCTGGCTGGACTGTGTCCCTGGACACTTACTGAGTCTACCTGAAAGTTGTTTCGGGGGTCAATGCCCCCGCGCCCCGGTCCTCGACGAGACCCCCCGGTATATCAGGGCCTGATCAACCAGGCGGTTATGGCTGGCCACACGCAATCCAACGTACGACCCACAACCCAGCTGATCGAACAGTGACTCTACGTATCTGTCCAGTTCCCTCTTGAAGACGTAAGGGTTATGGATCCCTTATGAATGATGGGAGGCTGGTGAACAGTATTGGGCCCCAAACACTTACTGTGTTTTCTTTTAGTGTTATCAAGGCACCTCTGCTTTTCACTAAGGGTACGTTGAACCGTCTGCGAATGTTTTGCTTTCGCAAGGAATCACTTCTGTTCGCATATCTAGAACCAGCCCCTCTAGGATTTTCCAGGTGTACATTATGAGGCATGTTTCTCGCATGCGTTCCAGGGAGTACAGGTCAAGGACTTTAAACATTCTCAGTAATTAAAATGCTTGACTAATATGATCAGTGAAGGTTCTCTGTACGTTTCTTACACCTGCAGTTTCGCTCGCCTTGAAAGAGACTGTCAGGGAGCAGCAGTATTCCAGCCTAGAGAGAATAAGTGACTTATAAAGGATCATCACTGGCATGGCAACTCTTGTTATGAAAGTTCTCATTTTCCATCATGCAATTCTCCTCACAGATATGATAGTGACATTGTGACACTCTTTTCAAGACTTAGGGACTGATCACCTTAAAACTACGTCTTTGAGGGTGGTGGACTGATTACATCGTTTTTACATCTGCTTCTACTGCCGCGGTGGCCCGTGGCCTGGTGGCAAGAGCTCTCGCTTCACACGCTGAGGGTCCGGGTCCAATTCCCGGCAAGGGTAGAAACATTAAATGCGTTTCCTTACACCGGTTGTCCATGTTCACATCAGCCGATTAACACCCTGGGTGTTAGTGGACTGGTGTGGGTCGCATCCTGGGACAAAACTGACCTAATATACCTGAAACATTTTGCATAACAAGAGGTTTTCTATATAGTAGCATGTCATTTTTTGAACATAAGAACATAAGAATGGAGGAACACTGCAGAAGGCCTACTGGCCCATGCGAGGCAGGTCCTTATCAAACCGACCGAATTAACTCCCGTACCCAATGGCACCAATCAAACCCACTCATATATTTGTCCAATCTCTTCTTAAAGCTACCCAAGGTCCTAGCCTCTATCACCCCACTGGGAAGACTGTTCCACGCATCTACAACTGTTAGAAAACCAATACTTACCTATGTCCTTGATGTCAGATATGGTCTGTATACCTTGTACGTGTACTTGCAATAATAAGGATATTATTATTATTATTATTATTATTATTATTATTATTGTTGTCGGGGCGAAACGTTTCGGAATAAAGATGCCTAACTTTTGCACATGTGTTTTAATTAACAAAGTGCAATGAAGGAGGTAACGAACGGGGTGATGATCGAGGTGATGAACGGGGTGATGAACGGGGTGATGAACGGGGTGATGAACGGGGTGATGAACGGGGTGATGAACGGGGTGATGAATGGGGTGATGAACGGGGTGATGAACGGGGTGATGAACGGGGTGATGAACGGGGTGATGAACGGGGCGATGAACGGGGTAATAAATGGGAAGTGTGAGACGACGCATTCAGACAGTTCGTGGTCTGCATACTGCAGCTGCCAGCTATCATAAACAGTATATAGTAAACTTCCGACATGGCAAAGAAATTACTAACCAATTTATTGAGTCATAGTGGTTAAACAGGTCGACCATAGAAGAGAGTGAGCCGTATTGCAAAGAAATTAAAGAAAATATGATAAAGAAAATACATTGAAGAAAATTATGAGCAGACAACTGTAACTGAAGTAGTTAATAATAATAATAATAATAATAATAATAATAATAATAATAATATCTTTATTTACTACAAGTACATGTACAAGTAAATTAGACACATGTGCAACTCTTGGGTATCTTTATTGTGTCTAATTTATCAATATGTCGGTTCTCTGAACCATTTATCTACATACATGTACAAGGTATACAGACCATAGCTGACATCACTGACATACTACTATATAGAAAGCCGCTTGTTATGCTGTGCATGTCGGGAAAATTAGGTCAGTGTCCCAGGATGCGACCCACACCAGTCGACTAACACACAGGTACCCATTTTACTGATGGGGAACATAGACAACAGGTGGAAAGAAACACGTCCAATGTTTCTACTCTGGCTGGGAATCGAACCCAGGCCCTCGCCGTGTGAAGCGAGAACGTTAACCACCAGGCCACCAGACTATGGCCCTAAAAACAGTAACACTGTAAAGATTATGGGAAAAAAAATGAAGGCACATGTTAGAAATCATGTGAACATTGATACACTAGCTGGAACATCTGATGTTGCTTCATTATAAATACAGCTGGAAACGTTCTCAGTGTCACAGTAATACATACGATGATACAGAAGACAAGAGAGTAATTTCAGCCGCAGCTAAAATTATTAGAAATGATATCAAGGATATTACAATGAGTCCTGTCACTACACTTCAGCTGAACATATTAGTAATGTTGCAAATAATGTTACTACTTCCCAGCTTTCAGCCAGTTAAATATGCAGTCTTTCCTAACCTCTATATTTACCTAGATAAGTTTGCTGTTTTTTTAGCTGCGCGCAATTATCCACCTCAGTACTTTGTAAGTTGACGTGATCGATTTCCGTAGTATTTACAGTTAATTCCACGATTTCCGTAGTACTTAGAGTTAATTCCTCGCTCTAGTATTGGTTCCTCGTGTAATCCCTCTCAAACACTCGACCAATGATCCTTTTTTTGATGAATCGTCTTTCTCTCACCTTGTTTACATCCTGAAGAATTTACAAAGTCGTCGTTGAGCTTCCTCTTGTTCAGCGCTCTACCAGATATTCGCCCATTTCGCTATTATTCGCAATTTTTGGTTCTCATTTTTCTTTCCAACCATGTGGCGAATCTTGGTAGATTTCTAGTCTTGGTTTCACGGTAATGAATAGCGTTTTCAAGGCTACCTCCACCATGCTAGTGACGGATATGATGGGGAGAAAACAGGCAAGAGGAACATGAATTGAAGAGGAATGGGGAGAAGAGAAGATGGAGGGTACGAGAACAAGGTGTTGTGCAATGGAGGAGAAAGAGGAGGGGGAGAGAAGAATCAGTGGGCGGGAGTTGAAGGCGAAGAAAAATCTATGCAAATTTGTGTCGTTCCGATTCCCTGATGACTTTTATGTTTATTCAGCGAGTGTGTCCCAGTGTCTGTGGTAGCAGCAGCCTGGGTTCTGGTGGTAGCAGCAGCCTGGGTTCTGGTGGTAGCAGCAGCCTGGGCTCTGGTGGTAGCAGCAGCCTGGGTTCTGGTGGTAGCAGCAGCCTGGGTTCTGGTGGTAGCAGCAGCCTGGGTTCTGTTGGTAGCAGCAGCCTGGGTTCTGGTGGTAGCAGCAGCCTGGGTTCTGGTGGTAGCAGCAGCCTGGGTTCTGGTGGTAACAGCAGCCTGGGTTCTGGTGGTAGCAGCAGCAACCTGGGTCCTGGTGTTAGCAGCAGCCTGGGTCCTGGTGGTAGCAGCAGCAGCCTGGGTCCAGGTGGTAGCAGCAGCAGCCTGGGTCCAGGTGGTAGCAGCAGCAGCCTGGGTCCTGGTGTCAGCAGCAGCCTGGGTCCTGGTGGTAGCATCATCAGCCTGGGTCCTGGTGGTAGCATCATCAGCCTGGGTCCTGGTGTCAGCAGCAGCCTGGGTCCTGGTGTCAGCAGCAGCCTGGGTTCTGGTGGTAGCAGCAGCCTGGGTTCTGGTGGTAGCAGCAGCCTGGGTTCTGGTGGTAACAGCAGCCTGGGTTCTGGTGATAGCAGCAGCAACCTGGGTCCTGGTGTTAGCAGCAGCCTGGGTCCTGGTGGTAGCAGCAGCAGCCTGGGTCCAGGTGGTAGCAGCAGCAGCCTGGGTCCAGGTGGTAGCAGCAGCAGCCTGGGTCCTGGTGTCAGCAGCAGCCTGGGTCCTGGTGGTAGCATCATCAGCCTGGGTCCTGGTGGTAGCATCATCAGCCTGGGTCCTGGTGTCAGCAGCAGCCTGGGTCCTGGTGGTATCATCAGCCTGGGTCCTGGTGTCAGCAGCAGCCTGGGTCCTGGTGGTAGCATCATCAGCCTGGGTCCTGGTGTCAGCAGCAGCCTGGGTCCTGGTGGTAGCAGAGGCTCAGAGCAAGATATCAGCAGTCTTTCACCCACCAACTTACTCAAACACTCAAGCGCTATTCCTTCACTATAAAACATGTTTTGCAATTGAGTTCACTAACTCCAAAATTCCTTGAGGTTGAGGAGAGTTGATATATGAGAAGGAAAGGAAGTGGTGGAGTGGGAAGGAAAGGAAGTGGTGGAGTGGGAGGGAAAGAAAGTGGTGGAGTGGGAAGAGAAGGATAAGGTGTTCCTGCAATGGGAGGGAGAAAGGGAGAGGGAAAGCGACGGTTGCAATGTGGGGATGGGGGAAACATAGGAAAGAGGGAAGCAGTGTCGCAAGGCAAAGATGGAAAGGGTCTTTCTGTAAGGTGAAGAGGAAGAGGGGGGAAAGATAACTCCCATAAGATGGGAGCTGAGTGCTGCTTCACGGGTGATGGGGAAGGATCCAAGGAAGAGTCAGGCTGCAATGGGGAAGGAGAAGGAGCCGTTGCAACATTATTTAACCTGCACAAATCTCAAGTATTAAGATGCTGGCAAGGCTGCAGGAACGCACTGCAGAAAATATCCTAAATACCAACAGATGCTGTGTGAGGGATTCTTCCACCGGTGAATTCCTGGTCTGGGCCCTAGAAAATTTATTGCATATTTTAGGGAGGTATTTTCGTTGTGTGTGTGACGAGACAATGTTTTCTGAGAAGGTTCAAGGCCAAGTACAAGGTCACGTTTAAGGCACAACGTCACGTATAAGGTACAATCTCAAGTATTTATAAGGTATAAGGTCACGTATAAGGTGCAATAGTCATGTATATGGTACTAGATCATGTATAATTTGCAAAATCATGTATAAGATCAGCCAAGTATATATGAGCTACTGCAGTATGGTGTGATTCACTAAATGCGTAGATAATAAAATCTCAACACTGGTCTTAGTAAAATAAAACATAGTCGCTTGATAAGAGGAAAGTCATACGGAATTGTCTTGGGTAGTGCCTTTTAAACCTCATGCAGGTAATTGTCTTGGGTAGTGTCTTGTAAATCTCATGCAGGTAATTGTCTTGGGTAGTGTCTTGTAAATCTCATGCAGGTAATTGTCTTGGGTAGTGTCTTGTAAATCTCATGCAGGTAATTGTCTTGGGTAGTGTCTTGTAAATCTCATGCAGGTAATTGTCTTGGGTAGTGCCTTTAAACCTCATGCAGGTAATTGTCTTGGGTAGTGTCTTGTAAATCTCATGCAGGTAATTGTCGTGGGTAGTGCCTTTTAAACCTCATGAAGGTAATTGTCTTGGGTAGTGCCTTTTAAACCTCATGCAGGTAATTGTCTTGGGTAGTGTCTTGTAAATCTCATGCAGGTAATTGTCTTGGGTAGTGTCTTGTAAATTTCATGCAGGTAATTTTCTTGGGTAGTGCCTTGTAAATCTCATGCAGGTAATTGTCTTGGGTAGTGCCTTTTAAACCTCATGCAGGTAATTGTCTTGGGTAGTGTCTTGTAAATCTCATGCAGGTAATTGTCTTGGGTAGTGTCTTGTAAATCTCATGCAGGTAATTGTCTTGGGTAGTGTCTTGTAAACCTCATGCAGGTAATTGTCTTGGGTAGTGTCTTGTAAACCTCATGCAGGTAATTGTCTTGGGTAGTGTCTTGTAAATCTCATGCAGGTAATTGTCTTGGGTAGTGTCTTGTAAATCTCATGCAGGTAATTGTCTTGGGTAGTGTCTTGTAAATCTCATGCAGGTAATTGTCTTGGGTAGTGTCTTGTAAACCTCATGCAGGTAATTGTCTTGGGTAGTGTCTTGTAAACCTCATGCAGGTAATTGTCTTGGGTAGTGTCTTGTAAACCTCATGTAGGTAATTGTCTTGGGTAGTGTCTTGTAAATCTCATGCAGGTAATTGTCTTGGGTAGTGTCTTGTAAATCTCATGCAGGTAATTGTCTTGGGTAGTGTCTTGTAAACCTCATGCAGGTAATTGTCTTGGGTAGTGTCTTGTAAATCTCATGCAGGTAATTGTCTTGGGTAGTGTCTTGTAAATCTCATGCAGGTAATTGTCTTGGGTAGTGTCTTGTAAACCTCATGCAGGTAATTGTCTTGGGTAGTGTCTTGTAAATCTCATGCAGGTAATTGTCTTGGGTAGTGTCTTGTAAATCTCATGCAGGTAATTGTCTTGGGTAGTGTCTTGTAAACCTCATGCAGGTAATTGTCTTGGGTAGTGTCTTGTAAATCTCATGCAGGTAATTGTCTTGGGTAGTGTCTTGTAAATCTCATGCAGGTAATTGTCTTGGGTAGTGTCTTGTAAACCTCATGCAGGTAATTGTCTTGGGTAGTGTCTTGTAAATCTCATGCAGGTAATTGTCTTGGATAGTGTCTTGTAAACCTCATGCAGGTAATTGTCTTGGGTAGTGTCTTGTAAATCTCATGCAGGTAATTGTCTTGGGTAGTGTCTTGTAAATCTCATGCAGGTAATTGTCTTGGGTAGTGTCTTGTAAACCTCATGCAGGTAATTGTCTTGGGTAGTGTCTTGTAAATCTCATGCAGGTAATTGTCTTGGGTAGTGTCTTGTAAATCTCATGCAGGTAATTGTCTTGGGTAGTGTCTTGTAAACCTCATGCAGGTAATTGTCTTGGGTAGTGTCTTGTAAATCTCATGCAGGTAATTGTCTTGGGTAGTGTCTTGTAAATCTCATGCAGGTAATTGTCTTGGGTAGTGTCTTGTAAATCTCATGCAGGTAATTGTCTTGGGTAGTGTCTTGTAAATCTCATGCAGGTAATTGTCTTGGGTAGTGTCTTGTAAATCTCATGCAGGTAATTGTCTTGGGTAGTGCCTTGTAAATCTCATGCAGGTAATTGTCTTGGGTAGTGCCTTGTAAACCTCATGCAGCTAATTTGCTTACATAAAAATATTCACATAATCAAACGGATAATATGTGTAAAACGAGAGTAATGGTAAATCATACATATAATGCATGGAAAATTAGACAAGTTAATCACACAAAATTTAGCTAATATGGGGTCCTTGATTTTTCTATCAATACTATCTTGATGGAAAAATCAAGGACCCCATATTTTTGGGGTTATTCTAGGACAATATCATTCATTTAGAGACTATATAATATTTTAAATTATATATGTTGAGGGTATTTTTGCCCGTGTGCTCTGAGTTAGCCAATTTCTTTGATTTTTTTCCCTTGGCTGGGCTTCCTGGAGTTATCCAGCTTTTCCATAATAGCTGGGAGCTCTTTTGAGCCTCCTGGATCTCAGAGATTTTCTTTGCCTAAATCTTTGTGACTCTTGGTAAAGATTTCTCTCTCTCATTTTTACTCTCTTCATCAAGCTGTTCCTTTTTCTTCTTCCCGCCACCTCTTTCCAACACAGACTTCCTACCTAACCTAACACCTTCTCCCACTTCCCTGTGAAGAGTCACTATCTTTCCAGTACACAAGTAACCCGCACGTAGGAGACAAACTTATGGCGATGTTTCGGTCCGACTTGTACCGTAAACTAGTAAGACTTCGTGCGGGTTATTTGTCTATTGTTCCAGTCACTGTGTTGCGCATTTTTTTTTACTTTATATTTCCAATAGCTTGTGCTATTTTTTCCCATTCTTCTTGGAATGCGAGAGCAGAATGCTTTAAGCTTCATCGCAACTCAGTTATCATTGCAGGTTTAATGATGCCTATGCCCAGCTAAGCCCAGTGTTTTCTACGTCGTATTTAGTCGAGAGATTTCATGAGCGGACTTTGATTTCAGGTTCAGGTCTTGCGTGACAGGAATTACTAGCCTCGCAAAGTCTTGTGGAGGTTGAGTGTGTTTACACTCGCTTCCATACCCGACTCTGATGATTTTTGCTATATTTATCAATTGTCTCTTAATTCGATGGTAAAGCTTTCGGTTCACAAAATAATTATCAGAGATCGAAACCTAGAATACGCGAGTTAGTAAATTGTTGTGGGCCGCATCCGTATAAATATCACATGTTTTTTCTAGGATTATCGTGGATTATTGATCCTATGGGGAATAATCAGAATAATCAGAATAGTGAAACCCAGGTGTTTGAAATGTATTGAGGCCTGGTCACAGACCGGGCCGCGGGGGCGTTGACCCCCGAAACTCTCTCCAGGTAAACTCCAGGTCCTAGGTGGTGTTCGAACTGCGAAAATTTCGATGTCCGAAACAGTATTTCCCAGAATTTAATTATCAGTCACACACTGGAGGATGATGAACTGACTCTGTAAAAGTCTCTGAGAGTTAGGTAAGTGTCAGAGGTCACTTTAGAGCAGTTTTGAAACAAGGCTGTCGTGTAAAGCGTTTTACAACTGAAATTTAAACAAGTCAGTGCATTCAGACTCCAGAAAAACGTTCAAAGACCGGGTCATATTCTTCTGAACAAAATTGCTCGCACTCAGTTTTCTTTGAGGTCCGGTACGTTCGAGCAACGAGGTTCCACTGTATCTTACAAGGATATTTAGTAACGTCCTCATGAATATTGTATTAAGAATCCTTCAAGGGCATTGTGGACATTTTTGTGCAAGCGTCTAGCACGGATTGCAGCATATACTGTGACAAGAATCATTAAATAATACTGTCCCTTCCACCATGATACAATATATGCAGCTGGTGGTAATATGAAGGCTCTCTGGCCACAGGTTTCGTAATCTCCTCTTCTCTTGAGAGCGCTTCCGGGATACTCTGAAGTAGAGGACTGTAACACAGCATGGTACAGTGCTAATATGAAGCTAATTCACTGAGCTTGTGGACTTGACGCTGTTACACTCAGCCAGTGTTATAAACACTGACGTTATACAGACTGAGCACTTAAAGAGTATACAGAGATTTTTCCTGTCACTGTCTGGATGGCTCTGTCTATTTTGCTGCCCATTAAATATTAGTAGTTTTTATAGAGGTTAAAGAAATGTGGGAAATACATTTTTTTAGTAATTATATACCTAAAAATTTATTTCATGAAGTTGGAAGAAACGAAGAGGTTGGGATAGAAAGGAAGGGGCCGTAGGTTGTGATGAAGTGAGAAAGAGACAGAGGAAAGGCTAAAATGGTGATAGAAGAAAGAGAAAAACGATAGGGTAAGATTTATTAATTTTATTTGCGAAGTGGTACAGTCATTCGATTTTTCATGATTTTAAACTTAAAGTTACCAACTTTATAAGCTTGCTATATATATTTTCAACTTGCAGTTATCGCCAATAGAGATATGTTAAACAATTGTTAGTTCCCATTAAACATATCATACATACAATAATATGCATTCTGGGTTCATGGCAATAAATCCCACAAAATGTAGGCAAAATCGGTAGTATTCCCTAAATTTGCGGTGAGAAAAAGTATTAGGCATTCTAATTTAGGTGCGTACACAGAAGAGAAGCCTGGGGGTCATATATCTCTTACCCACTTCTGTGCTAAGAAATCGGAATATTAGGTCAGGTTAGGTTAGGTAAGATTTAGGTAAGGCGGGTGTTAGTCACATGATGACCTGCCAGGTAATCTGACAGAGGTCTGCCGCTGGCTTACCGGTCCACCCCTTTAAAAACTATGGCTGTGATTATAACCAGTTTATGTGAATCGGGAGTGTGGGAAAACTCCAGGTGAGGAGAGCAAGTGTAAGATCAATTATATAAATCCAGGAGGCTCGAGGGGCTTCATATTCAAATTCTAAGTGCATTTGTTTTGTATTTGTTGAAAATTCTGCGTCGTATCAAGATTCAACAATGGATGTTATCACTGCTACGTTTAGTTCAACTGCATGAACTGTTGCTGTTACTAAGACTAAATGAACACTACTAATGCTAAAGGAACTTCCAATTGTGATAATTGTGATAATTGTGATAATTCAGCTCATTCCAGGAAAGCGTCCGTACTGGACTTCGACTTGCTTGACAGAGCAATCAATTTAAAGCTTACATATAAAAAATCCTTTGATTTTAAGTAACCTTTGTGGGTTTATCGCTTAGTTTTCATTATAATAATAACGATTTTAAGATCGTAATCACCGAATTTAACTGTTAAGTCGCATCACACAGGCAACACATCTAAGATCGAGAGAAATTTTGGAAAGTAATAACAGGAACTATTAAACTAAGTCTCTCTCTCGCCGTCCAAGTACTACTATCCTCTTACATGAGGGAAAATAAAGCGCCTAATGAAGATTTTTTTAATCTTATTGGATTGTGTCTGCAATAAGTATGTTGTTGTGAATGAAGATAATAATAGAGGTAAACTGAATGTGTGGTGGAATGCACGATATAAATCAGGGAAAAAAATACATGTTCAGATGGTGTGGTCATGCAGAAGGACTGAAGCAAAATGGAGTTATAAGGTAGTTTATAAATCTGTAATGAAATGAAGGAATACAGGGGAAAAAAGACGTATGACGGCCAACCACATATTCTACATCGTAGCTATTTGCTGAATACTTACTATAGTTTATTAAATAAAAGGTCGCGGTACTGTTGCTGTAACAAGATCTAAATAACTTACACTTATGAGGCTGAAATTTATGACGATGTTTCGGTCAGATTTAGACTACTAACAAGTCACTCAGAGAATCGAGATGATGATGATTAACTCTCAGGTAAGGAGAGAGAGGAAGCGGGAACAGGCGAAGAACAACGCCGGAGAGGAATGTCTTCAGTCATAGAAACAGAGCCAGGGCTTAAGAGGCATCCCATTATCTATAACAGCAACCTGCACAGGCAAACCTGTCGGCAAATGAAGCCCAGAACTAGACCATCTCTAGATGGGTGGTTGACACTAAAAGAAAAGTGGCATCAGAAAAAGTGGGCACCAGAACCCGGTGGTCCTTAATTAAGAACTGACCAGGATACCTGGTTGAAATTATTCCACTTCTAAATCAACAGAACGGGTCTGTATCTATTAGCAATCAAGAAAAAGTTGATATGTTTGTTGACCACTTGACTGCCAAGATGCAAGTCCCAGATCCAATTAAGTAATCTTCTTTGCAAGTGCGAAAGTTGTCACATGTCACAATCAAACAGGATGAAGTATATCTTTTCTTTAAATCTCTGGATCAAGAAAAGGGTGTGGAGCGGGGTAAGGTGAACTCAAGATGTGTAGGCCAACTAACATCACCTCTGTCTCACATCTATGAGTACTGTCTAGCATAGTGTAAATGGTCTTTGGAAAGAGGTTAAGGTAATCCCTCTTCACAAAAAGTAGAGTAACTACATAGACCAGTGCCACTCCTGTCAATCGCTGGCAAAATTCTTGAGACAATAATCTCACTCCAAATAGATTTATTTTACTACATCTCTCTTCGTTGTCGCCGTCTTTATGATTTCAGTAAAGGTTGCTCTTCAGTTGATCACCTGTCAAACCTCACCACTATGTGGCACCAGTCGCTGGATGAATCCAGGATCATTGGACATAGCTAGCGCTTTCGACTAAGTATGGCACCAGACTCTTGGCAAAGCTGCAAGCACTAGGATTCTATCCTTAGTGATTACCTCAAGGTAGATCTCTAAGAACAGTTTTCAGTTGGACAGTCAACAAGACACTCGGTGCCAGTGTTTCACAAGGAAGCACGCTTGATCCATTATTATGGAATGTCTACTTCAATGATTTTCAACTCATCCTAGAAACTCAAGCCTGGGCAGATAACTGTACCATAACATTTGCTTATCCAAGAGAGGAAATATCAACTGCACTCAGGTACATTAATTACTAGGTATGTCAACCTGGGAAAGACCATGACGACTGACGTCATTTGCTTCTCAGAAAACACAAATATTGATGGTCTCTAGGCAGCATGATATTAATACCGAAGTAGTAAAATTAAATGGAAGAGTGTTAGGACCCCGGGATGAAGTGAATATTCTAGGGCTGAACTTTGATTCTAAAAATGTCTATGAAGAATCACATGGTAAATGTTGCAAGCAAGGCACCAAAGAAGCAGTTAAATATATCTCATACCTCCTCAGCAGTAAAGGCAAGACGATTTATCCCTGAAGGAGAACTACAACTGCATTTCGAGAGACAATAGCGGTAAGCCACATCTGCAAGTTGGTTCCCTCTTTGTAGTCTCTGTTAGTAACCAGGACTTCAACAAATATCTGGCAATTTTGAATTTTTATCTCTCAGCATACAAAACTCTCAGCAATATGTGTGTGTGCACTTTGAAACATGAAAGGAGACAGACTGACGGTTCTGTCATTTAGTGATTAAACACAAACACAAAACGTTTTAAATAAAAGGGGATCAAAGACATGACAAATGATGCACTAGACAGATGAGGCTCCGTAAAACACGATTACTAGTAATCCTTTGTATGTTAAATTGAATTGTCAATAACAGCCAAGTCTCGACAGCAACAAACGTCACTCCACTATTTAATGTCCTTTTTTTTTTTCCTTTCTTTCATTTTCGGAACCTGCAGTTGCTGGGGTTGAATTTCATTGGCAAACTGCCTGACCATCCCAACAGCTTGTCCAGGAAATAAATGCTTTAGCCTTTCTCATGTCATCTCCATATTACGTTCCTCTCATTTCCTTCACGTTAATCAACAGAGATGAATTAGACACATGTGTAACACTGTCTTTAATGAGGAAACGTTTCGCCACACAGACCGTGAACCGATTGTGTTCTCTAAATGTTCAATTAGTCTGTCTCTAATGGCCTTTGCCAATAATTTTACAACATTTGTATATAAATCAAGCAGATAGTTTCTACACGGTCACCATTATACAAACACTGACACACAGTGTGTCAACTATGGCTGTCAATTCATCTTTTGCAGTGAAATCTTAAAAAAAAAAAAATCCATAAGAGATAGCATAAATTTTATCACTTTTTCTAAATATGTAGAGCTATCTCACCAGGTACTATTTCTTTTTCTTATCAACATTCAGTAGTGACATATTTACTTACAGGTATTTCAGTCTCCTCCGTATTAGCTAATTTAAAGACTACCTTCTTTTCCTAACACTCTGAAGCTTTCCATTTAATATCTCTCACGTTTCTGTCGACCTTCATTCATTGTATACTATTTTGAATATTTAGTTTTCTTTTTAGAAACCTGTTCTTATTTCTTCCTGTGTGTGTGTGTGTGTGTGTGTGTGTGTCCGCCGTGAGCACGCGAGTGTGCTTGAGCAAGTGTGCGTGCAGACGCACTTGCCTAAAACTATTTCTTGCCGCATTACTCGAGGAACAAGGCAGAAACAGCACTAATGAAGCATTCAGTCAGTACCAGGACCTCCACTACACCTTCTCCTCTTCACTGCTTTCCCTGACTCATGCAACTTCCTTGCATAAACACAAATACTAGTTATATTAGTTATTTTTACATACTTTTAGCATTCTATGAAAGATCAAGGCGGTGGATAGGTTTCTCTCTCTCTCTCCCCACCCCCTCTCTCACTTTCTCATTCTCTCTCTCTCATTCTCTCCCTCTCCGGGCATGGCTTTACTCCTCGACGCCTTGAAGCCAACTACTAATCCCTTTGAACTGCTTCATCTCGTACGACGAGCAAATTATGTTTTACCGGAGGCGATTTTCAACGATCACGACGAAAATATATAAATGACCTCATATGAGAGAGAGAGAGAGAGAGAGAGAGAGAGAGAGAGAGAGAGAGAGAGAGAGAGAGAGAGAGACAGACAGACAGAGAAAACGAAAGAGAATGGGAGAGAAAATGAGATTATCTTCCTTCTTTCACGCAGGCTCTCTTCCACCTTCGTAACGTGATTCGAAAAGAAAAAACATTCGCCATCACTCATGCAATAACTGTCTCATCTAAAGCTCGCAAACATCACATCTCAAATGTTACTTTGAACTGCAATATCACAAACACTCCTTCAGAGTGCAGACATTGTACGTTAACAGAGAAAAAGAGACATAAGAGAGAGAAAGAATGGTAGAGTAGTTCTTGGTGGTACAGAGTCAATAAGACATTCAGTCGGTGCCAGTGTTCCACAGGGAAGTGTTCTTGTGTCATTGTTCTGAAATGTCTACTTCAATGACCTTCCCCTCATCACAGAAGCTCATGCCAACACAGATGTCCATACTTTGACGTTTACTTATACTTATCCAAGAGAGGCAATGTCAGCTGCGGTCAGGTACATCAATCACCAGCGTAATGCTGTATCAGCCTGAGAACGATGGTAGGTTATATTTGTTTCTGATAAAACACAAATGATTACGGTCTGCATACCATGATGGTAATGCTGGAGCAGTGGTAAGAATGAACAGAAGAGTTCTGTAACCCAGAGATGAGGTGGATATCCTAAGAGTGAAACTTGATTCAAAAACTATCTATGAAGAATCACGTAGTAAATCTTGCAAGTAAGATGGTCAAGAAGCTAATAGAACTAAGGTGTATAATGTACTTACTTGACAAGAAAGGCTACGATGCTCTGCCTGAGGCACACGTGCACTCACAATTTGAGAATGTTCCACTTTCTTGGATTACCTCCCCCCCCTACAACTTTCGACTAAGTATGGCACCAGACTCTTGGCAAAGCTGCAAGCACTAGGATTCTATCCTTAGTGATTACCTCAAGGTAGATCTCTAAGAACAGTTTTCAGTTGGACAGTCAACAAGACACTCGGTGCCAGTGTTTCACAAGGAAGCACGCTTGATCCATTATTATGGAATGTCTACTTCAATGATTTTCAACTCATCCTAGAAACTCAAGCCTGGGCAGATAACTGTACCATAACATTTGCTTATCCAAGAGAGGAAATATCAACTGCACTCAGGTACATTAATTACTAGGTATGTCAACCTGGGAAAGACCATGACGACTGACGTCATTTGCTTCTCAGAAAACACAAATATTGATGGTCTCTAGGCAGCATGATATTAATACCGAAGTAGTAAAATTAAATGGAAGAGTGTTAGGACCCCGGGATGAAGTGAATATTCTAGGGCTGAACTTTGATTCTAAAAATGTCTATGAAGAATCACATGGTAAATGTTGCAAGCAAGGCACCAAAGAAGCAGTTAAATATATCTCATACCTCCTCAGCAGTAAAGGCAAGACGATTTATCCCTGAAGGAGAACTACAACTGCATTTCGAGAGACAATAGCGGTAAGCCACATCTGCAAGTTGGTTCCCTCTTTGTAGTCTCTGTTAGTAACCAGGACTTCAACAAATATCTGGCAATTTTGAATTTTTATCTCTCAGCATACAAAACTCTCAGCAATATGTGTGTGTGCACTTTGAAACATGAAAGGAGACAGACTGACGGTTCTGTCATTTAGTGATTAAACACAAACACAAAACGTTTTAAATAAAAGGGGATCAAAGACATGACAAATGATGCACTAGACAGATGAGGCTCCGTAAAACACGATTACTAGTAATCCTTTGTATGTTAAATTGAATTGTCAATAACAGCCAAGTCTCGACAGCAACAAACGTCACTCCACTATTTAATGTCCTTTTTTTTTTTCCTTTCTTTCATTTTCGGAACCTGCAGTTGCTGGGGTTGAATTTCATTGGCAAACTGCCTGACCATCCCAACAGCTTGTCCAGGAAATAAATGCTTTAGCCTTTCTCATGTCATCTCCATATTACGTTCCTCTCATTTCCTTCACGTTAATCAACAGAGATGAATTAGACACATGTGTAACACTGTCTTTAATGGGGAAACGTTTCGCCACACAGACCGTGAACCGATTGTGTTCTCTAAATGTTCAATTAGTCTGTCTCTAATGGCCTTTGCCAATAATTTTACAACATTTGTATATAAATCAAGCAGATAGTTTCTACACGGTCACCATTATACAAACACTGACACACAGTGTGTCAACTATGGCTGTCAATTCATCTTTTGCAGTGAAATCTTAAAAAAAAAAAAATCCATAAGAGATAGCATAAATTTTATCACTTTTTCTAAATATGTAGAGCTATCTCACCAGGTACTATTTCTTTTTCTTATCAACATTCAGTAGTGACATATTTACTTACAGGTATTTCAGTCTCCTCCGTATTAGCTAATTTAAAGACTACCTTCTTTTCCTAACACTCTGAAGCTTTCCATTTAATATCTCTCACGTTTCTGTCGACCTTCATTCATTGTATACTATTTTGAATATTTAGTTTTCTTTTTAGAAACCTGTTCTTATTTCTTCCTGTGTGTGTGTGTGTGTGTGTGTGTGTGTGTGTGTGTGTCCGCCGTGAGCACGCGAGTGTGCTTGAGCAAGTGTGCGTGCAGACGCACTTGCCTAAAACTATTTCTTGCCGCATTACTCGAGGAACAAGGCAGAAACAGCACTAATGAAGCATTCAGTCAGTACCAGGACCTCCACTACACCTTCTCCTCTTCACTGCTTTCCCTGACTCATGCAACTTCCTTGCATAAACACAAATACTAGTTATATTAGTTATTTTTACATACTTTTAGCATTCTATGAAAGATCAAGGCGGTGGATGGGTTTTTCTCTCTCTCCCCTCCCCACCCCTCTCTCACTTTCTCATTCTCTCTCTCTCATTCTCTCCCTCTCCGGGCATGGCTTTACTCCTCGACGCCTTGAAGCCAACTACTAATCCCTTTGAACTGCTTCATCTCGTACGACGAGCAAATTATGTTTTACCGGAGGCGATTTTCAACGATCACGACGAAAATATATAAATGACCTCATATGAGAGAGAGAGAGAGAGAGAGAGAGAGAGAGAGAGAGAGAGAGAGAGAGAGAGAGAGAGAGAGACAGACAGACAGAGAAAACGAAAGAGAATGGGAGAGAAAATGAGATTATCTTCCTTCTTTCACGCAGGCTCTCTTCCACCTTCGTAACGTGATTCGAAAAGAAAAAACATTCGCCATCACTCATGCAATAACTGTCTCATCTAAAGCTCGCAAACATCACATCTCAAATGTTACTTTGAACTGCAATATCACAAACACTCCTTCAGAGTGCAGACATTGTACGTTAACAGAGAAAAAGAGACATAAGAGAGAGAAAGAATGGTAGAGTAGTTCTTGGTGGTACAGAGTCAATAAGACATTCAGTCGGTGCCAGTGTTCCACAGGGAAGTGTTCTTGTGTCATTGTTCTGAAATGTCTACTTCAATGACCTTCCCCTCATCACAGAAGCTCATGCCAACACAGATGTCCATACTTTGACGTTTACTTATACTTATCCAAGAGAGGCAATGTCAGCTGCGGTCAGGTACATCAATCACCAGCGTAATGCTGTATCAGCCTGAGAACGATGGTAGGTTATATTTGTTTCTGATAAAACACAAATGATTACGGTCTGCATACCATGATGGTAATGCTGGAGCAGTGGTAAGAATGAACAGAAGAGTTCTGTAACCCAGAGATGAGGTGGATATCCTAAGAGTGAAACTTGATTCAAAAACTATCTATGAAGAATCACGTAGTAAATCTTGCAAGTAAGATGGTCAAGAAGCTAATAGAACTAAGGTGTATAATGTACTTACTTGACAAGAAAGGCTACGATGCTCTGCCTGAGGCACACGTGCACTCACAATTTGAGAATGTTCCACTTTCTTGGATTACCTCCCCCCCCTACAACTTTTTGACAGAATAGAGAACAGTGCAAGGCAATTTACATCTCTCCTGGATCCGGCCTGACTAGATCTGTCATTTAAGCAGACCCTTCAACAAATGAGAAATGTAAGCAGTAGTACTTTTATGTACAAGGCCATAGTTACCACACACTGCGCCACTTCGCACACAGCGAGATGACAGCTTCTATACAATAAGACGGACAGCAAACAGCAACTAAACGATGATTGTATAATTCTCAAGAACATCTGAGATTTTTCGTTCCTAGAATGATTTGAGTCTGTAGGTTATTCGAACAACTTAATATTGGTGGAATGAAGTCAGTCAACCAAATGAAATCGCAGTGTAGTAGCTACATGACCTTGTAGTGTATAGTAGCTACATGACCTTGTAGTGTATAGTAGCTACCTGACCTTGTAGTGTATAGTAGCTACATGACCTTGTAGTGTGTAGTAGCTACATGACCTTGTAGTGTGTAGTAGCTACATGACCTTGTAGTGTGTAGTAGCTACATGACCTTGTAGTGTATAGTAGCTACATGACCTTGTAGTGTATAGTAGCTACATGACCTTGTAGTGTATAGTAGCTACATGACCTTGTAGTGTATAGTAGCTACATGACCTTGTAGTGTATAGTAGCTACATGACCTTGTATGTGTATAGTAGCTACATGACCTTGTAGTGTATAGTAGCTATATGACCTTGTAGTGTATAGTAGCTACATGACCTTGTAGTGTATAGTAGCTACATGACCTTGTAGTGTATAGTAGCTACATGACCTTGTAGTGTATAGTAGCTACATGACCTTGTAGTGTATAGTAGCTACATGACCTTGTAGTGTATAGTAGCTACATGACCTTGTAGTGTGTAGTAGCTACATGACCTTGTAGTGTATAGTAGCTACATGACCTTGTAGTGTATAGTAGCTACATGACCTTGTAGTGTGTAGTAGCTACATGACCTTGTAGTGTATAGTAGCTACATGACCTTGTAGTGTATAGTAGCTACATGACCTTGTAGTGTATAGTAGCTACATGACCTTGTAGTGTATAGTAGCTACATGACCTTGTAGTGTGTAGTAGCTACATGACCTTGTAGTGTATAGTAGCTACATGACCTTGTAGTGTATAGTAGCTACATGACCTTGTAGTGTGTAGTAGCTACATGACCTTGTAGTGTATAGTAGCTACATGACCTTGTAGTGTATAGTAGCTACCTGACCTTGTAGTGTATAGTAGCTACATGACCTTGTAGTGTATAGTAGCTACATGACCTTGTAGTGTGTAGTAGCTACATGACCTTGTAGTGTATAGTAGCTACATGACCTTGTAGTGTATAGTAGCTACCTGACCTTGTAGTGTATAGTAGCTACATGACCTTGTAGTGTATAGTAGCTACATGACCTTGTAGTGTATAGTAGCTACCTGACCTTGTAGTGTATAGTAGCTACATGACCTTGTAGTGTATAGTAGCTACATGACCTTGTAGTGTATAGTAGCTACCTGACCTTGTAGTGTATAGTAGCTACATGACCTTGTAGTGTATAGTAGCTACCTGACCTTGTAGTGTATAGTAGCTACATGACCTTGTAGTGTGTAGTAGCTACATGACCTTGTAGTGTATAGTAGCTACATGACCTTGTAGTGTATAGTAGCTACCTGACCTTGTAGTGTATAGTAGCTACATGACCTTGTAGTGTATAGTAGCTACATGACCTTGTAGTGTATAGTAGCTACCTGACCTTGTAGTGTATAGTAGCTACATGACCTTGTAGTGTATAGTAGCTACATGACCTTGTAGTGTATAGTAGCTACATGACCTTGTAGTGTATAGTAGCTACCTGACCTTGTAGTGTATAGTAGCTACCTGACCTTGTAGTGTATAGTAGCTACCTGACCTTGTAGTGTATAGTAGCTACATGACCTTGTAGTGTATAGTAGCTACATGACCTTGTAGTGTATAGTAGCTACCTGACCTTGTAGTGTATAGTAGCTACCTGACCTTGTAGTGTATAGTAGCTACATCACAACCATTGTCCGTTGGAAAATTGTCCAATTATTGCTCCGTTACCACCAGGGGTATGCAAGGGGACTATGAGATGGACTTCGAGGGACTACAAGGGACGGCTAGAGGACCACAAGGGAACTGTGACATGATTTGGGAATGAGTTAGGAAATATGAATTGGGCTACGAGTGAGTTGATTACGAGTGATTTTTCACTTTGAGAATGTGTCATGAAATGGAAGTTAATCATAGAACGGGTGGGATTCGAACTCATGGCTAGTCTGCAAGTTTTAGAACTCACTTGCTATGGGTTCGAATCCCTACCCATTTTGTTATTTGCTTTCAATCGTGGTATTATGATTTGGTGAGACATGAAGGTACCTTTGATGTGACTTGGGCTAGAACACGCCATACTCACGCTGGTGTGAGATTCATCTGTAAAAACAGCGTTTGGGGTCACTGTGGTGGCCCATGCTAACCTCCCTATAGTGCATAATAATGTGATTATCTGGATGAATGTTGTTAGGCCGGTATGGTCCAGTGAATAAAACACTTGCCATGGGTTCAAGCCCCACCCGTTCTGTGGTTTGTTTGTAATCGCCTAAGTACGATTTCGTTGTGCAAATGCAATTACATAGAAGTACTCGCAATTTTTTTTTAGGAGAGGAGTTAGAGCACTTACGAAGAAAACTTTGTGGAAGGCTATGAGGAGGCCTACCACTAGTGTTACAATAAAACCTGAAAAAGGCTACGAGGAGGCCTACAACCCGTTAAAATAAAAGCCGAGAAAGACTGCGAGGCGGCCTACCACGAGAGTTGCAATTTAGGAAGAAAAGAGAAGTATTAGGCGGGCAACTTGCTGCCTAATACATCTGTGAGATGATCAGCTGAGAGTGTTACAACAAGGCCAGGAAGAAAGTTGTAAAGTGGGCTGGTTGGAATGCCACACAAGATCACAGTAATGAGCAACATTTCCCAAACAAGTGTCTTGACTTCCCGCATTAGCGGCCACAATTGTTTCCTAACATTTGAACTATGTCACTTGCGTGATATTTCCTGTAGCACAGCATTCCATTCAGGTATCACTGCATGATTCTATATCCACGATACACATCACTTTCATCTCTCTCTCTCTCTCTCTCTACCTCACTCGGTCACTGCTCTGCCATTAAAGCAATACTGACGAGTGTCATATATTGCTTCGTTTATAGGCATGTGTGCGTGTGTACTCACCTATGGTTAGTTGCAGAGGTCGAGTCTCAGCTCCTGGCTTTCCGCCTCTTTGCTAATCGCTACTAGGTCACTCTCTCCACTCCAAGAGCTTCATAGTACCTCTTCTTAAACATATGTATGGATCCTGTCTCTACTGCTTTACTCTTCAGATTGTTCCACTTCATGACAGCCCTAAAAGTGAATAAATATTTCCTAACATCCCTATGATTCATCTTAGTTTTCAGCTTCCAACCGTGTCCTCTTGTTCCTGTGTCTCATCTCCGAAATATTCTACCACTGTTCATCTTGTCAATTTTTCTCAGTATTTTGTACATCGTTATTATATCATCCCTAACTCTCCTGTCCTCCAGTGTCCTCAGCTCCGGGATTAGTCCTTGTGCAAACATTCGCATTTTTTACAATTTCTTGATGTGTTTGACCAGGTGTGGGCTCCAAACTGGTGCTGCAGACTCCAATATGGGCTTGACGTACACATACAGGGTCCTGAACGATTCCTTTCTTAGATGTTGAAACGATATTCTTAGTTTTGTCAGGCGCCCACAAGGTGCAGCAGTTATTTGGTTGATGTGCGTCTCAAGGATGTGCTCGATATGATGTCCTTCGTCCATCTAAGTTCCAGTCACCCCTTTTCTTTTCCCTCACCTTCGGCTCTGTACTTTTTACACCTTCTTGGGGATGCCACACTTCTACATCTTGCTTATGTGCATTACTATCTATGTTTCTGTCTGTCTGTCTGTCTGTCTCTCTGTCTCTGTCTCTCTCTCTCTCTCTCTCTCTCTCTCTCTCTCTCGTATATCATGCCGGTGGCGGACACACGACGTATGAATATTCATGTAATGTAGTTTGATACTGCAAATGTTTTCGTGCGATGTATAACAATAGTGATTGGTAGATATACATCAAATACTTGGTTAGTTATTACTTCTTTTTTCTTTGTGTGTGTGTGTGTGTGTGTGTGTGTGTGTGTGTGTGTGTGTGTGTGTGTGTGTGTGTGTGTGTACTCACCTAGTTTTACTCGCTTCTTCACTGGCCACTTCTAGGTCACTCTCCCTGCACCATGAGATTTATCATACTTCTTCTTAAAGCTATGTAGGAACCTGCCTCCACTACCTCACTTTCCAGACTGTTCCGCTTCCTGACAACTCTGTGACTGAAGAAATACTTCCTAACATCCCTGTGGCTCACCTGAGTCTTCAGCTTCCAATTGTGACCCCTTGTTTTTTCGTGTCCCATCTCTGGAACATCCTGTCTCTGTCCACAATGTCGATTCTTCTCAGTATTTTACATGTCGTTGTAATATCCCCCCCTATCTCTCCTGTACTCCAGTGTTGTCAGGCCGATTTCCCTTAACCTTTCCTCACAGTACATGCCCCTTAGCTGCGGGACTAGTCTCGTTGGAAACCTTTGCATTTTCTCTAATTTCCTTACATGCTTGCTTAGGTGTGGGTTCCAGACTGGTGCTGCATGCTCTAATATGGCTTGACGTACACGGTGTACAGGGTCCTGAGCGATTCCTTATTGAGATGTCGAAATGCTATTCTTTTGTTTACTAGGCACCCATATGCTGCAGGAGTCATCTGGTTGGTGTGCGCCTCAGGTGATGTGCCTGGTGTTATTCATACTCCAAGATATTGTGTGTGTGTGTGTGTGTGTGTGTGTACTCACCTGCATGTACTCAGCTATATGTGGTTGCAGGGGTCGATTCACACATCCTGGCCCCGCCTCTTCACTGGTCGATACTAATTCACTCTCTCCCTACTCCATGATCTTTGTCATACCTCTTCTTAAAGCTATTTATGGAACTTGCTTCCACTACTTCACTCTCCAGATTATTCCACTTCCTGACAACTCTAAGGTTAAAGAAATACTTCCTAACATCCCTATGACTCATCTGGGTTTTGAGCTTCCAATTCTGGTCCCTTGTTCCTGTTTCCCATCTCCGAAACATTCGATCAGTGTGTGTGTGTGTGTGTGTGTGTGTGTGTGTGTGTGTGTGTGTGTGTGTGTGTGTGTGTGTGTGTGTGTGTGTGTGTGTGGGTGTTTGCGAGTGTTGAGTGCGCGAATAATTCCAGGTTTGCATGTTTCTTTCCGTCTCAATACGCCTGTCCTCATATCCGCTAAACACCCTTGGTCACACACTGATTGAATAATAACATACCATTATATTCCGAGTCGGCGAGATACCAATTTTCCAAATAATGTCCAGTTATTTGCCAGTAGAAGGCGACGCAAATGATCAGGTTGGGTCAAGCATTAACACGAGGACAATGTTTAGTGTTTAACAGCGAGTTACTCTCATGATCTGGGCACATTTTGGGTTACATTTTACGCTTCTGATATTTAACTTGCATAAAATGTGTGTTTGAGATTTTTTCTGCCGCCGAATAGCGTGTTTATATATCACAGAGATAATTATATTTAACTTGAGATTCAGATTATTTGTTTTTTTTCAGTGTTCGGATATTAAAATAAAAATAAAAAAAAATTTTTAAATATAAAAAAAATAAAAATATATTATAAAAAATATATATATTTAAAAAAAATTTTAAAAATATTATATAAAAAAATTTTTTAAAAATATATAAAATATAAATTATATATAATATTTATAAAAATAAATATATATAAATTTATATATAAAAAATATATATATATAAAAAAATATTATATAAATATATTATAAAAATATAAAAATTTAAAAAAATTTTTATATAAATATATAAAATATTAAAAAAATATATAAAAATATATATTTTAAATATATTTAAATATATATAAAAATAAATATAAATTTTAAAAAAATATATATTATATTTTAAAAATAATATAATATATATATATATATATATTATAAAAAATAAAATTATATAATATTTTTAAAAAAATATTAAAAATATAAAAAATTAAAAAATTTAAATTTTAAAAAAAATTTTATATATAAATATATATTTATTATATAAAATATAAAAATATAATATATAAATATATTAAAAATATAAATATATATATAAATATATAAATATAATTTTTATATAATATTATAAATAATAAAAAAATATATATATATATATATTAAAAATATATATATTTATATATAAAATATAATAATAAAAATTTATTTTTAAATATATATATAAATATTTATATATATAAAATAAAAATTTAAAAAAATAAAAATATAATATAATATTTAATATATATATATATTATATATTTTATAAAAAAATAAAATTTATATTTATTATATATATATAAATATATAAATTAATATATATTAAAAATATATAAATTTAAAAATATATTAAAAATAATTTAAATAATATATATAATAAATAAATATATATATTAATAAAAATATAAAAATTTAAAAATATATATAAATATATTTTTTAAATAAAAAAAATATAAAATATAAAATATAAAAATTAATTATATTATATATATATATATATAAAAAATATAAAATATATAAATATAAAATTTTATATATATATATATATATTTATATATAAAAAAAAAAAAAATATATATATTATATATATAAAAAAAATTTTAAAAAAAATTTTATTATATAAATATAATATATATATAAAAAAAATTTATTATAAAATTTAAATAAAAATATAAAAATAAAATAAAAAATTAAAAAATATATAAAATATAAAATAAATAACAAAAAAAATAAAATATATAAAAAAAAAAAAAAATATAAAAAAAAAAAATATAAAAAAAAATAAAAAAAAAAATAAAAAAAATAACAATATATAAAAAAAATATAAAAAATAACAAAAAAAAAAATAAAAAAAAAATATAAATATAAAAAAAAATAAAAAATAAAAAAAAAAAAAAAAAATAATAACAAAAAAAAATAAAAAAAAAAAAAAAAAAAAAAAAAAAAAAAAAAAAAAAAAAAATATAAAAAAAAAAAAAAAAAAAATATAAAATAAAAATAAAAAAAAAAAAAAAAATAAAAAAAAAAAATTTTTAAAATAAAATTAAAAAAAATATAAAAAAAAAAAAAAAAAAAAAAAAAAAAAAAAAAAAATTAAAAAATAAAAAAAAAAAAAAAAAATAAAAAAAAAACACAATAAAAAAAAAAATAAAAAAAAAAAAAAAAAAAACTTCCTTCTAAGGACCACCTCCCCGGGACGGCGCGGTTTTACCAACACCCCACGGGACCAACCCTTTGGATCCAGCTTGGCTAGAATTGACCAAAGGCACCACTTCGGGAGAAGGATTACAGCTTTTTCTCACCCGCAGCATCACCTACAAAGATTTTAACAATGCAAGGAAAACGAAAAGAGAGGCGAAATATACACAAAACCTGATCTCGGGTGAAGGAAACCCAACCCAAAAACCTTGGGGCAAAGGGACGCATGCTTTACCAAACACCCACACGCAACCTCAACTAGGGGAGTACAACTAGTAGACACACACACACCACACCACACACCACACCACACCACCCCACACACACACCAAAAACCCCACAAACACACAACACACAACACACCACACACACACACCACCACACACACAACACAAAACCCCACACCACACCCCACACACACCACACACACAAACCACACATACACACACACACACCCACACCACACATACACCAAACAAAAACACACACACACACCACACCAACTACACCACACAATACACACACAACACACACCACACACACACACACAACACACACCACACACCCCCCAACCAAAACCACACACACACAACACCACACACACACACACACCACACCTGACCCACTCCGACTCTCCCAGGTTCTAATTGATGAAGGCCCTAAAGAAATACATAATAAATAAGGCCAGAAAAAATGTAACAAATGAAAAAAACAGAAAAATCAAAAACGTTACAGACAAAAATCTATAAAGAAGTCACACAATGACAAAAAAAATAGCACAAAAATCAGCAAAAAAGGCCCCGGAAAAAAAAGAAAAAAAAGAAAATAACCCAAACACCAGAAAACAACCCAATGAAAAAACTTTCCCAGTTACTTGCAGACCCAACCCGCGGAAAAACAATTTAACACATCAAAATTTTAACCTCGAATGCAACTTTTCCCCCCCAAATTACCACCAAGCAACCTTTTTTAAAAATTTTACAGAATTTTT
>NC_069408.1:64155389-64177639 GCF_026875155.1 Cherax quadricarinatus
TTTTTTCCCTCCCTCCTCCACCCTCCCTTGCTTAAAATTCTCCAAACCAATAATCAGCATAATTGCTCATTCCTTCGGGGTACTAAGTACCTGCCCCACCTATATCCCCCACCCCTTTACACACCTCTATCCATAATCGTGGTCATCTGTTGCCTATTCCTAAATCTCCTCAAAACACATCCTGACGGTTTGGTCACCCCATTAGAACCTCCTCTAAACCTTCCCTCACACGTATCGCATCAAAACAGAGTTTTGTATATCCCTCAATCTTCCCTTAAAACCTCTTTTTCTCCATGTCTAGCCCCCCCTCCCCTTCATAACAATCATTTAGTGCCCCTCTAAATATTTCTGTAAACCATACCTCCACCTCGCCTCATCCCTTCCTCTATGCTGGTATAGTCCCTAATCTGCAATTTAGCGTGCTTCTCCCACCATTCCAAAACATCCTCCTCTTCGTTGCGAGCCTCCCATAGTTGCTTCCACCATTCCCTAAAAAACAACCCCTCCTCCTCTCCCTGGAGTAGCCTCACATTCATTTTCCAATAACCCACATACCTACGAACCATCCCTTCCCATGCCATCTCTGCCAAAACGGCACGATGGTCCGAAAAAACCTAAATCCATCGTCATTACACGTTTACTGTTATTTTCTCGAGTTATATATATACGACCCAAAACCTGGCAGCATAACCCCTCCGCAGAAAGTGTGCTCTACTTTCCACCCATCGCCCCTGACTATGTCATAAACCCCTGCATCCCTCAACAAATCCCTCAATACCCAAGCACACACCCTGCCCCTCTCGGTTCCACATCCTTATTCCTGATTACACAATTCCAATCCCCACCTATTATAGAAACCATTGGTAAACCCCGCATGTAGAAAAGCAAAACCCCCCTTACAAAATTCACCTTAACCCGTATGTTACTATCTGCCGGCATATATATCCCAGAAAACATACTCTAATCTCGCCCCACATCCCTTCCACCCTCACCACCCTCCCCTCCCCTCCCTCTTCCCACTTGAGCATGTGGAATGGGCTGGACTCCCTCACTGCCACTGCCACCCCACCCTTTAAATTTTCCCTGAACTACCAACATACATCCTAAAACGTTCAGCCTCAACTCTCTGCCATACTTGAAATTGTGTTCTTGAATAAAACACACATCAATATTAAAACGCCGCAAAATATCCTCCAACCATACTCGTTTACCATCAGCTCTAAGGCCATTCACGTTTATCGTTAGACACTTAAAGATTCAGAAAGGGTGGCTTTCCTCTATGTCTCTGTGTCCTGTCTGTTCCACTTTTTGCTGCTTCTGTCTTTTCTCGTACACTCCTTTCCGCCTGTACCACCTCCCCCCCTGTACACTACCTCCGCCCTTTCTTAATCACTCCTGCCCACGTCTTCGTCCTGTACGCTTGAGCTGGTGTTATAACCTCCTTCATCCGACGAGCCTCAGCCCTCTTTTCTAGATGTGCCCTCAATTTCCATATCAGTAATTTCCAATTGCCCTTTGCACCTCAGCTTCCACCTGTATCAACTGCAAACATGCCATCTCTGACCCCAGAGGCTCTGAATCTGCTCAATCAAGTCCTTCTCAACCGTCATAATGCTCCTGTCTGTAGCTTGGTTTCTCCTCCGCAGCACGCCCAGGAAAAGACTTAATCATCCCCTGTAGGGGCGAGATAACTCCGTGTGGAGCACGTCTCGCCCACCCCCCACAGGCTTGCTGCACAACTCCCGGCCCGCTTGCGGGGAATATCCGAAGCCACTGTAGTGTCACACAATTCTCCAACACGCCCTCCACTTCGTCCGCCCAATTTACTATGCCTGCCTCACTCAAATTCTTCGTAAAAAGGTTCCGCGTCCCCTGAGACTCCGTGGCTACTTGCGCTCCCAAGGCCGGCGGCGCTGCTGTCCTACCACATCCGGTGCCGCCATGTTGTCAAAAGCCCGCACAGGCGACAACGCCTTTTCGTTGTCCCGCGTAGGTCACGTACAGCTGTGTCCTAAAATCCCCAGGACCAACATACATGGAATAGGTCTCTTAAAGAACATCTTGACGGTGTAAGATCCAGGCCGGCAACCCTTCATAGATCCACCTCCTCCATCGAACTAAAGTAATGTCATGCACCATCAACCATATCTTTGAAATGCCTCCTGATAATCTACATCGTCTGCCTCGAAAGGAAACGTTGCGATCCTCACCAGTGGTAAGTACTTTTGAGGCAACCCGCAGGCAGTACCTCCAGAACAGATGATAGATGATGTTCTTCCTCCTGGTACTGAGCCACCGTCCTTATCATATGGCCTCCACTGTGCAGAACTTTATAAGTTTAATCGTGATTGAACCATTCAGTGCTATTCCGTGTAAGTCTTCAACATCAATTGCGCAAACGTGTCCCGTAATAATCGTTGTATAAAACAGGGGCAATCGTGGGGTATATTTGCCCCTTTAACAAGGTCAACACACAACGTGTTTGCTCCTCCTTCGGTAGCTGGCAGCCATCCTTGGTGAAAACAGAAGTTGGCGCACCAAGAAAGCAAGAGCTTTTGCGCAGTGCGTCCAACAGCCCGAAAGCGAAGAGACAATGACTTGGTATTATTTATGTAATCAGGACACAAGTGCAACTAATGTGACATTTTATTGTGTCAACGTTTCCGCTCTCCAGGAGCTTATTCAAGCCATTACAAAACAATACATGGAACAGAGGGTATTAAAGGCCAGAGTGAGGTGCAATACAAGTTAGGTACCATTTTCGATGTTCAATAGTAGTGGTAGTGAACGTCGAATGGGTACCTCACAGTATTGCACCTCACTCATGAGCCTTTATATACCCTCTGGTTCCATGTATTGGTTGTAATGGCTTGATAAAGCTCCAGGAAAGCGAAACGTTGCCAAAAATAAAATGTCAAAAGGACATTAGTTGCACTTGTTCCTTTTACTTTACATATTGTCGGTAATTCTACCAAATTTATTTTAAATATCATTTTAGTGGTGTTTTTTTTGGGGGGGGGTTGATTTTGGCCTGTGCCAGGTCCAGTTAGTCATTTTGTGCCATTCATCAAATTGGATATTTTTTAAACTCTTAAGTCAAACAGTTTGTTTTCCAAGAGTGTAGAGTCTTTAAATGAATATCAATGAGACAAAAAATATAGCGGTTTTTTAATATGATTTTTAAGTTTAACGAGAAGAGGCTTTCATCCATCACTGTTTTTCCAGAACATTCTCAGCAACGCTTTTGCTTACTTTTTCAAATTTGTCTTTATTACTCCAAAAAGCCTTGTTCGAGTAGCCTCTTAATTTCATTTGCTGTTATAATGCATCTTTGGTCAAGTTTCATGGGACTATTTGCATGCAGCGGTGCCTTTTGTACAATACTACATAGGTGAAAATGAGACCCATGTGAAACATCTGGGTTAATCCTATTGTAGACGGTTCGCCATCCAGTGGCTTTAAAATCAAACACAAATTCCAGGACCTAAACTTGTAAACAGGAGAACTATGTACCTAGCAGTAGGTACTCTTCGCACCTACTGCTAGGTACATAGTTCTCCTGTCTTCAAGTTATGTCCTGGAATTTGTATTGATAAAGCCACTGGATGGCGAAACGTCTACAATAAAGATACCCAGATGTTGCACATGTGTCTCAATTTCACCTTGTCGGTATTGTATACCATTCCTGTACAATACTACATAGGGTCATTCTCTAATTTGGTTTGGTGTGATACCCAGAGAAAGGCTCCTCTGCTCGGCTGATGAATTTTAACATTCGTGTATTCTACGTAGAAACGAGTTGGAATATTTATTGGAGTGTGTAAATGCCATTTTGCTTCTTTTCATCTTGAAATGATGTAATACAGTGGACCCCCGCATAACGATTACCTCCGAATGCGACCAATTATGTAAGTGTATTTATGTAAGTGCGTTTGTACGTGTATGTTTGGGGGTCTGAAATGGACTAATCTACTTCACAATATTCCTTATGGGAATAAATTCGGTCAGTACTGGCACCTGAACATACTTATGGAGTGAAAAAATATCGTTAACCGGGGGTCCACTGTATTATTCTACGTCATTGCATTCTTTTGCATTGGACGCGTCTGTTGAAGGGCTCTTGAATCCAAGGAACTAGACTTATCTTCTGATAGTAATCAAGGTTAGGACCCTGGTAGGCTTAAAAAGAGATTGGACCAGTTTATAAGTGGGAGGGCAGGGTATGATTAGGTGGTCGTGGTACGGAAGCAAATTCTTAGGTGGCTTTGGGTAGTGGTGTCCTTGTATGGCCAGTAGGCCTTCTCTGCAGAGTTCCCCATTCTTATATCCTGAGTGACGCACACTTCCTCCTATTCTCATCACTAAAGAAAGGATCACAGAGGCAAAAATAGTGTAAAATAACTTGAATTTGCATACAGAAGACCACTGCAAAGAACCTAATGTATATTGATGCTTAGACAAACTACTGTTTAGATGCTTAGGTGGGCTATTATCTACTATAAATGTATTGGTCTACTGAGTAATATGCATGTTGTAAACAAACCTTGCATTATGTGGTCACAGTGGTGCCAATGCAAGCCATTCCGAAGGTGTATAATATACCTAGTCAGACGAATCTTGTGTAGCCGATGGCCCAGTGGCTAACGCCGTCGGGTCTGGAGGTTTTATGACTCTCTTAATCGCGGGTTCAAACCCCACCTGATAAGGAGTTCGAAACAGATTACAGCAATGTACCTTCATTAAATTCTCACGAAAAGATCCATATTAGTGCTCTGTTTCCAAGTTTTACATAACACTGATAACTGTCAATAGGGATGTAGACAGGAATGCTGTTAAAGGACTTGTCAAAGAGAAAGGAAAAATTTGTAATCAAGACAGGATATGAAGAGAAAGGATGAATGGGTAATGAATGGTTCAGAGAACCGGACATAGATTGATAAATTAGACACAAGTATGCAACTCTTGGGTATCTTATTGAAAACGTTTCGGCCACAACAGTGCTTCATCAGACCGATACGTAGGAAAACTTGAAGAACAGGAGGAGAATGAGTAAATCAGTCCCTCAACCTTCAGTCGGATTGTTTCAGACATCAATCTTGAATAGATTGATGGACTGAACCACCACGACGAAGGTTGATGGACTGATTACCTCATTTTCTCCTCCTACTTCAAATTTCTCCTACGTATGGACCCTGATGAAGCCACTGAGTGGCGAAACGTTTCCTCCAATAAAGATACCCAAGAGTTGCACATGTGTCTAATTTATCATCAAGAAGAAAGGATAGGTGGTGTGTAAGGCATTTACTAGCTACTATAAATCATACTAAAAATTTGAAGCCGATAGGATGAAGCATTCCCAATTTATAAAAAAAAATACCAACGAAACTTTAAAGAAACAAGAAAATGCAGGTGTGGGTGATTGTGACTAGCCTAGCATGGGCCAGTAAGTCTGTTGCAGCATTCCTCCTCTCTTATATTTTAATAGGTACCCTGTCTAGGGTACCTGATAACTAGAATTATTAAGGTAGCTGCGCACTCCGAAAGAGGTATCCCAGCATTCCATAAACCCAGCTTCTAAACCTGATTGCAAGCAAAAAAAAAAAAATGAGGAAATGAGGTTATAACATGTTAATGTTGCAGCATAAAAATTTGGAATATAGGTAGGAATACGACCTATGTTGTTAGAAAAGGACACAAGTCAACTATGTGATTATTATTGTGGCAACGTTTCGAGCTCACACAGAAGTTTAGGTTGCCGGCTGTTACAAAACAAGGGCAACAGAGGGATAACATAGGTAGCACGTGAAATGAAAGAGTTAGGCCCTAACTGGCCTATTGTTGTAGGTAGTATTATATTGGTGTGTAGTAATAGTGAAGTAGTTGCAGTAGTAGTAAGCGTGAAGTAGCTCTAGGTTTCACGAAACCGTAAAACACATGCAAAAACAATCATACCACGGGTGGGGTTGTGAAACCCGCTTGTCAAAGGCCAAACTAACTCCAGACCGTCGCGTGTTAGAACGCCACGCCCGTGTTGGTTATGTTTAACTCAAAGGTTTGGCTAATGCTTGGTATGGCAGGGTTTATTATTTTGAAAGAATTCTTGCTAAGAGGACCTCTGGAAATGAGTGAATTTACTTAGTTGTGTTTATGGTGTCTGAAACGGACGTCCTCCGCTGGGAGTGAATACAAAGAACAAAACTTCCGTAGGTTAAAACCTTGAATCATCTTATCTCCGCTTCAGACACCATTAAACGAAATTAAAATAAAGCGTCGTTTATTTTTGTTAGGTTATTTTTTTATTAACACATCGGCCGATTTCCCCCAGGCAGGTTGGCGCCGAAAAGAAAAACTAGTCGACCATCAATCACTCCATCACTGTCTTGGCCAGAAGGGTGCTTTACACAACAGATTTTTTAAACTGGTGCAATATTAACGACCCCACTTCAGAGTATGCAGCACTGTACATCCCAACCAGGACCTCAAGTACCGGCCTGCCGGTTTTCCCTGAACCGAAACTCCCATCGATAAATGTTACTTGTTCACACTCCAACCGCATGTCAAGAAATAGAAAACCATTTGAGTCTCAATCACTCCTATCGAAACACGCTCACGCATGCCTGTCTGTGGAAGTCCAAGCCTCCTGTCTGCTCACAAAACCTCCATATATATACACCCTCCCCTCCATCCCTTTCTAGGCCGACCACTACCCCGGCCTTCCCTCCACTATAGATTTATACACTGTAAAGTAAAAGGACAACAAGTTCAACAAATGATGAACATTTATTGTGGGCAGACGGGTTTCGGGCTGCTGTCCAGGAGCATGACAAAGCTCACTGAGTAAGCGAAACGTTGCCACAATAAAAATGACACATTAGTTGCACTTGTGTCCTTTTACTTACCTATTGTCGGTAATTCTTACCAACATTATTACAGATTTATACACACACGGAAGTCATTCTGGTTTGTTCATTCTCTCACATGTCCGAACTATCCTCAACAACTCCTTCCCTCATGCCCCTGGATAATAGTTTTTGTAATCTCACACCTTCTCTTAATTTCCAAACTACGAATTCTCTACATTATATTCACACCACACATTGCCCTCAGACATGACATCTCCACTGCCTCCAGCCTCCTTCTCGCTGCAACATTTATCACCCATGCTTCACACCCATATAAGAGCGTTGGTACAACTATACTCTCATACATTTCCTTCTTTGCTTCCACTGACAAATTTCGTATTAGCCAATATTCTACTTAAAACAAGAAACTCTACTATCAGAATTACGTCTTCTCGTACTATTACTAATACTACTACTGCTACCACCACCTACATTGGCCAGTATGCCTACTTTATGCACCTTACCATAATAGCATTAAAAATATATTCCTATTGTGGTTATAAGAAAAGGACATTTACAAAATTTTGTCGTTATGAGTGTATTTTGACTCACGAAATCGTAATGACACGATTGCAAACAAATCATACCACTGGTTCAAACCCCACCCGTGGTATGGTGAGTTTATTTTAGTTACAACCTGTGGAATTCCAGCCTCCTATTTCCAACAATAGAATATACTCACCCCTTAGTTTTTTCTTGTCACCGATGAAAGACACTTTAAGAGAAGAACTGGACTTGACGTCCAGTTCCCTGTTCAAACGTGATTACCTCCCATTCCTCGAAGCTCAGTAATTACCTCTATGTATTTTACACAATCCTGCCCTCTCCTTTGAATGTAAATCTCCTCTCATCCCTCTCCCACCACTACAGAACTAAAATAAATTGTAATGAGTTCCTTGAGTATTTACGAGACAGTTTTAGTAGGTATTTCTCCAGTGTTTGATGTTTATCGAAGACATAAAACTGTGATAAAACAGCTATCTCTGTCATTAAATCTGTGTATATATTTATGAACCATGAAAATGCCATTTTTTGGGTTATTTTTCCATTCATGTGTAACTTTCGAGATTTCACTTATACCTGCCAGCCTCAGGAGTCAGAACAGTAAAGTTACAACGTATCCTGGTGGCTATTACACATTTCGAACATTGGAATAGTGTGTCTCTGAGTTTATTTCTTTTTGTTTCGTTGTTTATTTAGCTTGCTGGTCTGTGAGACCAGTAAATCCTCTAAAATTTCGAAATGTGGGTGATTTGTTTTTGGGATTTATCCAGCTGGAGAGCCAGCAGGTAATATATGCTGTCGGAGTGTGAGTTGGTAAATTATATTTTGGAATTGTGAGCTAGCAATATTTGTTGTTGAAATCCCTTCACAGTACCTTTAAAAAATTTAAAATTAAATTCACGTTAAGCGCTAAACCCAAGAGCCAAAGACAAACAAGACAACCGGCTATCCTGAGGTGGGAAGTAAGAGGATTTTAAAATTGAGGTGGATAGCCCCTAGGATCCTGACAGCTAGGGAGCGAGTGATGGTTGAAGTGTTGTATTCTCTTGGGTTACATGAAAACATAAGAAGAAACACTGCAGCAGGTCTACTGGCCCATGCGAGGCAGGTCCAAGTCCCCCACCGGCCCAAACCATGCCCCAACCTCCTCAGGTTCATGATCTTTGGGTTGGTAAATACCAAGCTATTTAAAAATGCAGGAAGAGTTGTCATATTTTCCAATGTTTAAAAAAGAAATGCGGTGTGTCTCTCGTAACATAATCGATAGAAACATGAGTTTGGAAGTTATTGAGAAGTGGAGGAAAAGAAACTTTTTAATGGCTTAACTTTGACATGATGCAGCAGTTGGTACAAGATCTTCAAGACCATTACTGCGTAAATGGAGACGGTTTAAGGCGACTATACGCCTAAGTTGAACGCAAAGTCGTACAACTTAGCAAACTTTTCAACCATTCTAGCGTATTTTTGCTCATTTGTACTGCTTTGTTGTGGCGTTCAAGACTCGTCAGGTCAAACTCGGGGATTCTTATTCTAAGTTTATGAAGAGAGTTTATTTTTGCGGAGAGACCCGTTTATATACAGCGTTACATTTTCACGTAGCGCTCCGTTGTTACGTAGCATTCCATTGTTACTCAGTGTTCCGTTGTTACGTACCGTTACATAGTGTCACGGGCTATGTAGCGTCAAGTTGGAACACATCGTTACGTTGCTAAGCAGAGTCACGTTGCTAGACAGTGTCACGTTGCTAGACAGTGTCACGTTGCTAGACAGCGTCACGTTGCTAGACAGCGTCACGTTGCTAGACAGCGTCACATTGCCACGAAGCGTCACGTCACACAGCATAAACTTGCTACAAAGCATTACGTGCCACAAATCCCATTAATCTTTATCTCTGAGACATTTCTGGGTTATATGCAGTGTGACTTGAAACAACCAGACACTGTTATTACGATCACAGTGGTTATAGACACTTGCGCTAGCAGCAGGTGTATACTTTACCGTGGCAAGTAATGAGGGAGACCCATACATAACCTGCCGTTAAACCATACCCCCGGCCGGGATTGAACCCGCGGTCATAGAGTCTCAAAACTCCAGCCCGTCGCGTTAGCCACTAGACCAGCTAGCCACAATAAGATTCATCCAACTAGGTATATTTCTACACCATAGGAAAGTTAGCACAGGCACCTCTGTGACCACAAATGCAAGTTTTTACAGACGAATCTCCAGCTAGCGTGGCCGTGACGAACTCTAGCTCAAGTCCCTTCACTGCCGTCAACATGACTTAAGAAATCGTAATGACACGATTGCAAATAAACTTGAGCTAGAGTTCGTCACGGCCACGCTAGCTGGAGATTCGTCTGTAAAAACTTGCATTTGTGGTCACAGAGGTGCCTGTGCTAACTTTCCTATGGTGTAGAAATATACCTAGTTGGATGAATCTTATTGTGGCTAGCTGGTCTAGTGGCTAGCGCGACGGGCTGGAGTTTTGAGACTCTATGACCGCGGGTTCAATCCCGGCCGGGGGTATGGTTTATTTGCAATCGTGTCATTACGATTTCTTAAGTCATAACCTGCCGTCGCTGCCTACTTAAGTTTTTTTCATTAATCAGCGAAACAGAGGATTAAAAAAAACTGAGTACGTAAGTCACACACACACACACACACAACACACATATATATATATATATATATATATATATATATATATATATATATATATATATATATATATATATATATATATATATATGTATATATATATAGGGAGGTACCACCTCTGGAACTGTACTGGGGACCCTCATCCTCGGAGGAAAGAATAAACTTGCTTCAGGGAAAACTCAAGATTCTCCCTGAAGCTGTTTGAGAAATTTCTTCTACCATCCCCTATATTTAATAAATATTTTATTTAAAGACAAAATACTTTGACAAAACATTTACAAAAATACAATGGAAAATAAAACAACCTAGATAACAACTCAGAGCTACATCTCGAATACTTCGTCCAGCTCCCCGGCGGTGGGCCGCGTGTCCAGAATGCTGGAGGCATTTCCTCTCTGGATTGCGGCACTGAGTCTCTGAAAGAGGAAGCTGGTCGCCCTGTGGTCCTTGGTTTCTATGATGAGCTTTTCACCCAATTCTTTGAGTAACTTTAGAGCACACTTGCCCCATGCTCCAAGGGTCTCCGACTCTATTGGGATGAAGTTATAACAAGGGGAAGGTCTTCATATTTGCGTATCTTCTGGGTCTTCCTGTGGCTGGCAGCTCCACCCCCTTCCACTACGGAGTATGGCAAGTAGGTGTCTGCCAATGTAGCTGCACAGGTGTAGTTCCAGGCAATCTGCTTTCAATCCTTCCAGGACAGCATAGTGGCTCCATCAGGACGCTTTTGACTTCCATCAGACCTCTGTACTTGGGGTTCCCGTTGAGCTGGGCAACGGGCTGTGGCGAGGCTTCTCTTTATGATGTCATTGACCTCATGCCTGGCATACTTCCCTTCTGCTGTGTGAAGCACGAGACCATGAAGTCCGAATTTATCAGTGTCGCCCTGCCGCAAATGCACCTATGTTCGGTGAGGATGGGGGCGGCTAGGCGAAGAGCAACACCAATCCGAATGGCCTGTGGTTCGAGTCGAGTGCCCAGGGAGGAATTGGGAACAGCTAACAGGAAATCTCCTGAGTGTGGTGCCTTCACCGCCAGGAGACGAGCTTTGTCCTTTCCTGAAACGTTGGTGAGCATTGTGTTGGCGATTTTTTCCATGATCGGTTTGTCCCAGTGGGACTGTTTGTGTTCTTTGGGAGGAACTGGTCTACTGGAGGAGGCTGCAAGGGTGTCCCACCGCGTTCGGGGACAATCTTTTTGACTAATCCACTGGAAGCCAAACACGAAGACAGAAAAGCAGGTAAAGCTACATGCGTTGCTTTGCGCACCCCTATACCTCCCAGTCGCACTGGGAGGATTGCCTGATCCCATTGCTGATCCTCTAGTGACAGGTTCAGGGCCTTTTTAAAGGTTGATCTCAGGTGTGCGTCATATTCGTCGAGTGTCGGGTTGCCAAAAGAGGGTGCACACCTCAGAAAGTGAGTCTTGGCATAGTAAGACATCTTGTGAGGCGATACAGAGCATCATGGGCATCAAGATCGCTTATTCTCTCCACCATTCTCATCAGGTCATTCAATTTTTCCTTGAGGACAGTGTCAATGGCCTGGTGACCCAGCAGTGTTGGATGGAGTGGTAGTAGAGACTTCCGGGAGGATTCTTCGCATGGCATTGATTATTTCCTGGTTCACTGTGATGATTTCACACTTGGAGGGATTGAGAATGAGTCCCAAGTCTTCTCCCTGTGTTTTCACCAGTTGTAGGGCCTCTAACAGGGACTCTTCAGTATCTGCCAGAGTGCCATCATCCAGGTACCAGATGTTGAGTTCGCTGCGTAGGCTGGAAGTTAGTTCTCTTACTGCCAAACAGAAGAGAAGTGGAGCGAGTGGGTCACCCTGCTGAACACCCGCTTATGAGAGAATTTCATGTTCTCCAAACATAAGAATTGAGGGTTTGCTGTAGCCGGCTGAAATAAAGGGAAAAATGTTGGGGAACCGATCCTGAACGGCCGGCAAGACAACATTTCTCTCTAAAATCAAGTTTGACTATGGCCTTGTCTTCTGGTAGGTCCCTGATGTAGGCCCTTGCCGCATGAGGTGCAGCTTCACTGCCTTGAGAGACCACAAAGTCCAGTAGGTGTGGTTGGAGTAAACTGGCAGCTTCTAGGCGAATGTTTCTTACTGTTGCTTTGGCAACGAGGCGGCGAAGAGTGTTTCCAACAGCAATGGGTCTGATTCCCCCATCCTTCTTCAAAGCACATAGTGAGGCTCCAAAAAGAAAGGTTTAATTTCTTCTGGGATTCGCCCAGCCAGGCAATTCTAATGCTATATTTATGTTGTTTTAATCTTAGTTCGAGATTTTTACCAGTTTGACCGTAATAAACTTTATCGCAAATTTTACAAGGAATCTTATAGACACATCCATCAGCATTTTGGGGGGAATTCTTTATCAAAAGTTTTTTTTACTGTATCAAGATTTTTGAATACAACTTTAATATGATATGCCTTCTCTTCTTAAGACTTTTAATATTAAAGTTGTATTAAAAAATCTTGATACAGTAAAAAAACTTTTGATAAAGAATTCCCCCCAAAATGCTGATGGATGTGTCTATAAGATTCCTTGTAAAATTTGCGATAAAGTTTATTACGGTCAAACTGGTAAAAATCTCGAACTAAGATTAAAACAACATAAATATAGCATTAGAACTGGACAAGATTCCAATGCTCTATTTATTCATGTAAGAGATTTTAACCATCCAATTGATTTTCAAAAAGTTGAGAAAGTAGTATCAAGCAAGTCCATGGTCGACAGGAATATAATTGAATCTTGTTTCATAAAAAGCAGTTTCGACAATAATGTGAATATTTCCTTTGGTTTACATAAATTAGATCCATTTATAATTAATAGAATTTGGGATGAATTTAATAATACACTGGACAAATAATAATTTTTAAATTTTCTTGGGTAGAATAGTTTGTGGGTGAGTTGTGCAAAGGACCTATCCAAGTTGGGTCGGCGCGCGTCAGTGTTTAAAACCGTTGTGGGATCTGATATGAGGTGCTGGCCAGACCCCTTATATAGCTTCCTTGGATGCTTTACTTTCATAGTTCCTTGATAATGTGAGTAGTCACGAAAGCGCTTGGAATTCTTCTATTCTTTCAGAGTGGTTATTTTGCATATATATATATATATATATATATATATATATATAATATATATATATATATATATATAATATATATATATATATATATATATATATATATATATGGAGGCACTGAGATGTCATGTCTGAGAGCAATGTGTGTGTGAATATAATGCAGAGAATTCGTAGTTTGGAAGTTAGGAGGAGGTGCGGGATTACCAAAACTGTTGTCCAGAGGGCTGAGGAAGGGTTGTTGAGGTGGTTCGGACATGTAGAGAGAATGGAGCGAAACAGAATGACTTCAAGAGTGTATCAGTCTGTAGTGGAAGGAAGGCGGGGTAGGGGTCGGCCTAGGAAAGGTTAGAGAGAGGGGGTAAAGGAGGTTTTGTGTGCGAGGGGCTTGGACTTCCAGCAGGCATGCGTGAGCGTGTTTGATAGGAGTGAATGGAGACAAATGGTTTTTAATACTTGACGTGCTGTTAGAGTGTGAGCAAAGTAACATTTATGAAGGGGTTCAGGGAAACCGGCAGGCCGGACTTGAGTCCTGGAGATGGGAAGTACAGTGCCTGCACTCTGAAGGAGGGGTGTTAATGTTGCAGTTTAAAAACTGTAGTGTAAAGCACCCTTCTCGCAAGACAGTGATGGAGTGAATGATGGTGAAAGATTTTCTTTTTCGGGCCACCCTGCCTTGGTGGGAATCGGCCAGTGTGATAATAAAAAATAATAAATATATATATATATATAAATAAATTATAATATATATATAATATATATATATATATATATATATATATATGTCGTGCCGAATAGGCAGAACTTGCTATCTTGGCAAAATATGCAACGCTCATCTTGCCATATAGGACAAGTGAAAATCTGTATTGCAATAATTTCGCCAAAATCATTCTGAACCTAACGAAAAAAATATAGTTTGATTGTGTTTGTTTATTATTAAATTATTGTAAACGTAATTTAAAATTATATTTAGTTGGGTTAGGCTAAAATAAATTGCTCTTGTTATAATAAGGTTAGGTAAGTTTTTCTAAGATTCTTTTGTTGCAAAATTAAAAATTTTTTACTTTAACATTAATGAAAAAATAATATCTTTTAAACGTATAGAGAAAATTTCAGAAAGGACTTAATTTTAAATGAGTTCTTGCTAATTGACCAGTTTTACATATTCGGCACGACATATATATATATATATATATATATATATATATATATATATATATATATATATATATATATATATATATATATATATATATATATATAATATATAATATATATATAAATATATATATATATATATATATATATATATATATATATATATATATATATAATATATATATATATATATATACGGAGAAGGGTAAGATGCCATATCAGGATATTTTAAGTTATTGTACCACCAGAAGGGAATTATAATTCCAATATAGATAATAGAAATCATGAGGTTTCATAAATGCTAAATGTGTTTAACCATTTGTAATGTGAAGTAACACACTATGTTTTGAATTTCTAAAAGCACAAATGACTTTGTAAATAAACATTTGTACGTATTTTCAATGGACCAATTAGCAATTTTTTATTAATTATGTACGTCTTACTGAATGATTTTTGTATTTTAATGCTAAACAGACAATTGTGATTAAATTTTCAAGTGGAAGTCAAGTATTGGAATTCATTTCACAGCCTGCATACAAGTCTGCTATTGTGAGTTGGACTAAGGGCTCCTTAGTAATGCACAGGAATTAATTAGACTATTATGGCCACCTTTCCCATTGTGTGTGTGTGTGTGTGTGTGTGTGTGTGTGTGTGTGTGTGTGTGTGTGTGTGTGTGTGTGTGTGTGTGTACTCACCTAGCTGCACTCACCTAGTTGTGGTTGTAGTGGTCGAGTCACAGCTCCTGACCCCGCCTCTTCACTGGCAGCCACAAGGTCACTCTTCCTGCTCCATGAGCTTTTATCGTACCTCTTCTAAAAGTTATGTATGGATCCTGCCTCCACTACATCACTTTCCAGACTATTCCACTTCCTGACTACTCTGTGACTGAAGAAATACTTCCTAACATTCCTGTGATTCATCTGAGTCTTCAACTTCCAACTGTGTCCCCTTGTTGCTGTGTTCCATCTCTGGAACATCCTGTCTCTGTCCACCTTGTCAATTCCTCTCAGTATTTTATGTCGTTATCAAATCCCCCTATCTCTCCTGTCTTCCAGTGTCGTCAAGTCGATTTCCCTTAATCTCTCCTCGTAGGACATACCCCTTAGCTCTGGGACTAGTCGTGTTGCAAACCTTTGCACTGTCTCTAATTTCCTTACTTGCTTGGCTAGGTGTGGGTTCCAAACTGGTGCTGCATACTCCAATATAGGCGTGACATACGCAGTGTAGAGGGTCCTAAACGATTCCTTTTGAGATGTCGGAATGCTATTCCTAGGTTTGCTAGGCGCCCATATGCTGCAGCAGTTACTTGGTTGATGTGCGCCTCAGGAGAAGTGCCCGGTGTTATGCTCACCCCAAGTTCCTTTTCCTTGAGTGAGGTTTGTAGTCTCTGGTCCCCTAGACTGTACTCTGCGGTCTCCTTTGCTCTTCCCCAATCTTCATGGCTTTGCACTTCATGGGGTTGAACTCCAGAAGCCAGTTTTTGGACCAGGCCGGCAGCCTGTCCAGATTCCTTTGTAGTTCCGCTTGTTCCTCTTCCGACTGAATTCTTCTCATCAACTTTACATCATCTGCAGAGACACTTCTGTGTCTATTCCTTCCATCATGTCGTTCACATATACCAGAAACAGCACCGGTCCTAGGACTGACCCCTGTGGAACCCCGCTCGTCACAGGCGCCTACTCTGACACCTAGTCACGTACCATGATTCGCTGTCTTCCCGACAGGTATTCTCTGATCCATTACAGTGCCTTCCCTGTTTTAACTTCCTGGTCTTCCAGCTTATGCACTAATCTCTTGTGCAGAACTGTGTCAAAAAGCCTTCTTATAGTACAAGAAAATGCAATCTACCCACCCCTCTCTTGTCTTACTTCTGTCACCCTGTCATACAACTCCAGTAGGTTTGTGATACAGTATTTCCCGTCCCTGAAACCGTGCTGGTTGTCGTTGATTAGCTCATTCCTTTCTAGGTGCTTCACCACTCTACTCCTGATAATCTTCTCCATGGCTTTACATATACATTTCAGTGACACTACTCTGTAGTTTAGTGCTTCGTGACTGTCTCTTTTTTAAAAATTGGGACTACATTTGCTGTCTTTATACCTCAAGTAGTCGCCCTGTTTCAACAGATGTGTTGAAGATTGTTGTTAGTGGCACACACAGCACCTCTGCTCCCTCTCTCAGGACACATGGAGAAATGTTATCCGGCCCCATTGCCTTTAAGGTATCTAGCTCACTTTGCAGCCTCTTTACTTCTTCCATGTATGTTCTGTCCAAAACTTGATGGTGCACCCCACCTCTCCTTTTTGGAGTCATTTCTTACCTGTGCATATTCATTTCTGGTTCTACGACTGCACCCTTGAGTGAACCAAAGGCTCACCCTGGCCTTCTCGTTATTTCTGCTAACCTTAGGTACAAAGCTCTCATTTGTTTCCATGCATATTGTCACATATTCCATCATCTCAGTTAATGACTTCCCTGCAAGTGTTCTGTCCCACTGAGTCTCGTGCAGGAAATTCTTCGTGCCTCTGTAGTCCCCTCTCTGTAGTTTGGCTTCATTCTTTCTTCCCTTCCTGCTTCCCTCTCCACTTGTAACTCTACTATGTATTCGAAGCTCAGAACCACGTGGTCACTGGCCCTGAGGGGTCTTTCATATGTGATGTCCTGAATATCTGCATACTCAAGGTGAATACTAGGTCCAGTCTTGCTGGGTCATCCTCTCTTCCTCTCTCTGGTAGTGTCCCTTATGTGTTGGTATATGAGATTTTCCAGTACCACCACCTTCATCTCTGCCCTCCACATTTCTGGGCCCCCATGTGGCTCCAAGTTCTCCTAGTCAATTTCTTTGTGATTAAAGTCACCCACAATCAGTAGCTTTGCCCTGTTAGCATGAGCCTTCTGGCCACTTCAGCTAGTGTGTCAACCATAACTCTGTTACTCTCATCATACTTTTGTATTCGTCTCCTGCTGTTCTGGGGTGGATTATACATCACTGCAATTACCACCTTGGGTTCTCCAGACTGAAGTGCTCCTATTATGTAGTTTCTTGCTTCTCCTCTGCCTTCTCTCTCCACTCATCAAAATCCCATTGGTTTAAAATGAGCAGTGCCACTCCTCTGCCCCCCCCCTCCCCCCTGTTGCCTCTGTCTTTCCATAGGATCTGATATCCCATGGGATAGATGACATCTGTTATCATTCCTGTGAGCTTGGTTTTGGTGAGAGCTATGATGTCCGGTGATGTCTCTAATTCTTTCATGCCTCTCCTCTCACTTACAGTTATTCCATCAGCGATAGTGTACCATACCTTCAGTTTTCTCTCCAACACTTTGTTCTGGGGAGTCTGTGAGGTGGGGGCCTGGTAATATGATCTGGGATTCTACAGCATATTGTGCGGTGTGGACTGTAAGTATGGATTGTGATTTGTGTTTGGATAGCATGTTTGGCTGTGGATTTCTGATGGTGGTTCTGTGTGTGCTTGCACTTGTTGCTCTGCCCGGCTTTTGTTGTCCTCTGCTGACTCTGTCCTTGTCCATCTTCCTAACCCCTTTTGTTTCTGTGTCTTCTCCCTCAGTTGCTGTCATTCTGTTCTTGTTCTGTCATTGTCTAGAAACACCCTCTTGTATATTGATGATTCCTTCAGCCATGGTTTCTCTTGCAGCATCCTGTTCTGCACTGAAAATCAGTTTGACAGGCCGATTTCTCCCCTCCAAGTACCCTCCTATTCTCTGAAAATTTACTGCCTCAGTCATATCCATCTCGTCTATTCTTTGATGATGTTCTCAGTTTCCTGTTTTCTTTCTGCCATCTTTCATTTTGTATCCTCCCTTTGCTCTCCTTAAGCCCATGAATGAACACTGACTTCTCCCTCTCCTTGCCTCATTGCCTTTCCTTCTGTACCACTGGGTCCCATTTGTACATTGCCATTTTCTCCCAATTTTTTTTTCTGTAACTCTTGGTGGCATGGTCATGCCTCTGCTGGGACCTGTCACCTTCTCTACCTTCTCCCCCCTCACTGCCGTGCCTACTCCTAACAGCTCTCCCCCACATTCCTCGGCCTTGCTTGGACTGATAGGGCCAATGACTTGGGTCATCTCCCTGAGGGTTATTGGTCTAGTGAGAGGGTGTTCGTTTTCGAGAGATGTATCAATTAATGGTACTGAGTGGAAGTCTTCCAGGTTTTCGTCCTGCCATTGATTGACCTACTTGTAGTGGTTATTCTTAAATCTTCTCTTGACCCCTTTCCATTGGGTCCCTCTTTTAATAGGGATGTACCTGCTTCAGATGCCATATCTCCTCTGGGCAACAGCCCTGTAACTCACTTCAGCATATTTATCTCATATTCTAGAGCATGTAGCCTGGCTTTTGCAGCTTCAACTTGTGACTTCCATTTCTTCTTCTCTGCCTCCATCCTCTTCTCCATTTCTGAAGAAAGCTCACCTAGTTTGTTCTCCCACTCTTGTTCCATATTTTTACAATGCTTTTCCAGCCAGCCATTCTTCCTTATCAGGAACATCTTCCTCTGATCCCCTGAGCCTCCGACTTTCCTTCTGAGCTACCCTTTTCTAATGGGTTAGGCTTTTGAAGTGTGTGTGTGTGTGTGTGTGTGTGTGTGTGTGTGTGTGTGTGTGTGTGTGTGTGTGTCTGCGGTGTGTGTGTGTCTGTGTCTGTGTGTGTGTGTGTGTGTGTGCAAGACAGGAAGAATGGTAGAGAGAGAGAGGGAGAAAGAGAAGTAGAGGAAGTGAGAGAGGTGGAGAGAAAGAGGGATTTAAAAAAGGTGGGGGTAGGGAGTGGAGGTGGAGAGAAAGAGAGAGGTGAAAAGAGTGAAGATATAGGAAGAGAGAGAGAGAGGTGGATAGAAAGAGGGATAGAAGGATAAATGAGTTGGGGGATGAGGAGTTGTAATGGGGAGATAGATGGAGATAGGGAGAGAGAGGAGAGTAATGGGGAGGTGGAGGAAAGAGTGGGAAGGGGGCTAAGGGAGAGAAAGAGGGCAAAGGAAGGAGGGAGAGAGGGAAAGGAAAAAAAGAGAGGGGGAAGAGAGGGGAAGAGAAAAGGGGAGAGAGAAGGAAGAGAGAAGGAGAGAGAGGGGAGAGAGAGAGAGAGAGAGAGACAGAGAAGAGAGAGAGAGAGAGAGAGAGAGAGAGAGAGAGAGAGAGAGAGAGAGAGAGAGAGAGAGAGAGAGAGAGAGAGAGAGAGAGGTGTAGGGAAGGGAATGGGTTGGGTACTATCAAGTCAGTTAGGTGAGTTGGCCTGGTAAGTGTGCGTGTATAAGTATGTGTGCACGTATGTGCTTGTTTGAGCGATAGTTTCGGGTTTGAGTGCGTGTATGAACGTGTGCGCGCGTTATGCGTGCGTATGGGCGCTCAGAATGTTTGCATGGTCCATGTGTACGTGTGATTCTCTGGCCTGACTGTGACCTGATGCTGACTCAACCGTCTACACGTTAGTTCTTTCTGTGTTTATCCTTCTTCCTACAATATCTACTTCCTACATTCCTAGCTACCTTGTACTCACCTAGTTGTACTCACCTAGTTGAGGTTGCGGGGGTCGAGTCCGAGCTCCTGGCCCCGCCTCTTCACTGATCGCTACTAGGTCACTCTCCCTGAGCCGTGAGCTTTATCATACCTCTGCTTAAAGCTATGTATGGATCCTGCCTCCACTACATCGCTTCCCAAACTATTCCACTTACTGACTACTCTGTGGCTGAAGAAATACTTCCTAACATCCCTGTGATTCATCTGTGTCTTCAGCTTCCAACTGTGTCCCCTTGTTACTGTGTCCAATCTCTGGAACATCCTGTCTTTGTCCACCTTGTCAATTCCTCTCAGTATTTTGTATGTCGTTATCATGTCCCCCCTATCTCTCCTGTCCTCCAGTGTCGTCAGGTTGATTTCCCTTAACCTCTCCTCGTAGGACATACCTCTTAGCTCTGGGACTAGTCTGTTGCAAACCTTTGCACTTTCTCTAGTTTCTTCACGTGCTTGGCTAGGTGTGGGTTCCAAACTGGTGCCGCATACTCCAATATGGGCCTAACGTACACGGTGTACAGGGTCTTGAATGATTCCTTATTAAGATGTCGGAATGCTGTTCTGAGGTTTGCTAGGCGCCCATATGCTGCAGAAGTTATTTGGTTGATGTGCGCTTCAGGAGATGTGCCTGGTGTTATACTCACCCCAAGATCTTTTTCCTTGAGTGAGGTTTGTAGGCTCTGACCCCCTAGACTGTACTCCGTCTGCGGCCTTCTTTGCCCTTCCCCAATCTTCATGACTTTGCACTTGGTGGGATTGAACCCCAGGAGCCAATTGCTGGACCAGGTCTGCAGCCTGTCCAGATCCCTTTGTAGTTCTGCCTGGTCTTCGATCGAGTGAATTCTTCTCATCAACTTCACGTCATCTGCAAACAGGGACACCTCAGAGTCTATTCCTTCCGTCATGTCGTTCACAAATACCAGAAACAGCACTGGTCCTAGGACTGACCCCTGCGGGACCCCGCTGGTCACAGGTGCCCACTCTGACACCTCGCCACGTACCATGACTCGCTGCTGTCTTCCTGACAAGTATTCCCTGATCCATTGTAGTGCCTTCCCTGTTTATCCCGCTTGGTCCTCCAGTTTTTGCACCAATCTCTTGTTTGGAACTGTGTCAAACGCCTTCTTGCAGTCCAAGAAAATGCAATCCACCCACCCCTCTCTCTCTTGTCTTACTGCTGTCACCATGTCATAGAACTCCAGTAGGTTTGTGACACAGTATTTCCCGTCCCTGAAACCATGTTGGCTGCTGTTGATGAGATCGTTCCTTTCTAGGTGTTCCCCACTCTTCTCCTGATAATCTCCATGATTTTGCATACTATACATGTCAGTGACACTGGTCTGTAGTTTAATGCTTCATGTCTGTCTCCTTTTTTAAAGATTGGGACTACATTTGCTGTCTTCCATGCCTCAGGCAATCTCCCTGTTTTTTTTTTTTTTTTTTTTTTTTTTTTTTGTGTGTGTGTGTGTGTGTGTGTGTGTGTGTGTGTGTACTCACCTAATTGTGGTTGCAAGGGTCGAGACTCAGCTTCTGGGCCCGCCTCTTCACTGGCCGCTACTGGGTCCTCCCTCTCCCTGCTCCATGAGCTTTATCATGTCTCGTCTTAAAACTGTGTATGGTTCCTGACTCCACTACATCGCTTGCCAGACTTTTCCACTTCCTAACACCTCTGTGGCTGAAGAAATACTTCCTAATATCCTTTGACTAATCTGAGTCTTCAACTTCCAATTGTGACCCCTGTTTCTGTGTCCCATCTCTGGAACATCCAGTCTCTGTCCACCTTGTCTATTCCACGCAGTAGTTGTGTGTGTGTGCGCTTGTGTAAGTTTGTGTGCTTGTGTGTGTGTCTGTCCTTGTGTGTTTGTGTGAAAGCGAGTGCGTGCGAGAAAATGAAGCAAGCAGGCATTCCCGAATAAAGATTCGACTTCTTCTTTCAGTGTAATTACTGTGCTAGTTCACGACTCAAGTGAGTTAAGCGAAAATAAAGATGCAGCCAGTCTCTGTGGTATATTATGCATCTTGCTCATACCTTCTGGTTGCCCTACACGCAACTCAGCAACTGCAAAGTGCCGACTTTATTAATTAACGCAAGGAAAAGAGAAGAGTTATTTTGGCTCATACACAGCCACCGTTATTCAGGCGAGTTAATTAATAATTTAGGAACGCTCATATATCTGCTGCTCGTTACAAAATAATTACCTGGAGGGGATAAATGCCACTAACCTCATGTAGTGAACGTGGGCATATACCAGTGTTGTTTCTAATCGAAGCTTGTCGAAAATTGTGAATATAATTTGTTCCTGTACATTCTACTACTTTATATCATTTGGTAAACAAAGCTTCCGTATTATTATTATTATTATTATATTATTATTATTATTCTTTCTTTCACACACGCGTACCCACCGA
>NC_069408.1:64178139-64194937 GCF_026875155.1 Cherax quadricarinatus
TTTTCTCCACAGAAAGCAAGTCCTCTTAGAGCTAAGAATTTTACAACAGCAACAACTCTTTCTAAAACTTTTCTCCAATAAGTGCGCTCTTTTTCAGTTTGATTTTCCAAATGAGAATCCAATAAGCCTTTTTTCTGTGCACGAAATACACTGGCTAAAATGCAGCTCCTGTGAGTGGTGCTGTTTTCATGTTCCTCGAAACGCTTGGAATTTTTCCAGTCATTGAACCCCTGTGTGAAGGTATTTTCTTTGTAGAAAGTAGCTTGCATGCTGAACAGTACACTTTTCCTGAGCTTTCAGAGTATACCATCCATGATCATGTGGGGTAAGATAGAAAGATTTATGGAGAAACATCACCCAGAGAAGGATGTTGCAAGCCATATCGGCAACTTGTAAAGTGACAGAGTCTTGGCCCATTTTAGGGAAGTTTTAATAAAAGAGACGCCAGAAACAGAGCTCTCTGGACAGTTTTTTTTTGCGAGACACAACTCCAGTGACTCTCAAGGTGGTCCTAGTGGCATTAAGAAACAGAGAAGAGAAGTAACCCCAGAAAAGCAATTGGTACCCGAAGTGTTGATGGAAGGGGATTCCCTTTCCAAACAGGAAATCATCCAATCTGTCTCCTTCTCCAGTCTTCCATACAAAAGAAGAATTGCCAATAAAGGTGTTATTCTGTTAATGTTTAATTCATCATGTGCCACTGTATTGTTTAGGTACTACATCTATATTTCATGTAAAAAAAATTTTTGTTTTAATACTTCTGGGTGTCAGGAACGGATTAATTGAATTTACATTATTTCTTATGGGGAAAATTGATTCGTAAATCGTCCATTTCGATAATAGTCCCACTTCCAGGAACGAATTATGGACGATTATTGAGGGACCACTGTATATGGCATCGAGTAGAGAGACACTTAGTGATTTTAATGTGCACCTGCACGCCAGCAAAGTGTGTAAGTATATTTAAGTACAGGTATACATAAGTATAATTATCAGAGTACATATAAAATATGCAATAACTTTAAAACACTTGAAATTCTGGAAAATTTCCAGACATAATAGAAATATGTGCTCACGGAAAATGCAAACAAACTGCGTGGGGTGCGCCGTATTTGAAAGACTGCTCACTGTATAGCAAATTTTGGTCATAATTTGAAAGTGCCATATTAGTGGAATGCCGTAAGGCAAAACACCATAAAGCGTGGCCCTACTGTATACAAGAAACAGTACTGGACCTAGTAATGATCCTTGTGGAACCCCACTAGTTACACTAACACCTCTTCTTGGACAATAACTCATCCACAAAAAGTTAACACTTTTTGATGTTCATGAACTCATTTGTACTCAATAACTTTTATGCAAAATGCCTCTAACGACATTAATACATTTTTGCTTTTAATGTTTAAATAAGCAAAGGCAAAATGAGTTCTTACCTGCAAAATCTCAAATATCACACTACAGTAGAACTTAATAATTCAGGAAGGGGTGGGGGGGGATGTGTTAGGTTCCTAAAAGTGATGCGAGTCTTGAAGCTGCATAATAGCAAATCTTGCATGTCAGATTAAAAAAAATATTTTACATATCTTTAAAGTTTGTAGGTAGTAGGCTGGTAGACAGCAACCACCCAGGGAGGTACTACTGTCCTGCCAAGTGAGTGTAAAACAAAAGCCAGTAATTGTTTTACATGATGGTAGGATTGCTGGTGTCTTTTTTCTGTCTCATAAACATGCAAGATTTCGGGTACGTCTTGCTACTACTTCTTACACTTAGGTCACACTACACATACATGTATAAGCATATGTATGCACACCCCTCTGGGTTTTCTTCTGTTTTCTTTCTAGTTTTTGTTCTTGTTTATTTCTCTTATCTCCATGGGGAAGTGGAACAGAATTCTTCCTCCGTAAGCCATGCGTGTTGTAAGAGGCGACTAAAATGCCAGGAGCCACTTCTCCTGTACAAATTACTAAATTTAAAAAGAAAAACTTTCGCTTTTCTTTTTGGGCCACCCTGCCTTGGTGGGATACGGCCGGTTAGTTGAAAAAGAAAAAATCTTTAAAGTTCCCATATGTAAACTCTCACACTATATTATGATTGAAGCCTGAAATCCATAGGGGTTAAGTTTATGTAGGCGTTATGAATCCTGAAACTTTGGATAACAGGAAATTTTGCATATCTAAATTATTTAAAAAAATTTTGTCTATGTATTTCTAAATGCCACTCTTTTCTTCTTAACCCTTTGGGGGTTTCGGACGTACTAGTACGTCTTACAACCCAGGGTTTTTGACGTACTAGTACGCCTAAATTGCAGTATAAAAAAATCCTGCAGCACACAGTGTGTAATGACAAAAAAAAAACTTTGACCGGGATTTTGGATTAAAACAGCGACTTTGCACTGTATTTTCATATGGTATTTATTTTTGTATTCTAGTTTTCTTGGTCTCATTTTATAGAATGGAAGACATATTACAGAATTTGAGATGATTTAGACTGGTTTTTTTACAATGAAAAGTACCTTGAAATTGAGCTCAAAGTGGGCAGAAATGTTCGATTTTACCGAAATTCAAAAGTAAACAAATCATACCAAGCGTCCAATACACATCAATGGTGAGTCTAATATTCTTTCACAAGTGTGCTGATATTATTTATACCATTCCTACACTAATGCAGTAGTCTGCATAACAGTAAATTTTTATTTTTTTTGTAAGAATAAAATTGAAAGGGGAAACCAAAGAAATATAAGAGGGGCCTGGGGATGTGACAAAACAAACAGAGGAAATGTATTTTAGTGCCAGGAATGTCTTTCTTGTTTATTCTGGACCCTATTTGGAAATTGGCATCTTCTGAATTTGTGTGAAATTGGAAAAAATTGCTAATTCTGACCACTGTATTGGATATTTTGAAATCAGTAAATGGGTGGTTTCTTGTACTCATTCAATAGAAAAAAATGGAGTTCTAGAGAAGTAGTTATGATTTTTGTCGACCAGTACACTGGAATTGGCTGAAAATAGGGCTCAAAGTGGGCAAAATCGCCGATGCGTAAACATCGTCGAGACCACTAACTTCGTGAGAGCATAATTCCGTAAGTTTTCCATCAAATTTCATACCTTTGGTGTCATTATGATCGGGAAAAGATTATCTATCTTTTCATAAGAAAAAATAATTTTTTTTTTAAATTTGGCCGACCGTGAGAACAAGTCTCGGAGAGGGCCTGTCGACCCTCAAAGGGTTAATTGTCAAAAATTATTCCAAGCAATAAAATATTATAGATTTTCTATTGTATGAGCTTTCATGTGAAGTGTTAGAGAGGATTTTTGTATAAAGGCTTTAAGACACACTAACACTGGATGGTTTCTCTCCAGTATGAACTCTGATGTGTCTTACTAGACCTGATTTATGTTTAAAATCTCTCAGACACTCTGAACATGGTATTTTTTTCTCCTGTATGAACTCTCATATGAACTATTAGATTATATTTTGTTGGAAACACTTTTTGACACTCTGAACAGCGATATGGTTTTCCTTTTCTGTGACCTCTCATGTGTAGTGAAAGAGCAGATCTTTGTTTAAATTCTTTGAAGCAATCTGAACACTGATATGGTTTTTTCTCCAGTATGAAATTTTCATGTGCTGTTTTTGGCTTGATTTTTGTGAAAATTCTTTTTGGCATATTAAACATTTATATGGTTTTTCTCCTCTATGAACTCTCATGTGAGTTAAGAGATTTGAATTATGTGAAAAGTCTTTTAGGCACTCTGAACACTGAAATGGTTTCTCTCCTGTATGAATTCTCATATGTTTTACTAGGCCAGAGTGATGTGAAAAGTCTTTTAGACATACTGAACACTGATATGGTCTTTCTCCTGTATGAACTCTCATATGGAGTGTTAAAGATGATTTGCGTGAGAAGTCTTTAACACACAGTGAACACTGGTACGGTTTGTCTCCAGTATGACCTTTCATGTGACGCATTAGAGATGACTTTAATGAGAAGTCTTTTTGACATTCTGAGCACTGATATGGTTTCTCACCTGTATGAGCTCTCATGTGATGCATTAATTGTGTTTTACTTGAAAAGTCTTTCTGACACACTGAACAGTGACTAGATTTCTCACTTTTATCAACTTTCATGTGATGCATTGGATTTGATTATAATTTACAAATTTTACACCTGCCCTTATTTATCACTTCTTTGAATGTATATCCTTTATACTGTTTGTGGTTTTAAACATAGGTGCTTTATCCTGCAAACTAACACAGAGGTCATGAAATTCCAAAAGTAATATGACTGATATTAAAACTGTATGTCTACAAATTAACTGAATTTATTTCTTGCATTTATTGATAATTAACTTTTACAGTATAGATTATTAAATAAAATACATGTATCTTCAACAGTTTTTCTCTTTTAGCATACACAGCTTGAATAAAAGACCTGTAATATTTTAAAGGTCTTTAAAAAATTCCAAAACTCCCCAAAGATGATGATGGTAAAAGGCAGCAATATATTACAGAAATAATATAAACAGTAAAAAAAATTTAAATGTGAGTTCAACAACCTAATGTGCTTATTTGGTTAACAATGAATGACAGAACATGTGAAGAAATATTTATTTGAAGCGGGGAAAGTAAAAGAGATGATGCAAGTTTATTAGGTAGGACATAATCCTGTGACAAACAGTATGCAAGTTCTGATGTATGGTACATATAATATATTTAAGTACATCTCATCATACTTTTGTATAGTGGTTTATTACAAACTAATAATATGAGTTTAAGTACCAATACAGTACACTTCTATAGTGATATTATAATTATTATTATTATTATTAACTGAAAGATAAAATATTTAAATAAAGAACTTTTAATTTTAAATATAAACTTATGTATTAATATTTGTATACTCATTAGTGTATCAAAACTGCAAAAAAACATGAATAAGCAACTAAAATATATGACAGCCCCCTAAATTATATTATTTAACTAAGTGTAAATAAATTATATTAAGTTGTTAAGGCTGAGGTAAAGAATGTTGAGGTAAGTTTTTCAGTGATCTTAAACAAAATGACAGAATTTGTATTTATGGATATGTGATGAAAATTTTATTTAAAGCTGATTATTGGCACAGTGTATATCTGCAGTAATTTCACAGCTTACAACGAAGTTCATAGCATATACTGGGTCTTGGCCTCTACAAAATTACCTCTTCTGTAAAAAGAAAAAACCTGCAAAAAAAAAGAATGAGCTATTAACACCACTGGAAACCCAACTAATATGAAACATCTGAGTCTTCATACACTTTTACTTGAAACATGTTAACATCTCTTTTACCTTTATTGAAGACTCTTGCTGGCGTATGGAAGACGGTGAGGAGGAGAGAGGGAGAAGGAGAGTTACTGTTTGGAAGGGGAATCCCGTCCATAAGGAATTCAGGTATCAAGGCCCATCTGGGGTTATTCCCTTCTTTGTCTTTTACTGGCACTAGGACCAGCTTTAGAGTCACTGGACCCCTGTCACACAAAAAAACCTGTCCAGAGAGGTCTGATTCTGGCATCTCTTTAAAATTTGCCTAAAATGGGACAAGGTATTGTCATTGAACATGTTGCATACACACCTTTTCAACAGTGTTGTTAGGGTGATATTTCTCCACAAAACTTTGCAACTTTTTTTGCAAAACATGTTTAAATCAATGGGGTTCCCCCCCTTTTTTTTTGAAGCAATTTCCCTGGTTTTTTGTGTTATGAAAAATTTTTTTGGGGAAATTTTATAACCCTTTTCAAAATTTCCCGGTTTTTTTTAACTGAAAAAATAAGGGGTTAACTGTTTATGAAAAACTTTTTTTAAAATTTAATTTTTACCCGGGGAATTTTTTCCAAAAGCTTTTTTTTTCTTTTTTAAAAAGGGCTGGGGGGGGTTAACCCTTTTGGGGGGGGCCGGGGGTTATTAGCCAAAAAAAATTGAGTGTTTCTTTCCCCTTTGTTTTTTCCCCCTCAAAAAATGGGCCCTGGGTGTTGTCATGGGGGGGGGTCCCCGGGTGCCCCCGGGCCTGGTCACAACCCCGGGGCTTTACCCCGGAATTCCCCAAAATTGAACCCAAAAAAAAAACCAATTTTTGAATTTTTAAAATTTTAAAAAAAACGGGGGTAAATAAAGAAGGTTTATTTGTTGTTTTTTTAAAAAACCTTCTTGTACTGGACCCCCCAGGTTTTCCTAAGGGGGGGCCTTTTCAAAGTTTAAAATTTGGTTTTATGTAAGGGAAAATCAAATTTGAAAAAAACAAAAAATAAAAAAATTTTTTTACCCACTGTTTTTTCCACCAAAGAAAGGAAAAAAACCCCCCAAAAAAAATTTTTATTGCACAAATAAAATTTTGGCCTGATATAAAAGAAGTTTAAAACCTTTTAGAGAGCAAGCTGTGGCCTTTCCGGGGGCCCTTTTTCCCCGATATGTATTTTTTTAAAATTTTTTAAAAGTTTACACACTGGTATTATTTTTAAATTTTTTCCCCAAAAATTTGCTTTTAAATTCAAAATAGAGATAGTTCCGGATTTTTCCCTTTCAATGGGTTTAGGGGACGGTTTTTCCCCGGGGCGAAAGGACCCAAAAAATTTTAGACTCTTCAAAAGTTTTTTGGGTTTTTTGGGGGCAAATTTTTTTTAAAGTTTTTTGGTTTTCTAATAAAAAAAACTGCTAAAAAAAACACTATGCTAAGCAGCGGCAGCTTTTCTCAAAAGGGGAATCTAAGCAAAACAACTTTTAAAGACAGGGTTTGGTAAAAGAAAAAGGAAGTGTAACGGAAAAAGGGAAATTTCGCAACAGTTAAAAGGGGCACCCAGCCCCTTGGACCCCACGCAGATCCGTGTCCCCCAAACTTGGGTAAGTGCCAGAAAAAAAGGGGCCCCCAAAACCCCCAGGTACTAAAGGGCCAAATGGTAAGCCAGAGATGCCCCAAAAAAGACAGGGTTTTTTTGGGGTTTTTTTAAACCCGGCCACCCGGGGAAGACCCCCTTTTTATACTTAAAATTTTTTTTTTAAATCTATGAATTTCATTATTTTTTGGGTTTTTTAAAAGAAGCTTGGGGCCCAGGCCCTTTATTTTGCGAAAAAATTTTACCAAAACAAAAAATTTTAGAAAAAGCCCCATTTACGGGATTTGGGGGCCCCCTTTAAAAACCCAAACCCCCCTTGCTGGTAAGGGCGAGGCGCGCTAAACAAAGGGGGGCGGTTTTGGGGGAAGGGGTTTTTTTTTAAAAAAGGGAGGGGTTTGCGGTTTTAAACTTTGCAGGAGGGGGGGGGCCCCGGTTGAATAAGGAATCCTTTGAATGGGGCCCGTTTAAAATATAAAAATTCCCAATTTTTTAAAAATAAATTAAAACCTTTCTAAAAATAATAATTCCTTCCCTCAAGTCATTCCATTTCTAAAATTGGGGAAACCCTTCCCCGGGAAAATTCCTTTTTAAAAATTTGTGAATAAAAAAAACCAATTTTAAAATGATTGGAGGGCCCCCCCCCAAAAAGGGGAGGAAATTTTAGAAAAAGGGTCCTTTCCGGGGTGCGGTAAAAAAAGGGAAGGTTAAGGGAAAAAAACCCAAAAATAACTTAAAACCCAAAACCTCAAACGGTTAGCTTACCTAATTAAAATCAAAAATGAAGGATGAATACGATAATACTACAACACTCCAGGGGTTTCCCGATTTAGCTATTAGAACAGTAGGGTAGAAATTTATATAGATGAAAAAGAAAAGAAAAATTACGATCATCGAACAACTGTGATTTATATTTTATGTGTAAAGATAAAACAAAACAAAAATTTTACCACCTAACCTAAACTTTAGGTAAAAGAACAAGTGCAACTAATGTGACATTTTTTGTGGCAACTTTTTACTCTCCAGGAGCTTTGCAAAGTTTTATGCAGACAAAAAGTTGTACTGTCAATATGTCCCAAACTGAAATAATGACTATTTTTGCTAATTTCTCCCCAAAAATCAATTTGTAATAGAAATACTTATTTTGCGGTGCAAAAGTCGCAATTTAATGCAAATGTAAATAACTAATGCCAGTTCTGCGGCGTAGCCTTTACTATGCATATTTTAGGAGTGGGTTTACATTAAATTTCATTAGGTTGGTTACTTTAATTTGTTTTACCTATTTACACATATAACATCTCTATGGCATAACCCCACTTACATTCATAATTTAAATTATAAATTATTTTTTAATTTTCCCAAAAGGACTACATTCACTGTTTATCAAAATAAGTCCCCCGTGGCCTGGTAGCAAAAGCTCTACTTCACACGGTGGGTTTCCCCGGGGGTAAATTTCCCAGTGAAGGGGTGGAAAAACATTGGGCGTGTTTCCATACACTGGTTTGTCTACGTTCCCCTATCAGTAAATGTGTAGTGGGTTTAGTGACAGGTGTGGGTCACATCCTGGACAAAATGACCTAATTTCCCTTTGAAATGTTTGCATAACAAGCTGTTTCTTTATATACACCTACCATCCGACTTACGACCAAAGCTTGGTTCCGCCCCAACCGGTCGTAAGTCAAAAAGACGAAAGTCAAACCTTTGAAAAGTGCCACTTCCTGGGTAGGGCTAATGTCAAACTTTTCCTATATAAACTTTTACATAGTACTGTAATGTAATGTACAATCATTATTTCATTCTTTTTACCATAATTTACTTCTATTGTTATATTTTAATTATTTATTTACTGTATATAATGTATACATGGTAGTGAACTGTATTCTAAATTTTACATTGCATAAAGTATCATATGTTACTGTTATCTTTATGTATTGTCGACACAGTAGAATGGAAGAATACCACTGGTAGTGTCATCCTGCCAAAATGTAGTATAACCTATACCCTAAGTAAAGAGAAACAACTCGTAGCTGGCTGGCTGGCTGGGTGGGTGATTGGCTGACTGAATGTGTGTGTGTGTGTGTGTGTGTGTGTGGTGTGTGTGTGTGTGTGTGTGTGTGTGTGTGTGTCTCTCTCTCTCTCTCTCTCTCTCTCTCTCTCTCACACAGGTACACGTAAGTAAAGTTATCATACATTGTATAAATTATCTAGGATAACCCAAATAATCCAGACAAAGTACTATACAGTGGATCTGTGCTCCAGTGCCCTAAATTAATAATAATATTAATAATAATTATTATTATTATTTATTACAATAATACATATGTGCCAATATTAATAATATTATTATTACTAAACTATAATATAATAATTGTGTCCACTCATTACTTACCTTAAAATATCTGTAGTCTTATGGCATTGATGTCAGCTATGGTCTGTATACCCTATACATGTACTTGTAGTCAATAAAGATATATTGTATTATTGTTATTTTTGTTTGAATAATTAACCTGGAGGGTTAGTAACACAGGGTAACCCAGCGAAATCTAAACATCATCAGGGACCGGCAACTTAATTTCCACTGGGGCTATTTCATCCTTATTTTCCAGGATGCAAACCAAAACAGTTGATTAACACCTAGGTACCTACTTACTGTACCGAGGAGTGGTAATGACCCCCTCTGTGTGTGAGCTGAGGATGCTATCAAATGTATCACGAGTACCTGACCAGGCCACAAGCACTAGACAAAGCCACGAGCACCTGGCCAAGCCATGAGCACCTGGCCAAGCCACGAGCACCTGGCCAAGAGACAAGCACCTGGCCAAGCCACGAGCACCTGGCCAAGCCACGAGCACCAGACCAAGCCATGAGCACCTGGCCAAACCATGAGCACCTGACCAACCAACCAGCACCTGACCAAGCCATGAGCACCTGACCAAGCCATCAGCACCTGAAAAAGCCACCAGCAAATGACAAAGCCCCCAGCACCTGAACAAGCCACCAGAACCTGACCAAGCCACCGACACCTGAAAAAGCCACCAGCACGTGACCAAGCTATCAACACCTGACCAAGCCGCCAGCCCCTGACCAAGCCACCAGCACCTGACCAAGTCACGATCACCTCACAAAGCCACCAGCACATGACAAAGCCACCAACACCTGATCAAGCCATGAGCACCTGACCAAGCCAACACCTGACCAAGCCATAAGCACCTGACCAAGCCACCAGCACCTGACAAAGCCACCAGCACCTGACCAAGCCATGAGCACCTGACAAAGCCACCAGCACCTGACAGCCACCAGCACCTGACAAAGCCACAAGCAACTGACCAAGCCACAAGCACCTGAACAAGCCACAAGCACCTGGCCAAGCCACAAGCACCTGGCCAAGCCACAAGCACCTGACCACGCCACAAGCACCGGACCAAGCCACAAGCACCTGACCAAGCCACAAGCACCTGACCATGCCAACAACCAAACCTGAGCATGGGCCCAACAAGCACCTGACCAAGCCATGAGCACCTGGCCAAGCCATGAGCACCTGGCCAAGCCACAAGCACCTGGCCAAGCCACGAGCACCTGGCCAAGTCACAAGCACCTGGCCAAGCCATGAGTGCTTGGCCAAGAGACGAGCCCCTGGCCAAGCCACGAGCACCTGGCCAAGAGATGAGCCCCTGACCATGCCACAAGCACCTGACCGAGCCACAAGTACCTGACCAAGCCTCAAGCACCTGACCAAGCCACAAGCACCTGACCATGCCACAAACACCTGACCGAGCCACAAGTACCTGACCAAGCCACAAGCACCTGAAGAAGCCACAAGCACCTGACCAAGCCACAAGCACCTGACCAAGTAACAAGCACCTGACCAAGCCACAAGCACCTGACCAAGCCACGAGCACCTGAACAAGCCACCATCACCTGACAAAGCCACCAGCACATGACAAAGCCACCAGCACCTGATCAAGCCATGAGCACCTGACCAAGCCACCAACACCTGACCAAGCCATGAGCACCTGACCAAGCCACGAGTACCTGGCCAAGTCACCAGCACCTGACAAAGCCACCAGCACCTGACCAAGCCATGAGCACCTGACAAAGCCACAAGCACCTGACCAAGCCCCAAGCACCTACCAAGCACAAACCTGACCAAGCCACAAGCACCTGGCCAAGCCACAAGCACCTGACCAAGCCATAAGCACCTTACCAAGCCACAAGCACCTGACCAAGCCTCAAGCACCTGACCAAGCCACAAGCACCTGACCAATCCACAAGCACCTGACCAAGCCACAAGCACCTGACCAAGCCACAAGCACCTGGCCAAGCCACAAGCACTTGGCCAAGCTACCTTGTAATATTTAAATATATTCACAATATCTACAGACGCTCAGAGCCATTATTATGCACACTTATACTACTGTGTAAACTACTCTGTATATAGTACTGTGTAAACTACTCTCTACATAGTACTGTGTAAACTACTCTCTATATAGTACTGTGTAAACTACTCTGTATATAGTATTGTGTAAACTACTCTATATAGTACTGTGTAAACTACTCTGTATATAGTACTGTGTAAACTACTCTCTACATAGTACTGTGTAAACTACTCTGTATATAGTACTGTGTAAACTACTCTCTACATAGTACTGTGATAAACATACACTCTGTATATAGTACTGTGTAAACTACTCTCTACATAGTACTGTGTAAACTACTCTCTATATAGTACTGTGTAAACTACTCTGTATATAGTATTGTGTAAACTACTCTATATAGTACTGTGTAAACTACTCTGTATATAGTACTGTGTAAACTACTCTCTACATAGTACTGTGTAAACTACTCTGTATATAGTACTGTGTAAACTACTCTCTACATAGTACTGTGTAAACAAGTACTCTGTATATAGTACTGTGTAAACTACTCTCTATATAGTACTGTGTAAACTACTCTCTTATATAGTACTTGTTTAAACTACTCTCTATGTACTACTGTTGTCAACAATTGTCTTTAAACAACTGCTTCTGTAAACTATCTGTAAACTACTGCTTTAAACTGTCTGTAAAAACTGGCTGTCTTTAAACTGCTACTTCAGAGACGACCACATTAAACAGCCTAAGCACAATATAGATATTTATAAATTTTGCAAACTTTCTAAATTAAAAAATATATGTTTACATCCTCACTTACCTCACATTTCCTAACAAATAATAAACTTTCTTGATGTAAAAGTGACAACTGGACAAACATCTGTTCTACTGTTTGTTATTGTTTGGGTTTATCAGGGCCCTCGGACGCTTACTCAGTACCGAACCCGACTTCCCGGGTGTCCGGGAGATTTGTTGACCAAAAGTTGGTCCATGAAATAAAAAGGAAGAAGAGTTTCTTTTTTTAGGTAAAATGACTAGTAAGTAATTTTTATTCAGTATGCCAAATATAGTTACATACATTATCATACATAGTAGTATATGTGTAGAGGACCTAGGATAACCCAAAAAAAAAGTCAAAGTGACTTATTTCCATTGGGGACACAAATGCAACGTTTCGTTTTTTTTCAAGGGGGTTTAACGGCTTGACAAAGCCCTGGAGAAAAATTTTTTTGTTTTGAAGTGTAAAAAGAGTGAAGACTGAACATGGTTGGCATTAGAGGAGTACGGGTTGCAATAATTATATTTATCAATTATCCTGTAATTCTTGAAGAACGATGCATGACTGTCACTTCCCAAAACTCACAATTGTCAATCTTGGTCAAATCTCCAACAATCAAGGAGCTAAATACAGTGTGAAAATTTGTCTGGACTGCCTCCATGTGAGTTGTCTACCCTGGCAAGCTCTGTTGACACCGAGCTCTGAGGTCGGTACCTCAGCCTCACAAAATGGCTTAAGGACAGATTTTCATAATGACTGATGTTGCAAGAAATCTCGCTTGCATGAACGTATAAAGGACTAACTTACTTGGTGTTGCAGCATATATCCTGATCTTCAACCTCCCTAAGCTTAGCCCCTTTGGAATTACCCTCAGAAACCCCGTGCAAACCGGGAGCCTTAGTTCCTGCAATATTCAATCGATATTAGTGACCTGCCTGCACCCAGAAGTTCCTGTATCCAAGGGGGTGTGCATCCCCTAGTTTTAACTATGGCGAAATGGACACTAGCTCTAGGGTTTACAAGAGACGCCAGTACGTACTGGTCATGAACTGCCCGGGTGCACAAAGGCCACAGCACGAACTCAAATTCAATTTTCCCCCCGACACTGGCCAGGTCCTAAGAAAAAAGGGAGATCTTGTCTTACTGTATGTGCCTGACGGAGGAGGACATTTACGGTACATTGAGGTGCCTCCACCAGATTTCCCCAAGTCTAATATGTAAAGACACGTGGGGGTGCCACCTGCTGATCATGGCACGTGTTGTTCAGATGGTGTCTAGTCTTAGAAGGAAGCTCTGGTGTCTTCAAGACCCCCTGCCCCCGTCTTTCAAACTTGGATGCAGTTCTCCCTAGCTAACAATCTAGTGTTTGCCTACATTTGGCCTATTACTACATATGTTAAGGTCTTAGGTCTACATTATTATTATCTACAGTTGCCTCAATAATCCTCATATTAGTGTACTAACAGTATAAACTACCTACTTCTTCCCTGAAGGGTGAATCTATCAATTAAGAAGTACCTTCCAACCACCTTCACCAACCCGGGTGAATGTGTTTGTGTTTTGGGTGGGTGTAAGGGCCCTCGAGCGGTGTGTTTTTTCTGGTTGGGACTTCTCGGACTGAATAAGTTCCAACATACAGAAGGAGGAAACTTATTCTCAACCCAGACCACATAGATAACTTTTCTGAAAAATATTTAATTTTCCAAAGCTATAGTGCCTAATAGGTGTTTAATGTGCTGATGAGGGTCAAAAAATCTATTTGAAAAATGGACTGAACCAACAGGGAAGCTCTGTGCCTGCACTAATGGGAAGGGCAGAGGTCGAGACGGGGTGTCAGGAGCGGGAGTGTTTTGAATGGAGTTAAGAGGCTGGGAAAGCATGGGACCAGGAAATTGGCATTCACGACAGCCTAAGGATTAATATAGGCCTCACTTCATAATAGGAAGTGTAGTAACTGTTTCTGGTGAAGAGTGAGGGAACATGATTTACAGAGCCACCATAATAAAGTGGTAAAATTAGTGAATAATGGTAGGACCGGTGGTGACTGGTGTGACGCCATGGAGTGTCCAGGGGAAAATACCCATGATTTAATCATCACTCATCGGTCTCAGATCTTAATGGAGTGACCTCTAATGTGCATAATAATTATGAGACTTTAAATCGTCGTGTGAATTGTAATGTAATCAGTGATAATAACACTAAGTTAAGAGAATGCATGAAGTGAAATAAGTCGCCTTGCTCTGAGTGAACACGTGCAGACCTCGTGGTTCCTGTCCCGAGGATAGTGAAGTTTTTATGGAGTCACGACTTCTAAACCGGGACAAACCAACTGTGTCGGTGTAGCAGGACATCGAAATGAGATGGTGAAAGGAGGAAATAAGGAGAATCAATCACCCACAGTTAAGTAACCCTTCTAGTTAAAGCAGACTGATACTGGCCAGTTAGGTATGCTGTAATTGGATAGGCTGTGTGTGATCCAGCTACATCAAGTGACCACCAGAGAATGTCTGGTAAGTGGTGGAATTATATATAAGTGTTTTTTCTTGATGGATATATCCGTGTGTAACCCACCTCCCCCCTTCATTCAGTTAAGCTAATATAATCTATACAGTCCACAATTAATTAGTAGTGCCATACTTGTGGGTGCTATCCAATTCATCCTGGTCTCGGATAGATATGGGTAAGATTGTGAGGTCGAAGGAAACCACCTGCAGTGACCAGGGGTGGTTAAGTTTTCTCACATGTCTACACGGGGTGACTACGGTAAACAATATGGTTGTTGTCTCCTAATGAGATTACTTGTATGTATGTAATGTTGAGGTACATGCAGGTAACCCCTATAAAATTTTCCATATCTGCCCGTTGGTCCTTCGAACCGGCTGCAATCAGTGAAAAATTAATTGAATTAATTACTTAATAATTAAGTGACTGATTGAAGGAAGTGGGTATAGAGTACACAAATTTAATCGGCCGTGTGGTGGATTATAATTAGCCCAGTTAATTACTAGCACATGTGTGGCTAGGATTTATACAAGAGTAAAGCACAAGAATTATTCTCATAAGGCGTCTACTTAAGTTGTATAATCGGTGATTATTAATTCCCTAATCATGGCTGGGTCTGAGGAAGCTAGTGCGGCTGGCAAGTCCATGGATGCCAAATCAAAGAAAGCATCACTACAAGCTCGGAAGGGTCATGTTACTAAATCATACAACGAGTGTATGGAGTTAATGGGACAAGAAACGGTGAACCCTGATAAATTAAAGTAACACCTAGATGCCTTAGAAAATAGATATGAGTCATATAAATTGTGGTATAAAGACTGTGAGAGAGATCTACTGGTGAATTGTGCAGATGATGCTGAAAGGGAGCGGCTGTTGGATCAATATTATGAAGTGGAGGACAACATCGTGTCCTGCAAAACTAAGGCATTGGAGAAGGTAAAGGGTGCAAACAATGTTGCTGGTCAACCTAGTAAGGAAAATCAGAGGTGTCTACCAAAACTCCCAGAATTATTCATGCCTGTGTTTAATCTGGGAGAAAATTGGGAGGAGTTTTGGTCTAACTTTAAAGCAGTCGTACATGATAGAAATGATCTTGCAAGTGTTACCAAATTATGCTATTTAAAGGGACAAGTAAGGGGAGATGCGCATGTTTTCATACAAGCATTCGCAAATGTAGATGTCTCCTATAGTGAGGCAGTTGACTTGTTGGAGGTCACTTATGGTAACTTGGAGCAAAGTAGGCTGGATCTAGTAGCTATTTTGGCTAGTTTGAAGACTCCAGATCACAACCGCAATGGCTTACAGCAATTTAAGATCAAACTAGAAGGCACTCTTAAGACCTTGAGTAATAAATATGATCTGGAGGGCGCAGAGTGGTTGTTGAGTGCATTGATTCAGAATAAATTGAACTACAAGACAGTAGAGTGGCAATCTAACAGATATCACAAGGGTTACCTCGGGTTGGAGGAAATAAGAGTGGGCCTGCAGGAGCTAATTGTTCTACTGCAGACCAGCCAACCCATTACTCCTAGGAATACCACGTCTACAGACCCCAGTGCACATGTCAAGTTTTACAAAAGGAAAATTTGTTCTAATATCGATAATCATAATTCACCTACTAAAAGGGGTTACATAGGCACATATCAAGTGACAGGGGCCAGTAATAGTGGTTCTTCACATCAAAGCAAGAGGAGTAAGTACAACAATAAGGGTAGCCCAGTTGATAAGAGGTCAGGCAAAGAAAGGAGAGATTGTATCTTCTGCAACGGTACTCATTTCTCTAAGAACTGTAATGCCTATAATTCATGGGGTGTTAAAGTGGAAAGATTGGAAGAGCTTGCTAGATGTATTAGGTGTCTAGGAAATCATAATGTAAGGGATTGCCATGCTAGACTGAACCATTGTTATCAGTGTAACAAGGGAAGGCACCACATAGCTATGTGTAAGGGCGGATCTAATTTTAATGATGGTAACAATAGTACTGATAGTGATAATAACCCGGACACAACAGTAGCCAACGTAGAGATTGCAGCTAATGTCGGTAATGATGGCCTAGCTGAGGTAACTTGACCTGTGTTGGATATGGTGATTAATGATAAATGACATAAATCCAAAACTGTAACAGCATTACTGGATCAGGGATCACAACGTACCTTCATAAAACGTAATTGCCTTAATGGGATGAAGGTACTAATGGGGGGGTCAAGTTATCTGGCTTTCTCTTCAAATAAAAAGCCATATACGACACTTTTATGAATTTTCAGGTGGGGAATGGAGAAAAGTAT
>NC_069408.1:64195437-64219592 GCF_026875155.1 Cherax quadricarinatus
TGGTGGGTCAGGGTTCTTTTTTCCCCAGTCTCGCCCAGATTGTCCAGATTCAAATTTAACATCCTTCAGGTATGTTCCTGAGTAAGGAATCATCTGGACTTTCTTCATTTACATTGATTCCTATGCTGTCCAAATCCCATAATTTATACACAGGTTCAACGTCATCTTCCATTAAAGAATATTTACACTGGGGTGATATTTCAATGAGTAAGACACACCGTAACTGTATTTATAGTTTCCCCTCCAGTCATTCATTTCAGTACGGGGAAAATCCTGCCATACTCACATGACCTCCCTGCAGTCCTTAGAAGGGTGACTCCGCTTTTTCATTGTCATACCCTTTACAAAGGTGGCATAATAGTCACTACCTATCAAAATATCTATTGGCTCCACAGAATCATTATTTACACCAGAAGGTGCCAAATTTACCTTACTTGAAAGCCTTTCAGTAGCGTTACCAAGCCCTATTGTAGATATTTTCTCTGGGAGCCTATCCCCTACTACGGCATTAATACGTTTTTTTCCATTGCCCAGCCTGACAATTACATAAAAAGTGTCGTATGACTGGCCTTTTTATTTGAGAGAAAGCCAGATAACTTGACCCCCATTAGTACCTTCATCCCATTAAGCAATTACTTTTTATGAAGGTACGTTTGTGATCCCTGATCCAGTAATCTGTTACAGTTTTGGATTTATGTCATTTATCATTAATCACCATATCCAACACAGGTCAAGTTACCTCAGCTAGGCCATCATTACCGACATTAGCTGCATCTCTACGTTGGCTACTGTTGTTCCGGGTTATATCACTATCAGTACTATTGCTACCATCATTAAAATTAGATCCGCCCTTACACATAGCTATGTGGTGCCTTCCTTGTTACACTGATAACAAGGGTTCAGTTAGAAATGGCAATCCCTTACATTATGATTTCCTAGACACCAATACATCTAGCAAGCTTTTCCAATTTTTCCATTTTTAACACCCCATGAATTATAGGCATTACAGTTCTTAGAAAAATGGAAACCTTTGCAGAAGATACAATCTCTCCTTTCTTTGCCTGACCTCTTATCAACTGGGCTACCCTTATTGTTGTACTTACTCCTCTTGTTTTGATGTGAAAAAACCACTTTTATTTGGCCCCTGTCACTTGAATAGTGCCTATGTAACCCCTTTTTAGTAGGTGAATTATGATATTCGATAATTTAGAAAAAATTTTTCCTTTTGTAAAACTTGACAGTGTATGGGTCTGTAGACTGGATTCCTAGATAAAGGTTGCTGTTGCAGTAGAACAATTAGCCGCAGGCCCACCTTATTCCTCAACCCGAGTAACCTTGTGATATCTGTTAGATTGCCATCTACTGTCTTGTATTCAATTTATTTGAATCAATGCACTCAACAACCACTCTGCGCCCTCCAATCATATTTATACTCAAGGTCTTAAGAGTGCCTCTATTTGATCTTAAATTGCTGAAGCCATTGCGGTTGTGATCGGGAGTCTTCAAACTAGCCAAAATAGCTACAAGTTTCCAGCCTCCCTTTGCTCCAAGTTACCATAATGACCTCCAACAAGTCAACTGCCTCACTATAGGAGACATCTACATTTGGGCGAATGCTTGATGAAAAAAATGCGCATCTCCCCTTACTTGTCCCTTTAAATAGCAAATTTTTGGTAACACTTGCAAGATCATTTCTATCAGGGTCGACTGCTTTAAAGTTAGACCAAAACTCCTCCAATTTCTCCCAGATTAAACACGGGCATGAATAATTCTGGGAGTTTTGGTAGACACCTCTGATTTTCCTTACTAGGTTGACCACAACATTGTTTGCACCCTTTACCTTCTCCAATGCCTTAGTTTTGCAGGACACGATGTTGTCCTCCACTTCATAATATTGATCCAACAGCCGCTCCCTTCGCATCATCTGCACAATTCACCAGTAGATCTCTCTCACAGTCTTTATACCACAATTTATTAAAGACTCATATCTATTTTCTAAGGCATCTAGGTGTTACTTTATTTATCAGGTTCACCGTTTCTTGTCCCATTAACTCATACACCTTGTATGAATTTAGTAACATGACCCTTCCGAGCTTGTAGTGATGCTTCTTTTATTTGGCATCCCCTGGACTGCACCGCACTAGCTTCCCAGACCCACCATGATTAGGGAATTAATAATCACCGATTATACAACTTTAAATAGACCCTTATGAGAATAATTCTTGTGCTTTACTCTTTGTATAAATCCTAGCCACACATGTGCTAGTAATTAACTGGGCTAAAATCATCCACCACACGGCCGATTAAATTTGTGTACTCTATACCCACTTCCTTCAATCAGTCACTTAATTATTAAGTAATTAATTCAATTAATTTTTTTACTGATTTCAGCCGGGTTTGAAGGACCAACGGGCAGATATGGAAAATTTTATAGGGTTACCTGCATTACCTCAACATTACATACATACAAGTAATCTCATTAGGAGACAACAACCATATTGGGTTTACCGTAGTCACCCGTGTAGACATGTGAGAAAACTTAACCACCCCCGGTCACTGCAGGTGGGTTTCCCTTTGACCTCACAATCTTACCCATATCTATCCGAGACCAGGAGAATTGGATAGCACCCACAGTATGGCACTACTAATTAATTGTGGACTGTATAGATTATATTACTAACTGAATGAAGGGGGGAGGGGGGTTACACACGATATATCCATCAAGAAAAAAAAACTTTTTATATAATTCCACCCAAATTACCAACATTCTCTGGTGGTCACTTGATGTAGCTGGATCACACACAGCCTATCCAATTACAGCATACCTTTAAAGGCCAGTATCAGTCTGCTTTAACTAGAAGGGTTACTTAACTGTGGGTGATTGATTCTCCTTATTCCTCCTTTCAAACCCTCTCATTTTGATGTCCTGCCCACACCGACACAGTTGGTTTGTCCCGGTTTAGAAGTCGTGACTCCATAAAAAACTTCACTATCCTCGGGACAGGAACCACGAGTCTGCACGTGTTCACTCAGAGCAAGGCGACTTATTTCACTTCATGCATTCTCTTAACTTAGTGTTATTATCACTGATTACATTACAATTCCCAAACGACGATTTAAAGTCTCATAATTATTATGACATTAGGGGTCACTCCATTAAAGATCTGAGACCGATGAGTTGATGATTAAATCATGGGTATTTTCCCCTGGACACTCCATGGCGTCACACCAGTCACCACCGGTCCTACCATTATTCACTAATTTTACCACTTTATTATGGTGGCTCTGTAAATCATGTTCCCTCACTCTTCACCAGAAACAGTTACTACACTTCCTATTATGAAGTGAGGCCTATATTAATCCTTAGGCTGTCGTGAATGCCAATTTCCTGGTCCCATGCTTTCCCAGCCTCTTAACTCCATTCAAAACACTCCCGCTCCTGACACCCCGTCTCGACCTCTGCCCTTCCCATTAGTGCAGGCACAGAGCTTCCCTGTTGGTTCTAGTCCATTTTCAAATAGATTTTTTGACCCTCATCAGCACATTAAACACCTATTAGGCACTATAGCTTTGGAAAATTAAATATTTTTCAGAAAAGTTATCTATGTGGTCTGGGTTGAGAATAAGTTTCCTCCTTCTGTATGTTGGAACTTATTCAGTCCGAGAAGTCCCAACCAGAAAAAACACACCGCTCGAGGGCCCTTACACTCACCCAAAACACAAACACATTCACCCAGGTTGGTGAAGGTGGTTGGAAGGTACTTCTTAATTGATAGATTCACCCTTCAGGGAAGAAGTAGGTAGTTTTATACTGTTAGTACACTAATATGAGGATTATTGAGGCAAACGAAATAATAATAATGTAGACCTAAGACCTTAACATATGTAGTAATAGGCCAAATGTAGGCAAACACTAGATTGTTAGCTAGGGAGAACTGGCAATCCAAGTTTGAAAGACGAGGCACGGGTCTTGAAGACACCAGAGCTTCCTTCTAAGACTAGACACCATCTGAACAACACGTGCCATGATCAGCAGGTGGCACCCCCACGTGTCTTTACATATTAGACTTGGGGAAATCTGGTGGAGGCACCTCAATGTACCGTAAATGTCCTCCTCCGTCAGGCACATACAGTAAGACAAGATCTCCCTTTTTTCTTAGGATCCTGGCCAGTGTCTGGGGAAAATTGAGAGTGAGTCGTGCTGTGGCCTTTGTGCAGCCGGCAGTTCATGACCAGTACGTACTGGCGTCTCTTGTCAACCTAGAAGCTAGTGTCCATTTCTGCATAGTTAAACTAGGGGATGCACACCCCCTTGGATACAGGAACTTCTGAGGTGCAGGCAGGTCACTAATATCGATTGAATATTGCAGGAACTAAGGCTCCCGGTTGCACGTGGTTTCTGAGGGTAAGTCCAAAGGGGCTAAGCTTAGGGAGGTTGAAGATCAGGATATATGCTGCAACACCAAGTAAGTTAGTCCTTTATACGTTCATGCAAGCGAGATTTCTTGCAACATCAGTCATTTATGAAAATCTGTCCTGTAAGCCACTTGTGAGGCTGAGGTACCGACCTCAGAGCTCGGTGTCAACAGAGCTTGCCAGGGTAGACAACTCACATGGAGGCAGTCCAGACAAATTTTCACACTGTATTTAGCTCCTTGATTGTTGGAGATTTGACCAAGATTGACAATTGTGAGTTTTGGGAAGTGACAGTCATGCATCGTTCTTCAGAGAATTACAGGATAATGATAAATATAATTATTGCAACCTGTACTCCTCTAATGCCAACCATGTTCAGTCTTCACTCTTTTTACCACTTCAAAACAAAAAATTTTCTCCAGGGGCTTTGTCAAGCCGTTAACACCTTGAAAAAGAACGAAACGTTGCATTTGTGTCCCCAATGGAAATAAGTCACTTTGTCTGACTTTTTTTTGGGTTATCCTAGGTCCTCTACACATATACTACTATGTATGATAATGTATGTAACTATATTTGTGCATACTGAATAAACTTACTTACTAGTCATTTTACCTAACAAAGAAACTCTTCTTCCTTTTTATTTCATGGACCAACTTTTGGTCAACAAATCTTCCCCGGACACCGGGAAGTCGGGTTCGGTACTGAGTAAGCTGTCCGAGGCCCTGATAAACCCAAACAATAACAAACAGTAGAACAGATGTTTGTCCAGTTGTCACTTTTACATCAAGAAAGTTTATTATTTGTTTAGGAAATGTGAGGTAAGTGAGGATGTAAACATATATTTTTTAATTTAGAAAGTTTGCAAAATTTATAAATATCTATATTGTGCTTAGGCTGTTTAATGTGGTCGTCTCTGAAGTAGCAGTTTAAAGACAGCAGTTTACAGACAGTTTAAAGACAGCAGTTTACAGACAGTTTAAAGACAGCAGTTTACAGACAGTTTAAAGACAGCAGTTTACAGACAGTTTAAAGGCAGTAGTTTACAGTTTAAAGGCAGTAGTTTACAGATAGTTTACAGACAGTTGTTTAAAGACAATTGTTGACACACAGTAGTATATAGAGAGTAGTTTACACAGTACTATATAGAGAGTAGTTTACACAGTACTATATAGAGAGTAGTTTACACAGTACTATATAGAGAGTAGTTTACACAGTACTATATACAGAGTAGTTTACACAGTACTATGTAGAGAGTAGTTTACACAGTACTATATAGAGAGTAGTTTACACAGTACTATATAGAGAGTAGTTTACACAGTACTATATACAGAGTAGTTTACACAGTACTATGTAGAGAGTAGTTTACACAGTACTATATACAGAGTAGTTTACACAGTACTATATACAGAGTAGTTTACACAGTACTATATACAGAGTAGTTTACACAGTACTATATACAGAGTAGTTTACACAGTACTATATACAGAGTAGTTTACACAGTACTATTACAGAGTAGTTTACACAGTACTATATACAGAGTAGTTTACACAGACTATATAAGAGTAGTTTACACAGTATATGTAGAGAGTAGTTTACACAGTACTATATACAGAGTAGTTTACACAGTACTATATACAGAGTAGTTTACACAGTAGTATAAGTGTGTATAATAATGGCTCTGAGCGTCTGTAGATATTGTGAATATATTTAAATATTACAAGGTAGCTTGGCCAAGTGCTTGTGGCTTGGCCAGGTGCTTGTGGCTTGGTCAGGTGCTTGTGGCTTGGTCAGGTGCTTGTGGATTGGTCAGTGCTTGTGGCTTGGTCAGGTGCTTGAGGCTTGGTCAGTGCTGTGGCTTGGTAAGGTGCTTGTGGCTTGGTCAGGTGCTTGTGGCTTGGCCAGGTGCTTGTGGCTTGGTCAGGTGCTTGTGGCTTGGTCAGGTGCTTGTGGCTTTGTCAGGTGCTCATGGCTTGGTCAGGTGCTGGTGGCTTTGTCAGTGCTGGTGACTTGGCCAGGTACTCGTGGCTTGGTCAGGTGCTCATGGCTTGGTCAGGTGTTGGTGGCTTGGTCGGTGCCATGGCTTGATCGGTCTGGGGGTTTTGTCAGGGCGTGGCTTGTCAGGTGATGGGGTTTTTTGGGTGCTCGGGGTTTGGGTCGGGTGTTTGTGGCTTGGTCAGGGCTTGTTACTTTGGTCGGGTGCTTGTGGTTTGGGGTCAGGTGCTTGGGGCTTGGTCAGTGCTTTGGCTTCTTCGGGTGTTTTGGGGCTGTCAGGACTTGGGGCTCGGTCAGGTGTTTGTGGCAGGGCATTTGCTTGTGGTTTGGGTCGGGTTTTGGGGCTGGTCAGGTACTTGGGTGGGGTCGGGTGCTTGTGGCTGGTCAGGGGCTCATCTCTTGGCCAGGGCCGTGCTTCCCCGGGCTCGCTTTTGGCCAAAGCACCATGCTTGGGCCAGGTCTTTATTTGGCCGGGTGCTCGTGGTTTGGCCGTGCTTGGGCTTGCCGGGTGTTTGGGGCTTGGCCAGTGCTTTGGTTTGGGCAGGTGCCAGGTTTGGGGCCGGGTGCTCATGGCTTGGTCGGTCTTGTGCTTTCCGGGTCTTGGGCATGGTCGGTGTTTGGGGGTTTTGCCCGGTGCTTGTGGCGGGTCGGGTGCTTGTGGCGGCCAGGGCTTGGGGCTTGGCCAGGTGCTTGTGGTTTGTTCAGGTGTTTGTGGTTTTTGGTCTTGCTTGTGGTTTGGGGTCAGGTCGGGTGGCTTTTCAGGGCTGGGGGCTTTGTCGGGTGCTCATGGTTTTGGTCAGTGCTGGGGGGCTTTGTCAGTGCTGGTTGGGGGCGGGTGCTTTAGGCTTGGTCAGGGTTGGCGGGGTCAGTGCTCATGGCTTGATCGGGTTTGGGGGCTTTGCCCATTGGCGGGTTTTTTTGCAGGTGACGTGACTTTTGGTCGGGGGCTGCAGTTTGGTCAGGTGTTGATAGTTTTGGTCACTGCTGGGGGCTTTTTCGGGTGCTCTTGGCTTGTCGGGTGCTGGTGGTTTGGTCAGGTGTCGGTGGCTTGGTCAGGTTCTGGTGGCTTGTTCAGGTTTGGGCTTTGCATTTGCTGGGGGTTTTTGGTGCTGATCTTGGTCAGTGCCATGGCTTGGCGGTGCTTGTGGTTTGGTCAGGTGTGGTGGTTTGGCGGTGCTCTGGTTTGGGGCAGGTGCGGGTTGTTGGTCAGGGCTCAGGTTTGGCCGGGCTCATGGTTTGGGTCTGGTGCTCTGGTTTGGGCCGGGTGCTCGTGGTTTGGGCCGGGTTTTGTCTCTTGGGCCAGGTCTCGTGCTTGCCGGTGCTCAGGTTTGGCCGGGTGCCGTGGTTTCAAGTGTTTGTGGCCTGGCAGGTACCGTGTACATTTGATAGCTCCTCAGCCCCAACACAAGGGGGTCTTTCCCACCCTGGGTAAAGTAAGTAGGTACCAGTGAATCAATGTTTTGGTTTGCATCCTGGAAAAAAGGGTGAATAGCCCCAGTGGAAATTAAGTTGCGGCCCCGATGATTTTTAGATTTCGCGGGGTTTCCCTGTGTTACTAACCCTCCATTAATTATTCAAACAAAATAACAATAAACAATAATTTTAACTACAAGTAAGTAAGGGAACAGACCATAGCTGACATCAATGCCATAAACTACAGATATTTAAGTAAGAAATGGGGGACAAATTTATTAATTATATTTTAGTAATAAAAATATTAAAAATATTGGCACTTTTGATTATTGTAAAAATAATAATAATTTTTTATTAATATTATTTTTAATTTGGGGCACGGGAGCCAGATCCACTGTATATACTTTGTCGGATTATTTGGTTATCCTGATAATTTATACAATGTAGAAAACTTTACTTACGTGAACCTTGTGGAGAGAGAAAGAGAGAGAGAGAGAGAGAACACACACACACACCCACACACACACACACACCACACACACACACACACACCATTCATCACCCAAATCACCCCCCCGCCACCACCACACATTGTTTCCTTTACTTAGGGTTGGGTTTTTACATTTGGGCAGGATACACCCCAGTGGTATTCCCATCACGGTCACAATCTAAAAAAAACAGTAACATAGATACTTTACAATGTAAAATTTAAATACAGTTCACTACCATGAAAACTTTAATACAGAAAAAATAATTAAAAATAAAAATAAATAAATTTGGAAAAAAAATAAATAAAAATTGACATTACATTACAGTACATTAATATTTTATAAAGGGAAAAATTTGACATTATGCCCCACCCAATGGGGCACTTTCAAAAGGTTTGCTTCTCTATTTTTTACTTACCCGGTTTGGGCGGAACCAAACTTGTCGAAGTGGATGGGAGGGGTAAATAGAAAGCAGCTTGTTTTTGCAGACATTTTAGGGAAATTAGGTCAGTTTTGTCCCCGGGTTGACCCCACCTGTCCACTACCCCACTACACATTTACTGATAGGCGAACGAAAAACCCGTGTATGGAAACACGCCCAATGTTTCCCCCTTCACTGGGAATTTAACCCGGACCCTCACCTGTGAATAGGGGCTTTTGCTACCAGGGCCACGGGGGACTTATTTTGATAAACAGTGAATGAGGTCCTTTTGGGGGAAAAAACAATAATTTAAAATTTTAAAATTTTGAATTTAAGTGGGGTTTCCATAAGACGTTATTATGTGTAAAAGTAAAACAAATTAAAAAGTAAAACCCAACCAATGAAAAAATTAAAGAACCTACCTAAAATAGACATATTAATGGCACGCTCAGCAGAACTCGGGGATTTGTTGATTTTCATTTTCATTATTTGCGACCTTTTTGCACCGCAAAAAAAAGTATTTCAACAAAATTTATTTTTTTGGGGGAAATTTTCAAAATATGCATTATTTAGTTTTCAGCATATCTACCATCAACTTTTGCTCCTGCATGAAATTTGCCAAAGCCCTGGAATGAAATGTTTCCACAATAAAATGTCACATTAGTTACTTGGTCATTTACCTAACAGATTAGGTTAGGTGATTAAATATGTTTTTTTTTAATCATTTCACATCAATTAAAATCACAGTGTTTCATGATCTAATTTTTTTTTTTTTTTTCATCTAAATAATACTACCTCACACTGCCTGTAATACAAAACGAACCGCTGAGTGTTTTTTATTATCGTATTCACCTTCATCATTTTGATACTTTAATTAGGTAAGTCCCCTTTTTAGGTTTGGTTTTGCTAAGTGACGCATAATTTGGCGTTTTCGGGTCTCCCGGGTTACTTACCTTCCGAGGCTTGTTCCTATCAGTCACTCACAGGGCAACTCTGGGGACGGGTCTACTCTACATAGAATCGTTTCCCTACCCCGGGTTTTTGGGGAGAAGCCAGTCCAAACTCATCATTTAAAAATTGGGCTTATTGTTTTGCAAACACATTTTTCCTACACAAGACATGCCGGAAGGGGAGTCTTCCAATTTTGAGAAAGGGACCGCACCTGAGCTGTGGGAAAATTTATATTGATTTATTGTTAGACAGAATTTTTAATTTCAATTTTAACAGGGAATTGCTTATGATTTAAGGGGCCCCAAAACTTTTCGAAGTGAATTACTCTATTCATATACGGGCCCCCCGCATACCATGGGCATCGCAAACTTCAATCCGCATACCGTCGCTTTTATCACAAAAATTTTCCCTCGCATACCCTCAAAAACCCCCGCTCACCGCTCTTCGTCCAGCCCGCCCCAAATGTGCCCCTTACCCACCTCACATTGCCGCCGGGGGCATTGTTTACCACCGCCCCGGTAACATCCAAGCATACTGTTATGTTTTTTTGTCCCTTAAATATTTTTGATAGAAGGTTCTCAACATTTCCCTAGTGGGGTACTTTCTTAATGGCCTTATTTTCAGGGTAATACTTAATCGGGCTGATCATCTTGAGTGTCTCGATCCCCTTTTCCCACCCTTTTCACAGGTTATGTAAACACACAAATAAAAATTAATTATTCTCAATAATATGTACAAAATATACAATTACAGCTCACTTTTTTAAAAAACAAATCTACACACGCATACTTTCTCCCCATGGGTACCTTATTAACTTTTTGCCTTCTCCTTGACATAACCGGCAAACCAGTTTTTTGACACACTTTAGTCCCCCTGGTAGGTGGCCACAACTTAAATTATAAAAACCACCTCTGGCACACATAATCCCCCAAAAGATAAAAAGGACCCAAATCCTGCCGGGTTTGAAGTCACCACAGGAGGGGAAGCCTGGGCAAAGCTCCTCCCCCCAAAAACAAAAACTTTTGCAAAGCACAATTCTCCAGTTACCACAATTCCCCACCCTTAAATTTACTTTTACAAAAAAATACAACTTTATAAACACTTTATTTAAATGTGTTTTATTGTCTATAGTAAACCTAAAATTGAAAAAATAGCTTACCCAGCCTCCAGTCAAAAGGGTTAAACATCCCTTCTGACATTTGAAAAAATCCCCATCAATTCAATATAATTAGGTATTCCAAGTAACTGTTATTTATAAATACATTTGGGTCCATAGCCCCATAACACCCCCACCTCCAGCAAGTCTCACAAAAGCAGCCGTGTCCCCAGGATACGGCTAGAAAAAGTATATTGCTTAAGTCTGAAAAGGGGGAAACAAACTACTAAAATCACATTTTCCCCAGCACCAAATCCCCTTTACTGTTATTTACAAGAATTGCAGAATTTTAGAAAAGCTTTTTAACCATCCCAATCCAATGTGTAACTTTTACAATGTTATTTTTTTTAAAAACAATACCCATTTCAATAAAAAGATTGCACACAACCCACGTAAAAACCCGCCCCAAACGGGCCTTTTGGCCTCCGCACGGTAATCCACAAGCAACTGACTCCAGTGGCATCTTCCTGATCGGGAGACAGGAAAGACCCAAACCCAGAGCAGCCAGGTGTACACCAGGCAAAAATTTTCACAAAAAGTCAAGGTCTCTCACTTGGGGCCAAAAACCAAAACATGAGATTTCCCCTAAACACTCACGACCCTTTAACATGGTCGGGCACTCAAGCCCATCTTCCGATTTTCCCACTCCACACGATCCCCAAATTTATGAAAGGAGGCTTCATAGAACAGGGAGGGGTCCAAAGGGGACCACAAAGGCAAATCGTCGGGCCTTTTTTTGTACATAACCACCAAGACACAACATCACATACCTTCCGAACCCATGTTACCGGGGGCAACCACCCCCCAAACACATTCACGACACCCTGACCCCGTCCCCTTTTTTGGCTCCGACTCGACCCTTTTACGTCAAACGGCTGGAGAGTACTCAGCTCCCCGAGATTTCACCAGCAAAAAAAACAAGGCCACATGACAAACACTAGTAAAAGACCCCAGCTCTCTAAAACATCTAAGAACATCACAACCACATTCTCTGACCCTTTTCATATTTTTGATTTCCCAAAATTTAAAAGGCGTAGGAACAAAGCCCATTTAAGAGTCGATTTTAGTCACTATACACAAACGGGATGAAGAATCCGAGACAGTCAAATGCTGAATAGCCACCCCCAAAATGAAAATTTTCTTTCCTGTGGTAAAATGTTCACATTTAAACTTAGAAGGTTTTTTTTCATAGCATAAACGGGCCCCGAAAAACCTCTCGCCAGTGCAACAACAAACCCCCCAAAACATCTTTTGAAAACCCATTGGAAACCATTTTTAAAAATACCATCATTTTTATCCACCACAAAATTTAAACAAAAAATGAACCATTTCCATTAACACTAAAAGGGGTGTTAAAAAGAAAATTCCACTTCCTTTTACATTTAAAATTTTTCATCGGGTTTTTAAACCCCTTTTCAATTCGAAAATTTTTTGATTGGTCAGTTTTTTCCCAGGGTTCTTTTTTTCCCAAAAACGGGAATCCCCCCCTTTATAAATCAAAGGTGTTGAAGAATTCACTTTTTCCCCATCCCAATTTTCCCCAAAATTTTTCCCCCCAAAAATTTTAATTCTTTTTCCTTAAATTTCCTCAGGATTTTTTTTCCCCTTTTACCCCCCAAAATTTTAAAAATTGGGGCTCCCCCCCAAATTTTTTTTAAACCCAACCCCTTTTTCCAAAATTTTTCCCCTGTTACAAATCCTTTTGGGTTTTCTCAGTTTGTTTTATTCAACCTTTTAAAACTTTCCTTTAATTTTTTCCCCTTTTCCCCTTTCCTTCTTTTTTTATTCTTTTTCTCTTTTTTTTCCCCCGGGAAACCCCCCCCAAACACTTTCAGCTCACACAACTTCCATACAGATTTTCACATGAATTGGCTCCGTATAGCACTTCCCTCCACCCCCAAAGATCAGGTCCAATATGGTCCCACATCATCATCCTGGTCTTTTTGATGAGCACTTTAAACTGGTACCATCCACCCTACACCCAAACGTATCTGAAACTGAGAAAAAGCTCCGGGGGGGGACATCACCTCCTCCCCAAGCCAATAGCCAGAGATTCCAGAGGCTTCCCCACTCAGCAAATACAAAGAAAGGGATCCTCTCTCCCCGTTGTTTTATTGTCTAACCATAGGGTTGCATCATTGTCTTGAGGGTTTTAGAAATTTTTTCTATTCCCCTTGAGATGGGGATGATCACATTTAACACTAGCTCTACTTTTTGTCCCCTTTAAAACATTTCTAAAAAACTTGGGTAAAATAGATCCTTACTTTTTTGGGTGCTTTAAGAAAACCAAAAGACAAAAAAACTTCATCAAACCCTTTAAAACAACGGGGCATTATTTTATGCAGGGGCGCTTCCAGTACCTGGGAGGGGCAAATTATTGTTTTAAATAATTTTTTCCCATTCTGGCCTTGGGGGTGGGGCCCCGCATCCACTACCACTTGCTGAGGTTTACCTGGGGCTGAAATTGGCTGAAGGGGAACAGGTTTAATACTTCGAAGTTTTTCCCTAAAATTTGAAAGGCGTAGGCTCAAATGCTCTCTACAGTTTCCCCCAGCTGAACCAAAAGAAATCCGGAAACCTTGACACACCACCCGGGACAAAACCCTTGTTTTGCTTCCATCGAATGCAAACAGAGGGGAATTTTAAAAGTTTCCTCCCCGAAATGAAAACACTTATTTTTAAATGTAAAAAAACTCTTCCCCAAAAGCGACATTTCCTGCACAAAATTAATTCCCTTACAGGTCACCTCTCCACACATTAACTGACCTTTTCCAAACGCTCACTCTGGCGAACACCCTTTTTTTCAGTTTTGACTGAGTTCAACATCAGAAAAAAGTTCCAAATTTAAACCCCACATCCTCATAGAAATATCATGAAGACTGTTTAGCATATCAGACCATACTTTTCAAGTGGAACCCTCAGGAAAGGCTGGGAGGGTTTTTTCCTAGCCATTTCCTCCCAACATTGGACTTTGGTTTCCCCCAAACTATTGTTTCCCCCACTGTCTAACAGCCCAAACATTATTTCCCCAATAAAAGGGCACCCCTTCGAAGGGAATTCATCTGAATACCACAGGGGGGATAGCCAACTTGGTATGTAATTTTACCCCTAATTTTTGTACCGGTCCTTAGGTTTGAACCCGTAAACCCTTCAACAATATTTACCCCAGTATAGATCCTTAGACACCGGTAGCACTCCAGCCGTAGCAAAGAAAGGGTGCTACACCACCCCAAGGACAAATTTCCAAATCTGCCTACATCCCTTTTTCAAAACCCCTGTGGGCCTACTAGAAAAATAAACACATCCTGGGTCTAGATCCCAAAAGGTTTCCCCCTCACCTTCCTTGAAGACCTAATGCAGCAACTGGGGTTATCTCTGCAGTTTTAAGTCCTCTGGGGGTTCCTCCCTTTCCCGATCCGCCCCCTTGACCACAAAACTTTTTTTGTGTCCAGTTTTGTTCAGTATAAAAGGCTACTCTAAAAGGTTTTTTACCGTTTGGGGTTTGGACGGTACTGTTTTTTTTTCTCGAGGGCCTGAAAAATTATCGATGTCTAGGTAAACTTTGAAATCCCTGACACCTTTTCCTTCATTTTTAGAGGGCACCTAGCCTTTATTTGGCCCCCGAAAATTCTTTCCCACTTTCCTTTTTTGACCATAGGCTTGAATAAGGTTAGAAGAGTGGGGAAAATTTTCAAAGCAGCAAGACTTTTTTCTTACCAATTCCCTCGAGCCAAAATCGTCACCTAGATCCATGCTTTTTGAAAAATTTTCTGGTTTTTTTTCCTCCAGAACTCCGGGGGCAACAGGGGATTGTATTGTACAATTCCTCATGAACCACAGATCACAATTTGTTATAGTCTTTATTAAATCCTTTAGAACAAACCCATTTTTTAAAAAAAAAGGGAAAATTTCTCATTCCCAAACCAGTAAGTCTGCCCATCCGAAATTTTTTTATTCCTGAACTTCGTCTATATTTCCAGGGATCATTTTGGTATGCAAGCAAAAACTTCCTCTTTAATCTTTCATAACAGAAAAATTTTGCCCCTCCAGAGTCTCACTCTCGGAATCCCTTTTCCCACAATTTTGTGCGAACTAGGTAGCCCACTTTTGTTTTTGGGCCCTCCTTGCTCCAAAGCAGTCTTTTCAAAGAAAAAAAAAACTATCTGGGGCACTCTCTGAAACTTTGGGACAAAAATTTTCAGCTTTTGTTATGTTAAAGTTTCTGCTCAGCTCTTGTTTTTTGAACCTCCTAAACCTTTTTACTTCTCCCCTTAGCTTTTTTAATTCATTTCACCTCTAGTCGCAATTTTAGTCTCTTCTCTCCATTTCCATATCACCGGGGTAGGTGATCCCTCAGTTCACTATAAAAAGGGATGTTTACTGATGAATTTTTACTTTCTCCCTGAAGCCAAAAAATCTAAGACTCATCTTCGACATAGTTTTTCTTTAAACACTTGCTTCCCTCTTACGATCAGTGGACAAAGTTTTTCCCCCCGGGGACATAAAAATAACAAAAATTGAAAAAAACATGCACATAGCACTTTCCATAACCACAACAAAAAATGTGTTACCAAACCCTTTTTCTCACCTTAGGAAAAACAAACCCGTAAACAAAAAGTGAAAAAAAAACTTTTACGACCCACCTTGGTAAATCTTCACCAAAACATGAACGTTATTTCCCCAACCAGCAATAAGTTCAAAAATGTTTTGGTTATTTTTAGCAGTCAAATAACTCCCCGGTCAAGCTCCCATGTTCTTGGGTTTTCCCCCCATTATTTGATAGTAAGGGTTCCCCACTACATGTTTAATTGGGGTAGCTTTTACAATGGGCCCTTTTTTTCTAGGGGTAAATTACTTACCTATGCTGATCATCTTGAGGGCTCGATACCCTTTTTACCCGCCCTCTTTACAGTTAAAGTAAATACTAATAAAAATATAACTTATTCTCATAGAATATAAAAAGAAAATACAATTACAGCCTCACATTTTCAAAAAAGACACACACTGCATACGTTTTTCCCCCCCATGGTGTACCTTATTAATTTTGTCCTTTTTCTCTGACATAAATCTGGCTAACCTGTTTTACACACTTTAGCACCCGGGTAGGTGGCCACAACTTAAATTTAAAAACCACCCTGGGCACACAAATGCCCCAAAAGATAGAAGAAGGACCCGAGATCCGCCAGGTTTAAGGCACCACAGAGAGAGTCAGTGAGAGGGAGAGAGAGGAAGACCCGGCAAAATCCCCCCCAAAACAAAAGACTGTTGCCAACACAATCTCCAGTTACCACAAAACTACCACAACTTTAATTTTACTTTTACAAAAAGAAATACAAATTTTTTAAAAACTTATTTTAAATTGTGTGTTTGTGTCTATAGTATAACCTATTTTATTTTAGAAAAATAGCTTTACCCAAAGCTGCCTCTCAGTCATAAGGTTGATCAGTCCTTCTGACATTTAGAGCAAAGTCCCATCAATTCAATATAATTAGGTATTCCAGAGTAACTGTTACTTATAAATACATGTTGGTCCTATAGCCCCAAACACATACAATCGGAACATTTCGTATTATTACAGTGTTTTGGTGATTTTATCTGCAAAATAAGTGACCATGGGCCCCAAGAAAGCTTCTAGTGCCAACCCTACAGCAATAAGGGTAGAATTACTATAGAGATAAAAAAAGATCATTGATAAGTATGAAAGGGAGTGCGGTCTCCGAGCTGGCCAGTTTTATAATAAACCCCAATCAACCATCGCTACTATTGGTGGTACAGCTGCTGCGCTGCGTACCACCGTCACTGCTGCTGTAGTACCGTCTGCTGCTGCTGTAGCATCGTCTGCTGCAAACTGTAGCACGGGTCAGTGCTGCTGCTGCGTAGCACTGTCAGCTGCGGGCTGCTGCTGTAGCCCCATCACTGCTGCTGCTGCTGTACCAACCGTCAGCTGCTGCTGCTGCTGTAGTACCGTCTGCTGCTGCTGTAGCATCTGCTGCTGCTGTAGCATCGTCTGCTGCTGCTGTAGCACTGTCAGCTGCTGCTGCTGCTGTACCACCGTCAGCTGCTGCTGCTGCAGCTGCTGCTGCTGTAGCATCATCTGCTGCTGCTGTAGCATCGTCTGCTGCTGCTGTAGCACGTCAGCTGCTGCTGCTGCTGCTGTACACTGTCAGCTGCTGCTGCTGCTGCTGTAGCACCGTTGTTGGTGTGGCTTATTGAGAATACCAATAAACAATTAACCCCAGAGGATTTGTCACCCGGGATAACCCAAAAAAGTCAGTGCCCATCGAAGACTGTCAACTTATTTCCATTGGGGGTCCTTAATCTGTCTCCCAGGATGCAACCCACACCATCGACTAACACCCAGTGAACAGGGAAAAATGCCTGGAACTAGTGCTCATATTGGTGAATTTAAAGCCAGCAAAGGTTGGCTTGAGAGATTTAAGAATCGTAGTGGCATACACATGTGATAAGGCCTGTTCTGGAAGAAAATGCCAAACAGGACCTACAGTACTCAGGAGGAAAGGCACTCCCAGGAAAACATTTGTCTCATCAGTCATTGCTGCATCTTCAATAAAGGTAAGTGTCATTTATTCTTCATTTAGTAGAGTAGTACATGCACAATATATATTGTGCATGTACTACTCTACTATTGTGCATGTATCCTTCTCTTTGTGTGTAGGAAAATGTATATTTCATGTGGTAAAAATTTTTTTTTCATACTTTTGGGTGTCTTGTACGGATTAATTTGATTTCCATTATTTCTTATGGGGAAAATTCATTCGCATACCGATCATTTCGCATAGCAATGAGCCCTCTTGCACGGATTAAAGTCGCTATGCGGGGGTCCACTGTATTCTAGATGAAGGTAAGTATGTTTATTAAAACTAACATAATAGTGATGACCTTGTCTTGATTCACTCCTAGTTTTTGAAGATTGATGAAATTGAGATATCAAGGAAATTGGTTTCTTAATAGTATTACGAAAAAAGGAGACTCCTCTCCTTGTTGAAGAGAAAGCAATGTAACCCAGGATAAACAATAACTTTTTAAAAACAAGCTCCTATTCATAATACAGATGTCAAGCCAACTTAGTGTTGTACAGTTCAAACCATAATTACTCATGGATATTCGCTGAAAAGGAGTCATAAATTATTACCTAAAATAAGTTAATTTACTATAAGCAACAGACCGCAGCCGAGGAAATTCCTTCAGAAGAGAAGGAAGAGAGAGGGGAGAATGTGCCTTCTTCATTGATTAAGGACATGTGTGTAAAGTGGAATGAGTTGCAAAGTTTTGTGGAGAAATATCACCCTAACAACACTGTTGCAAGGTGTGTATGCAACATGTTCAATGACAATACCTTGTCCCATTTTAGGCAAATCTTAAAGAGATGGCAGAATCAGACCTCTCTGGACAGGTTTTTTGTGTGACAGGGGTCCAGTGACTCTCAAGCTGGTCCTAGTGCCAGTAAAAGACAAAGAAGGGAAGTAACCCCAGATTGGGCCTTGATACCTGAATTCCTTATGGATGGGGATTCCCCTTCCAAACAGTAACCTCTCCTTCTCCCTCTCTCCTCCTCACCATCTTCCATACGCCAGCAAGAGTCTTCAATAAAGGTAAAAGAGATGTTAACATGTTTCAAGTAAAAGTGTATGAATGACTCAGATGTTTCATATTAGTTGGGTTTCCAGTGGTGTTAATAGCTCATTCTTTTCTTTTGCAGGTTATTCTTTTTACAGAAGAGGTAATTTTGTAGAGCCAAGACCCAGTATATGCTATGAACTCGTGTAAGCTGTGAATTACTGCAGATATACACTGTGCCAATAATCAGCATTATAAAATTCATCACATATCCATAAATACAAATTCTGTCATTTTGTTTAAGATCACTGAGAAACTTACCTCAACATTCTTTACCTCAGCCTTAACAACTTAATATAATTTATTTACACTTAGTTAAATAATATAATTTAGTGCTGTCATATATTTTAGTTGCTTATTCATGTTTTTTTGCAGTATGATACACTAATGAGTATACAAATTTTAAATACATAAGTTATATTTAATTAAACGTTCTTTATTAAATATTTTATCTTTCAGTTAATAATAATAATAATAATTATAATATCACTATAGAAGTGTACTGTATTGGTACTTAAACTCATATTATTAGTTTGTAATAAACCACTATACAAAAGTATGATGAGATGTACTTAAATATATTATATGTACCATACATCAGAACTTGCATACTGTTAGTCACAGGATTATGTCCTACCTAATAACTTGCATCATCTCTGTTACTTCCCTGCTTCAAATAAATATTTCTTCACTTTGTTCTGTCATCTCATTGTTAACCAAATAAAACACATTAGGTTGTTGAACTCACATAATTTTTTACTGTTTATATTATTTCTGTAATATATTGCTGCCTTTTACCATCATCATCTTGGAGAGTCTGGAATTTTTTAAAGACCTTTTAAAATAATTACAGGTCTTTTATTCAAGCTGTGTATGCTAAAAGAGGGAAAAAATGTTGAAGATACATGTATTTTATTTAATAATCTATACTGTAAAAGTTAATTATCAATAAATGCAAGAAATAAATTCAGTTAAATTTGTAGACATACAGTTTTTTAAAATCAGTTATATTACTTTTGGAATTTCATGACCTCTGTGTTAGTTTGCAGGATAAAGCACCTATGTTTAAAACCACAAACAGTATAAAGGATATACATTCAAAGAAGTGATAAATAAGGGCAGGTGTTTAAAATTTGTAAATTATAATCAAATCCAATGCATCACATGAAAGTTGATAAAAGTGAGAAATCTCGTCACTGTTCAGTGTGTCAGAAAGACTTTTCAAATAAAACACAATTAATGCATCACATGAGAGCTCATACAGGTGAGAAACCATATCAGTGCCCCGAATGTCAAAAAGACTTCTCATTAAAGTCATCTCTAATGCGTCACATGAAAGGTCATACTGGAGACAAACCGTACCAGTGTTCACTGTGTGTTAAAGACTTCTCACGCAAATCATCTTTAACACTCCATATGAGAGGTTCATACAGGAGAAAGACCATATCAGTGTTCAGTATGTCTAAAAGACTTTTCACATCACCTGGCCTAGTAAAACATATGAGAATTCATACAGGAGAGAAACCATTTCAGTGTTCAGAGTGCCTAAAAGACTTTTCACATAATTCAAATCTCTTAACTCACATGAGAGTTCATAGAGGAGAAAAACCATATAAATGTTTAATATGCCAAAAAGAATTTTCACAAAAATCAAGCCAAAAACAGCACATGAGAATTCATACTGGAGAGAAACCATATCAGTGTTCAGATTGCTTCAAAGAATTTAAACAAAGATCTGCTCTTTCACTACACATGAGAGGTCACAGAAAAGAGAAACCATATCGCTGTTCAGAGTGTCAAAAAGTGTTTCCAACAAAATATAATCTAATAGTTCATATGAGAGTTCATACAGGAGAAAAAAAATACCAGTGTTCAGAGTGTCTGAGAGATTTTTAAAACATAATCAGGTCTAGTAAGACACATCAGAGTTCATACTGGAGAGAAACCATACCAGTGTTCAGTGTGTCTTAAAGCCTTTATACAAAAATCCTCTCTAACACTTCACATGAAAGCTCATACAATAGAAAATCTATAATATTTTATTGCTTGAATAATTTTTGACAATTAACCCTTTGAGGGTCGACAGGCCCTCTCCGAGACTTGTTCTCACGGTCGGCCAAATTTAAAAAAAAAATTATTTTTTCTTATGAAAAGATAGATAATCTTTTCCCGATCATAATGACACCAAAAGTATGAAATTTGATGGAAAACTTACGGAATTATGCTCTCACGAAGTTAGTGGTCTCGACGATGTTTACGCATCGGCGATTTTGCCCACTTTGAGCCCTATTTTCAGCCAATTCCAGTGTACTGGTCGACAAAAATCATAACTACTTCTCTAGAACTCCATTTTTTTCTATTGAATGAGTACAAGAAACCACCCATTTACTGATTTCAACTATCCAATACAGTGGTCAGAATTTAGCAATTTTTGCCAATTTCACACAAATTTCAGAAGATGCCAATTTCCAAATAGGGTCCAGAATAAACAAGAAAGACATTCCTGGCACTAAAATAACATTTCCTCTGTTTGTTAGTCACATCCCCAGGCCCCTCTTATATTTCTTTGGCTTTCCCAAACTTCAATTTTTATTCTTACAAAAAAAATAAAATTTACTGTTATGCAGACTACTGCATTAGTGTAGGAATGGTATAAATAATATCAGCACACTTGTGAAAGAATATTAGACTCACCAGTTGATGTGTTTTTGGACGCTTGGTATGATTTGTTTACTTTTGAATTTCGGTAAAAATCGAACATTTCCCGCTACTTTGAGCTCAATTTTTAAGGTACTTTTCATTGTAAAAACCATCTAAATCATCTCAAATTTCTGTAATATGTCTTCCATTCTATAAAATGAGACCAGAAAACTAGAATACAAAAATAAATACCACATGAAAATACAGTGGGAAAGTCGCTGTTTTAATTTCCCAAAAAAACGGTCAAAGTTTTTTTTTTGTCATTACACACGTGTGCGCAGGATTTTTTTTTACTGCAATTTAGGCGTACTAGACGTCAAAAACCCCGGGGTTTTAAGACGTACTAGTACGTCCGAACCCCCCAAAAGGGGTTTAAAAAGAAAAGAGTGGCATTTAGAAATACATAGACAAAATTTTTTAAATAATTTAGATAGCAAAATTCCTGTTATCCAAAATTTCAGGATTCATAATGCCTACATAAACTTAACCCTATGGTTTTTAGGCTTCAATCATAATATAGTGTGAGAGTTTACATATGGGAACTTTAAAGATTTTTTTTTTTTAACTAACCGGCTGTATCCCACCAAGGCAGGGTGGCCCAAAAAGAAAAACGAAAGTTTTTCTTTTAAATTTAGTAATTTGTACAGGAGAAGTGGTTAGTACCCCTTTCTCTTGGCATTTTAGTCGCCTCTTACAACACGCATGGCTTACGAGGAAGTAATTCTGTTCCACTTCCCCATGGGATAGGAAATAAACAAGAACAAAAACTAGAAAGAAAACAGAAGAAAACCCAGAGGGTGTGCATACATATGCTATACATGTATGTGTAGTGTGACCTAAGTGTAAGAAAAGTAGCAAGAGGTACCCGAAATCTGCAGTTTAGGGAGACAAAAAAAGACACCAGCAATCCTACCATCATGTAAAACAATTACTGGCTTTTGTTTTACACTACTTGGCAGGACAGTAGTACCTCCCTGGGTGGTTGCTGTCTACCAGCCTACTACCTACAAACTTTAAAGATATGTAAAATATTTTTTTTAATCTGACAGCAAGATTTGCTATTATGCAGCTTCAAGACTTTCCCTCACTTTTAGAACCTAACACATCCCCCCCACCCCTTCCTGAATATTAAGTTCTACTGTAGTGTGATATTTGAGATTTTGCAGGTAAGAACTCATTTTGCCTTTGCTTATTTAAACATTAAAAGCAAAAATGTATTAATGTCGTTAAAGGGATTTTGCATAAAAGTTATTGAGTACAAATGAGTTCATGAACATCAAAAAGTGTTAACTTTTGTGGATGAGTTTTTGTCCAAAAAGAAGTGTTAGTGTAACTAGTGGGGTTCCACAAGGATCATTACTAGGTCCAGTACTGTTTTTTTGTATACAGTAGGGCCACGCTTATGGTGTTTTGCCTTACGGCATTCCACTAATATGGCACTTTCAAATTATGAAACCCAAAAATTTTCTATACGGGGAGCAGTCTTTCAAATACGGGGCACCCCACGCAGTTTGTTTGCATTTTCCGTGAGCACATATTTCTATTATGTCTGGAAATTTTCCAGAATTTCAAGTGTTTTAAAGTTATTGCATATTTTATATGTACTCTGATAATTATACTTATGTATACCTGTAAATTAAATATACTTACACACTTTGCTGCGTGCAGGTGCACATTAAAATCACTAAGTGTCTCTCTACTCGATGCCATATACAGTGGGCCCTCAATAATCGTCCATAATTCGTTCCTGGAAGTGGGACTTTTTATCGAAATGGACGATTTACGAATCAATTTTCCCCATAAGAAATAATGTTTAAAATTTAATTAATCCTTCCTGACACCCAAAGTATTAAAACAAAAATTTTTTTTACATGAAATATAGATGTAGTACCTAAACAATACAGTGGCACATGATGAATTTAAAACATTAACAGAATAACACCTTTTTTGGGCAATTCTTCTTTGTGTATGGAAGACTGGAGAAGGAGACAGATTGGATGTTTTCCTGTTTGGAAAGGGAATCCCCTTCCATCAACACTCGGGTACCAATTGCTTTCTGGGTTACTTCTCTTCTCTGTTTCTTAATGCCACTAGGACCACCTTGAGAGTCACTGGGGTTGTGTCTCGCAAAAAAAAACTGTCCAGAGGCTGTTTCTGGCGTCTTTTTATTAAACTTACCTAAAATGGGCCAAGACTCCGTCACTTTTACAGTTGCCGATATGGCTTGCAACCCTTCTATGGGGTGATGTTTTTTCCTAAATCTTTCCTATCTTTCCCCACAGATCATGGTGGTATAATCTGAAAGCTCAGGAAAAGGTAACTGTTCGCTGCAGCACTTTCTACCAAAGAAAATACCTCACACAGGGTTCAATGACTGAAAAATTCCCAAGCCGTTTCGAGGAACATGAAAACAGAAACCCCTCACCGGGGCGCATTTTAGCCAGTGTATTTCGTGCACAGAAAAAAGGTTATTGGATTCCATTTGAAAATCAAACTGAAAAAGAGCGCACTTATTGGAGAAAAGTTTTAGAAAGAGTGTTGCTGTTGTAAAATTCTTACTCTAAAGGACTTGCTTTCTGTGGAGAAAATGAGGTTTTTGGGTTTTGGGAAAAAAGTGGCAATTTCCTAGGGAAACATAGAACTGTTAGCACAATTTTGATTCCATTCTTAGCAAATCATGTGTCACGCCTTGGAATGCAGGAAAGGCACTTTATCTTACATGTCATCTACTATATGCAATGAATTTATTGAAATGATGACTAAGAAGGTCCCAAAAACACATACAGCTGTGAAAACTGCAAATACTTTCAATAAGTGTAGATTCAAAACCAGATATTTCACATACAGATCAATTGACATTTATTTTTCGCTTTGTCGACTCCAGTGGTAAGCCTGTAGAGCGCTTTATAAAATTCATTCCTCTTTCAGGCCATGATGGGAAACAAAAGAAAAATGTATACTGAATACCTGCTTTAACATG
>NC_069408.1:64220092-64245196 GCF_026875155.1 Cherax quadricarinatus
TTAAAACCCCGTAGTATGTACAGCAGCTCGGCGAACTGGGTTTTGGGAGGAATTGAGAGTACCTTGTTAAAAGACAGCTACGCCGTTGGTAATCTCTCTCAAGGTCAAATTGTGTGTCGTGAAGAATTATGGTCCCCTAACGTTTATTAAGTCTCTTTCTCTCTCTCTCTCTCTCTCTCTCTCTCTCTCTCTCTCTCTCTCTCTCTCTACTGGATAAGGTAGTGGCATCCTGCACCATTTGCCAAGCCTTATGTGTTCATAAGTAGTAATTTCGGTGAACAACTTTGGGACCAGGAGCATCAAATGCTCCAAGTACTTCAGGAGCATGATTGCGATCCTCATCCAGATCGTTCCACTTTCCGACCACTCTGAGCCTGAAGAAATGCTTTCTGATATCCATGTGATTTATCTGTGTGTCTAACTTCTGTGTTCCTGGGCTCATATTATCATATACCTCTTGGTTCTTTCGTCCTCCATTGCAACGTATCGGTTCCCATAGCCTCGGATTTGGAAATAAAATGCCTTCAGGGAAAAGTATAGCCGTTTAAGCCGAATCGCAAAAGTTTAGCCAATTTAGCAAGGGTTCACGTTGCCGAATTTGGGAAAAAGAACATCTCTTTTATATAAAACAGAGTAAATCGATCCGAACATATCGTACCAATGTACATCATTTATTTTAAGTAATATTAAACAAATTTAAAGTGAATTATGCTATACATAGAAGATTGCTAAAAAACATTACGATAGTATAAATGAGGTTAGATGATGTTTCAAAGTTAATTTTGGTTCAAAATTTAAAGTCATAATATCATGACTGTCAATAAAATCAAATAGCAACAAAAGAATTTTTTGGAAAAGTTTAATCTTTAATGGAGTTCGGCCTATTCGGCAAGTTCGGCTTATTAGGTACACGTTAGATAGAAGCGTTTTTTATGACTTGACGTGCTGTTGGAGTGCGAGCAAGGTAAGATTTATGAAGAGATTCAGGGAAACCGGCAGGCCGGACTCGAGTCCTGGAAGTGGAAGTATAGTGTCTGCACTGTGAAGGAGGGGTGTTTTTATGTACAGTTTTTTTTTCTAACTGTATTGTAGGTACGCCAATGACGAGACAGTGGTACAATGAATGATGATGAAAGTGTTTCTTTCTTTTTTCAAGTTACTCTGCCTCGGTGGGAAACAATCAATGTGTTTAATTATATATATATATATATATATATATATATATATATATATTATATAATATATATATATATATATATATATATATATATATATATATATATAATGAAAGTAGTTTGTTAGATTATGTATTGGTGGATCATTATTTAGTTGTAGCTACAGTTAGAGTAAGAGGTAGATGGGAAAAGAGGAAGGTGGAAACATACAAGTAAGAGTGAGGTGAAAGTGTATAAACTAAGGAGGAGGAAAGTTCGGGCGAGATATAAGCGACTATTGGCAGAAAGGTGGGCTAGTGCAAAGATGAGTAGTGGAGGGGTTGAAGAGGGTTGGAATAGTTTTAAAAATGCGTATTAGAATGTGGGGCAGAAGTTTGGGTTATGGAGGGTGGGTGCAGGAGGAAAAGGGGAGTGATTGGTGGAAATGATGAAGTAAAGGGTGTAATAAAAGAGAAAAGGTAGCTTTGAGAGGTTATTACAAAGCAGAAGTGTTATAAGAAGAGCAGAGTATATGGGAGAGTAAAAGAAAGGTGAAGAGAGGGGTGAGGAGTGCAAAAGGAGAGCAGATGAAGGTGGGAGAGGCACTGTAAAGAAATTTTAATGAAAATAAGAAAAAATTTTGGAGCAAGTTAACAAGTTAAAAAAAAGCCTAGGAAAGTATGGATTTGTCAGTTAAAAACAGAGTAGGGGGGTTAGTAGTTGGGGAAAAGGGAGGTATTAGGGAGATGGCGAGAATATTTTGAGGAACTTTTAAAAGTTGAGGAAGAAAGGGAGGCGGTAATTTCATGCACTGGCCAGGGAGGTATACCATCTTTTGGAGTGAAGAAGAACAGAATGTAAGTGTTGGGGAGGTACGTGAGGCATTACGTGAATGAAAGGGGTAAAACAGCTGGGAAATGATGGGATCATGACAGAAATGTAAAAGCAGGGGGGATATAGTGTTGGAGTGGTTGGTACTTTTTTTAATAAATGTATGAAAAGGGGAAGGTACCTAGGATTGGCGGGAGAGCATGTATAGTCCCTTTTATATAAAAGGGGAAAAGGGGGCAAAAAGAGATTGTAAAAATTATAGAGGAATAAGTTTACTGAGTATACCAGGAAAAGTATACGGTAGGGTTATAATTGAAAGAATTAGAGGTAAGGACAGAATGTAGGAATTTCGGATGAGCAGGGGGCTTCAGAGTGGGAAGGGGATGTGTAGATCAAGTGTTTACATTGAAGCATATATGTGAGCAGTATTTAATTTAAAAGGGAGGGAAGTTTTTTTTTTGCATTTTTGGATTTAGAAAAGGCATATGATAGATGGATAGAGGAGCAATGTGGCAGATGTTGCAAGTATATGGAAAGGTGGTAAGTTACTAAATGCTGTAAAGAGCTTTTATGAGGATAGTGAGGCTCAGGTTAGGGTATGTAGAAGAGAGGGAGAATACTTCCCGGTAAAAGTAGGTCTTAGACGTTTAGGTAAGAGTTCATCAGTCTTAGACAGGGATGTGAAATTTGCCCACCATGGTTGTTTAAATTTATATTTATAGATGGGGTTGTAAAAGAAGTAAATGCTAGGGGTTCGGGGGGAGGGGTGGGATTAAATTATGGGGAATCAATTCAAAATGGGAACTGACACAGTTACTTTTTGCTGATGATACTGTGCTTAGGGAGATTCTAAGGAAAAATTGCAAAGGTTAGTGGATGAGTTTGAGAATGTGTGAAAGGTAAAAAGTTGAAAGTGAACATAGAAAAAAAGGTAAGGTGATGGGGGTATCAAATGATTTAGATAAAGAAAAAATTGGATATCAAATTGGGAGGAGGAGTAGGAAAAGAAGTGAATGTTTTCAGATACTTGGGAGTTGACGTGTCGGGGGATGGGTTTATAAAGGATGAGGTTAATCATAGAATTGATGGGGGAAAAAAGTGAGTGGTGCATTGAGGTATGTGTGGAGTCAAAAAACGTTATCTATGGAGGAAAAGAAGGGAATGTATGAAAGTAAGTAGTACCAACACTCTTAAAAGGATGTGAAGCTTGGGTGGTAAATGCAGCAGCAAGGAGACGGTTGGAGGCAGTGGAAAATGTTCTGTCTAAGGGCAATGTGTGGTGTAAATATTATGCAGAAAATTCGGAGTGTGGAAATTAGGAGAAGGTGGGAGTTAATAAAAGCATTTATCAGAGGGCAGAAGAGGGGTTGTTGAGGTGGTTTGGTCATTTAGAGAGAATGGATCAAAGTAGAATGACATGGAAAGCATGTAAATCTAAAGGGAAAGGAAGGAGGGGTAGGGGTCGTCCTCGAAAGGGTTGGAAAGGGGGTAAAGGAGGTTTTGTGGGCAAGGGGCTTGGACTTCCAGCAAGCGTGCATGAGCGTGTTAGATAGGAGTGAATGGAGACGAATGATTACTTGGGACCTGATGATCTGTTTGGGGTTGGTGAGCAGGGTATATTTAGTGAAGGGGGTTCAGGGGAAAACCCGGGTTTTTTTCATATAGTCGGACTTGAGTCCTGGAAATGGGAAGTACAATGCTTGCACTTTAAAGGAGGGGTTTTGGGATATTGGCAGTTTGGAGGGATATGTTGTGTATCTTTAATACGTATATGCTTCTAAACTGTTGTATTCTGAGCACCTCTGCAAAAACAGTGATAAAGTGTGAGTGTGGTGAAAGTGTTGAATGATGAAGAAAGTATTTTCTTTTTGGGATTTTCTTTCTTTTTTGGGTCACCCTGCCCCGGTGGGGACGGCCGACTTGTTGAAATATATATATAAAAATATATATATATATATTTTATATATATATATATATATATATATATATATATATATATAAAATGCAATAAGATCACAGTAAACAGGTGATTTTTTAAAATATGCAAAACAACCCTCTGAGTGGTTGTTTTGCATATTTATATATATATATATATATATAAAATATATATATATAATATTATATATATAAAATATATATATATATATATATATATATATACAGACATACTACAGGACAAAATATGAAATAAGATTATTAAACTCCCCCGGCTGGTGTGGGTCTGGACGGGGCCCGAGAATACAGCAGGCATTCCTTTTCCGGATAGCCACACTGAAGGTGGATACCCTTAGGTCCTTAATAGTAGATTTAAGCTTAGAACCGTGGTAAGATTGCTTAGGTTCCTATACTTTCTGCTCTTAACCCCTTGGAAGGGCAGCCCCTCCCTTCGCCCATCTTTTTTGATGGAAGTACTGTAGGGGGTTTTGTCATCAGAAAGCCCCAGGGGTATAGTTAAAAGAAGGAAAAGGAATTTTTAAGATAGAAGACAAGCTTTACTGAATACAGTATAAATAATTGTAATCATACAAGTGCAGAATGTAACAAATTTCTCAATTAAGCTAGCAATGAATAACTGCAACAATATTGCATTGCTTTGCTAATCGTGTGGGGTTTGGAGGCGCTGGACCCCCTGGGGGAGGGGGAAGGGCTATATTGGTAGGTAATAATATCCACTGTTGTCTGTTGACATGACCTCTCGCCACCGCCTTGTGTTCTTCACTGTTGAGTTGACTTGGGTGCTATCCACACCAGGAATCTGTTTTTTGGGTGGATTTCTCTGATTTTGGGGGTTTTTCTGTTTAACCAAGTGTTATCTCGGACCTGAGGGGAATCGTCAGGGCCAGAAAAATTTTGTCATGATCTGGTGACTTAATGATGTTATGTTGTCTTATGACTGCCAGAGACTTACCTCATCTGTCATAGCTTGTTTTACTTGTGTCCCTGGGGTGACTGCGCAACGTTGTGTCTTAACAGGTAGACTTTTGGATGTGTCGCCATGGTGATTCGTTGACCGGGAAAACCCGCTTTGCCCATGACCTTAGGGGCCCGGGCAAAACCCCGTAACGTACTGAGAATGGGCCCATGAGAACCTAAAAGACATGGGTTTAAAAGCCAAGTAGGGAAAAGGAAAGAGCATGAGTGGAAACCTTAACCGTCTTCACAAAAAAATGAAGAAAGGTTCCCTCGTTTTTCACGACACTGCGCCCCAATTTTGGGGTCCTCGAGTCGAGGGAAAGTCACAGTAACGACCCAAAGAAGAGAGGGGAAAATTTTGGCGAACTTACATTCGAGTTATGGACCCGCACTATAAAAAATTTTTGGGCTACAAGCTGGCCAAAATGAAGATATCAAGACCTGAAAAGCTTTTCGAATTTATTGTTCAGCAGGGAAAAGCAAGCTTTTTTTAATCTTCTCATTCCGGGTTTAATAATGCACCCATCACAGTTTCATTTTGCTAGCCGTAGAGATTATTCGTATTTGAGAGCCAAGGCCACGCAGACTCTGTGAACTTCCTCGGGAAATATAAAAGAGAAAAACTGAAAAAAAAAATTACTTTTAATCATATCGGACCAATTTTCACATGAAAGCAAGGAAAGCGCGTTTTGATTTTTTGGTAGTGCCTAATTTTTTTATTTAAAAATTTAACTGATTTTACGGAAAGTTATCTAAAGACGGGTTCAATGTTTGGAAAGGGGCACAATTCAGTACTGCCCCTAGGCGCTATTTTCCCTAGATACGCCCTTTAAGGGGGGGGAGGGTTTATGAAATTTTGTTTTTTGTGGATAATTTTAAACCCAAATCGTAATTTCCCTATTTTTGTAATATACGCTAGCGTATGGGACCTTTTCAATGGCCCAAAATAATATAGGGTTCACAATATCAGAAATAAGGTTGAAAGCCCGACCCAAACAAAATTTAGCTATAAAAGACCCAAACACATTTTCTGCATAAAAAACCAACCCCCCCCGGGCCCGGGGTTGAACCCGCGGGCATAGAGTCTCAAAAAAAATCCAGGGCCCCTCGCTTTTTAAAAAAACCCTGTTTTACGGCATGAAGGACTTAGCTAGAGTTCGGGCAAAGGCCCCCCGCTAAACTGGAGGGGTTTTGTCTGTTAAAAAAAATTGCATTTTTGGTCCAAAAAGAGGTGGGCCCGTGGGAAACCTTCCTATGGTGTAAAATATACCTATTGGATGAATCTTATTGGGGGCAGCTTGTCAAGTGGCTAAAGCGACGGGCTGGAGTTTTGAGACTCTTATGACCGCGGGTTCAATCCCGGCCGGGGGTATGGTTTGTTTGCAATCGTGTCATTACGATTTCTTGAGTCATTTACTGCATAGCATGAAAATCTACACTATTAACATAGAACGAGGGACACCCACTCGTGTTAATAAATTTTAGTGGTTGCTAAACACAGTACTGCCACTCGGATATAAATAAATAATCTCTGAACGGGTACTTTTAAGCTTTTGCCTGATTTGTTTTACTTCCCTTTTTTTTCGTTTATAACTCGAGAAGGCTTCATCAACTTTTCATTACTTCTCTGATATAAGTAACGAAAGGTTGATTCAACTCTTGACATGTGGAAGTCTCCTCTAGTTAATGTTACGTAAATCAGTTACAGATCTAATTTCTGTGGAACAGCTTAAGGATCTCTCCTCAGAATTCACTGCCAAAACTAGTATTTCCTGCTTCTAAGAAAACAGATTAGTGTGTTTTAGGTACAGCTAAGACATTATTTAAAAAAAGATTCTTTTTTTTCCCTCGTGAGATAACTTTAAATGCTTCTTCTGGATTGCATCAAACTTAGTATAGTACAAAACAGAATGGACCCACGTGTTTAGTTTGTTTATGGAAATACCGCATTTTATTTTAATGTGGAATTGCTGTGTATATTTTTAATATCCTGACTCATGTAATCATAACCACACAGTTGTAAAGAAAGACTTATTAGAGAGATTTATCTGATCGTCTCGAGCAAGATCACTGGAGTGTCTATTACAACCCAGGATTCCAAATGGCCTGTTTATCCTGGGTGTAAAGGGAGCAAAATAAACACAGCAGAAAACTTTTGACTTATATTATCCTTCACCAGTTTAGAACAGCAGTATGTACACTATATACACTATGTACAGTGATAGGTATTAGTGCACTCCACGGTAAGCAAGGCAGAATAGAAGCCAGTAGAAAGCAGACCGTGCTTCAACCAGCTCTAGAGTGGGAATGACAAGGGCAGACAGGAGAGTGGTACCCACATAACCTCTGCGATTGCCAAAACCATCTTCTTATTGGCTGGAACCTGGCTGGTTGAACGACGGGGCCCCATCGTCAACCCTCAGTCACCTGGTTCGCTGGTTGGGGGAGATAGCCTGTAAAAGAGGGTGTGTACATGCGCCGAATAAAGGTTACGTACTCTTTGCATGCCACAGTGTCCTACTTAGATGAAGATTGTTATTGTTACTGGAGTGCGTAAGTGAGATTTTGCTAAAGATATTTTTAAAATGGCATGGCATTTTTGCAGCAAAAATATTTAATTAGGCCACTTCTGAATGGTGAATGTTTTACGTGTCTAGTTGAAAACTTCAAGGTCTCAGTGTTGTGTGTTTTTTTTTTTCTCAAAAGAAACTCTGCATTCATTTACTCTTGCATAAATAATTGCAATATTAAACAGATTGCTTTACATACAATAACTGGAAAAAATACCTCTCCTATTGGACATCGATTATTTAAATGGCAGTTTATCATACTTATATAGGAACAGTAGATATTTGATTACAATATATATTTTTTTTGTCAGCACTAGCATTTTGCGTGCTCTGAGGTAGACGGGGCTGGGCTTATGGGATACGCGGTTACTATTATTGGATCAAACAGCGGCCGAAATACATTTATTTTCACTAAAAATAGCAATACCAACGATTTCTGACATATAGACCCGCCAGCTCACACACACCGGTACTGATGCTAGATATTTCATTGTATGGAAGAGCATCACAGCCAGCAACTGCGTACACAGGTTAGAACTCTACAAAAGTATAAATAAAAATTATACCCAGTACTGAGCAAAGTGAAATTCACTCGTCTTATTAATGCTGTAGATCAATGAATATAGTGTGAAATTAATTAACTGTTTGTGGTACGTGTATATATATATATATATAATATATATAATATATATATATTATATATATATATATATATATATATATATATATATATATATATGTCGTGCCGAATAGGCAGAATTTGCGATCTTTGCTTAAATAGCAACGCTCATCTTGCCAAATAGGACAAGCGAAAATTTGTGTATGCAAAAATTTCGCCTAAATCATTCTGAACCTAACGAAAAAAATATATTTCATTGTATTTGTTAAGTATTAAATTATTGTAAACAAATTTTTTTTTTTTATTATCACACTGGCCGATTCCCACCAAGGCAGGGTGGCCCGAAAAAGAAAAACTTTCACCATCATTCACTCCATCACTGTCTTGCCAGAAGGGTGCTTTACACTACAGTTTTAAACTGCAACATTAACCCCCCTCCTTCAGATTTTGCAGGCATTGTACTTCCCATCCCGGGGACTCAACCCGGGCCTGCCGGGTTTCCCTAAACCCCCTTCATAAATTTATTTTGCTCACACCCAAAACGGGAAACGTCAAGTAAAAAAAAAAACCAAATTTGTCTCCTTTCCCTCCATAAAACCGAAAAACGCTTTCCCTGCGGGAAGTCCAAGCCCCTGCACAAAAAAACCTCTTTTACCCCCCCCCCTCCAACCTTTCCTGGGCCCGGGGACCCCTACCCCCCCTTCCTTCCACTACGGGGAACTGATACACTTTTGAAGTTATTCTGTTTCGCCCCCATTCTCTCCAAAAGTCCGAACCCACCTAAACAACCCCTCCTCAGCCCTCTGGACAAAAAAGTTTTGGGAAATCCCCCCACCTCCCTAACTTCCCAAACTACGAATTTTTTGGCATTAAAATTCACACCACACATTGCCCTCAAACAGGGACATTCCACTGCCCCCAGCCTTTTCCTCGCTCCCAACTTTATAAACCCCAGGGTTTCACCCCCCATATAAGAGCTTTGGTTAAAACTATACCCCCTCATACTTCCCCTCTTTCCCCCCAAAGGACAAAGTTCTTTGTCTCCACAGACTCCTAAGGGCCCCAAATCACCCCTTTTCCCTCATCAATTCTATGATTCACCTCATTTTTCCAAGCCCATCCGCTGCCCACGTAAACCCCCAAAAATACCTGTTTACATTCACCTCCTCCTTTACTCTCTCCCCCAATCTGATTTTTCAATCTTTCATCACCAAAATCTTTTTTTTTACCTCATAACCTTACTTTTTCCTGTATTCACCTTTAATTTTCTTTTTTGAAACACCCAAACCAAATTATCCCCCAAAATCTCTGAAACTTCTCTTCAGAATCCCCCAAGAGCACAGTGTCATAAAGAAAAGAGCACTATGACAACCCCCATTTAATTTTGTAAATTCTTTATTTTTTAAAAACTCCCCCGCCTCTTGCAAGACCCTGCTTTTACTTCTCTTTAAAACCCCAATTTTAAATATTTTAAAAACAACCACTTTTGAAAATCCACATCCTTGTCAAAGGGCCTATTTTTACTGGGAAAAAAATTTTCCCCTTTTTTTCCCTTTACATACTCAGCTTGAGCCTCACTATCCTCGTAAAAACTTTTTCCACTGCTTTAAAGAAACCTACCTCCACCCCAATACACTTGCAACATCTGCCACATTGCCCCCCTACCCACCCGTAATACCCCCTTTTCCCCAAAATCCAAAAATGCCACAAAGCCCCTTTTTTAAACCCTTTTATCAAAATACTGTTCACTTTTATATGTTTCACTGTAAAAGGGGTCCACACCCCCCCAAATTTTTCCCTAAACCCCCTTGTTCTTCTGCTATCCTATTTTTCCGTTTTAAATTTTAAAATTCTTTCAAAAAAAAAATTTCTCCCATACATTTTTCCCAAAGGTATACTCAGCAGATTTAAAACCCCCTTTAAAATTTTTTGCACCCCTCTTTTATCCCCTTTGGCCTTTATAAAAAGGAACTATGAAATGCTCTCTCCCAAAAACCCCTTTAAGGTACCTTCCCCCTTTTCCCCATACATTTTTTAAAATTTAATTGCCCCAAACCCCTCCAAAAAACTTTATCCCCCCCTGTTTTTTAACTTTTTCAAATCTTTTTCCCCATCAATCCCGGCTGCCTTCCCCCCCTTTCCCATTTTCCCTACTGCCTCACAAACTTCCCCCACACTCAAACTGGCTCTTCCTCACCCCTACAAGATTTTTATTCCCCCTTTTTCCTATACACGAAATAAACAGCTTCCCTATTTTCATCAACATTTAAAAATTTCCCTCAAAAAAATTTCCCCCCATTTTCCCAAAAATACCTCTAACTCTCCATTTAATAACTCCCCCTCTCCTATTTTTAACTGCAAAACCCCTTTTTGTTCTCTAGGCTTTTTTAACTTTTTAAACTCACCCCCAAAACCCTTTTTTTTTTTTTTCAACAAAATTTTTGATAACATTTTCACCCACTCTTTTTCATTTGCTCTCTTTTTACATTGTTTTCCCCCACTCTTTAACCTCCCCCTTTTTTTTTCTCCATTACTCTTCCCTCCTTGCATCACTTTTTATTTTGTAAAAACTTTTTAAATGCTAACTTTTTTTTTCCCTTTAAACTACTCTTTTTTACACCATAAATTCCCCAATCGCTCCTGTTCCTTCCCCCCACCCACTTTCCTGTAACCAACAAATTTCTGTTTTGAACACTCTAACCCTACAAATAAAAAAATATATTTGGGGTGGGTTTGGGGGCCCAAAAAAAAATTGCTTTTTGTTATAAAAAAAAGGTTAGGTACTTTTCAAAAGTTTTCCTTTTGGGGTGAAAAAAAATTAAAAATTTTTTTACTTTAACATTATTGAAAAAAATATATTTTTAAACGTTAAAAAAAATTTTTCCCAAAGGATTTAAATTTTTAAAATTTGATTCTTATTTTTTGACCATTTTACATTTTCGGCACAAAAAAAAATATATATAAAAATTTTTTAAAAATTTATATATATATTAATATATTATATATATATAAAAATATAAATTTATATATATAAAAAAATATTTTATATAAATCATTCCCCTGTCCTTTTTTTTATTCTTTGGGCAGAAAATTTATTGCAAGTTATTTTTTGTTTATGGCTTTGAGGAATGAGAAAAAAATTTAAATGATTTTTAAAACAGTAAAAAACAAAAACCCAAGGGAAAATTTTTTTTAACACTGGGGGGATGTGGTTATGAGGGAAGCAAAACAGGGGAAAAGAGAGGGGAAAACTTTTTTTTTGAGAGGGGAAAAACTTTTAATTTTGAGAGGCGGGTAAAATTGTTACGGGGTTTCATAAAAAAGACAAAATTAACATGGCACCCAAAAAAGTTTTGGGGTGATTTTAAATCAAAGGTTTTGGGACTTTTGGGAAACGTATCCAAAATTTTCTTTGTTTAGTTAATGGGGTGTAAATTTAAACTTCTTTTTCAAAAATTTTCTAAATAGTCTCACCTAACTAAATGAAACATATCCAAAATTTTCCAAAATTTAAAGACGTTTTTTATTCATGTCCACTTTTCACCCAATTGTTTCCAAAATTGTGTGAATGAAAGTGTGTTTTGTGTGTGCGTTGGGGTGTGTTTTGGGGTGTGTGTGTGTGTGTGTGAGTTTTGGTTTTGTGTGTGTGGGGTTTTGTGTGTTTTGGTGTGTGGTGCGTATAATCGCTAGTTGTGGTTTTCAGGGGTTTGGAGTCATACTCCTTGGGCCCCCCTATTTTTTAATGGCGCTACTTGGGGCCCCTCTCCCTTTAACCAGAGCCCTTTTTCATACCCCCGCTTAAAGCTATTTTGTGGAACAAAAGATTTATGCTAACACATTTGGGGGTTTCCCCGGGGGTCACCCAAACCCAAAAACTAACCAAACCCCCAAAGTTTCTTAACTTCGCTGATCGGGCAGAAGCAGTTTTCGTTCAAAGTGAAAATGTGTGCGGGGTGGGGTTTTGTGTGTGTGTTTTGTGTGTTGTGTGGGGTGTGTTTTTTTGGGTGTGTGGTGTATGTGTGTGTGTTTTGTGGGGTGTGTGTTTGGGTTTTCCGGGGGGGTTTTGCTAGTGTTTTTTTGGTGATATTCCACGTGTCAACTAGTACAAGGTGATCCCGATCTTCCTCAACCCCGGCCTGAAAAACACTTCCATGAATTTTAACAATTGAAGACCCCGACAAAAAACCAAAAAAAGTTAACCTCCAGTTACACTTTCACCCCGCTAACAAAATTATGTGTTTAAAATCGAAAAGTACAAAAATCATCCATTCATACAAAAAAGCTTTCTTTCACTAGAAAATATATGGGTGTATTCTAGCTATTTTTGTGTAAAAATTTAAAATTTTACATTTAACTTCAGAGGGAGGAGAACGTCCATTCACTGGAAAAGATAAATTTACAATTTTTGTGTTTGTGCTAGTCATGCACTATTTACAGCACCAGGGCTTGGGGTTTAAAATTTGTTTTTTATGTGAGTAATTTAAATGAACTGAGTTTTCTGTTTTGGGCCCCAAACCATTATCATAAAATTTTTAAACCGGGTCATTTCATTTTGTTTTTACAAACAAAAAAAGGCCCCCTAATACGGGGCACAGTCCGTGTACAGATTTAAACCCCGTTTGGGGTTTTAAAAAGAATGACTCTACCCAAATTATGTCTTTTAAAGGGATTTCATTTATTTTCAAACAGGAGTTCATGCCTTTTTTAATTTTGGGAAATGTTGTTATATGCTGGGTTTTAGCAAAAGCTGGGACTTGTTCAAGCAACACCCCCCCTTCCCTCACGATCACTGCCCGTTCCAGCATAACACTACTCATTTTTTCCGTATACCACCACTCTTTTCCCAAACCCGCGCCACTATCTGTTTTCCCCCCCATCGCTACCCAAAAAGTACTTTTTCCAGAGAGAGAGAAATGGGCGATGCAACTGGGTCTTTTTTGAACTTTACGGGAAAACTTTTGGCGCCCATACTTTTTTAAGACCCAAGGATTAAAAAATTTAAAAAAAAACTGGGAAAAACGAAAATGCCGGGTCCTGGGAAAGATAAGAATGAAAAGCATCCCTGTTTTTGGGGGAAAAATTGAAAAATAAAGAAAAAGAAAACGTGAAGGGCAAGGAAAAAGCTTCAAAAAAAAACCTGAGCAATCGCAGGTTGGGTTTGACAATGGGTACCCCCAAATTTTAGTACCAGTACCAAGGCATACCGATCACGCAAAAAGGGGGGTTTTTTATAGTTCTTGAAGAACACAGAGGGTTTCCCCGAGTCCGGGCCCAAACGAATTGGGAAAAGGCAAGTTGTCAAAGTCCGGTGGAAAATTTTGTTTGTGTCAGAAAATTTTGGCCTTTAATTAAAAAAGTTTTTCGAGGGTTTTTTTCAAAAACCCAAAAAATTTTATTTTTTATTTTTCAATCTTTAGAAAATTAAGGGGTCCCTAAAAAATAGAGTCGTAAATGAAAATTTTGGTATCTTATTATTTTTTTGTTTTCGCTTGTGTTAATCCTGGTGACCAAGGGCCCCGCATCGGGCCCTTTGGGGCAGACAAGATTTCTTTTTTTTCCCTTAATTGCTTTTGTGCTCCTGTTTTCTCTCCTTGGAAACCTGTAAAGAATAATTTAAGTTTAATATTTTCCCCCTTTCCAAGTGGAAAAATAAATTTAGTAATCTAATAAACCCCCGGAAGCTCAGTGTTTTTCGCAATTCACCCTGAAAAGGTACGTCTTTTTCTCTCCAGTTCACTTTATTTTTTTTAATTTTTTTTTAGGGAATTTTGGTTTTTAAACATACTTCAGCTAAACCCGAAACTTGGGGCCATTCAAGGCCTGGGTTTTGGTTTAATGTTGTTTAAATATCTTCCTTAAAATGTTTCCCTTTTAAACGATTTTTCCCCAATCCCAGTTGATTTTTCTTTTAAGTTTTAATTTTTGAAGGGAAAACCCTTTGTAACTTTTTTTTTAGTTAAAGCTATAAAAGGAAAAAAACTTACTAGCCCATTGTTTCCGGGATATTAGTTGGCCAATTTAACAAAAACCAAAAGGGTTACGGAGGAAAGATTCTTTTTCCCCTTCCCCAGGAAATAAAAGGACAAGTAATTTTCGAACAAAAACTATTTAAAAATAAAAGTCACAGAAAATCAGGTGAAAGTGTATAAATAAAAAATGTACATGTATGTGCAGTGTGACCCAAGTGTAAGTAGAAAATAACAAAAGTACCCCGAAATCTTGCATTTTTTTGAGAAAAAAAAAAGACACCAGCAATCCCACCATTATGTAAAAAAATTACAGGCTTTGGTTTTACACTCACTTGGCAGGACGGTAGTACCTCCCTGGGTGGTTGCTGTCTACCAACCTACTACTATTTTATTTATTATGTTATTCACATCACTTACATTGTATCTTTAATATGTTTTTAAACTGTTGTATCTGGGCAGCTCTGCAAAAACAGTGACTATGTAATGAGTGAGGTGAAAGTGTTGATTGATGATGAAAGTGTTTTCGTTTTGGGGATTTTATTTTTGGGTCACCCTGCCTAAGTGAGAGACGTCCGACTTGTTGAAAAAAAAATAACCTTCGTAACTGTATGCATTATGATGGCCGGGACACAGATGAATCACTGGGACGTTAGAAAGTATTTTTTCAGCCTCACTGTGTTCAGAAGGTAATATAACTTGGATGAAGCTGTAGCTCAGGCAAGTTCGATACATAGCCTGAAGTATAGGTATGACAGTATGACAAGTTCCATGAGACAAAGGGTGAATAAATTCAACGCTTGACAAGTTAAGAGATAGAGCCAGAAGCTGAGACTCGAGCCTTGGAACTACGAACAGGTGAGTACGCCTGACATCGAAATTATGTAAGGTAATGGAGAGGATAATCGGAAGGAAATTGGCGGAGCTGCTGGAGAGAAGAGCTTTCATAAATATAAACTATCATGGGTACAGAGATGATAAATCTTTTTCATTCACTTGCTGAAATTTTATGACAGTAAAGCAGAAAAGAGACAGGGACAGACAGGCAGACAGAGAGTGAGATAGACAGACCGAGACAAGAGAAATGGGTTAACTGCATAGTCGTTCGTGGACCGTAAGAGGACATGAGATGTGAACAAACTTCTGTCTTAGTCCAACAAGTCGCCACTACACATCAATCCCATCACGTTAAAGTTCTAAAAATGGAAAAGAGGAATAAAATGACCAAAAAACAGATGACAGACTCGAGGAACAGTTGTTGAAAACCCAACTGAAGAAGGAGGAGCTAAGAGTAAGTGTAGAACACAGTGTATCTGAAATTAGGTGTCAGAAATCTCACTGAAGATTTATTTAAAACTCTATATATAGTATACGTCAGCCCGATAATGGAGTATAGGAGCAGTGTGGAACTTACACATGATAATGAATGCCAAGGAACCAGACCAAGTGTAGAGGTTTGCAACATAATTAACTCTAGAAAGTTTTTTTTTAATACACAGGCCCTCTCCCACCAAGGCGGGATGACCCGAAAATGAAGGAACGCTTTCTGATGATAATAACTGTTAAAATTATCAAGAGAGATATGATATCGACTTACAAAATAAATGTTTGTAAGGAAGGTACAGGATATACAGAGGCACAAATGGCAGACACACACACACACACACACACACACACACACACACACACACACACACACACACACACAAAACACCACACCACACACACACACACACACACACACATACACACAGTACAACCACTGAAAAAAAAAATTGCGTAACCTCCGAATGTAGGGAGGCACATGACTCCCTCATTCTAAGATTAACATTCCGGAATGCAAATCTTAGAGTAGCCAGACGACCATTAGCAGATGAGATTATACGGTTGGTGTACAACTTAGGCAATATGGTCGGCAACTTTATACTCACATTGTTTTCACTATAATAATTTTCTAGTGTATTTCTTTTTGGCTGTCTAGCCAATCCTGCAGTTTATCTAGGATAATTTCCAGCCCTTTCCACGTCCTCGTCAGTTTTTTTTCTCATTATTTTTACACTAGCTAGATACAGGGATACATGGGTACATCTGACTCTAGCAACAGTACCCGTCCAAATAATGATCTATGCTGAATACAGCTTATAACAATCCCTCGAACCCCCATCTCCTTCTCTTCCCACTGTAAGAGAAGAGCTCAAAATAATCCATACTCTTCCTCCATCCTCCCCTACCTTTACCACCATTGTTAACCCCTGTCAGTGCAGCATCACCTTCTCACAACCAATCCCCAGCCCAGCTCACAAATTTCCCTTGAGTCTAGTCAGCCTCCTCTCCATCCTTCCTCGCCAGCACCCATAGTTTCACCCTTCTCCAGAGCATGATTCGCTCTCAGAAGCAGCTTTACTCTTATCCCCAATGTCCAGGAGAAGAGAAAATCGAAAACTAGAGCATACTAACGGAAAAAAATTATATTTTAATGCAGATGGGATTACAGATAGAAGTGATGAATGGATAAGCGGATAAAGGAAGCATCTACAGACATTGTAGCAGCAACGAAGACAACAAATGCGATCTTCTCAGAATGGTATCAGATAATGAGAAAGGCCAGAGTTAACAGTGGAGGATGAGGAGTGGCATTGCTAGTCTGGAACTAATGGGCATTTGAAGAGATTAGTGACATATATGGGAACGGGTCGAATGACTACATAAAATGGACACTCAGAGCTGGGTGCCACAAGGTGGTACCCAGCTAGAAAGGCTCAACAAAAACTTTGAAAATGACATAGCATCGTACGCTAAATCAAATTCCAAGTTACTATACAGCCACGTCAGAAGGAAGACAACTTTAAAGGACCAGGTAACCACGCTGAAAGAGGAAAAGAACACTCATAGAATGATCAGGGAGTTTGTGATGTGCCCAGCATAAAATTTAAGGAGGTATTCACAGAAACAGGTATGATGCTAGACAGCTACTGAGGTAGAGTGCGTGAGCTAAGCATAAAACATACGACAGGAGAAACTATGCTTAGGTAATATTGCAACTAATGTGATATTTTATTGTGGCAACGTTTCGCTCTCCAGGAGCATTATCAAGCCGTTACAAACAATAAATGGACACAGAGGGTATTTATAGGCTTAGAGTGAGGTGTAATACTAGTAGTAGTAGTAGTAATACAATATGGTACAACAATCAACTTGCGCTAACAAACATTTGTCTAACCTATTTTTATGCTACCTAAGTAGTAGTTTCTATACCTTTTACTCATGTGAAAGTTGACCTTTCTACCATACAGTATTACTATAAGTACTACAACTTATATTACTACTACCACCACCACCACTACCATTACCACTACCATTACCACTATCATTTGTATTACACATCTCTAAGCCTATGTATGTTGTTTGGTAAGACACATATGCAACAATTAGGTATCCTTATTTCGAAACGTTTCGACTACACAGTAGGCTTCTTCCGTCGAGTACAGAAAAGTTGATAGAAGCAGAAGAGACGTGAAGACGATGTAATCAGCCTATCACCCTTGAAGTTTTGAGGTGGTCAGTCCCTCAGTCTGAAGAAGAGTATTGTTCCATAGTCTGAAACAATATGGAGTTGAAGTGACACGATGGAGCCTTATATACCGCCTACTGTGTAGGCGAAACGTTTCGAAATAAAGATACTAACTGTTGGCATATGTCTTACCTACAACCGTCGGTATTTTATTCCATTTAATATTCAGTTGTCAGGACACTGTACCACAAAGGTATCTTGCTACAGAACAGAAAACAACTTGGACAACTTCTTCTAGTGAGAATGGCTGGATTTGAGAGAGACGTGACGTCCCAACGACTATATTTCTATCTCTACTAGTAGCCTACATCTCAACTCCAGTTCGATAGCATCAACACCATGCCCAGCCCTTCTAGGGTAGGGTAGGTGCCTGAGCCAGAGCTTTCAGCTCACAAGCCTATCATTCCCGTTAGCCCCCTTGGAGCGGGGATGGCAGACCAGAGAGGCCTAGCTTCTCACTACGAACTCCGTGTAGGCGGGGATTGTGGCTAGGCCTGGGGACAGTTGGTCCCGAAGATGACGGGGTATGATCGACACCATGCCCAGCTCTTCTAGGGCATGGTTGGTGCCTGAGCTCGAGCTTGTAGCTCACAAGATGAGGGGGTATTTGTGCCTCCTCCCATAGGAGACTTAGCTCTAAGACACATTCTAGACAGGGAGCCAGTGCCGGGCCACCACTTGGAAAAAGCCAGGGCCGGGAGAATACCAGGGAATATTTAATAATAATAATAATAAACTTCGACTACATATTGTTTCAGACTACGGAACGACTCTTCTCCAGACTGAGGGACTGACCACCACAAAACTTCAAGGGTGATGGACTGATTACATCGTCTTCACGTCTCTTCTGCTTCTATCAACTTTTCTGTACTTGACTGAAGAAGCCTACTGTGTAGGCGAAACTTTTCGAAATAAAGATACCTAACTGTTGCATATGTGTCTTACCTAACAACCTGTTGGTATTTTATACCATTTTAATATTCAAGCCTATGTATACCTTTTGTGTCCATGTTTGTAACGGCTTGATGAAGCTCCTGGAGAGCGAAACGTTGCCACAAAATGTCACATTAGTGGCACTTGTGTCCTTATACCTACCATATTGTGGGTAATTCTGCCAACATTAATACAGGAGAAAGTATTGTGTGGGCCAGATATCTTGCGGGTAATGGAAGCAGATAACTTTTTTATGGGTCCTGAGAGAAAGAGCAGAGGTACTGTGTCAGTCCTTAGCCAAAATATTAAACATGTCAACTGATACTGGAAACTGACAGAGTTGCCTGTGTCAGGCGAATGAAGTCCCAGTATTTAAGAACTAGGACATACTGACAATATCAAATTACAAATCCAAGACTAATTTTCAGAAATCTAGGCAAAGATTCATTCCCAACACAATACTGGTGCTTCATACCGGAATATGCAGCACCGGTATGGAACCCACACGTTGACGAATATGTTAAGAAATTGCAGACAGTGCAGATGTTTACAACATTTGTAAAGTTAACACATCAGTGTTTGTAAAGTTAACACATCACTAAGGGTGATGTGTTAACTTTACAGGGACGGATTGCTCGAGAGGCGGGAATCAGTAATACGAGGGTATAGCTCGAAGTCGAAAAGACAGACTAGCCACAAGGATGTTAGGAAGTATTTCTTCAGTCAGTTGTCATGAAGTGAAACTACCTGGAGTGGAAAAAGCAGGATCCATACATAGCTTTAAGATAAAATGCGATAAGGCTAACGGCTAGAGAAGAAATGGGACCAGGAGCAGAGTCCCGATTTCTGCAACTACATGTAGGTGAATACATGTGGTACCACAAGCAGGAAGTGTCAACTTTCATTTTCTCTCTCTCTCTCTCTCTCTCTCTCTCTCTCTCTCATCTCTCTCTCTCCTCTCGTCTCTCTCTCTCTCTCTCTCTCCACTCTCTCTCTCCACTCTCTCTCTCCACTCTCTCTCTCTCTCTCTCTCTCTCTCTCTCTCTCTCTCTCTCTCTCTCTCTCTCTCTCTCTCCACTCTCTCTCTCCTCTCTCTCCACTCTCTCTCTCCACTCTCTCTCTCCACTCTCTCCACTCTCTCCACTCTCTCCATTCTCTCCACTCTCTCCACTCTCTCCATTCTCTCCACTCTCTCTCCACTCTCTCCACTCTCTCGTACTACTACAGATTGTGTCAGCAAAAGAATCCTAAACAGTATTTACCTTCCATAATTATGTACAGCTTCACCTTATTAAAACTAAAGGCTGTGTTGACCCTTACATTATTACCTCTGTTTTACTGTGTTAACATCAAATATTATAACAAAGGTGAGTGTATCAGAGTGCATTTTGTATGTGAATGAATTTTTACATATGTTCATTCTTATGTGAGAATAAATGAATGTATGTGTCCATTTAATATGTGACACTAGATGATTACAATATATATGTTCATTGTTATAATGAATGGACGTATGTGTGTCCAGTGCTGTGAGAATGAATGTGTGTCCATTCTAATGTGATAATGGATGATTATGTGAACATTAAAATGGTATAAAATACCGACAGGTTGTTAGGTAAGACACATATGCAACAGTTAGGTATCTTTATTTAGTAGGTAAGACACATAGGCAACAGTTAGGCAACTTTATTTCGAAACGTTTCGCCTACACAGTAGGCTTCTTCAGTCGAATACAGAAAGAAGGCAGGAACAGTAGAGATGCGAAGACGATGTAATCAGTCCATCACCCTTGAAGTCGTAGAATTTGAGGTTGTCAGTCCCTCAGCCTGGAGAAGTTCAGTTCCATAGTCAGGAACTGAGGGACAGACAACCTCAAATTCTACGACTTCAAGGGTGATGGACTGATTACATCATCTTCACATCTCTACTGTTCCTGCCTTCTTTCTGTATTCGACTGAAGAAGCCTACTGTGTAGGCGAAACGTTTCGAAATAAAGTTGCCTAACTGTTGCCTATGTGTCTTACCTACCAACCTGTCGGTATTGTATACCATTTTGATGTTCATCTTTATTTAGAAACGTTTCGCCCACACAGTAGGCTTCTTCAGTCGAGTACAGAAAAGTTGATAGAAGCAGAATATACTTGAAGACGATGTAATCAGTCCATCATCCTTGAAGTTTTGAGGTGGTCAGTCCCTCAGTCTGGAGAAGAGTATTGTTCCATAGTCTGAAACAATATGGAGTTGAATTATGTGTGTGTTATGATTATGTGCGTAGCTTCTATTTTCTAATTACCTTTTTTGAAAACAAGTCTTTTGGATTATTTATGTTCTGATTTCTCCTATTATTGTTCAACATCATTATTATTATTTTAACTCCATAGTAAAGCAATAACATTACCAAACATAACTTAAGAATTTCTGTTCGCACGAATACTTCACTTATCTTTGCCCGCCCTTTTTTCTGTTTTAAGTTCTTGAATGTGTAACGTTTAGTGTTGTGTTCCCTGAGGAGACTAAAGTGGAATCCGAAGTGTTTAGTTATACATACTGTGTTGTGATGAATATGTATAAACATCTGGGTATATAGTAGTTTGTTATTGATGTCAACTAGGCCTGTATACCTTGCTCATATACTTGTAGAATTAAAGATATTATTAAATTAATTCATATATATTTGTATTGTATTATCGTATTGATAAATCCACTGGATGGCGAAACGTCTACAAAGTAACGATACCCAGATGTGGAAGTAAATTGTACCTTCCACCCCAGGTAGATCTGTTTGTGACTTGAAAAAGCCCACTGTATGGGCGAAACGTTGTCAATAAAGGATCACATATGTGTTTATATTTCCACACAGATGTTGTACATGTCTTGTCAGTATTGCATACTATTCACACACATGTTGTGCTATAATGGAAAAGAGTAGAAACATGTCTAATTAGCGGTGTTCAAATGTATGTGAAATAAGAAAAATTATTAGAAATGCACTCTTGTGTGATCCTAGGAATCCATAGTGACATATTTTCACTATGGAGTTTTACTTCTGAAACATATATGACTTAGGGAAGTATGAGTTTTAAATGAGATATAAGTTTTTCTTTTTATCATAGGCTTTTTATGGCTATAGATATGCAAGTATCTTAGGTTAAGAGCGTTTAGCGAGATTCAGAAAAGTTAACTTGCCTTTGAGTGAGTTTTAGAATATGAACCTCGCTTCAGACACTACCTGAGAAATGAAGCTTCAGACACTACCTGAGAAATGAAGCTTCAGACACTACCTGAGAAATGAAGCTTCAGACACTACCTGAGAAATGAAGCTTCAGACACTACCTGAGAAATGAAGCTTCAGACACTACCTGAGAAATTAAGCTTCAGAAACTACCTGAGAAATTCAGCTTCAGACACTACCTGAGAAATTAAGCTTGAGACACTACCTGAGAAATTAAGCTTCAGACACTACCTGAGAAATTAAGCTTCAGACACTGAGAAATGAAGCTTCAGACACTATCTGAGAAATTAAGCTTCAGACACTATCTGAGAAATTGAGCTTCAGACACTACCTGAGAAATGAACCTTCAGACACTACCTGAGAAATGAACCTTCAGACACTACCTGAGAAATGAACCTTCAGACACTACCTGAGAAATGATCGCTCCCACGAGTGTCAGAGAAATGATCTCTCCATCGAGTGCTAGAGAAATGATCGCTAATACGAGGAAGTTCATCAATAAATGGATAGTTATTCTATTGGAGTAGAACCAGCGAAATCTTCATTCAATAGACAGCATCCCCCCCCCCAAAAAAAAAAAATTATTCTCGTTAATTTTCAGGGTCTGGTATCATTCTGGTGTACGGCATAATCTCAGTTGAAAAAAAAATGAAACGTGAGTTAAGCTTCCTGAAAAATAGTCTAAAAATCTGGAAAACATTTTAGCGTAAGTATGATTTTTGTATTTTTAAAACGCACATTATCACAATTACGACAAGTCACCTAATGTTCTCATCGGCATTATATTCAAGTAATTACTGAAGTTTAAGTACTTTTTACGATTTTTTACCGACTTTGTTACAAAGTAGATGGCGCTTTACCGTAGACAAGTAAGAGCTGACTGCAGTGTACAGTTTCAGTGGTAACAATGGTACACACATGACATTCCTCGTAACGATGGTACAGACACAACACTCCCCGTAACAATGGTACACACATGACACTCCCCGTAACAGTGGTACACACATGACACTCCCCGTAACAATGGTACACACATGACACTCCTCGTAACAATGCTGCAGACATGACACTCCCCGTAACGATGGTACACACACAACACTCACCGTAACAATGGTACACAAATGACACTCCTCGTAACGATGGTACAGACACAACACTCCCCGTAACAATGGTACACACATGACACTCCCCGTAACAATGATACACACACAGCACTCCCCGTAACAATGGTACACACATGACACTCCCCGTAACAGTGGTACACACATGACACTCCCCGTAACAATGGTACACACATGACACTCCTCGTAACAATGCTGCAGACATGACACTCCCCGTAACGATGGTAAAGACACAACACTCACCGTAACAATGGTACACAAATGACACTCCTCGCAACAATGGTACACACATGACACTCCTCGTAACAATGGTACACACATGACACTCCTCGTAACAATGGTACACACATGACACTCCTCGTAACACTGGCACAGATATGACACTCTTCGTAACAATGCTGCAGACATGACACTCTCCGTAACGACGGTACAGACACAACACTCCCCGTAGCAATGGTGCACACATGACACTCCTCGTAACACTGGTACACACATGGCACTCCTCGTAACACTGGTACACACATGACACTACTCGTAACACTGGCACAGATATGACACTCCTCGTAACAATACTGCAGACATGACACTCCCCGTAACAATGGTACAGACACAACACTCCCCGTAACAATGGTACACACATGACACTCCTCTTAACAGTGGTACACACATGACATTCCTCGTAACACTGGCATAGATATGACACTCCTCGTAACAATGGCACAGACATAATACTCCCCGTAACAATGGTACAGACATAACACTCCCCGTATCGATGATACAGATATAATCCTCGTAACAATAGTACAGACGTACAGACATAATCTTCGTAATAATGGTACAGACAGAATCCTCGTAACAATTGTACAGACATAACATTCACCGTGACAACTGTGAGGACAAAATACCTCAACTCCCCCCCCCCTTGTTACACTCATAAAGACAAAATATATAGCAGAACAATGGTGCATATCAAATACTGTCATTACAATGCCATTACAATGGTGACAATGGATGACTCTCTATTAACCTTATAAAATCAGCCTTAATCATGTTAGTAATATATTACCACTCTCACCTGTGATAATAAAACTACATATTAAAACTGATATTATAAACAATTGGCATTTGATGTGTAACAGTGATTGTGTGTGTGTGTGTGTGTGTGTGTGTGTGTGTGTGTGTGTGTGCGTGTGCGTGTGCGTGTGTGTGTGTGTGTGTGTGTGTGTGTGTGTGTGTGTGTGTGTGTTTATGTGAGTGTTTCTATGTGTGTGTGTGTGCTCACCTAATTGTACTCGCCAAATTGCGGTTTCAGAGGTCGAGTTATAGCTCCTGGCCCCGCCTCTTGTGATCATGTCCCCCTTGTCCTAGAGTGTCGTCCGGTCGATTTCCCACACCCTCGTAGGACATGCGTTTTAACTATTGGACTAGTCTCGTTGCAAATTTTTGCACTTTCTCTAATTTCCTGACGTGCTTGGCCAGGTGTGGCTTCCAAACTGTGCTACATACTCCAATATGGGCCTGTTGTACACGGTGTGCAAGGTCTGGAACGACTCCTTACTGAGGTGTCGGAATACTGTTCTTAGGTTTGCTAGTTGCCCGAATGCCGCAGCAGTTATTTGGTTGATGTGCTCCTCAAGAGATGTATTCGGTGATATGCTCACCCCAAGATCCTTTTCCTTGAGTGAGGTTTGTAGTCTTTGGCCCCCTAGACTGTATTGTCTACTGTCTTCTTTGCCCTTCCCCGAACTTCATGACTTTGCACTTGGCGGGGTTAAACTCCTGGAGCCTTTGCTGGACCAGACGTGTAGCCTGTCCATATCCTTTTATAGTCCTGCCTGGTCCTCCTCCGATTGAATTCTCCTCATTAACGTGACATCATCTGCAAACGGGGATACTTCTAAGTCTATTCCTTCCGTCAGGTCATTTAAATATAAAAACGGCACCGGCCCTAGGACTGACCCCTGTGGAAGCCCTCTCGTCACAGGCATCCACTCCAACATCTTGTCGCGTACCATGACTTACTGCTGATTTTCTGTCAGGTATTCTCTGATGCATGGCAGGGCCTTCCCTGTTATACTTGCCTGGTCCTCCAGCTTTGCACTAATCTCTTGGAACTGTGTCAAAAACCTTCTTACAATCCAAGAAAATGCAGTTTCCCTCCCCATCCCTCTCTTGTCGTACTGTCGCCACCTTG
>NC_069408.1:64250696-64349103 GCF_026875155.1 Cherax quadricarinatus
GAAGAAGCCTACTGTGTGGGCGAAACGTTTCTAAATAAAGATGAACATCAAAATGGTATACAATACCGACAGGTTGGTAGGTAAGACACATAGGCAACAGTTAGGCAACTTTATTTCGAAACGTTTCGCCCACACAGTAGGCTTCTTCAGTCGAATACAGAAAGAAGGCAGGAACAGTAGAGATGTGAAGACGATGTAATCAGTCCATCACCCTTGAAGTCGTAGAATTTGAGGTTATCAGACCCTCAGTTCCTGACTATGGAACTGAACTTCTCCAGGCTGAGGGACTGACAACCTCAAATTCTACGACTTCAAGGGCGATGGACTGATTACATCGTCTTCGCATCTCTACTGTTCCTGCCTTCTTTCTGTATTCGACTGAAGAAGCCTACTGTGTAGGCGAAACGTTTCGAAATAAAGTTGCCTAACTGTTGCCTATGTGTCTTACCTACTAAATAAAGATACCTAACTGTTGCATATGTGTCTTACCTAACAACCTGTCGGTATTTTATAACCATTTTAATGTTCACATAATCATCCATTATCACATTAGAATGGACACACATTCATTCTCACAGCACTGGACACACATACGTCCATTCATTATAACAATGAACATATATATTGTAATCATCTAGTGTCACATATTAAATGGACACATATATTCATTTATTCTCACATAAGAATGAACATATGTAAAAATTCATTCACATACAAAATGCACTCTGATACACTCACCTTTGTTACAATATTTGATGTTAACACAGTAAAAACAGAGGTAATAATGTAAGGTCAACACAGCCTTTAGTTTTAATAAGGTGAAGCTGTACATAATTATGGAAGGTAAATACTGTTTAGGATTCTTTTGCTGACACAATCTGTTAGTAGTACGAGAGAGTGGAGAGAGTGGAGAGAGAGTGGAGAGAGATGGAGAGATGGAGAGAGTGGGGAGAGAGTGGAGAGAGAGGTGGAGAGAGAGGAGTGGAGAGAGTGAGAGAGAGAGAGTGGAGAGAGTGGAGAGAGAGAGAGAGAGAGAGAGAGAGAGAGATGAGAGAGAGATGAGAGAGAGAGTAGATGGAGGAGAGAGAGAGAGAGAGAGAGAGAGAGAGAGAGAGAGGAGGAGAGAAGAAATGAAAGTTGACACTTCCTGCTTGTGGTACCACATGTATTGACCTACATGTAGTTGCAGAAATCGGGACTCTGCTCCTGGTCCCATTTCTTCTCTAGCCGTTAGCCTTATCGCACTTTATCTTAAAGCTATGTATGGATCCTGCTTTTTCCACTCCAGTTAGTTTCACTTCATGACAAATGACTGAAGAAATACTTCCTAACATCCTTGTGGCTAGTCTGTCTTTTCGACTTCGAGCTATACCCTCGTATTACTGATTCCCGCCTCTCGAGCAATCCGTCCCTGTCCATTCTGTCAGTATTTGTAAAGTTAACACATCACCCTTAGTGATGTGTTAACTTTAAAAACACTGATGTGTTAACTTTACAAACACTGATGTGTTAACTTTACAAATGTTGTAAACATCTGCTTAACTTTACAAATGTTGTAAACATCTGCACTGTCTGCAATTTCTTAACATATTCGTCAACGTGTGGGTTCCATACCGGTGCTGCATATTCCGGTATGAAGCACCAGTATTGTGTTGGGAATGAATCTTTGCCTAGATTTCTGAAAATTAGTCCTGGATTTGTAATTTGATATTGTCAGTATGTCCTAGTTCTTAAATACTGGAACTTCATTCGCCTGACACAGGCAACTCTGTCAGTTTCCAGTATCAGTTGACATGTTTAATATTTTGGCTAATGACTGACACAGTACCTCTGCTCTTTCTCTCAGGACCCATAAAAAAGTTATCTGCTTCCATTACCCGCAAGATATCTAGCCCACACAATACTTTCTCCTGTATTAATGTTGGCAGAATTACCCACAATATGGTAGGTATAAGGACACAAGTGCCACTAATGTGACATTTTGTGGCAACGTTTCGCTCTCCAGGAGCTTCATCAAGCCGTTACAAACATGGACATAAAAGGTATATATAGGCTTGAATATTAAAATGGTATAAAATACCAACAGGTTGTTAGGTAAGACACATATGCAACAGTTAGGTATCTTTATTTCGAAACGTTTCGCCTACACAGTAGGCTTCTTCAGTCGAGCACAGAAAAGTTGATAGAAGCAGAAGAGACGTGAAGACGATGTAATCAGTCCATCACCCTTGAAGTTTTGAGGTGGTCAGTCCCTCAGTCTGGAGAAGAGTCGTTCCGTAGTCTGAAACAATATGTAGTTGAAGTTTATTATTTTTTTTTTTTTTTTTTTTTATTATTATCACACCGGCCCATTCCACCAAGCAGGGTGGCCCGAAAAAGAAAAACTTTCACCCTCATTCACTCCACACTTTTTGCCAAAGGGGCTTTACACTACAGTTTTTAAACGCAACATTTTAACACCCCCCTTCGAGCAGGCACTGTCTTTTCCCCTCCCAGGACTCAAGTCCCCCCTCCGGTTTCCCTAACCCTTTATAAAAGTTTTTCTTTGCTCACACTCCAAAAAGACGTCAAGTATTAAAAAACCCTTTGTCTCCATTCCTCCATCAAACACGCTCACGCAGCCGCTGGGGAAGTCCAAGCCCCTCCACACAAAACCTCCTTACCCCCCCCCCAACCCCTTCCTGGGCCGCCCCCTACCCCCCCTTCCTTTTCCACTAAGACTGATACACTCTTGAAGTCATTCTTTTTTCGCCCATTTCTCTACATGTCCAAACCCACCTCAAAAACCCCCTTCCTCAGCCCTCGGGACAACATTTTTGGTAACCCCGACCTCCTCCAAAATTTCCCAAACTACAAATTTCTCTGCTTATATTCACACCACACATTGCCCTCAACATGACATCTCCCTGCCCCCAGCCTTCTCCCCCGCGCAACATTCATCCCCACGCTTCCCCCCATATAAGAGCGTTGGTAAAACTATACTCTATACATTCCCCTCTTTGCCTCCAAGGACAAAGTTCTTTGTCTCCACAGACCCCAAAGTGCCACTCACTCTTTTCCCCTATAAATTTAGATTCACCTCATCTTTCATAGACCCATCCGCTGACACGTCCACTCCCAAATATCGAATAGTTCACCTCCCCCATACTTTCCCTCCAATCTGATTTTAAATCTTTCATCACCTAATCTTTTTGTTATCCTCATAACCTTCTTTTTCCCGTATTCACTTTAATTTTTTTCTTTTGCACACCCACCAAAATTTCATCCCCAATTTATTATTATTTTTGTTATTATTATATTATTATTTTATTATTATTATTATTATTAAATATTCGTGGTATTCTCCCCCCCCGGGGGTTTTTCCAAGGGGGGCCCGGGACTGGGCCCCCGTCTAGAATGTGTCTTTGAGCTAAATCTCCCATGGGAGGAGGCACAAAACCCCCTCATCTTGTGAGCTAAAGCTCGAGCTCAGGCACCAAACCTGCCCAGAAGAGCGGGGGATGGTTCGACGTACCAGTCATTTCGGACCAACGGGCCCAGCCTAGCCACAATCCCCGCCTTCACGGAGTTCGTAGGGAGAAGGTAGGCCTCTCTGGTCTGCCATCCCAGCTCCAAGGGGGCTAATGGGAATGACAGTGTTGTGAGCTGAAAGCTCTAGCTCAGGCACCTACCCTACCCTAGAAGGGCTGGGCATGGTGTTGATGCTATCGAACTGGAGTTGAAGTGACAGGATGGAGCCTTATGTACCACCAGGGGGTGAGATGTAGGCTACTAGTAGAGGTAGAAATGTAGTCGTTGGGACGTCACGTCTCTCTCAAATCCAGCCATTCTCACTAGAAGTTGTCCAAGTTGTTTTCTGTTCTGTTCCAAGATACCTTTGTGGTACAGTGTCTGACAGAGTGAATATTAAAATGGTATAAAATACCAACAGGTAGTTAGGTAAGACACATATGCAACAGTTAGGTATCTTTATTTCTTCTCCAGACTGAGGGGCTGACCACCTAAAAACTTCAAGGGTGATAGACTGATTACATCGTCTTCACGTCTCTTCTGCTTCTATCAACTTTTCTGTACTCGACGGAAGAAGCCTACTGTGTAGTCGAAACGTTTCGAAATAAGGATACCTAATTGTTGCACATGTGTCTTACCAAACAACATACATAGGCTTAGAGATGTGTAATACTAATGGTAGTGGTAATGGTAGTGGTAATGGTAGTGGTGGTGGTAGTAGTAGTAATATAAGTTGTAGTAGTTGTAGTAATACTGTATGGTAGAATGGTCAACTTTCACATGAGTAAAAGGTATAGAAACTACTACTTGGGTAGCATAAAAATAGGTTAGACAAATGTTTGTTAGCGCAAGTTGATTGTTGTACCATATTGTATTACTACTACTACTACAACAACTGTTACTACTATTACTACAACTATTACTACTACTACTACTAGTATTACACCTCACTCTAAGCCTATAAATACCCTCTGTGTTCATGTATTGTTTGTAACGGCTTGATAATGCTCCTGGAGAGCGAAACGTTGCCACAATAAAATATCACATTAGTTGCAATATTACCTAAGCATAGTTTCTCCTGTCGTATATTTTATGCTTAGCTCACGCACTCTACCTCAGTAGCTGTCTAGCATCATACCTGTTTCTGTGAATACCTCCTTAAATTTTATGCTGGGCACATCACAAACTCCCTGATCATTCTATGAGTGTTCTTTTCTCTTTCAGCGTGAGTTACCTGGTCCTTTAAAGTTGTCTTCCTTCTGACGTGGCTGTATAGTAACTTGGAATTTGATTTAGCGTACGATGCTATGTCATTTTCAAAGTTTTTGTTGAGCCTTTCTAGCTGGGTACCACCTTGTGGCACCCAGCTCTGAGTGTCCATTTTATGTAGTCATCAGACCCGTTCCCATATATGTCACTAATCTCTTCAAATGCCCATTAGTTCCAGACTAGCAATGCCACTCCTCATCCTCCACTGTTAACTCTGGCCTTTCTCATTATCTGATACCATTCTGAGAAGATCGCATTTGTTGTCTTTGTTGCTGCTACAATGTCTGTAGATGCTTCCTTTATCCGCTTATCCATTCATCACTTCTATCTGTAATCCCATCTGCATTAAAATATCATTTTTTCCGTTAGTTTGTTCTAGTTTTCGATTTTCTCTTTTCCTGGACATTGGGGATAAGAGTAAAGCTGCTTCTGAGATCGAATCATGCTCTGGAGAAGGGTGAAACTATGGGTGCTGGCGAGGAAGGATGGAGAGGAGGCGGACTAGACTCAAGGGAAATTTGTGAGTTGGGCTGGGGATTGGTTGTGAGAAGGTGATGCTGCACTGACAGGGGTTAACAATGGTGGTAAAGGTAGGGGAGGATGGAGGAAGAGTATGGATTATTTTGAGCTCTTCTCTTACAGTGGGAAGAGAAGGAGATGGGGGTTCGAGGGATTGTTATAAGCTGTATTCAGTATAGATCATTATTTGGACGGGTACTGTTGCTAGAGTCAGATGTACCCATGTATCCTTGTATCTAGCTAGTGTAAAAATAATGAGAATAAAAAAAACTGACGAGGACGTGGAAAGGGCTGGAAATTATCCTAGATAAACTGCAGGATTGGCTAGACAGCCAAAAAGAAATACACTAGAAAATTATTGAAGTGAAAACAATGTGAGTATAGAGTTGCCGACCACATTGCCTAAGTTGTACACCAACCGTATAATCTCATCTGCTAATGGTCGTCTGGCTACTCTAAGATTTGCATTCCGGAATGTTAATCTTAGAATGAGGGAGTCATGTGCCTCCCTACATTCGGAGGTTACGCAATTTTTTTTTTCAGTGGTTGTACTGTGTGTATGTGTGTGTGTGTGTGTGTGTGTGTGTGTGTGTGTGTGTGTGGTTGTGTGTGTGTGTGTGTGTGTGTGTTGTGGTGTGTGTGTGTCTGCCATTTGTGCCTCTGTATATCCTGTACCTTCCTTACAAACATTTATTTTGTAAGTCGATATCATATCTCTCTTGATAATTTTAACAGTTATTATCATCAGAAAGCGTTCCTTCATTTTCGGGTCATCCCGCCTTGGTGGGAGAGGGCCTGTGTATTAAAAAAAAACTTTCTAGAGTTAATTATGTTGCAAACCTCTACACTTGGTCTGGTTCCTTGGCATTCATTATCATGTGTAAGTTCCACACTGCTCCTATACTCCATTATCGGTCTGACGTATACTATATATAGAGTTTTAAATAAATCTTCAGTGAGATTTCTGACACCTAATTTCAGATACACTGTGTTCTACACTTACTCTTAGCTCCTCCTTCTTCAGTTGGGTTTTCAACAACTGTTCCTCGAGTCTGTCATCTGTTTTTTGGTCATTTTATTCCTCTTTTCCATTTTTAGAACTTTAACGTGATGGGATTGATGTGTAGTGGCCACTTGTTGAACTAAGACAGAAGTTTGTTCACATCTCATGTCCTCTTACGGTCCACGAACGACTATGCAGTTAACCCATTTCTCTTGTCTCGGTCTGTCTATCTCACTCTCTGTCTCTGTCTGCCTGTCTGTCCCTGTCTCTTTTCTGCTTTACTGCCATAAAATTTCAGCAAGTGAATGAGAAAGATTTATCATCTCTGTACCCATGATAGTTTATATTTATGAAAGCTCTTCTCTCCAGCAGCTCTGCCAATTACCCTCTGATTATCCTCTCCATTACCTTACATAATTTCGATGTCAGGTGTACTCACCTGTTCGTAGTTCCAAGGCTCGAGTCTCAGCTTCTGGCTCTATCTCTTAACTTTTCAAACGTTGAATTTATTCACCCTTTGTCTCATGGAACTTGTTATACTGTCATACCTATACTTCAGGCTATGTATCGAACTTGCCTGAGCTACAGCTTCATCCAAGTTATATTACCTTCTGAACACAGTGAGGCTGAAAAAATACTTTCTAACGTCCCAGTGATTCATCTGTGTCCCGGCCATCATAATGCATACAGTTACGAAGGTTATTTTTTTTTCAACAAGTCGGACGTCTCTCACTTAGGCAGGGTGACCCAAAAATAAAATCCCCAAAACGAAAACACTTTCATCATCAATCAACACTTTCACCTCACTCATACATAGTCACTGTTTTTGCAGAGCTGCCCAGATACAACAGTTTAAAAACATATTTAAAGATACAATGTAAGTGATGTGAAATAACATAATAAATAAAATAGTAGTAGGTTGGTAGACAGCAACCACCCAGGGAGGTACTACCGTCCTGCCAAGTGAGTGTAAAACCAAAGCCTGTAATTATTTTACATGATGGTAGGATTGCTGGTGTCTTTTTTCTGTCTCATAAACATGCAAGATTTCAGGTACGTCTTGTTACTTCTACTTACACTTAGGTCACACTGCACATACATGTACATGTTTATATATACACTTTCACCTGAGTTTTCTGTGACTTTTATCTTAATAGTTCTTGTTCGTATTACTTGTCCTTTTATATTCATGGGGAAGTGGAATAAGAATCTTTCCTCCGTAAGCCTTGCGTGTTGTTCATGCCAACTAATATGCCGGAAACAATGGGCTAGTAACGTCTTTTCCTGTATAGCGTACTAAAAAGAAAGTTACGAAGGTGTCTTCATCAAATTAAACTTCAAGAACATCAACTGGGATTGGGTAAATCATGTCTTAAATGAAACATGTTAGGAAGATATCTTAAACAACATTGATCTAAACCAGTGCCTTGAATGGACCAAGTTTCTGGTAGCTGAAGTATGCTTAAACCATATTCCCCTAAGAAAAAATAGAAAATAAAGTGAACTGGAGAGAGAGAGACGCTACCTCTACAGGTGAATGCGAAAAATCACTGAGCTTCTCAGGGGTATTAGATTATCTGAAATATTTTCCACTTGGAAAGTGGAAAATATTGAACTTACATTATTCGTACAGGATCCAGGAGAGACAGGAGCAGCTAAAAGCAATTAATGAAACAAAGAAATCTTGTCTGACCAAGGGCCCGATGCTGGCCCTTGGTCACACAGGATTAACACAAGCGATAACAAAGAAATAAGTAAGATACCGAAATCTCAGTACGACTCTATGTTTAGGGAGCCCTTAATCAGTCTAAAGATTGACAATCAAAATGAATTTTTCGTGAAAGAACCTCGAAGACTGTTAATGTAAGCCAAATTTCTGACACAACCCTAACTCCACCGGACTTGACAACATGCCTATGCATTCAGTTGTAGGCCCGGACTCGTGGAACTCTGTGTTCATCAAGAACTATAAGAAATCCCTTTTGCGTGACTCAGGTATGCCATGGTACTGGTACTGAACTTGAGTACCCACTTGTCTAACCAATCCTGCAGATTGCTCAGGTTTTTTTTGAAGCTTTTCCTTGTCTTCATCAGCTTTACTTTTCATCATTATTTTTCAATTGTCTCCAAACAGGGATGCATTTCATTCTTATCTTTACCAGTGGAGCGCATTTTCTGTTGTACCAGTTTGCTTCTAAAGTTTTTATCCTTGGGTCTTATAAAGTATGGCGCCAAAAGTCTTCGTAAAGTTCAAGAAAGAGCAGTTGCGTCGCCCATTTCTCTCTCTCTGGATATAGTACGGTTAGGGTAGCGATGGTGTGGAACAGATAGTGGCGCTGCTGGGAAGAGTGGTGGTAGTACTGGAATAATGAGTAGTGTTACTGCTGGAACGGGCAGTGATCGTGATGGAACGGAGGGGTGTTGCTTGAACAAGTACCAGCGTTGCTGAAGCAGCATATAACAACATCTTGCTAATTGAAAGGCATGAACTCCTGTGTGAAAATAAATGTACTGCCTTAAGACGATAATTTGGGTACGAGTCATTCATTTCGAACCCAAACGTGTATTATCTGTACACGGACGTGTGCACCGTATTAGCGGCCAGGTTTTGTTTGTAGAAGACACATGAAATGAGCGGTTTAAACTTATGATAATGGTTGTGGCACAGCAACTCAGTTCATTTATATACTCACATAAGAGCAAATATTAACCCCAAGTCTGGTGCTGTAAATAGTGCATGACTAGCACAAACACATACATTGTAAAGTTAGTCATTCCAGTGAATGGACGTTCTCCTCCCTCTGAAGTATAAATGTATAAGTTGAATTTACACAACAATAGCTAGAATACAGCATATATTTTCTAGTGAAAGCAAGCATTTTGTATGAACTGGATGATGTTTGTACTTTCGATATTAACACATAATTTTGTTAGCAGAGTGAAAGTGTAACTGGAGGTTACACTTTCTCTGTATATCTGTCGGGGTCTTCAATTGTTATATTCATGGAAGTGTCTTCAGGCCAGGGATGAGGAAAAATCAGGATCACCTCTGCATGTTGAACGGGGAAATAAAAAGCAGAAAATACAAAGCAAAAAACCCCGGCAACCAAACACACACAACCACACACACACATACACACAAAAAAACCACAAAACACACACAACACCCAACACCCCACCCACCCACACCACAACCATCATTCACTTTGAACGCACTGTTCCGTCCATAGCGAAGTAAGCAACGTTGGTTTGGTTTAGTACTTGGAGGGGTGACCGCCGGGAACACAATGCTGTTAGCTAAATTTTTTGATCCACACATACTTTAAGCAAGGTATATAAAGCCCGGTTCAAGGGAGTGACCCGTAGCGACCCTGAAGATGCGGGCCAGGGGCTTGACTCGACCCCTGCAAACCCAAAAATAGGGCGAGTATACGCGCACACACACACACACACACACCACACAACACCCCACAACACACACACACCACCACACCACCCCACACGCACACACACCACACCACACACCACAACACACACACACACACACACAACACACACACACAAAAAACACACACACACGCCGCGCGGCGCGCACACACACACCACACTTTCATTAACAATATTGGAACAATTGGGTGAGAAGTAGGACATGTGGGACGGCGTTTTTTTTGGCAATTTTGGATAAATGATCATTTGTTTTGTGAGACTATTTAGTATTTGTGAGAAAGAAGCTAATTACAGCCCACTTAAATAAACAAAGAAAATTTGATCTTCAACAGTGAAAAATTTGATTGTACATCACCGAAAACTTTTTTTGGGTCCATGTTGATTTCTTCATTTATGAAACCATACAAATTTTCCTGCCCTCAAAATTATGTTGCCCCCAAAAAAAAGTATCGTCTCTTTCCCCCTGTTCGCTCATCATAACCCATCCCACCAGTGTAAAGAAAATTTTTTTGTTTTTTGTTGTTTTACGTATAAAAATCAGTTAATTTTATTCTCATTCCCCAAAGCAAAAAACCCCAAAAAAATTGCAAAAAATTATGCCAATGAAAAAAAAAATTGGCGGGGACGATTTAATTTTATTAATATATATAAATTTTTATATATATTTTATATATATTAATATTATAAATATATATATATGTCGTGCCGAATATGTAAAACTGGTCAATAGCAAGAACTCATTTAAAATTAAGTCCTTCTAAATTTCTCTTATACTTTTAAAAGATATATTTTTAAATGAAAAAATTTATAATTTTGCACCAAAGAATTTTGAAAACTTCCCTTTAACCCTTATTATAACAAAGCATTTATTTTAGCCAAATACCAAACTAAATAAATTTTATATTTGTTTACAATAATTTAATACTAAACAAACACAATGAAATATATTTTTTTCGTTAGGTCAAATGATTTAGGCGAAATTTTTGCATACACAAATTTTCGCTTGTCCTATTTGGCAAGATGAACGTTTTCTATTTAAGCAAAGACCGCAAATTCTGCCTATTCGGCACGACATATATATACATATATATATATATATATATAATTTTAAAATATATATATATATATAAAATATATATATATAAATATATATATATATATATACGTACTACAAACAGTTAATTTTAAATTTTACACTATATTTATTGAACTACAGCATTAATAAGACGAGTGAATTTCACTTTGCTCAGTACTGGGGATTATTTTTATTTTTTACTTTGTAGATTCAACCTGTGTACGCACTTGCTGGGTGTGATGCTCTTCCATACAATGAAATATCTAGCATCAGTACCGGTGTGTGTGAGCTGGCGGGTCTATATGTCAGAAATCGTTGGTATTGCTATTTTTAGTGAAAATAAATGTATTTCGGCCGCTGTTTGATCCAATAATAGTAACCGCGTATCCCATAAGCCCAGCCCCGTCTACCTCAGAGCACGCAAAATGCTAGTGCTGACAAAAAAATATGTATTGTAATCAAATATCTACTGTTCCTATATAAGTATGACAAACTGCCATTTAAATAATCGATGTCCAATAGGAAGGTATTTTTTCCAGTTTTTGAAAGTAAAGCAATCTGTTTAATATTGCAATTATTTATGCAAGAGTAAATGAATGCAGAGTTTCTTTTGAGAAAAAAAAAAAAACACCAACACTGAGACCTTAAAGTTTTCAACTAGACAGTAAAACTTTCCACCATTCAGAAGTGGCCTAATTAAATATTTTTGCTGCAAAAATGCCATGCCATTTTATAAATATCTTTAGCAAAATCTCACCTACGCACTCCAGTAACAATAACAATCTTCATCTAAGTGGGACACTGTGGCATGCAAAGATACGTAACCTTTATTCGGCGCATGTACACACCCTCATTTAAAAGGCTATCTCCCCAACCAGCGAACCAGGTGACTGAGGGTTGACGATGGGGCCCCGTCGTTCAACCAGCCAGGTTCCAGCCAATAAGAAGATGGTTTTGGCAATCGCAGAGGTTATGTGGGTACCACTCTCCGGTCTGCCCTTGTCTTTTCCCATTCTAGAGCTGGTTGAAGCACGGTCTGCTTTCTAGTGGCTTCTATTCTGCCTTGCTTACCGTGGAGTGCACTAATACCTATCACTGTACATACTGTATATAGTGTACATACTGCTTTTCTAAACTGGTGAAGGATAATATAAGTCAAAAGTTTTCTGTTTGGTTTTATTTTGTTCCCTTTACACCCAGGATAACAGGCCATTTGGAATCCTGGTTGTAATAGACACTCCAGTGATCATTGCTCGAGACGATCAGATAAAATCTCTCTAATAAGTCTTTCTTTACAACTGTGTGGTTATGATTACATGAGTCAGGATATTAAAAATATACACAGCAATTCCACATTAAAATAAAATGCGGTATTTCCATAAACAAAACCTAAACACGTGGGTCCATTCTGTTTGTACTATACTAATTTTGATGCAATCCAGAAGAAGCATTTTAAAGTTATTTTCCACGAGGGAAAAAAAAGAATCTTTTTTTAATAATGTCTTAGCTGTACCTAAAACCCACTAATCTGTTTTCTTAGAAGCAGAAATACTAGTTTTGCAGTGAATTTCTGAAGAAGATCTTAAAACTGTTCCACAGAAATTAGATCTGAAACTGATTTACGTAACATTAACTAGGGGAGACTTCCACATGTCAAGATTGAATCAACCTTTCGTTACTTATATCAGAGAAGTAATGAAAAGTTGATGAAGCCTTCTCGAGTTATAAACGAAAAAAAAGGGGAAGTAAAACAAATCAGGAAAGCTTAAAAGTACCCGTTCAGAGATTAATTATTTAATCCGAATTGCAGTACTGGTTTAGCAACCCACTAAAATTTATTAACACGAATGGGCGTCCCTCGTTCTATGTTAATAGTGTAGATTTTCATGCTATGCAGTAAATGTGTTCTAGGTCATTATAGCTCAATTAAGCTCAGTCAGGCTATCAACACTTATTTCTGCATATTGTGAAGCTATATTACTTTTGCACATTGCAAAGGTCCCATACAGCTAGCGTATATTACACATACGGAATTACGATTAGAGGTGAAATATCCCACAATAACGAATTTGCATAAAGCTAAACCCCCTTTAAGGGCGTATCTACGGAAAATAGCGCCTATGGCAAGTACTGAAATTGTGTCCTTGTCCAAACATCTGACACCCGTCTTTTAGATAACTTTACCGTAAAATCAGCTTAATCTTTTAATTAAGAAATTAGGCACTACACGAAAATCAAAACTGCGCTTTCATTGCTTTCACTGATGCAAATTGGTCATCGATATGATTAAAGTAATTTTTTTTTTTTCAGTTTCTTCTCTTTCTATGCTTACCAGAGGAAGTTCACAGAGTCTGCAGTGACCTTGTAGCTCTCAAATATGAATAATCTCTCACGGCTAGCAAATGAAACTGTGATGGTTAGCATTATCTGAATCGGAATGAGAAGACTTGGAAAAATGCTTGCATTTTCCATGCTGAACAATAAATTCGAGAAGCTCTTCAGGTCTTGATATCTTCATGTTGGCCAGACTTGATAGCCCAAAATTTCTTCATATAGCTGCTGTCCATCAACATCAGAGCTGTACAGTTCGCCAAAATATTCCCATCTCTTCTTTAGGTCGTTACTGTCGACGTTCCTCGACATCGAGGAGCCCAAACTTGGCGTCAGTGTCGTGCAAACGAGGGAACCTTTCATCCATTTCTTTGTGAGACGGTTAAGGTTCCACTCATGACTCTTTCCATTTCCTACTTGGCTGTTAACCCAGTGTCTCTCAGGTTCTCATCGGCCATTCTCAGTACGTTACGACAGGTTGCCCTTGGTCCCTACAGGTCACTGGGTTAAGCGAGGCTACACCAGGTCAACGCATCACATCATGGCAGACACATCACTAAAGATCATACCTGCTTAAGACACAACGTTGCGACAGATCATCCCAGGACACAAGTCAAACCAAGCTATGACAGATGAAGGTAAAGTCTCATGGCAGATCACTACAGACAACATAACATCATTACAGATCACACTAGATCATGACAAATTTCTCTAGGCCATGACAGATCCCATCAGGTCACGAGATAACACTAGGTTATAACAGAACCCACCAAGTCACGAGAAATCACACCAAGAAACAGATTACCTGGTGATGGATAGCACCCAAGTCAACTCACACAGTGAAGAACACAAGGCAGGTAGCTGAGAGGTCATGTCAACAGCACAACAGTGAGATATTATAACCTACCAATATAGCCTGCACCTCACACCCAGTGTCAAAAACCCCTCACTAACCTCACACGATTACAACCAGCAATGCAATATTGTTGCAGTTATTCACTTGCTAGCTTAATTGAGAACTTAGTTACATTCATGCACTTGTATGATTACAAATTTATTTATACTGTATTACAGTAATGCTCTGTCTCATCTATAACATATACCGATTTTCCTTCCTTAACTATACCTCTGGTCTTTTCTGACTGACACCACCTACAGTACTTCCATCAAATAGATGGGGGACAGGGAGGTGCTGCCGATCACAAGGAGGAGTATAAGAGCAGAAAGTATAGGAACCTAAGCAATCATTACCAGGGTTTCTAAGCTTAAATCTACTATTAAGGACCTAAGGGTATCCACCTTCATGTGGCTATCCGGAGAAGGAATGCCGCTGTATTCTCGGGCCGCGTCCAGATCCACACCAGCCGGAGGAGATTAATAATCTTATTTCATATTTTTTCCTGTAGTATGTCTGTATTATATATATATATATATAATATATATATATATATATTATATATATATAAAATATATTTTATATATATAAATATATATATAATATAATGCAAAACAACCACTCAGAGTGGTTTTTTTGCTATTTTGAAAATCACCTTTTTACTGTGATCTTATTGCATTTATATATATATATATATATTTTATATATATATTTTTATATATATATATATATATATATACATTTTTTTTTCAACAAGTCGGCCGTCCTCCCACCGAGGCAGGGTGACCAAAAAAGAAAGAAAATCCCCAAAAAGAAAATACTTTCACATCATTCAACACTTTCACCACACTCACACATTATAAACTGTTTTTTGCAGGGGTTTGCTCAGAATACAACAGTTTAGAAGCATATTACGTATAAAGATACACAACTATCCCTCCAAACTGCCAATATTTCCCCAAAACCCCTCCTTTAAAGTGCAAGCATTGTACTTCCCATTTCCAGACTCAAGTCCGACTATATGAAAATAACCGGTTTCCCTGAATCCCTTCACTAAATAATACCCGCTCACACTCCAACAATCATCAGGTCCCAAGTAAACATTCGTCTCCATTCCCCCCTATCTAACACGCTCATGCACGCTTGCTGGAAGTCCAAGCCCCTTGCCCACAAAACCTCCTTTACCCCCCTTTCCAACCCCTTTCGAGGACGACCCCTACCCCTCCCTTTCCCTTTTCCCATAGATTTATTTTGCTTTTCCATGTCATTCTACTTTGATCCATTCTCTCTAAATGACCAAACCACCTCAACAACCCCTCTTCTGCCCTCTGATAAATGCTTTATTAACTCCACACCTTCTCCTAATTTCCACACTCCGAATTTTCTGCAAAAATATTACACCACACATTGCCCTTAGACAAACATCTCCACTGCCTCCAACCGTCTCCTCGCGCTGCATTTACCACCCAAGCTTCACATCCATATAAGAGTGTTGGTACTACTATACTTTCATACATTCCCTTCTTTTCCTCCATAGATAACGTTTTTTGACTCCACACATACCTCAATGCACCACTCACCTTTTTTCCCTCATCAATTCTATGATTAACCTCATCCTTCATAAACCCATCCGCCGACACGTCAACTCCCAAGTATCTGAAAACATTCACTTCTTCCATACTCCTCCTCCCCAATTTGATATCCAATTTTTCTTTATCTAAATCATTGATACCCTCATCACCTTACTCTTTTTCTATGTTCACTTTCAACTTTCTACCTTTACACACATTCTCAAACTCATCCACTAACCTTTGCAATTTTTCCTTAGAATCTCCCATAAGCACAGTAATCATCAGCAAAAAGTAACTGTGTCAGTTCCCATTTTGAATTTGATTCCCATAATTTAATCCCACCCCTCTCCCGAACCCCCTAGCATTTACTTCTTTTACAACCCCATCTATAAATATATTAAACAACCATGGTGACATTACACATCCCTGTCTAAGACCTACTTTTACTACCGGGAAGTATTCTCCCTCTCTTCTACATACCCTAACCTGAGCCTCACTATCCTCATAAAAGCTCTTTACAGCATTTAGTAACTTACCACCTATTCCATATACTTGCAACATCTGCCACATTGCTCCTCTATCCACTCTATCATATGCCTTTTCTAAATCCATAAATGCAATAAAACTTCCCTACCTTTATCTAAATACTGCTCACATATATGCTTCAATGTAAACACTTGATCTACACATCCCCTTCCCACTCTGAAGCCTCCCTGCTCATCCGCAATCCTACATTCTGTCTTACCTCTAATTCTTTCAATTATAACCCTACCGTATACTTTTCCTGGTATACTCAGTAAACTTATTCCTCTATAATTTTTACAATCTCTTTTGTCCCCTTTCCCTTTATATAAAGGGACTATACATGCTCTCCGCCAATCCCTAGGTACCTTCCCCTCTTTCATACATTTATTAAACAAAAGTACCAACCACTCCAACACTATATCCCCCCTGCTTTTAACATTTCTGTCATGATCCCATCAGTTCCAGCTGCTTTACCCCCTTTCATTCTACGTAATGCCTCACGTACCTCCCCAACACTTACATTCTGTTCGTCTTCACTCCTAAAAGATGGTATACCTCCCTGGCCAGTGCATGAAATTACCGCCTCCCTTTCTTCCTCAACATTTAAAAGTTCCTCAAAATATTCTCGCCATCTACCTAATACCTCCCTCTCCCCAACTACTAACTCCCCTACTCTGTTTTTAACTGACAAATCCATACTTTCCCTAGGCTTTCTTAACTTGTTTAACTTGCTCCAAAATTTTTTCTTATTTTCATTAAAATTTCTTGACAGTGCCTCTCCCACTCTTTCATCTGCTCTCCTTTTGCACTCTCTCACCACTCTCTTCACCTTTCTTTTACTCTCCATATACTCTGCTCTTCTTATAACACTTCTGCTTTGTAATAACCTCTCATAAGCTACCTTTTTTCTCTTTATTACACCCTTTACTTCATCATTCCACCAATCACTCCTCTTTCCTCCTGCACCCATCCTCCTATAACCACAAACTTCTGCCCCACATTCTAATACTGCATTTTTAAAACTATTTCAACCCTATTCAACCCCTCCACTACTCATCTTTGCACTAGCCCACCTTTCTGCAAATAGTCGCTTATATCTCACCCGAACTTCCTCCTCTCTTAGTTTATACACTTTCACCTCCCTCTTACTTGTTGTTTCCACCTTCCTCTTTTCCCATCTACCTCTTACTCTAACTGTAGCTACAACTAAATAATGATCCACCAATACATAATCTAACAAACTACTTTCATTATATATATATATATATATATATATATATATATATATATATATATATATATATATAATTAAACACATTGATTGTTTCCCACCGAGGCAGAGTAACTTGAAAAAAGAAGAAACACTTTCATCATCATTCATTGTACCACTGTCTCGTCATTGGCGTACCTACAATACAGTTAGAAAAAAAACTGTACATATAAACACCCCTCCTTCACAGTGCAGACACTATACTTCCCACTTCCAGGACTCGAGTCCGGCCTGCCGGTTTCCCTGAATCTCTTCATAAATCTTACCTTGCTCACACTCCAACAGCACGTCAAGTCATAAAAAACGCTTCTATCTAACGTGTACCTAATAAGCCGAACTTGCCGAATAGGCCGAACTCCATCAAAGATTAAACTTTTCCAAAAAATTCTTTTGTTGCTATTTGATTTTATTGACAGTCATGATATTATGACTTTAAATTTTGAACCAAAATTAACTTTGAAACATCATCTAACCTCACTTAAACTATCGTAATGTTTTTTAGCAATCTTCTATGTATAGCATAATTCACTCTAAATTTGTTTAATATTACTTAAAATAAATGATGTACATTGGTACGATATGTTCGGATCGATTTCCTCTGATTTACATAAAAGAGATGTTCTTTTTCCCAAATTCGGCAACGTGAACCCTTGCTAAATTGGCTAAACTTTTGCGATTCGGCTTAAACGGCTATACTTTTCTCTGAAGGCATTTTATTTCCAAATCCGAGGCTATGGGAACCGATACGTTGCAATGGAGGACGAAAGAACCAAGAGGTATATGATACTCAAGAAATCGTAATGACACGATTGCAAACAAACCATACCCCCGGCGGGTTCAATCCCGGCCGGGGGTATGGTTTGGTAGGTATATGATAATATGAGCCCAGGAACACAGAAGTTAGACACACAGATAAATCACATGGATATCAGAAAGCATTTCTTCAGGCTCAGAGTGGTCGGAAAGTGGAACGATCTGGATGAGGATCGCAATCATGCTCCTGAAGTACTTGGAGCATTTGATGCTCCTGGTCCCAAAGTTGTTCACCGAAATTACTACTTATGAACACACAAGGCTTGGCAAATGGTGCAGGATGCCACTACCTTATCCAGTAGAGAGAGAGAGTGAACATTAAAATGGTATAAAATACCGACAGGTTGTTAGGTAAGACACATATGCAACAGTTATGTATCTTTATTTCGAAACGTTTCGCCTACACAGTAGGCTTCTTCAGTCGAGTACAGAAAAGTTGATAGAAGCAGAAGATACTTGAAGACGATGTAATCAGTCCATCACCCTTAAAGTTTTGAGGTGGTCAGTCCCTCAGTCTGGAGAAGAGCATTGTTCCATAGTATGAAACAATATGGAGATGAAGTGACAGGATGGAGCTTTATATAGCGCCAAGAGGTGAGACGTAGGTCACTAGAAGAGGTAAGAACTCAGATGTTGGGAAGTCAGGTCCCTCTCAAATCCAGCCGTTCTCACTAGTAGAGGTTGTCGAAGTTGATTGTAGGTCTGTACCAAGATACCCTTGTGTTGCAGTGTCTGACAGATTGAACATTAAAATGGTATAAAATACCGAGAGAGAGAGACAGAGAGAGAGAGAGAGAGAGAGAGAGAGAGAGAGAGAGAGAGAGAGAGAGAGAGAGAGAGAGAGAGGAGAGAGAGAGAGAGAGAGAGAGAGAGAGAGAGAGAGAGAGAGAGAGAGAGAGAGAGAGAGAGAGAGAGAGAGAGAGACTGACTTAATAAACGTTAGGGGACCATAATTCTTCACGACACACAATTTGAGCTTGAGAGAGATTACCAACGAGCAGTAGCTGTCTTTAACAAGGTACTCTACAAATTCCTCCAAAGCTCCAGTTCAGCCAAGCTGCTGTACATACCACTTACTGAGATCGGCGGACACTAATAGGTTGATCAGTCACACCAGCATCCAGGAGGCCTGGATGAAAGGCGACTTTCAGAAACGACTCCAAGTAAAGTCCAGCTATGTACGACATGGTCTACGAGGCTAGGATTAACTTTGGTAAGGGGTTATGTTATGTTAACTGTATAGCCCTTGTGGCTTAGCGCTTCTTTTTGATTATAATAATAATAATAATATGTTATATTAAGTTATGAGCCTGTATGAAACCAAACATTAAATAAGGCATGCAACAAGCATAACTAATCAAGTATATACGTATAGTAATAACTCTTTCTCAACATTTCCCCATTAACTTAACATCAATATTCGTACAAAGTAACATTTCCATTTTACCCATCGCATATTCTGATTGGATTTTGGATTTTCCCGCTGAAGCGGCTACTTTATTGTGCACCCCATATCAGTCCTGTGGACGGTAGTACAAGAGCACTGTGGACGGTAGTGCAAGAGCACTGTGGACGGTAGTGCAAGAGCACTGTGGACGGTAGTGCAAGAGCACTGTGGACGGTAGTGCAAGAGCACTGTGGACGGTAGTACAAGAGCACTGTGGACGGTAGTACAAGGAGCACTGTGGACGGTAGTACAAGGAGCACTGTGGACGGTAGTGCAAGAGCACTGTGGACGGTAGTACAAGAGCGCTGTGGACGGTAGTACAAGGAGCACTGTGGACGGTAGTGCAAGAGCACTGTGGACGGTAGTACAAGGAGCACTGTGGACGGTAGTACAAGAGCACTGTGGACGGTAGTGCAAGAGCACTGTGGACGGTAGTACAAGAACACTGTGGACGGTAGTGCAAGAGCACTGTGGACGGTATCTTGACATATCACATAGGTTACAATACTATCTTAATATTCTTCAATAAGTGGACATTTAAGTACACAGTGTTCAAGATAATGACTATAGGGCTGATCATCCGTGTTTCTGCCGAACTCCCAGAAGTACTCGTAACCAAGCCTGAGTTTAGCCACAACATCAGTCAGTTTGTTCGCATTTCAAGTTGATCCATAAACGTACTTTTCTACGCTTATGTTATCACGTTGTACATGAATGGTATAAATACCAACAAGATGAAAATTAGACACATGTGCAACATCTGGGTATCTTTATTGTAGACGTTTCGCCATCCAGTATTAATAAAGTCACTGGATGGCGAAACTTCTACAATAAAGACACCTATATGTTGCACATGTGTCTAATTTTCATCCTTATGTTATCACAAAGGGTTATAGATCTACTCAGGCTTCTAACTGTATTCCTATAACATTCAGTTATAGGAATAAATAAAGGGGATGTAAATAGCGTGCTGAAAATTTCCAGCCAAGACAGGACTCGCAGCAATGGTTTCAAGTTGGAAAAATTCAGATTCAGGAAGGATATAGGAAAGCACTGGTTTGGTAATAGAGTTGTGGATGAGTGGAACAAACTCCCGAGTACAGTTATTTAGGCTAAAACGTTGTGTAGTTTTAAAAATAGGTTAGATAAATACATGAGTGGGTGTGGGTGGGTGTGAGTTGGACCTGACTAGCTTGTGCTGCTGAGTCTGGTTCAGTGCTCCATCCTTGAGTGGAGGTGACCAGACTGGGTGGGTCATTGGGCTAATCCGGGGGGGGGGGTCATTGGGCTAATCCGGGGTGGGGGCATGGGCGTGCTCCGCATGGGTCAGTAGGCCTGTTGCAGTGTTCCTTCTTTCTTATGTTTTTATGTTCATTTATTTCAATCCTAACATTAATCCTATTGATGAACATATACACCAAAGTTACATTTCAAATTTTCCTTAAGGGTACTTTATGGGTAAGTATCAACTTTATCATGAAGGAGTAATCCAGTGTGTGATGGAATCCATAACAATTATACATTAATTACTTTTCCTGGATTTTTCAGTATCTATACATGGCTTTTTCAATGCACATGTTAGAGTCATTATGCGAGTCGAGAGACTACAGTGATGACATAGAATCAGTAATAATCATAATCAGTGTCATACGTTAGCCTAAGCGCTGTTAGGATGGCAAATAATTAAGTTTGCAATGTAGACGCCCAGCTGCTAATTTTTTATACCAAGCTCAAAATTGCCATCGTTCTGAACTACGGAGGTGGCAAGGAAAGCCGGTGCAGCCCAGCCAGTAGAATTCTGCTTAGATCCATCTGTGTATATACCTTATTACTAACAGTCAGAGGGGAAATTTCTTCCTGAGCAGTTATTTTTACAAGAGATTTGAGGAAGGGATTACTAGTAATAAGCTTCTTGGAAGGTGCTTTCAGGTATGTGATATTATATGAACACATCTTCCATGAAGGGGTGGAATGCTCTTGTCTACATTGGCGGAGTTCATGCAAGTAGATTGGTAGATTTGGGACAGATAAGAATAATTCTGAGGGCTTCATTCTGCATTAACTCCAAGAGCCGGAGTGAACTTTCTCTAGCTAATATTAACAAGGACACAGCATAATCATTAAAGGATATAATATATGGTATTTTCATCATTCTCACTATTCTCACATTTGCACCATAATTGGGGCTGTAGCCAGCAACAACTTTGAGAATATTTATCCTATCTTTGCATATCTCATTTAGTTGTGGCATGGTGGATTTATTGAAGGGTACGTCTATACCAAGATATTTGTATGATTTTACGTAGCTGATGCTTTCACATATTCTGAACGAGACTTAAAAATCTATTTTTCTCAGTTCCCAGAATCTAACACAAGAAATTCAATGCTAACATCACATTCCCAGAACAAAGCTCGTAAACCACACACCCAATATGAGACACTGTATAAACATCCCCAGCTGCCTCGTCTGCCATCTGAAGCTCTACAGCGTATTCGCCTCCCAAGCTTCCTCTGACATACACACTTTATTGCTACGCTTGTGGGTGTTTATCCGGGAGAATTATTACCGCAGTAAGCAGCGTACTTTCATCCAGGGGTAAATATGTCTGAGGCTGCACCTGAACCAGCTTAATGCACGCAGCAATACTAAGGCACTTGAGCTGCATAATTAATGAGCAGCTAAAGGAAGTGTATCCCGTTTTTTTCTTGATTTTATCGAAAGCTAAATCTCAGATTTTTTTATATTAGTTTATATGCTTCGTTGCCATATAAAAAGAATATTGTTGTACGTCTCAAATTTATATGAAAAAAACGAGATGGTCATTATTATTTACAAACGTTAATATCTTGAGAATCAAAACACTGTCCCCTCCTGGTTGTACACTGCTCCAGGTCCCGTCACCCTGGTTGTACACTGCTCCAGGTCCCGTTACCCTGGTTGTACACTGCTCTAGGTCCCGTCACCCTGGCTGTACACTGCTCCAGGTCCCATCACCCTGGTTGTACACTACTCCAGGTCCCGTCACCCTGGTTGTACACTGCTCCAGGTCCCGTTACCCTGGTTGTACACTGCTCCAGGTCCCACAACCCTGCTGGCACACTGCTCCACGTCCCGTCACCCAGGTGCTACACTGCTCCAGGATCCTTCACCCTGCTGGTACACTGCTCCATGTCCCTCCATCGTGCTGGTACATTGCAGTGGAGGCTTTTGTAATGAGTGTCCTTCCAGGCGAGCCACTGGTGAATGTTTGCGCTGGAGACTAAGTTGATGAGTTAGTTGTCATAATTACTGATATGTTGAAGACGAGGTGTTTATTATAGGTTTGGATTAAACTAGTACATGGACACATTGTGGTGGGTTGAAGGTTTTGTGTTCAGTTTTTGTTTGTCTTGGGATGCGTGAGAGGGAAGGAGGTGGATATAAGAGGTAAGGGATAGGAGAGAAAGAAGTACTGGGTAAATTTCCCCTGTGGGAAAGATCGAGGAAAGAAAAATTAGGCACTTACACTTGAGGTTTTAATGAGAATTGGGACTGTGATGAGAATTCGCAGTGAGGAGGAATCATGAGGTTGGATGCTTGACGATTAGAGTGGTGGAGTGTAGTAGCATGTGGGAACAGGTACGGAAAAGGATAAAAGAAGGGAGAATTGAGATTTCATTTTTTTTATGAAAAGTAGATATAACGCATTATTACCTCTTATTCAGTACTTGAAGCCATCAATCGCAGATGCATTTCTAAGGCATTTCCAATAGGAATATCACAACAATAATATAGCAGTGCATCCTGAAAATAATTACAGTTGATTAACTACAATTTTACTGCTTATTGAGGATTCATAAATCACAGCGACTACGCTTCTAACACAAGGCCGACTGTTAGTGCTTGGAAAATACAATCTGTAACTCTGGCAATCGGAACTACGAGGAGGAGCTTCTGCTTACATTTTGTGCTCGGGAGAAAAGGGCAATAGCAGTACTGTAAAAAGAAAATTAAATATACAAAATTGAGCACATCAGTAGTGTTTGGCTACCGTGTAGTAGCGAAACGCTTGCGGAAGCATTCTCAGTGTGTTGTTACGCAAGTCTGTAAAAGAAGTTATGGTGTTTGAACAAAAGCTAGGGATTTTCATGGGATATTTCGTCTGAGAGGATGAGCTTCATACATAATGCAACAAAATCTGTCTGTCCGATCAATGAGTATAGTAGCTATGAGTGATTCAATTAAAAAAAAGTAATTCTAGCTATTCTGGTGTAACAATTACGTGGAAAATACCGTGTTTCATATTTACCTATTGCACATAGAGGTGTGGGTAAGGGTTGGGAGAAATGGAAAGCGGATCACTATCGCATGTGCTGTGGCTTGTTGGGGTGGATATTGTGTGTCGTGCTAGTATGAGGTGTTAGTTTATGCAGAGAGAGAGGGGAAGTGGCTGGCGGAATCATATTGTGTAATCTGTTATTTAGAGTGGTGGGGAAGATGAGTGAGGGTGTTGACCAGGTACGAAAGGTGACTTGTTGGAGTTAAATGGGTGGAGGGGAATACGAGGATGTGGTGTTGCTATTGTTATATTTGAAAGAGGAGGGGAAGGAATGAAACGGTCAAGGATTAGGTATGGCTGCTTTCGGAGATTTGTTGTACTTGTGATAGCTGAGTGGATGAATAGTGCTTACTTGGGAAAGGTGACATAGAACTGGATCGGAATGAAATGAAGTGGTTGTTTTGAGGCTTCTAAATCTGTGTAAAGGTAACTGAATAGGATCCCCGTGGGTGAGACATCTCTAGCCAGGCTTGAGTTCTGCCCTCCTACTGTTCTTATGGGAGTTACTCAGCTCATATGCTTTACTGAGCTCTTTTGTACCTGCCATCTTTATCAGACATCCACTCACTGATCCTCTGACCCAGTTATAGATTTGCCTTTTTCCTCTACAGTCTGCCACAGGTGCAAGAATCCTGCGAACTAATCTATAGTTGTTAAATTTGTTTCCCAATACCTATTTCAGCCTTGTAATATGACCCAGTGTCTCACTTTTTCTTCACATATTTCCACTCTCTTCCTACTGCTTTCTAACGGTCGAAAATCATTGCTAATTTTCCTTTTCTGTTTCCTTCTAACTAAAATGCCTTTTCAGTTGTCATTTTACTGGCTACCATTTTCATAACTGCTTGTGCAGACTTCGTTTTTTGTGTGAATGTGTCTGCATAGGTCCATTTCCTTTTTTTCCATTCTTTACTTCTCCGTTTAGTCTCTTTACTTGTCTAAGATTTATAATTTTTTTTCTTATGCTATGACAATTACATCAACTCACTTACCCTCTTCACCCTTATTATCCTCTTTTTCCCCTTTTCATCTCGTGAAGTAGGTTTTTCAGTTTCTCATTCAGTTTTCTCAGAATTTTCTCTAATTTTGCTATTGAAAGAATGCAGATGTATAATTCAGACAAGTATAGATATTAAGAGATTATGCAAAACAAGTTTATATCGGGACAACATTTCTCTCAGTGTTGACTGTTAATAAGTCCCCAATGATACTATTTACACACACACACACACACACCAGGAACTCGGACTCGACCCTCGCAACCTCAACTATGTGAGTACACACACACATACATATTTAGATACCTAGCCAAGCACGTAAGGAAACTAGAGAAAGTGCAAAGGTTTGCAACAAGACTAGTCCCGGAGTAAGGGGCATGTCTTACGAGAAGAGGTTAAGGGAAATCGACCTGACGACACTGGAAGACAGGAGAGATAGAGGGGATATGATAACGACATAAAACACTGAGAGGACTCGACATGGTGGACAGAGACAGGATGCTCCAGAGATGGGACACAGCAACAAGGGGTCACAGTTGGAAGTTGAAGACTAAGATGAATCACAGGGATGTTAGGAAGTATTACTTCAGTCACAGAGTTGTCAGGAATTGGAATAGCCTGGGAAGTGATGTAGTATAGGCAGGATCCATACATAGCTTTAAGAAGAGATATGAAGAAGCTCATGGAGCAGGAAGCAGTAGGACCTAAGAGCGACCAGTGAAGACGGCGACTGGACAGGAGTAGGATGACACGATACTCTGTAGAGCACTCTGGTAGCGACGGATGATACACACAACGAACTCGTTGTAAGTGCAATTGAAGAATATGCCGTCTTGGAATTTTTTAGTTGAGATTACTAACCGGCGAGTGAAAAAAAAACCACTCCATTTCTTAAGAACCAGGTAACAGGAGGCCGAAGCACATAACACACACAATTGCTGACTCGATCTAGCCTAATTAATCATACTTAAGCATACATGATATGTACCAAGGGTAAAAGCCTCAGTTACTTGGCACTGTACTCGCAACAAGGAGAGAAACACACCACACACCACAAGCTATAACAGCTTGACAACAACCGCCTCACAAATAGGACTTGTGAACAAACAAATAAACTTGTCAGTACTTAGCCATTCAGTGCACAAGCTACAGAAACTTCGGACACACGCCGCAGTACAGTCTTGATCCAGGCAAGGCTACAAGAGTAGGACTTTGGAGAACAAAGGAAGGACTTTGACGCAAGGCACAAGTAGAAGACTTGGATCCAGGCAAGGCTACAAGAGTAGGACTTTGGATCCAGGCAAGGCTACAAGAGTGAGGACTCTGGATCCGGGCAAGGCTACAAGAGTATGAAGACTCTGGATCCAGGTAAGGCTACAAGAGTAGGACTTTGGATCCAGGCAAGGCTACAAGAGTAGGACTCTGGATCCGGGCAAGGCTACAAGAGTATGAAGACTCTGGATCCAGGTAAGGCTACAAGAGTAGGACTTTGGATCCAGGCAAGGCTACAAGAGTAGGAGGACTCTGGATCCGGGCAAGGCTACAAGAGTAGGAAGACTCTGGATCCAGGTAATGCTACAAGAGTAGGACGACTCTGGATCAAAGTAAGGCTACAAGGTGGACTGATCCGCAAGCTAAGAGTAGGAAGACTCTGGATCCAAGTAAGGCTACATGAGTAGGACGACTCTGGATCAGTAGCAAGAGTAGCACTCTGGATACAGATCAGCAAAAGACGGTGTTGTTGTTCCTGTATTTGTAGTTGATGGAAGTATTACTATGAAAAATAACACAGGTGCTCCTTTGTGAAAGACGATGACATGGTGTAGATTTTCCTGTGTGTGTATAGAATGTATGTGAGAAAGACATTCAACATAACCTTTCTCACTACTCTGAAATAAACGTTGGATTTTTCCACCAATCATCTTTTACTTAATCCTGTGTGATATTTCGAACGGAGCTCTGTGTACGGTACTCATTTGTGTTGTTCCCCTTTGAACGGTTATCATGCATATCCTAATCATGTGTTTAGTAATCCTATGTACGGTAATCCTGTGCAGAGTAATTCTGTCTGCGGTTCCTTCATTCCTTGGTAACGTATATGCATTAGTACCATTTACCACTGAGAACCAAAGCTCTGTTACATTCTATTATAATCTGAAAAAAAAAAAAAAATCTCGCTCGTTAATTTGGTTTAAAACCTTTCGACTACATTAAGACCCATTAAAATTGCACCGTAGGAAGAAATCTCCACCAGAAAAAAAAAATATATTTCGGTCGCTGTGAGAGCCGAAAAAGATATCCCTGTTTCCCATTCGACCCACATTCTCCGCCTAAATTCACGCAAAAGGAATAGTGCAGACTGAAGATAATTTGAAAAGGCATTCACAAGACCTTGTGTGGGGACTAATATTCCAGCGACTTTTCTAATTATTTCACAGAGACCAGTGTCATGCCCGGAGTTGCGTTCACAAGTTTTTGTCGTTGAAAGCATTCACATGAGTGAAAACTGGAATTTTGAACTTTCCCAATAACTTAATAAAATTGCAGAGTCACCTACACAATGTGTGTGTAAGAGAGAGAGAGAGAGAGAGAGAGAGAGAGAGAGAGAGAGAGAGAGAGAGAATCATAACCTCAGCCAATTATGTTGCAGTACTGTTTAAATGAAAACCCTAAATTTGAACGTATTTACAAACAAAATGGTGGCGACTGCAGCGGACATAAGTAACATAGCTGTGGAGGCCTCAGGATTATCCTCACAAGCTTCATATTTTCGAGGAAGTGACATTTCATATCACAGAATTCTTTAAGAATACCATCATTTCTCTCTATTCCCGTGCTTATGTGAATATTTATTAAAATTTGAAAATAGATGGGAGTCAAAACCTCACTTAAATGTGAACTTTAAGTTCCAATCTCTACAATTTGTCATAGTGACAAGTATGCAATCTTGCTCCCATAAGTTTGGGATTTAAGTATTAATGACATTGCAGCATGCAACTGGAGTGTCTCATGAGCACAACTCTTCTAGTTGACGGGTCGTGGGTTGTGTTTGTCATTAACTATTTGTGGGTCATGAGCTAATTAACTATTTGTGGGTCATGAGGTAGTTTTTTCCATTTTTTTTCAGAATTTCGCTTGCTCAATCGTATCTATGGTGTGTAGTTATCTAGTACAGTTTCTTAGTTCTACCATAAAACACTTCTTGTTATGTATCGTCCCGTCGCCCCTCAGCTTTAAAGACGTAATAAGACGACTGCAAGAAAAACACAGGACGGCAAGGGATGTGATTTTAAGTAGTTTTGGGGTGGTCAGTCCCTCAGCCTTGAGAAGCGCAAAGTTCCGTAGTCTAGATCAATATACTCCCCAATATATACTAACCTATTTGTAGTTCCAGGTGCGAATGAAAGCTCCAGGCCCCGCGTGTCAGGTATCAGTTGGGTTCACTCTTTTGGGCCCGATCATACCTTTTCGGAAAGATGTATGCTATTCCTGCCCCTATTATTTCGTTGCCCAGGTCGTTCCATTTCATGACCACCATGAAGCTGAAGAAATATTTCCTATCTCTGTGACTCCTCTGTATTTTTAGGTTACAGCTGTGCCCATGCATCCCCTTTTGCCGTTTTTCTACAGAAACTAAAAAGGAGGAGTTAACAACCCGGATTTCTGCGACTTGACTTTATCAACTGCATTTGCTATGACCTTGTTTTCTCACCCCCACATCCCTAGAAGCTTTCATGATGAAAGTGAACTTCACCGATGTGGATGTTGTGCCTCTCAAAGAGAGGGATTCAGAAAGCTCTGAGGACCCAATTCATGCATCCCTCTCAAGATACGCAGCTTTTCCTTCAAGAGGCACGATGCTATTCATGGGCCACCGCGTTCCTTCCTGCACGACGTATCCACTCAAAGATTACTCTTCCTCTGCATTGTATGCTTATACTATCTCCCTGTAAGTAAAGAGCCACACCCACCCACCCTCCCACACACACACAAACACCCACACACACACCCACACTCCCCCCCCACACACACAGAGGAACTAGAACCTAGGAAGTGTGTTAGTAAAAATTGTTCTTGATTTCTTACAAAACAAAACCCATGTGAGAGATCAGAAAATTTGGTGATAAAATGGGAAACAGACAATGAAAATATAAAATATATAATGCAGATAACAGAAGGCTCAGGGATCAACGGTTTTCAAGGGCCAAAACTCCTGTTTCATCATCATGGTTTACCTCATAATCCAGTCAATGAAGGTAGAAAGACACTGCAGATTGCGCAGTTTAGCTGATCTGTGAGAGTTAACTTTCCTCAAAGCTTGTGAGAGTTTACGTTTAGGCAGTGATAGATATTAATAGACAAACCATAATGCTTCTAGTTTAAAAAGTAGAAATATACTTATTTAATAGTCAGGGTGTTTCACCCGTAGAAGCCCCGAGTTGGTACTCCCGTATATTATGTCTGCAGTAAATGGAAACTCGCTACCTCCTACGAGCGTCACACATTGTATATTGCTGTCGTTGTGTTTTACTAATTGTGGACAAATTTTAAATCATAGATTATATCTATTGCAAGCATTTTTAAGTACATTAATAAACTGATATAACTATAGACTGAGCTTCTCACATTATTTCCTATCAACCCGTCCATCTAAATTATAGTTCATGTTGAACATCAAAATGGTATACAATGCCGACAGGTTGGTGGGTAAGACACATAGGCAACAGTTAGGCAACTTTATTCCGAAACGTTTCGCCTACACAGTAGGCTTCTTCAGTCGAATACAGAAAGTAGGCAGGAACAGTAGAGATGTGAAGACGATGTAATCAGTCCATCACCCTTGAAGTCGTAGAATTTGAGGTTGTCAGTCCCTCAGCCTGGAGCAGTTCAGTTCCATAGTTCCTGACTATGGAACTGAACTTCTCCAGGCTGATTACATCGTCTTCACATCTCTACTGTTCCTGCCTACTTTCTGTATTCGACTGAAGAAGCCTACTGTGTAGGCGAAACGTTTCGGAATAAAGTTGCCTAACTGTTGCCTATGTGTCTTACCTACCAACCATAGTTCATGTGAGGAGTTATAGTGACGATCATAGACTTGGCAGCAAGATACTTAAACACACTGTCTCATTTCAAAATGTTTTTTTATGGTTTTCATGACTTTTTTGGATGTTATAATCCCGTAATTGATCAATTTCTGAATTCATTTTTTTGCCAAGATACTCATTAAGTACAGGCAAGAAATTTTGTCAATGAAAGTATTTACTCATATATTTACTATGTCTTAGTTGCCAGATATTGTGTCTGCTCAGCAGAAAGTGTCTGTAAACTTTTTTCCCCAACTGCCCATTGTTTACCAGAAGTTTTATACTGGTAAATATAACCGACAATTTCGATATTTAATGTTAGAATTTATTATGCAAAAAAACACCAAAATGCTGTATAACAGAGTAGAAAAATAATAGGGAATTGTAGCAGGTCGTTGAGAGGATAAATAAAAATTTTGTGGATAAAATTACTCACCCTAGAGGTCATGGCCATGAGGAATGTACACACAGTAGTAGGGAAGAGACTGATAAAGGTTAAGACATTGAGAATTCGTTTTGGCAGATTCTATTTGCACATTAGTCAAAGTCACAGAACTGCTCTGATTGGATGGCTAATAATCCACATACAACTGGAACAGTAGATGTGTTTTCTGATAATGTATCTATTTAAAAACAATAACAGTTCTAACATTTAGTGGTTTATTGCACCCATTTGTTATAGTACAATACTGAGAAATATAGTCATTTAGGATGGGGACATACACCAGGACTTAAGTCCGATTTAGTAATGCATGACACAGATTCGGACGTGCGGGGCGCAACCCATCCTTTCAATTCTTTGTTGAATTGTCGTTTCCATTTGGCAGAAAACACCTCGATTTATGTTTTTAGGTTCTTTATAGTTACGTTAGATTGTCGTCTGTCACTTAAAGAAATGCTGATTATAACGCATCAACGCCAATTGATGACATATAAAAGTCCCTGACGCCCGAACAGAAACAGGCAGTTAGGTAAGACATATATGCAACAGTTAGGTATCTTTATTTCGAAACGTTTCGCCTACACAGTAGGCTTCTTCAGTCGAGTACAGAAAAGTTGACAGAAGCAGCCTACCGTGTAGGCGAAACGTTTCGAAATGAAGATACCTAACTGTTGCATATGTGTCTTATCTAACAACCTGTCGGTATTTTATACCATTTTAATATTCAGAAAACAGGCACCAACCCAGCACACGAGGACGAACAGTGATGTAATCACTGTTTAAGACCCGTTCCACAACCACCACTTTCACTGTATCTGAAACAGGGACACACTGTTATTAAAAGGATGGTCTGAGAGGTGTTGTTGAACATGTTGCTGAAAAATGAGTGAATAAGGGATTCCACACATTTCCAATTGGTGTTGGAAAGCAGAGATGGTGAGACCTATAACCTTCATAATTCTTTTACATATATCTAATTTATGTACACAAAGGTGAATAAATTTTATGACGACGTTTTGATCAGAATAGATCATTCACGGTGCACCGTGGCCTGGTGACGAAAGTTCTCGCTTCACACGACGACGTGTCCGGGCGTGTTTCTTTACACCACTTGTCTATGTTCCCCATCAGTAAAATAGGTACCTGGGTGTTAGTCGACTGGTGTGGGTCGCATCCTGGGATATAACTGACCTAATTTGCCCAAAATGCTCTGCATAACAAACGACTTTCTATATAATAACAAAAAAAGGCACAATACCGTGACTGGCACAATACACAATTAACCCGCACATAGTAGAGAGGAGCTTACTGTGACTTTGTAAATGGTCCCAGTCGCACCGAAACGTCGTCATACGTTTCCTTCTTCTATGTGCAGGTTATCTGCATATTTTCCAGTCCCGGTATAGTGCCTTTCTATTTTTCATTTTAAAGTAATTCACTGGTTTATTATTTTATGTCATCTCAGAGTGTCATGACGACAAAATAATCACCCACGACCAATGTGTCACGTTGTGTGTGATTTACGACAGTTAGTCGTACCAGCGTAATATGTGAGAATTGATACGATTAATGGATCAGTACGCAGAGATTATCACCGTTAATTTGACACTAATAAAGATTTTTTTTTTGCAATTGCTGATGAAAAAAATATTTTCGCTGTAAATTACATCTTGTTATGGACCAGCGAAAAAAATGACAGCCCAAAAATTAAGTTTTTCTCAGTTTTTTCAATCTAGTACATTGGTAGTTAAGCTTACTGGAGCTCAGCACACTAATAATTGAGCTTACTGAAGCCTGGCAGCTTGTGGTTAAGCTTACTGAAGCCTGGTAGCTTGTGGTTAAGTTTACTGAAGCCTGGTAGCTTGTGGTTAAGCTTACTAATGCCTGGTAGCTTGTGGTTAAGCTTACTGAAGCCTGGTAGCTTGTGGTTAAGCTTACTGATGCCTGGTAGCTTGTGGTTAAGCTTACTGATGCCTTGTAGCTTGTGGTTAAGCTTACCGATGCCTGGCAGATTGTGGTTAAGCTTTGCGACGGCACTCTGGTGGCTAAGTTTACTCTGATGTTTCACTATTGGCTTAGCTAGGTGCTGCCTGACATATTGATGGTTAAGCTGTCTATGTGACGTACTCAAGTGATTAAGCTTCTTTTGTGACGGCTTACTGGTGGCCATGAGAGTGCATACGAGTGGTAAGCTGCTTTCTGATGGTACAATAGTGGTTAAGTTTATCAACAGACACCCCTGTGGGTAAACTTCATCTGTGAAGGCACACCTGTGGGTAAGCCTCATCTGTGAAGGCACACCTGTGGGTAAGCCTCATCTGTGAAGGCTCATTACTGTATATAATTTCTGATTGTTGAAATTGGTATCCCGCTTCTCTTCTTTGGAGCAAACCTGAATGATTCAAATTTTCCAATATGTATGACCCCTACGGCTTTACCGCTACCTCATAATAATAATAAAAATAATAATATTATTATTATAATTATTATTATTACTTTTAACACTATTAGTTACACTTTCTGGCCACAGAAAAGTCTACCTCAGTCTATGATACAGTCGTGGTAAGCTGTCTCAATGACAGCTTACTAGTGGTTACAGTACTCTTCGAACGGCCATCTGTGATGAAGCTGCTACGACGGCACGCTCGCGGTTAAGTTTATTTTATAATGACACTAGTAGTTAGGCCTACCCTCGTTTGATACAGCTCTTTCTCCTCCCTAATATTACGTATTTAGCCTACAATCTCAGTTCATCTCTCTCCAATCCAGAGAAGATTAATGTGAGTTTTAACCTCTCATCATCTCATATCTAAGACAATGTTTACTGACATCCCAGTTACTTTTAATTCTCTTAGCTTGCTTTCTCAGCTCTGCTCATTTCTAATTCAGATTGTTTTACAATGATTTTTTTTCTTTCAGATTTTGATTTAGTGGACTTCATTCTACTGGCTATATTGTCTCTTCCCCCTTCTTTGGAAAGTTATGTGACTCAAGGGTCACTGTGACAGTTATCATAGTGACCCTTGCTTCTGTTGGAGCCGTAGTGTGTACTAGTTCAGCGGATCTCACCAGCTATAGTTGGGTATCTTGACTGTTGGTTGAAGCGTATCGTCTACAAGGTAAGCTTCTTTAGTTAAATATAGAGACAGAAAGCGAAAGTAAAGATGATGTGAATAGTCCATATACCGTGGAGAAGTAAGTTTTGAGGTGGTCAGTCCCTCAGCCTAGAGAAGAGTTCAGCTCCATATTTTTGTTATTTACTAAGCTTACGGACATTATCTAGTGACCATTGCTTACGTGAGCCGTAGTGTACTAAGTTCCAGGATTCACACTGTTGTATCTTGATGTATGTTGAAGCGTATGTTTAAAGGTAGCTTATTAGTTAATATTAAGACAGAGAAGCGAAAGTAAAGAGGATTGAATAGTCCCATACGTGGAGAAGTAGTTGGGTGGTCAGTCCTCAGCTAGAGAAGAGTCACTTCCATGCTTTTAATTTCTGAACTTATCGGCATTAATACCATTTAACATCAAGATAACCACTAAAGTCTCACGATTCTTCCTTGATGTTTCTGTGTTTTAATTCACAGAAACTTTGCTGCACATATTTTCGTGAGTTGTTAATTAACAATGTGTAATAATTTGTGAATTAGTGGGGAGTGAGTTTAACTTATGGTTCCACTTGTTCTCTTTTGATTTGCTTGTTATAAGTTGCTTATATTTTATTTATGTCTTATTCACAACAGGAAGTCACTTTCTGCATTGGAATTGTCTAGCTCATCTCTTTTTTTAATGCTTTTATCTATTATTTTTATTATTTTTTTTTGTTTTATTTATCCCTTTATGTAGTAGTTCACAAACTGCACTGGTGAAGAATCTTTTCCATGTCTACCTTGTAAATGGTATGGGAAATAAAATACGTACGGATTAAAATACGATTTGTTTTTCATGTGCCATCAGGTAAGAGTTTTTTTGTTGTTGTTGTTGTTGTTGCAGTTTCTCCATGTAAGTCAGTGCTGTAAGCTCAGACAGGGGACTGGATGCATAAGTTTGGACTATCGAAGTTTGCAGCTAATGCTGCAAAGTTAAGGTTGCAGCTAATGCTGCAAACTTAACTTTTATTTGGAGGTACACAAATCAGCATGTTTCAGAGAAGTCTGTTTAGATTTCTGAAGTTATTCTCATATTTGCCTGTGTAGAGACCACTTGTTAGTCTGGCCAGGTCTTCAGGAATACACATATTTTCCTCTTACATCCTCGTAATATTGACATCATTCGTTAATTTAGAAATGTAAGAATTTTCCAGAGTCAATAGTTTATAATCACATACTAGGAGCTGTGTGAGTTAGTACTAATATTTCGTGAACACCGCTTCTTACTCTCTTACATCCTGGTGCTTCATCTCACACTGTGAAGCGTTGTCGCCTGATATGCAAGAATTCACAGTTCATGTATGTACACTGCTCATTCTAGCTTACGCCTACAGTGTGTTTACCTGGAGTTTACTTGGAGAGAGTTCCGGGAGCCAACGCCCCCATGGCCCGGTCTGTCACCAGGCCTCATGTGTAGGAGGCTTCTTCGTAACATTATCTAGAAGCAACTGTGCTAACCTATATGTGGTTCCAGGGGTTGATTCACAGCTTCTGGCATACGAGACCCCATGTTTTATTTTTTTTAAATCACTGTCTCAAATAACTCTAATTCCGTTAATATTAAGAAAAATATAAATACGTTTTGGTTAAATATGACAGCGACAGCCGATTTTGAGATGTAGGGAACACTGAAGACAAATTTATCTACGAAATTATGAGAAGCAAAAATGTGAGATGAAGAAAATGATACTACCAGAGTACTAATATAATAATAGGAGGGGTGTTAATGTTGCAGTTTAAAAACTGTAGTGTAAAGCACCCTTCTGGCAAGACAGTGATGGAGTGAATGATGGTGAAAGTTTTTCTTTTTCGGGCCACCCTGCCTTGGTGGGAATCGGCCAGTGTGATATAATAAAAATAATAATAATAATAATAATAATAATAATAAAATAATAATAATAAGAATAATAATAATTTTATTTCTATCAGTACATGTACAAGGTATACAAACATAGCTGATATCAATGACATACTACTACAGTATATAGAAAGCCGCTTGTTATGCTGAGCATTTCGGGCAAATTAGATCAGTTTTGTCCCAGGATGCGACCCACACCAGTCCACTTACACACAGGTACCCATTCTATACTGATGGGTGAACAGCGACAGCAGGTGTCTTATGGAAACACTTCCCTGTTTCCTAGCCGTACCGGAGAATCGAACTCCGGACCTCAGGGTGTGAGCTGAGTGCGCTAGTGATCGAGCTACGGGAACACACTGTGTAAGAACATAAGAACATAAGAAAGGAGGAACACTACAACAGGCCTACTGACCCATGCAGAGCAGGTCCAGTCCCCCCCCCCGGATTAGGCCAATGACCCACTCCCCCCGGATTAGCCCAATGACCCACCCAGTCTGGTCACCTCCACTCAAGGATGGAGCACGGCACCAGACCCAGCAGCACAAGCTAGTCAGGTCCAACTCACACCCACCCACACCCACTCCTGTATTTATCTAACCTATTTTTAAAACTACAGAACGTTTTAGCCTTTATAACTGTACTCGGGAGCTTGTTCCACTCATCCACAACTCTATTACCAAACCAGTGCTTTCCTATATCCTTCCTGAATCTGATTTTTTCCAACTTGAAACCATTGCTGCGAGTCCTGTCTTGGCTGGAAATTTTCAGCACGCTATTTACATCCTCTTTATTTATTCCTGTTTTCCATTTATACACCTCGATCATATCCCCCCTAATTCTATGCCTTTCGAGAGAGTGCAGATTCAGGGCCCTCAGTCTATCCTCATATGGAAGATTTCTGATACATGGGATCATTTTTGTCAACCTTCTCTGTACGTTTTCCAGAGCATTTATATCCATTCTGTAATACGGTGACCAGAACTGAGCAGCATAGTCTAAATGAGGCCTAACCAAGGATATATAGAGTTGAAGAACAACGTGAGAACTTCTATTATTTATACTTCTAGATATGAAGCCAAGAATTCTGTTAGCTTTATTGCGAACACTAATGCACTGTTGTCTTGGTTTTAGATTACTGCTAACCAGAACTCCTAAATCCTTTTTGCAATCAGTAGTATTAAGATCAACATTATTTAGTTTATATGTGGCATGGTTATTTACCTGTCCAACATTCAGAACTTTGCATTTGTCAACATTAAACTGCATCTGTCACTTCTCCGACCATTGCATCAGTCTATTCAAATCATCCTGAAGTGCTCTAGTGTCCTCATTAGAATGAATTGGACGGCCTATTTTGGCGTCATCAGCAAATTTGCTTATGTCGCTATTTGTTCCCTCACAAACAGCGACATAAGCAAATTTGCTGATGACACCAAAACACGGTAGCGCGGCTCACTTCATGAAAGATACACAGAAATGACGAAGAAAACTTAGTAAATAGCACAGTCAAGTCGTCAGAGATGATCACTACACTTAACACTGGTTTTCGCCGAGAGAGAGAGAGAGAGAGAGAGAGAGAGAGAGAGAGAGAGAGAGAGAGAGAGAGAGAGAGAGAGAGAAACCCTTGTAAAAAAATGTTGAATTTCTTCTCATATAGAATATAAAGGATGTTGTGGTTGTGAGGGAAAGTAGCTTCTGAGAGACACTGAAATTAAAACCATGAGTGAATATTGGAAGAGATAAACCAGCAAGCAGATATTTAGACAAACACACACACACCTAACATATACAAGCATGTACACAAAATTAATCATAGACACGCAAAAACGAGAACCCACGAACATGTGCTCGTATCTTGCTGAGAATTAAGGAAAATCCAATTATTCTCTAATCCCAGATATTGCAGTGTTGCGTCCAGAGACGTGCAATATACCAGCGTTTATGTTGCTCTTGCTTGTGAGAGGTGCAGCAGGTGCATGAAATTCTGATTTTTTTTTCTTTTCACTTCAGTTTCCATCATCTGCACACGTGAAAATGACTTCGGATTTGCTGGATTCTTGCCTGGAAGATGATGGTCGAATACTCGATGACCGCGCGAATGTCTTCAGAGAACAAACTCCCGAGTACAGTTATAGAGGCCAGAACGTTGTGTAGCTTTAAAAATAGGTTGGATAAATACATGAGTGGATGTGGGTGGGTGTGAGTTGGACCTGATAGCTTGAGCTACCAGGTCGGTTGCCGTGTTCCTCCCTTAAGTCAATGTGACCTGACCTGACTAGGTTGGGTGCATTGGCTTAAGCCGGTAGGAGACTTGGACCTGTCTCGCATGGGTCAGTAGGCCTTCTGCAGTGTTCCTTCGTTCTTATGTTCTTATGTTCTTTAATACATTTTGTATAACTACGTGTGTGTGTGTGTGTGTGTTGTGTGTGTGTGTGTGGTGTGTGTGTGTGTGTGTGTGTGTGTGTGTGTGTGTGTGTGTGTGTGTGTGTGTGTGTGTGTGTGTGGGTGTGTGTATACCCACCTTTTTGTGGTTGCAGGGGTCGAGTCATAGCTCTTGGCCCCGCCTCTTCACTGGTTGGTGCTAGGTCTTCCCTCTGCCAGCTCCATGACCTTTATCATACCTAGTCTTAAAACTATGTATGGTTCCTGCCTCTACTACGTCACTTGCTAGACTATTCCACTTCTTGTGTGTATACCCACCTATTTGTACTCACCTAATTGTGGTTGCAGGGGTCGATTCATAACTCCTGGCCCCACCTCTTCGCTGATGGCTACTAGGTCCACTCTCTCCCTGCTAGAAGAGAATTATCGTACCAATTCTTAAAGCTATGTATGGATCTTGCCTTCACTGCTTCAGTCTCCAGATTGTTCCACTTCCTGACAATTCTCTAAGTATTGTATATGTCGTTATCATGTCCTCAATATCCCTCCTGCCCTTCAGTATCATCAGGTTGAGTTCCCTTTACCCAGGGGTCCCCATGAAGTTCCCTTTACCCAGGGGTCCCCATGAAGTTCCCTTTACACAGGAGTCCCCATGAAGTTCCCTTTACTCAGGTGTTCCCATGAATTTCCCTTTACCCAGGGGTCCCCATGAAGTTCCCTTTACCCAGGGGTCCTAATGAAGTTCCCTTTACCAAGGGGTCCCCATGAAGTTCCCTTTACCCAGAGGTCCCCATGAAGTTCCCTTTACCCTGGGGTCCCCATGAAGTTCCCTTTACCCAGCGGTCCCCATGAAGTTCCCTTTACCCAGGGGTCCCCATGAAGTTCCCATTACCCTGGGGTCCCCATGAAGTTCCCTTTACCCAGCGGTCCCCATGAAGTTCCCTTTACCCAGCGGTCCCCATGAAGTTCCCTTTACCCAGCGGTCCCCATGAAGCTCCCTTTACCCAGGGGTCCCCATGAAGTTCCCTTTACCCAGGGGTCCCCATGAAGTTCCCTTTACCCAGCGGTCCCCATGAAGTTCCCTTTACCCAGCGGTCCCCATGAAGTTCCCTTTACCCAGCGGACCCCATGAGTTCCCTTTACCCAGCGGTCCCCATGAAGATCCCTTCACCCAGAGGTCCCCATGAAGTTCCCTTTACCCAGCGGTCCCCATGAAGTTCCCTTTACCCAGCGGTCCCATGAAGTTCTCTTTACCCAGCGGTCCCCATGAAGTTCCTTTACCAGGGGTCTCCATGAAGTTCCCTTTACCAGCGGTCCTCATGAAGTTCCCTTTACCCAGCGGTCCCCATAAAGTTCCCTTTACCCAGCGGTCCCCATGAAGTTCCCTTTACCCAGCGGTCCCCATGAAGTTCCCTTTACCCAGGGGGCCCCCTGAAGTTCCCTTTACCCAGGGGTCCCCATGAAGTTCCCTTTACCCAGGGGTCCCCATGAAGTTCCCTTTACCCAGGGGTCCCCATGAAGTTCCCTTTACCCAGCGGTCCCCATGAAGTTCCCTTTACCCAGCGGTCCCCATGAAGTTCCCTTAACCCAGAGGCCCCCATGAAGTTCCCTTTACCCAGGGGTCCCCATGAAGTTCCCTTTACCCAGGGGTCCCCATGAAGTTCCCTTTACCCAGGGGTCCCCATGAAGTTCCCTTTACCCAGGGGTCCCCATGAAGTTCCCTTTACCCAGGGGTCCCCATGAAGTTCCCTTTACCCAGGGGTCCCCATGAGTTCCCTTTACCCAGGGGTCCCCATGAAGTTTCCTTTACCCAGGGGTCCCCATGAAGTTCCCTTTACCCAGGGGTCCCCATGAAGTTCCCTTTACCCAGCGGTCCCCATGAAGTTCCCTTTACCCAGCGGTCCCCATGAAGTTCCCTTTACCCAGGGGTCCCCATGAAGTTCCCTTTACCCAGGGGTCCCCATGAAGTTCCCTTTACCCAGCGGTCCCCATGAAGTTCCCTTTACCCCCAGGGTCCCCATGAAGTTCCATTTACCCAGCGGTCCCCATGAAGTTCCCTTTACCCAGGGGTCCCCATGAAGTTCCCTTTACCCAGCGGTCCTCATGAAGTTCCCTTTACCCAGCGGTCCCCATGAAGTTCCCTTTACCCAGCGGTCCCCATGAAGTTCCTTTTACCCAGCGGTCCCCATGAAGTTCTTTACCCAGCGGTCCCCATGAAGTTCCCTTTACCCAGGGGTCCCCATGAAGTTCCCTTTACCCTGGGGTCCCCATGAAGCTCCTTTTACCCAGGGGTCCCCATGAAGTTCCCTTTACCCAGAGGTCCCCATGAAGTTCCCTCTACCCAGGGGTCCCCATGAAGTTCCCTTTACCCAGAGGTCACCATGAAGTTCCCTTTACCCAGGGGTCCCCATGAAGTTCCCTTTACCCTGGGGTCCCCATGAAGCTCCTTTTACCCTGGGGTCCCCATGAAGTTCCCTTTACCCTGGGGTCCCCATGAAGTTCCCTAAGAGTGTGCATCGACCCACATTTATATGAAAATAATTTAAATACTTTAAGTAAAATACGAATCATAATAGGAGAAAATAATGATACTAAAAATAATAATAATAATAATAATAATAATAATAATAATAATAATAATAATAATAATAATAATAATGACTTTATAAAAAGCAAACAATATTTAAATTATGAAAAATATATGATTTAACATAATGTTTTCGACTGATAATGTTGATATCATTAATGGGGAAGCTGCATCTGATGACCGTCAACATGGTCACTGATATTTCGTTGGTGATTCATGAGTTTTAGTCTATATCTTTGCTAGAATTGTACTTGCTTGTCTAAAACTAACTTCAACCACGTAGTAACTCTTTTTTGACCCCCAGTAACTTATCAACTCCGCTGATAGTCCCGTCGACACCTAAATGTCGACACTGGCCACTCTGGGAATCTTTGCCTTAAGTACAGTGGTGACGTGTACTTAGCTCAGTGGTGACGTGTACTTAGCTCTGTGAAGACCTGTTTGTGTGCTCTTGAGTGGTGACCTGTACTTTGAGTGCTGACCTATACTTAACTCTGTGAAGAAGTGTCTTGTTTGCTCCCGTGGACTGAACCAAGATGCCCTCCATCGAGCAACTTTACCAGCAACTTAAGGAAGAATTGAGGGCAGCGAAGATGGAGATACGGCGATTGACCGAGGAAAGCAAGAGGATTCGTAGTAGTCCTCCTGTTTCGAGTCCTCAGGTCAAGAAGGGATCGTGGTCAGTGGCTGGACAGCAGGGGACGACGAAGTTGACGATCTAGAAGACGAATGGAAAGCCAGAAACGATGAAGAAGAAAGAGACTGCTGTGGAAACTCCCGTGGAAACCTCCAACGCATTCTCGGTGCTACCCGACGAATGTGAGTCTACTACTGGGATCGTCACGACGAACGACAAGGAGGGTAAGAATATTGTTGTTGTTGGGGATAGCCAGGTTAGATACATGGATAGGGCATTCTGCTTGAAGGACAGGAGTAGGAGACAAAGGGTATGCTTTCCTGGGACTGGGATTGAGGACATTGTTAGCCGGCTTGACAACATCATGAACGGTAATGGGATCAATCCTATTATTTGCCTCAGTGCTGGAGGCAATGATGTAGGCAAGCGTAGAAGTGAGGATTTAGTTAGAAAGTTCAGGACAGCTATAGACATGATTAGGAAGAAAGGGGGGCGCCCTGTTATATGTGGCATTTTGCCAAGAAGAGGTGTTGGTAATGAATGGTTGTCCAGAGCAATTGGTATTAATTGTTGGCTGGATAAACACTGTAAGGATAATGCATACCATTCATTGACAACTGGGACAACTTCTATGGCCGAAATGACATGTATGCCAGGGATGGGGTTCACTTATCCAGGGCAGGTGTGGGTTTTCTTGCTAACTCAGTTGAGGGGGTTGTTAGGACTTTAAACTAGGATTAGTTAGAGGTATGGGTTTAGAAATGATTAATAATGAGTATGGATATATTGACTTATCTCTGATATTAAGAATCTTAATAGTAACTGTCATGGAATAACTCTGGGTAATGATAATTTCAAAAAATTGTGTAAAAACAAAGATGAATGGGAAAAAATTTTGCAGAAAAAAAAACATATGTTTGGTATTTTATGCTAACAGTCGAAGTGCAAGAAAAAAAATTTAATGAACTACGTTTGGTAGCATGTGCGGGGAAAACTTTGAATATCATTGCATTAACTGAAACGTGGTATGATTTAAAAGAGTCGGGATATAAACTGCTGAGTGTAATATTCAGGGATTTAAGTTATTCAATGTGGATAGATGTAAATGGGAAGGGGGGAGGAGTTGCATTGTATTTCGAGAAAATATTAATTTGTTGCATAAAAAAAGGTATAAAAATAGATGAGCAGTAACAGAGTCTGTTTGGGTAGAGTTCGTGGAGGGTCAAGAAAAAACTATTCTAGGTGTAATTTTACCGACCTCCAGGCTTGGATCAAAGATAGAGGGGGGGGCTTCTTTGGGACGAAATTGTTAGGGCTTCTGGACACAGTAACGTAGTCATAGTAGGGGACTTTAACTTTAGCCAAATTGACTGGAATTCTTTGACAGGTAATCTAGAGTCCTGACTTCATGGAAACAGTTCAGGACTGTTTTCTGAAACAGAGTGTAACTGAACCTACCAGGGGTAATAATTTGCTAGACCTAGTCTTGTCAAATAAGGAAACACTCGTGAATAATCTGGAGATCACTGAAGAGCTTGGCGCAAGTGATCACAAATCCATCACCTTTAGCATTAATTGGGAATGCAAGAATAATGATAATACAGTAAAAATCCCCGATTTTCGTTCTGCCGATTATAATGGACTTAGGGAACATCTGTCTAATCTTGATTGGGGTTATCTAGCTAATGATTTTGTTGACGATGATCATACTTATGAATATGAAGGGATCTGCTTTTATGATTGTTTTCTTAATAATGTACACAGTGCCCAGAGTATATACATTCCCCAGAGAGAAAATTAGGTCTAATAATAACGATCCCAAATGGGTTAACAGGGGGCTAAAGCATCTATTAGGGGAGAAAAGGGGAATTTATAGGCGCATCAGAAGAGGAGAGGTTAACCTTACTGACCAATATGTTCAGCTTAAAAGAGAAGTAAAAAAGGCGATTAGAAAGGCTAAACGTGACTATGAAATTAGAGTCGCTAATGAATCAAAGACTAATCCAAAGGGTTCTTTCAATGTGTATAGGACGAAGGTGAAGGAAAAAGTAGGACCTCTGAAATCTGGGAATGGACAGCTGACGGATAATGAACTGGAAATGTGTTCCTTATTTAATGACTATTTTTTGTCAGTTTTTACACAGGAAAATGTAAATGAGATTCCAGTAATTAACAATTATTAGTTCCTGATGAATTTAAGTTAACTAATATTACTGTCACGAGGGACATGGTTATTAAACAGATAGACAAACGTGAAACCAAATAAGTCCCCGGGACCCGATGAGTTGTTTTCAAGGGTACTTAGGAATGCAAGATGGAGCTTAGTCAGCATTAACGAGTGTATTCAATGCGTCCATCCTTACCAGTGTTGTGCCAGAGATGTGGAAGATGGCTAATGTGGTTCCTATATTCAAATCAGGGGATAAGTCCACTCCTTCAAATTACCGTCCACTAAGCCTGACATCTATAGTGGGCAAGTTATTAGAATCAATTATAGCTGACATTATCAGAAGTCACCTTGAAGAGCATAACTTGATAAATGAATCTCAGCATGGATTCACGAGAGGTCGTTCCTGCCTGACAAACTTACTGACGTTCTTCAATAGAACATTTGAGGCAGTTGACAGTGATAAGGAATATGATATTGTTTATTTGGATTTTAGTAAAGCCTTCGACAGAGTACCTCACAAGAGACTCTTAAGTAAAGTGGCAGCTCATGGTATAGGAGGTAAAGTTCTAGCATGGATTGAGGCATGGCTTACCAATAGAAAGCAGAGAGTTACCATTAATGGAGTGAAATCTGAATGGGGATTAGTCACTAGTGGCGTTCCACAAGGATCAGTTTTAGGCCCTCTCTTGTTCATAATTTACATTAATGACCTTGATGAAGGGATTACTAGTGACATAGTAAGTTTGCTGATGATACAAAGATAGGCCGTATAATTCACTCTGAGGAGGATATCAATGAACTCCAGGACGATTTGAACAAATTAATGTCTTGGTCTGAGAAATGGCAGATGAAGTTTAATGTGGATAAGTGTAAGGTACTTGCCCTTGGTAATGAAAATAACCCTCGAAGCTATAATCTAGGTGAAGTAGCGCTTGGCCATACAGAATGTGAAAAAGACTTGGGAGTCATGGTAAGCAGAAATCTAAAGCCAAGACAGCAGTGCCTCAGTGTGCGCAACAAGGCCAACAGATTACTTGGATTTATCTCAAGAAGTATAAGTAACAGAAGTCCAAAAGTTATTTTACAGCTCTATACATCACTAGTGAGGCCTCATTTAGATTATGCTGCTCAGTTTTGGTCCCCTTACTACAGGATGGATATAGACTCATTAGAGAACATACAGAGAAGAATGACTAAAATGATTTACTGTGTAAGGAACCTCCCGTATGAAGATAGACTTAAAGCCTTAAATCTCCACTCTCTGGAGAGGCGTAGAATGAGGGGAGATATCATTGAAGTGTATAAGTGGATGACGGGCATAAACAAGGGAGACATTAATAAAGTAACTGAGGGTGTCGAACCAGTAAGAACCAGGAATAATGGATTTAAGTTGGATAAATTTAGATTTAGAAAGGACATAGGTAAGTACTGGTTTTCTAACAGAGTTGTAGATGCGTGGAACAGTCTTCCCAGTGGGGTAATAGAGGCTAGGACCTTGGGTAGCTTTAAGAAGAGACTGGACAAATATATGAGTGGGAGGGGCTGGGTTTGATTGGTGTCAAGGGGTACGGGAGTTATTTCTTGAGTAGCTTTAGGTAGATGTCGTTTTGATAAGGACCTGCCTCGTATGGGCCAGTAGGCCTTCTGCAGTGTTCCTACATTCTTATGTTCTTATGTTCTTATGTACTCCTCGTAGGACATGCCTTAGTTCCACTACTAGTCCTGTTGCAAACTTTTGCAACTGCTACAAATTCTTCAGTTGTTTGACAAGGTGTGGGTTCCATACTGGTGCTGCATACTCCAATATGGGCCTGACGTACACGGTGTACATTGTGATGAATGACTTCTTAACTGCATGTCGAAACACTGTTCTTGGGTTTCTCAGGCGCTCATATGCCGCAGTAGTAATTTGGTTGATATGCGCCTTAGGAGATGTGCTCGGTATGATGCTCACTCCAAGATCCTTTTCCTTGAGTGAGTTTTGCAACTTTTGACGCCCTAAGTCGTTTATATTTATGTTGCCTGAATTCACTTTATCCCATTTTCATTACCCGACATTTATCAACGTTAAATTCTATCATCTATGTTCTTAATTTATCCAAATCCTCTTGTAAAGTCTACATTTATTATCTTATTAATCTGCAAACATATGTTTTTATTCCTTTTGTTAATATTTCTCCATGAAGACAATTTTCTTCTTATGACTGATCGTATTTTATTTTCAAAACAAGGTCTCTCGTGCTTTATTATAGTTTACCTTTAATTCTTGCTAAATTTTGAGGTTTTCAAATTAGTGTGTGTGTGTGAGTGTGTGTGTGTGAGTGTGTGTGAGTGTGTGTGTGTCTGTGTGTGTGTGTGTGGTGGGTGTGTGGTGTGTGTTGTGTGTGTGTGTGTGTGTGTGTGTGTGTGTGTGTGTGTGTGTGTGTATGTGTGTGTGTGTGTGTGTGTGTGTGTGTGTGTGTGTGTACTCACCTAGTTGTACTCACCTAGTTGAGGTTGCAGGGGTCGAGTCCAAGCTCCTGGCCCCGCCTCTTTACTGGTCGCCACTAGGTCACTCTCCCTGAACCGTGAGCTTTATCATACCTCTCCTTAAAGCTATGTATGGATCCTGCCTCCACTACATCTCTTCCCAAACTATTCCACTTACTGACTACTCTGTGGCTGAAGAAATACTTCCTAACATCCCTGTGATTCATCTGTGTCTTCAGCTTCCAACTGTGTCCCCTTGTTGCTGTGTCCAGTCTCTGGAACATCCTGTCTTTGTCCACCTTGTCAATTCCTCTCAGTATTTTGTAAGTCGTTATCATGTCTCCCCTATCTCTCCTGTCCTCCAGTGTCGTCAGGTTGATTTTCCTTAACCTCTCCTCGTAGGACATACCTCTTAGCTCTGGGACTAGTCTTGTTGCAAACCTTTGCACTTTCTCTAGTTTCTTCACGTGCTTGGCTAGGTGTGGGTTCCAAACTGGTGCCGCATACTCCAATATGGGCCTAACGTACACGGTGTACAGGGTCCTGAACGACTCCTTATTAAGATGTCGGAATGCTGTTCTGAGGTTTGCCAGGCGCCCATATGCTGCAGCAGTTATTTGGTTGATGTGCGCTTCAGGAGATGTGCCTGGTGTTATACTCACCCCAAGATCTTTTTCCTTGAGTGAGGTTTGTAGTCTCTGGACCCCTAGACTGTACTCCGTCTGCGGTCTTCTTTGCCCTTCCCCAATCTTCATGACTTTGCACTTGGTGGGATTGAACTCCAGGAGCCAATTGCTGGACCAGGTCTGCAGCCTGTCCAGATCCCTTTGTAGTTCTGCCGGGTCTTCGATCGAATGTATTCTTCTCATCAACTTCACGTCATCTGCAAACAGGGACACCTCAGAGTCTATTCCTTCTGTCATGTCGTTCACAAATACCAGAAACAGCACTGGTCCTAGGGCTGACCCCTGTGGGACCCCGCTGGTCACAGGTGCCCACTCTGACACCTCGCCACGTACCATTACTCGCTGCTGTCTTCCTGACAAACATTCCCTGATCCATTGTAGTGCCTTCCCTGTTATCCCTGCTTGGTCCTCCAGTTTTCGCACTAATCTCTTGTGTGGCACTGTGTCAAACGCCTTCTTGCAGTCCAAGAAAATGCAATCCACCCACCCCTCTCTCTCTCTTGTCTTACTGCTGTCACCTTGTCATAGAACTCCAGTAGGTTTGTGACACTGGATTTCCCGTCCCTAAAACCATGTTGGGTGCTGTTGATGAGATCATTCCTTTCTAGGTGTTCCACCATTCTTCTCCTGACAATCTTCTCCAAGACTTTGCATACTATAAATGTCAGTGACACTGGTCTGTAGTTTAGTGCTTCATGTCTGTCTCCCTTTTTAAAGATTGGGACTACATTTGCTGTCTTCCATGCCTCAGGCAATCTCCCTGTTTCGATAGATGTATTGAATATTGTTAGGGGTACACATAGCGCCTCTGCTCCCTCTCTCAGGACCCATGGAGAGATGTTATCTGGCCCCATTGCCTTTGAGGTATCTAGCTCACTCAGAAGCCTCTTCACTTCTTCCTCGGTTGTGTGTACCGTGTCCAGCACTTGATGTGCCACACCTCTCCGTCCCTCTGGAGCCCCTTCTGTCTCCTCTGTGAACACTTCTTTGAATCTCTTGTTGAGTTCCTCACATATTTCCCTGTCATTTCTTGTTGTCTCTCCTCCTTCCTTCCTTAGCCTGATTACCTGGTCCTTGACTGTTGTTTTCCTCCTGATGTGGCTGTATAACAGCTTCGGGTCAGATTTGGCTTTCGCTGCTATGTCGTTTTCATACTGTCGTTGGGCCTCACTTATCTGTGTATATTCGTTTCTGGCTCTACGACTGCTCTCCTTATTCTCCTGGGTCCTTTGCTTTCTATATTTCTTCCATTCTCTAGCACACTTGGTTTTTGCTTCCTTGCACCTTTGGGTGAACCATGGGCTCATCCTGGCTTTTTCATTATTCCTGTTTCCCTTGGGTACAAACCTCTCCTCAGCCTCCTTGCACATATTCCATCATCTAATTAACTGACTTCCCTGCCAGTTCTCTGTCGCACTGAACCCCGTTCAGGAAGTTCCTCATTCCCGTGTAGTCCCCTTTCCTGTAGCTTGGTTTCATTTGTCCTGGCCTTCCTGCTTCCCCCTCCACTTGTAGCTCTACTGTGTATTCGAAGCTCAAAACCACATGATCGCTGGCCCGAAGGGGTCTTTCATATGTGATGTCCTCAATATCTGCACTGCTCAAGGTGAATACTAAGTCCAGTCTTGCTGGTTCATCCTCTCCTCTCTCTCTTGTAGTGTCCCTTACGTGTTGGTACATGAAGTTTTCCAGTACCACCTCCATCATCTTAGCCCTCCATGTATCTTGACCCCCATGTGGCTCCAAGTTTTCCCAGTCGATCTCCTTTTGGTTAAAGTCGCCCGTGATCAGGAGCTTTGCCCTGCATGCATGAGCTCTTCTGGCCACTGCAGCCAGTGTCAACCATCGCTCTATTGCTCTCGTCATACTCATGCCCTGGTCTCCTGCTGTTCTGTGGTGGGTTATACATCACTGCAATTACCACCTTGGGACCTCCAAAGTGAAGCGTTCCCGCTATGTAATCACTTTCTTCTCCGCTGTCTCCTCTCTCCAGCTCATCAAAATTCCATCGGTGTTTGATCAGCAGTGCCACTCCTCCACCCTCCCCTGTTCCTTCTGTCTTTCCTCAGGATCTGGTATCCCGTTGTAAAGATGGCATCTGTTATCATATCAGTAAGCTTGGTTTCTGTGAGTGCTATGATGTCCGGTGATGTCTCTTTGACTCTTTCGTGCCACTCCTCCACTTGTTTGTTATTCCATCAGCGTTTGTGTACCATACCTTCAGTTTCCTTTCCAGTACTGTGGTTTGGGGGGCCTGTGGGTGTGGGAGACCTGGTAACATACTGTGGGATTCTATGATTGGGGGTTGGGTGGAAGCTGTGGGTATGAATTGTAGTGTGTGTTGGGATGTTGTGATAGGTTGTGGGGTTCTGAGCATAGTTGTGTGTGTGCTTGCCCTTATTCTCTCTCTGTTCTGCTCTGACTGACCTCTGCTGGTTCCATCCTTGTTTCCTTTCCTATCTCCTTTCGCTTTTTTGTCCTCTCCCTCAGCTGCTCTCTGTTTGTGTTCTGTCTCTGCCTAGGAACACCTTGTACTCTTCCGAGTTTTTCAACCTTGGTTTCTCTTGGAGGATCCTGTTCCTCACTGTTTCTGTCCTGAGAATCAGCTTGATCGGTCGGTTTCTCCCCTTCACGTACCCCCCTATTCTCTGAAAATGTACAATCTCGTCCATGTCTTCTCCCCCTATTTCCGTGATGATTTTCCCAATCTCCTTTCTTTCTTCTTGCCGTCTTTCAGTGTGTGTTTTTTCCTCTCTCTCCCGAAGCCCATGGATAAACACTGATTTTGCCCTTTCCTCCTCCCATTGCCTCTCCCTCTGTGACTCTGGTTCCTGTCTGTATATGGCCATTTTCTCCCTTGATTTTTCCAGTGGCTCTTGGTAGCATTCGACTTATCTCCCTCTCTATCTGCACCCAGCTGCTTTTTCCTTTTACTCCCTGACCCTTCTTTGCAGGCTGATATGACCTTAGCATAATTCATATCTCCTTCCTTCCTGTTCATCCTCTCAGCTTCATATTCTGTGTTTTCTCTGGTCACTGCCCCTGAGACTTGCTTCAGCCTGTTTACCTCAAATTCTAGGACCATTACCCTGTCTACTGCAGTTTCGACTTGTGCCTCCCATTTCTTCGTCTCCTTCTCCAACCTCTTTTCCCATTTCGCAGAGAGCTCTTTCTCAATTTTTTCAGAAAGCTCTCCTAATTTTCTCTCCCATTCTTGCTCCATCCTTTTCCACTGCTCCTCCATCCATTCCTCCCTACCAATACCATTGTCATCTGATCCCTGATTCCTACGAGTCCCAACCATTTTTTTTTATAGTAAAGGAAAGAGAGAGAAAGAGAGAGAGAGAGAGAGAAAGAGAGAGGGGAAAGGTAGAAGGAGAGAGAGGGGGAGAGTGAAAAGGAAAAGGGGAAGAGAGTGAGAGAAAGAGAGAAGGGAAAGATAGGAGGAGAGAAGGGAGAGAGTGAGAAGGGAAGAGAGAGAGGAGAGAAGAGGAGGAGGCGAGAGAGGAAAGAGAGAAAAGAGAGAGAGGAAGGGAGAAAATAGGAAGAGAGAAGGAGAAGAGGAAAGAGAGGAAAGAGGAAAGAGGAGGGAAGAGAGGAAGGGGAAAGGAAGGAAAAGAGAGAGAGAGAGGAACGAGGAAGGAGAGAAAGAGAAGAGAGAGAAGGAAGAGCGAAAGAGGAAGAGGAGAGAGAGAGACAGAGAAGATAGAGAGAGAGAAGATAGAAAGAGAGAGAAGAGAGGAAAGAGACAAAGACGGGAGAGAAGAGGTTAGAGGGCCCAATTCACATAAAGGTGTGAATCCTGTATGTTTGTGTGTGTTGTGTGTGTGTGTGTTGTGTGTGTGTGTGTGTGTGTGTGTGTGTGTTGTGGGGGCGTGTGTGTTTGTGTGTGTGTTTTATGTGTGTGTGTGTATATGTGTGTGTGTATGTTTTATGTATGTGTACTCGCCTAGTTGAGTTTGCAGGGGTCCTGTCCAAGCTCCTGGCCCCGCCTCTTCATTGGTCGCTACTAGGTCACACTCCCTGAACCGTGAGCTTTATCATACCTCTGCTTAAAGCTATGTATGGATCCTGCCTCCACTACATCGCTTCCCAAACTATTCCACTTCCTGAATACTCTGTGGCTGAAGAAATACTTCCTAACATCCCTGTGATTCATCTGTGTCTTCAACCTCCAACTATGTCCCCTAGTTGCTGTGTCCCATCTCTGGAACATCCTGTCTTTGTCCACCTTGTCAATTCCTCTCTCCTGTCCTCCAGTGTCGTCAGGTTGATTTCCCTTAACCTCTCCTCGTAGGATATACCTCTTAGCTCTGGGACTAGTCTTGTTGCAAACCTTTGCACTTTCTCTAGTTTCTTTTCGTGCTTGGCTAGGTGTGGGTTCCAAACTAGGTGTATATGTATGTGTGTATGTGTGTGTGTGTGTGTGTGTGTGTTTGAGTGTTTGTTTAAAAATTACATCCTTCCATATATACAAGTAGTAATATTTCTTTAACACATAAGCACATCTACCATTAATAACTCACATTCAGATATCAATCTTAGGAAAAATAATCACATTAAATTTTCTGAGGCACCGAGACATTTTTATATATTACTCGTAGCATTCCATATAAATACTGTGTATTTACCACAAACAACATAACATCACGAGTGCGTTAAAATGTTTACTGAACGAAAAAGAATTTTTACATGAGGCCCATATATCAGCCTGGCTGTAGTACCTGCGTTAAATGTTTGGATTCTGTCTCTATTAGTTTTAGTGAATAAACTACATTTAGACGACAACCTAAATCAATCCATCAATCAGGTCTTCTACTGGACCAGGCAGCGGTGACGATAAACAGGAGAAACCACAAAAAAAAGACAAGAGACGAATATATTTTTTCACCTGTGACGTCAACAGGTGTTTAAGTTAAACAACGAGAAACCTGAAAACTGGAATAAAAATGAATCTGGATCGTTTATTCATATAATAACAATCAAATATAATTTCCTGTGTTACTGTGGAAGTGTGAAGTTTTTTTTAGGCATTTGTCATTAAAAATGTTGAGTGATGATATACTCGCTTGCTCGCTCTGGCTCTTCTCGTCTCTTTCTGTCTGTCTGTCTGTCTGTCAGTCCGTCCGTCCGTCTTTCTGTCTTTCATTTATTTACCATGGGCAAGCTACTGAATTTCTTTGCTGCAACAGGGAATATCAACTAAGCTAAAAGTGTTTATCTCCATCTCCAAATGATGCGGAAGCTGCTTTATTTCCATAGCAGCAGAAGACTTATTTCCAGGAAGTGCGAAGGAGTAAGAGACTTTGGGATGATGTTTGGACTGACAATGTGATGAAACAGGTGACGAAGATCTTTGAAAAGTCTTGTGGGCCTCACCAGAGGTTGATACATTGCAAATAAAAGGTTTAGCGATAGTTGCTGTACCTTCTATACACTTCTACAGCAGTTCACAATGTAACGTCATCAGTGACGGGGAGACGACTCACTACAAAGTCTCTTCATAAGGAATCTGGGAGAGCAAGACGGGAGCAAAATATGGAAGATATGAAAGAAATAAATCATGTACTGGTTTCACAATACATTTGATAGTCATTTCATGAAATCCGATTTTATTGCTAGTGGCTTGACAGCTGCTGAAGAAGATGGTATCAACTGAGATGAGACTGAGGTGGGCCATGAGAAACTGTTCAGTTTGGACAAACAAAATGCCGCTGTGTGACACAATCAAGAAACTGGAATTGAAACTAGACAAGCCGGTGGTTCTACATGATCCATCAGTTTCATACATACGATGCACTGCATTAGTACAAGGAGCGTGATGTTAGTGTTCCCTAAGTTGTATATGAGATGATAGTAATTTCTACCAAAAGTCCAAATCAACTTAACTAACCTCATCACTAACAGAATACAATATACTCACAAGTTTTGAAGCAGAACAGCCCCTTTCTTGACAACAGATGTATGTGCTGCATTCTGTATGACGGATATGGAAAGTTCTCAGTTTAGAACCATGAACAATAACGTCGACAACGTGGAAGTGTTCCAGCCGATGTTCTGATAGTAAATACTACTAAGGCTTACAAAGGCTAAGAGGCTTTTCTCTCTAATTTAAAGAACAAGAAACAGTTCATTAATCTCTTTACAAAACACCTTTAGCACCAGTGTCTTGTGTTAATGTAAGTAGTGGTATTGATAACACACTAATCATGTCAACAACATTGAAACTGCCAGTAATGGATGTCCATTACGGGCAGGACAAATAATAATATCTATTTCTACAACAACATGTACAAGGTATACAGGTCTAGCTGACATCATTGAGAGCAAATTAGCAAATTAGGTCAGTTTTGTTCCAGGATGCGACCCACACCAGTCGACTAACACCCCGGTACCCTTTTTACTGATGGGTAAACATAGACAACCGGTGTAAGGAAACACCGGTTGTAAAGAGAGAGCTTTCGCCACCAAGCCACCGTTAGCATTGAGGAGGCTTACGACAAGGTACCTACAAAGATTCTAAAAAACATCTTATTCAGTTATTCGTCGAGTGGCTCCGAAATTACGTCAGCAACATACGGTAATGATAAGACGCACTTAATGCAACAGCTGACGGATGTGAGGCAAAACAACAGTAAGATGGTAAAGCTAAAATTCGTCATTGTCGCTTTCTTTATAGAGACAGGAGGAAAGACACTTATTTGGGGTTTGCCGATATGGTAATGGAATAATAGCGTGGAACCAAATTAATTACCACATAGTGAATGTGCAGCCTATTAATACAGCTTAAGAGTCCACCTCCATGTTGTGAGATACCAGGAGATAATCCCGTATTTAAAGTTGAAAGTAGACCAATTAATTCCTTCAACCCATTATGAGTAAGAAGCAATATGGTCAGAATTTCTAAAATTTATGTGGTCCAGGTGTAAACGAGCAAGAAGAGAATCCACGTGGCACAAATCAGTATTGTCACAAAAAAGGGTTTAAAATGTTTAATGGTATGTGGATGAGATCAAGGAGACTCCTGCAACGACACTGCATCTGTCATGGTCATTCAGATGAAAGTGATGGTCTGGGGTCCTAAGTACATAAAGACACTGTCATTTCCCTAATTCATTTGAACTAAAATAAAGCAACCATAACCTTAAAAGGTCATTATTTTAAAATCCCCGTAAAATAAAATTCCCCAAAGTGCATTTATGTGGATTTAAAGTATGTAATTTAGGACATAAATTTACAACAAGCGACACCAAAATAATTTCCATGGGATTTTTTTCCAGGTTAGGCCATTCTCTTAGTGGACTAGTAGTTGGGTTGAGGGTAATATATGGGGTACCTGGGAAATCCAGATAGCAAAAGATTTGTAAATCTTTACAGAGGCTATCTGCTGGGGAATAAATCTTCTGTCTAGATGAAATATCGTCTATTCACAATATTTATGATACAAGTATGGGAAAGTAGAAGGATCTATCCTCTACTCTCCACTCCCTCTGCCAATGCCGGCGTGGAAAAAAAAGCCTGGGACAAATACACGATACAACATTGAAGAAAAAAGCACAGAATTTGCAGAAGAAATATAAGTGGGCTACAACTACCATGAGTCAATATCTTACTACCTGTGTCATTTTACTGCTATTCACGTTATTGTGTGTACCAGGAATCTGCATCTTGTTATCATAACTGTCTATCATAAAGTTTTCCCTCTACCACCACTACTACTACTGACTCGGTGGCCGAGCTGTCAGCTGATCATGCTGATGCAACCGCTGTACGAACACCAGGTATACGGCGACTTCACTTTGTCCTATCTGTTTTTTTTTTTAGCAGATGAAGGTCCTGGAGGGTTTGAGAGCGGGGTTTAGTAAGGGTTTATTGAGTGGTTGAGAGAGGTAATGAGCATCCTGGGCAACATCTCGTTCCTGTCCTCCTTCACTGTAACCCTAGAGTTGATAACCTAAGTTATTAGGTCATCAACCCCTTCTTATAACTTTAGCTGGTAGTACTTTTAAAGTCTGTTGTAATACTGGAGGGTAGTTGTGTGGAAGGTAATTCCTTGAGGACTGTTACGTTGAGAGTGTTTGGAGAGTAGTAGCATAGAATAATAATATAGGCAGCCATGAATCCAGAATACATAGTGGGTTAAAATGTACAATATCAAATTTCTCCAGTGACGACAGATGCATTTCCTATTTATATTCTCCTATATGTCCAGATTTGGTCAAAATGACATGTAGCTCAAGTTCTCTTAATCAAGAGCCCTTCACCAGTATCAAGGCGCTGCCATTGAAGGGAGATCTAACGAGAATTGAAGAAAAAACCTTGAATACCGAAAAATAATTTTAAACCAGGTTCTCAGTCAACACTAGCTATAACAAAATGGCTTTACTGGTAATATTACATCATTCGAAGGGAAGCGCTAAATCCATAGGGGTCATACATCAAGTGAGGGAATGGAAGGCTAGAGTGCGTGGAGACAAATGATTGAGACCGGATGTGCTGTTGGAGTGTGAGCAAGCAAACTCTTATGGAGTTATTTAGGGAAATCGGTTTTAACGGATTGTAGTCGTCTAGGTACTGAGTACAAAGCCTGCAATCTAAGAGATAATGCACTTTGGAGAAGCATCTGAACTGTGACGTCGGCACGCTTCTGGCAAGACAACAGTTGACTTAAAGATGGTTAATGTGTTTCCTCTTTTTTATGGGTCACACTTTCTAGGTCGTGTGCGTAAAGATAGTAACCTGAACCTCATATTAATAAGTAGTCGCTGTGCCTTAATCAAGCTGTTTGGGATAAGACACTAAAAGGCATCAGGTGGAGACACTGTAGATTCACTTTCATTTTAGAGTTTTGGGTTTATAATTAACGAACGGCTTCAGAAAAACCAAAGCAAAATATTTTTGAGTCTTGTCGATTTGTAAATATCTAAAAAAAAAAAACTGTAGTGAGAATAATATCATATGTACATGTAAATTTAAGCATAGAAGTCGTTTATATAAATGTTTTTCTACTTTCACTATTTTCTCGACCTTAAAGTCAGCCAAAAAAATATCCTCGTTTGGGCCTAAAGTTGAGCTGTTCTTTGATATACTGTGTATGACTTTGTATAAATTGTTCTCCGTCCTCCTCGTGACTCACTCACTCTCTCTCTCTCTCTCTCTCTCTCTTCTCTCTCTCTCTCTTTCTCTCTCTCTCTCTCTCTCTCTCTCTCTCTCTCTCTCTTTCTCTCTCTCTCTCTCTCTCTCTCTCTCTCTCTCTCTCTCTCGCTCTCTCTCTCTCACACACACACACACACACACACACTCAGAGTGATAACAGTAGAAGAGAGAGAGAGTGATGCAGGTAATTCAGGGGAGAATGTGAGAATGATACAACGATATCTTTGCTGGAATATATCAATGTTATCTACTGAGAACAAAACCAACAACTCTGAGATCTATGAAGTGAAACTAGAAAACAAACAACAAAAGACAAAATTGAATTAAGACCCAACTCAAAACAATAGCTGAAATTTGAACCATTACTTTCTTTATAAAAACATTTTTGTCATATTAAGAAATAAGAAAAAAAATATTTGAATACAAAATCTAATTGACTTTCACAAATTAACGAAGTAGTTGACGCAGGTTACGTCTATGTAAATAATCTTTATAGGTCGTTTATTGCTTCTGAAAAACATTTAAAATTGCCACCACGTCACCTTTTAGGTTAATTTTTTTTAGTACAGCCTGTAATTTAACATGACAATAATCCTGAATATTTTTCGGCTTTCACTTGCAAACATTCAGCAACTCATGAAAAATACAACAACGGGCGAGGGTCTACATCAGGGGCTTCTTTTATGACCTGGAGAGTGAAGTTATCTTGCAGAATGTTTCTGAATGTGAAAGATGGTAAGAGGCAGGTGAGGAGGTAGGCAAGGTGAGTGGCAGGTGAGGAGAGGCAGGTGGGGGAAGGGATGAGAGGTGGGTGAGAGGCAGGCGAGAGATGGGTTATAGATGGTGAGAGATTATGAGTGGCAAGTGAGAGGTAGGTGAGAGGCATGTAAGAGATTGTGAGAGACAGGTGAGATAGAAGAGAGGACGTCGTGAAAGGGAATAGAGAGGAAGGAGAATGGTAGGCGAATAGGAAGAGGGAGGCAGGTGCGAGGGAAGTGTGGGGAAGGTGAAAGGGAAAGGAATAGTAGATTAGATGAAAGAAAAGAGGTGAGTTAGATGAATATTAGCAAATGAGAGGGACGAGACTCGCACGAGTGACAGAAGCGAGGGATAATACAGTCAAGTTCTTTTCTCAGTTTTCCTGCCTGTTCCTAATACTCATTCCTCATAGTCTACGAAAAGGCAACCCACCTAACCAACTCTTTCCAAGGTGATTTCAGCCTATTACAGATTTCCAGTAGGTGTTTGAAATACAGATTTTTTTTCTAAACATTATTCATTAGGGCTAGTCTCTCTGAACAATCCATCCCTGTCTTTAAATATTCCACTGACTTAGCTTGTGTATCAAGGAACTTTGGACTGATAAGCTCGTTCTCTAATTTTCAAAGTTGGGACGAGACTTTTGTTTTTCAGTTGTCGGGCGGTGCTTTAAAATGTCACACACACAGTAGATTTCGAGGTTTTGCTTTCCCAAGGAAACATTACCAAGCTGAATAGCATTCGATGTGTTCATTTAGCAAAGCAGGCACTTCTTTACACAAATAACACGCACATAGAAGAGATAAGCTTACGACGACGTTTCGGTCCAACTTCGACAATTTACAGAGTCGGACCGAAACGTCGTCGTAAGCTTCTCTCTCCTATTCGTTGGTTTTTTGTAAATGATTCCAGTCACGGTAGTGTGCCTTTTTTGTTCTATTTTCTTCATTATCTGTTTTGCCCTCTCTCATGCTCTATTTTATAAGTGACAAAGATACGTTTCGTCTAGAGCTGGATTTTCGCATATAAAAATCCCCGTCCTATAAGGTGCTGTGAGGTCAGACTTAAGAAAGGTTAATGACAATGTAATTAGTGACGGTAAGAAGCGAGGCCAGGAGTGAGGGATGTGGCAAATATTATTAATTTTGGATGCCGATGTGAACGGGGAAGGCGCGGCCAAGTTGTAAGTAGTATTTTTATTTTCGAATCATGGACAGTATAATTCTTGGTTTAGTTCTATCCTTATGATACTATTACAGTGCTGCTCACAAGTTCATGTTGTGGTAGTGAAGACTGTGATACTTCTGTGCGTTGAGCCTCGCCTTAAGATTCTATACATCAAAACGTTTGGGAGTTATTACGAGGACGTCTTCCACGCAACGTAATCAATGGGATCCCCTATCAGCGCCGTCTTAGCCAACTTATACATGGAACACCTAGAGGCTGAACACTTCGCCAACATCATCCCCTCAAGCGTCACTTGGTTACGTTGCGTGGACGACGTTCTCGTATTAACTCCCAAACGTTTTGACGTACGGAATCTTCAGGTAAGGCTCAACTTGAAGAAAAGTCCTATGACAAGCTACCTTTTCTAGACGTCTTCCTCCACAAAGTAGATAATCAAAGATTTCAAGTTTACCGGAAACCTACAAATAAAAATGACCTCACACACCTCTATTCCAGTCAAGATACTAAGACCAAAAGATGCATCATCATCGGATTCTTCCTAAGAGCATACCGAATTTGTAGTCCTGAGTTTCTTGACGAGGAATGTACATGCATTCACCAAACCTTCACTGATTTGCATTTGCCATCCTTTTTCATCAAAGACTGCAAGAAAACAGCTCTTCAGAGCATTAATTCTCCACACACCAACATAACTCCTAAGAAAGTTACATTTCTTCCCAACAGCCAGGTTGCACTGAACGTTTCTAAAATACTCTCACAAGCTAACACCAGAGTAGCCATCGCTTCCAGCACTTCAATAAAGGATCTAACAGGACAAAATCCAAGCACCATGAACCAGTCAACGCAGGGGTTTACGCTTTACCCTGTGGAGGCTGCGACAGGATTTATGTAGGTGAAACAGCAAGAAACATCGAAACCCGAACAATGAACAACCTTGAACAACGCCTGCGTACAACGAAATTCTACCAATCTCATGAAATTCAGGGACGGCCAATTAGTGATCAAAGAAACTAATTTCTGCAAACGCAAATGCCTCAAATCAGCATTAATCGCTGTTTGTAACACAAACAAAACAAAGACAGCTTCATCATCTCTGAAGTCTTAGCGAGAATCCTCCTGAAAACAGTAAACCCTGTCATCACTACACAAGCACATTACAGAAGAGGAACACTGAAAGATCCTCCAACAAAAATATTTGTCCAACTTATTTTTATGCTACCCAAGTAATAGCTTTTATAGCATTTTACGCATGTACTAGTTGATTGTTCTACCATATTGTATTATTATTTCTACTACTACTATTATTGCTACTACTACCACTAGTATTACACCTCACTCTGAGCCTATATATACCCTCTGTGTCCGTGTATTGCTTGTAATTGCTTGACAAAGCTCCTGGAGAGCGAAACCTTACTATAATAAAATGTCACATTAGTTTCATTTGTGTCTTTTTACTTAACAGCTTTCTATCTTCCTGTCTATATCTGCTGTTGACTCTGCTATTAAAACATAGGATGCACAACTTTGAAAGTATGAGACTTCATTTCTATGTATTATAATCCATGTTAAATCCTAACACTATGTGGATCATTGAGCGCAAGACGTGGTGGAGGCTTGATCCTCCGTCTGTTGAGCGAGAGACATACGCGCTTCCTATATATACTGGCCTATATGTCAGTATATCAGGGTATATACACTCACGTCTCCCTTGTCGGAGTTCATTGGTTTATTTCTGTGTACTCCATGAATTGCCTCCTAACACAGCTAGATTTAATCCACCTCACAGACAGATAAACAGAGAGACAGACATAACACAGTCCTGTTAAAACACAGTGGTAAATATAATTACAAAAAAAAATGCATGCCAGCTAATTCCATTACAATTTCAATTACGTTTTCTTCTGAATGCCTAAATGAAAAATGCTAATGCATAATTTTTCATAAATTAATTATGTCGCATGTTCATAATATCCTACGAAAAAATAAATGTATTTATACAGATCGTGATCCAAACTGGCCAGGTAGGAAGCACTGTATTGATTTTATTAGTACTAATAAAATATGCAAACCGTCCGGCATGCTAGTATATCAGTGATGTTAGTAGATTCTAAGGTAACATTAAGGAAGCGATACTGGTAACAGTTATCTTATCTCCTAGGAACTGTCGTTTGCCAAGGCGTTCGTGAGACAGAGATACAGACTACTAACTAATCATGGGAAGCGCTAAACCCGTAGGGATTATACAGTGCCTATGGGGGGATGGAAGGTATTCAGACTCAATTTGGGAAACTGGAACACAAATCAAGTTCCCCAGATCAAGAGCCCCTCACCAGCGTCAAGGAACCTTCCTGGAGGGGAGAGAGATACAGAGAGACACAGAGAGACACACACAGAGACAAAAAGAGAGAGAGAGAGAGAGAGAGAGAGAGAGAGAGCACATTGCACATATGAAATGGATAAAACGCTACCTGGGTTTAGGCTATGTCGATACAAGTTTTTTGTAGTCTCAATAACTGGAGGAAAACGTATCTTCCAGTCAGCTTTAAACTTTAATTGCTGATGTGTTTTCCTCAGAGGAAACAATCTCTTCATGCCAGGTTGTGTGTAATTTATAGTGAGCCAATTTTATTAACTAAATTGGTTTCTGAAAAAATTAATGTTTCTTCTGTTCAGAATTAAGTCAGAGTTTTATTTTATTTAGTTATCCTAAGATAAATCAGTATATTATACTTTTATGTACCTATAACATCTTTGTTTAAAAAAAAAGTATTATGTACACAAAACGCACAAAAAAACTTACTGTAGTTAATGTTTTAACTATTGGTCAGTCTTAGATAAAAATTAGGACTGATTTTGGCCTGAGAAAAACCCAGTTTGCAATCTGAAAGTAATTAGAACTCAAAAATGGCTTTTCATGTGATTTTTTAATATATCATCTGATTATATTCAACTCTTCCAGTCTGAAAATTTGATAAAGCAACTTGTAAGTGGCTTCAAGCTAAATGTGCTTATGTATTTTAGGATAATCGTACTTTGAAAGGTTTTTAATTGGATTTTAGATTTGTATGTTCTAATTTAATATTAATATTGAAGAAATTTGGATTTTAGTTTCTATATGTTGACTTGTGAATGCCTCTTCTGATTCCTCTCAAATCTTCAATGCTAAATTTATACTGCATTATGAGCTCTTGCCGCACTCTGCACTATTCCAATCGCGTGCATCGAGAAAAGGGGATTGGAGTTAAAGAATATTTGTATACATTTATCGGATCATGCAGCATCTGAAATATATGCAGCTTAAACATCATATCTGCATCTGCCAAACTTGCAGTTATAATATTCATCAGGAGACAGGCCGAATGTCTCATGACACGGGTCGTAATCATATAAATGACCCGTGTCGAACAGCCAGAAGTACTTGTACAAACAGCCTGAATAATACAGCATCAGTCAGTCTGGCCCAGCACTCATATTGATCAAATTTCATATCATTACTGTGTGAGAGATTCACTTTTGCTTTTAACTACATACTAATGACATTCAGTTTTGTTATTTCGCTCTTCTAATATTATTTCTAATGTTGCATACAGTGATACTAAATTTAAATTCTAAATTATCCTTTAGGAAAGTTTCGTATGTTAACTTACGTACATTATAATGAAAGGGTTAATGGATTTAATGAAAGTTGTACATTAATTCCGTTTTCTCTGATATTAGAGTACGCATACCTGGCTTCTCCAATAATAATAATAATAATAATAATAATAATAATAATAATAATAATAATAATAATAATAATAATAATAATGAACATGTTTGTCACTGAGTCAGTTGCTCTCAGCGATGACAGAATCAGTAATAAAATAATCATACATCATATCGTAAACTAACATTGATATCAACGGATGGTAAAGTAGTTTAGTGTGACTTACGTAATTTTTATACTAACAATGGAGTTCATTAAAGTGTCATTGATGTTTTCTCTGTATGCATAGATCCAATGACCTGAATTACTGAATGACATAATAAAATATGATATACATAAGATATATATAATATAATAATATAATATAATAAATACTAAATATGAATGATACATAGTTATGTCACTGAAGTACTAGTATGATCCATAGATGACTGAATCATAATAAATAATCAGACACATATCTAAGTAACTATGATATCATAGATGAGTATAAGATACATAAGTATAATGTCCATAAGTACTGAAGTACTGAATGATACCATAAATCGAAGATTGAAATTTAAAGTGATACATAAGATACTGAAATTACTGCTGTTAATAAGACTGAAGATCCAATGAACATAAGATAGAATGATACCATAAGATACTGAAGATACTGAATGATACCATAAGATAGAATGATACCATAAGATACTGAAGATACTGAATGATACCATAAGATACTGAATGATACCATAAGATACTGAAAATACTGAATGATACCATAAGATACTGAAGATACTGAATGATACCATAAGATAGAATGATACCATAAGATACTGAAGATATGAATGATACCATAAGATACTGAAACAATTACGAAGAGAGGAAATTGAAATTTATTTAACTTAACGAGAATTAAATTTCTCGCTGTTTTATACATACACTGGCAATTTTTTTTAAGCCTCGCCACTGAGAGTTTTGGAAGTTATCCGAGCCACTCGATGATAATAATATATAATATCCTGCTATGATCAAGTTGGGCTTAGCTCTGGGTCCCAAAATGGTGCATCTCGCTATGCTTGGCTCCAATTCCTCGGATTAAAAATTTTCAAAGGTTTCGAGGTATTTCGGCCGGAGTACGTATATTTCCTTTCCTTTTTCCAAGTTTATCGTCTTCCAGTTACGCGAAATCAATTTTTTTTCAGATATTTATTCATCGTTTTCCTAAGCAAATCCATATTTTTTCCAGACATAATTTATGGTTACGTTAGAAGGTTCGTCGGAAGACAATGTCCTGAGAGTTTGTCAATACCATACTATCTGACGCCCCTGCTTACCGTCACCTTTAAAAGGTATTTAACCAATTTATATAATGTACGTGTTGGTACATTATGTACATAAGGGTCATTTTACCAATTCATTTTACCAAAGGTATCTAGCAAAGTGTATCTCTCACGGTGCAGATATCACATAACCTAAATGTTCTTATTGTTCTTAAGGCAAGATGTATCTCCTGGTCCCAAGCAGGTGGTTCTAACCACTTCTTTGGTATTAGGTACAGCTCCTGGTTCTTATTTAGAGGATACTACATGTAACCAATGGTACGCTGGTGACCTGACCACTTCAGTGGTATTAGGTACAGCTCCTGGTCCCCAACATACATAATGCATTACCTTGGGGGACCAGGAGCTGTACCTAATACCAATGAAGTGGTCAGGTCACCAGCATGCGTTGCTGTAATAGAATACGAATCAAGTTACTTAGGCAAAAAAATATCTTATGCTGATAAGTAGAGAAGCATTATTTAACTTGAGTAGATGCAGCCTTGAGTAGCTACAGCCTTGAGTAGATGCAGCCTTGAGTAGTAGCTACAGCCTTGAGTAGATGCAGCCTTGAGTAGATGCAGCCTTAGTGAGTAGATGCAGCCTTGAGTAGATGCAGCCTTGAGTAGATACAGCCTTGAGTAGATGCAGCCTTGAGTAGATGCAGCCTTGAGTAGATGCAGCCTTGAGTAGATGCAGCCTTGTAATCGAGTCTGAACTTTCGCCGGGTCAGAGAAGATTGAATCTCCTGTATTTGGTATTGCTGGACCATTTGAGGAAATTATTTCTCAAAAAATTAACTGTAAATTCACTAGATTCAAATTTAGTATCTTTATATCATTTAAGAAGACATACTATTACCGATCGAATAAGATAGTTAAGGGAAGCTATTGAGCGATTTGTGGAATGTGTGAAAAACAATAATTATGTAGAGAGGTTATTTTCCCGAGATGTAGAGGAAGACATGAAACCTCAAATGTTTACTTATGGGAGTGGACTTACAAACTCATACTTGAAGATATGTCTCTGAAAGTTCGGGAAGTAGGTACTCGTACAATGGTGGTTATCATAAAAGAAATGAAAAATCTAGAAGAAAAAGAAATAGAACATAACTCAAGATTGTTATCTGCTAGAATCGACAGAATTGGATGGTATCCTGTCTAAAGGTAAGTTCTTAATGGAGTTAACGGATATTAGTCATTTTATTAAAGATGTGGAACATAGTAAGTTGTGCTTACCAGATATAAAATTCATATAAAGTTCTTGAACCTAAATGTAACCTGTGATTACCAACCATAAAATCAGCATAATGTTTTTTGATCTAAATGTACCTTGTGCTTATCATTGTAACGTGTACTTAATTACCTTTGTCTTGGATAACTCAGAAAGAGTGTGACTTATCTTATTTTTTGATTCAGAAACAATGAGTGAAGAGAGTAAATTGTTTTTGACAGGTGACGATGTATGTGATCTGGGAAGATTGCCCAATGTTTATCCAGTTATATATTCCAGAAAGAGGCAGAGAGAAGCAGCATGACCAGGTTACATAACGCGTCTGGAGTTCTAAGACACTCTGATCGCGGGTTCTAACCCCACTCGTGGTATGGTTTGTTTACACAGAGTGCTGTATCGCTGGTTACACTCCATGGAAGACCAGGAATTTCTTTGAAGATTTGTTACAGTTAATAAGCTAAAATATTTAACATAATACAATTTTAATTCACTCCTTGACCATTATATCACATTGTCTATGATGGAAAAACTGATGTTGAAGGAAAAACATGTAAGACAGAGACTTCTTTGGTAAAACCCATTGTGTTAGAAACTCTTGTGGAAATTGCACAATTTGGAGTATAATATTACTTACCTTTTTTGAGATAATGCTCCTAAGAAAGTTGGTACTGACTAACTTTGATGATTTTCTAGGTATTATTGATTACTGTAGAATGATTTTACTTGTATATAACAACACTTGTGTGTTTGAAATGGTATATATTCTGTTGCTTGGCTTAAATTCATAAATCTTCAACAATAATAATTGAATGTCTTACCTCATATTCTTGTAATACTTACCATTTGCATAGCTTGCAATATCACCATTATACATGTCATTTATGTGGTTGAAATGGAATCATGTACGATTTAACAGAATAATTTATCATGTGTACAGCACATAATGTCACTAATGAATTTGAAAATGTATAAGATGTATATATTGTACTTTCTTTGGGTTTAAAATTCGAAAAATATCCTGTAATGTATATAGTTCGCAATATGGTGTGTATTGTCTTGTATAACTCTTGAAAAATGTATATACATTGTAATTTACCAAGTAATGATACCGCCTTTGAAAAAATGCATATACCATTACCATTGCCCTTTGAAATATGTCAAGCTGGGTTTAAAAAATATATGACATTTTTCGAGAAAATTATTCAGAATAGTTAGAGGAATGAGTAACGTCACGGGCAGGGCAGGTGTAAACAGGCAGTATGACGTCACAGGGCAGGTGTGAGCAGGTAATATGACGTCACGGAAAGGACAGGTGTGAGCAGGTAGTATAACGTCACTAGTAGGACAGGTGTGAGCAGGTAGTATGACGTCAAAGGTAGGACAGGTGTGAGCAGGTAGTATGACGTCACGAGGAAAGGTGTGAGAAGGTAGTATGACGTCACAGGTAGGACAGGTGTGAGCAGGTAGTATGACGTCATGGGCAGGGCAGGTGTAAGCAGGTAGTATGACGTCATGGGCAGGGCAGGTGTAAGCAGGTAGTATGACGTCACAGGTAGGGCAGGTACGAGCAGGAAGTATGACGTCGCAGGAAGGGCAGGTGTGAGCAGGAAGAATGACGTCGCAGGCAGGGCAGGAGTGAGCAGGTAGTATGACGTCACAGGCAGGGTAGGTGTGAGCAGGTAGTATGACGTCACGGGTAGGACACGTGTGAGCAGGTAGTATGACGTCAAAGGTAGGACAGGTGTAAGCAGGCAGTATTACGTCACAGGTAGGACAGGTGCGAGCAGGTATGATGTCACGGGTAGGACAGGTGTGAGCAGGTAGTATGACGTCACAGGTAGGACAGGTGTAAGCAGTATGACGTCACAGGTAGGACAGGTGTGAGAAGGTATGACGTCACGGGTAGGACAGGTGTGAGCAGGTAGTATGACGTCACGATTAGGGTAGGTGTAATCAGGTACTATGACGCCACAGGTAGGACAGGTGTGAGCAGGTGGTATGATGTCACAGGTATGACAGGCGTGAAAAGGCAGTATGACGTTACAGGTAGGACAGGTATAAACAGGTAGTATGACGACACAGGTACGTCAGGTGTAAAAAGGTAGTATGACGTCACAGGTAGGGCAGGTGTGAGCAGGTAGTATGACGTCACAGGTAGGACACGTGTGAGCAGGTAGTATGACGTCACAGGTACGACAGGTGTAAAAAGGTAGTATGACGTCACAGGTAGGGCAGGTGTGAGCAGGTAGTATGACGTCACAGGTACGTCAGGTATGAGCAGGTACTATGACGTCACAGGTACGACAGGTGTAAAAAGGTAGTATGACGTCACAGGTAGGGCAGGTGTGAGCAGATAGTATGACGTGACAGGTAGGACAGGTGTAAGCACGTGGTATGAAGTCACAGGTACGTCAAGTATGAGCAGGAAGTATGACGTCACAGGTAGGACAGGTGTGATCAGGTAGTATGACGTCACAGGAAGGACAGGTGTGAGCAGGTATGACATCGCAGGAAGGACAGGTGCGACCAGGTGGTATGACGTCACAGGTACGACAGGTGTGATCAGGTAGTATGACGTCAAAGATAGGACAGGTGTGATCAGGTAGTATGACGTCACAGGAAGGACAGGTGTGATCAGGTAGTATGACGTCACAGGTAGGTCAGGTGTGAGCAGGTAGTATGACCTCACAGGTAGGACAGGCGTGAGCAGGTAGTATGACGTCACAGGTAGGACAGGAGTGAGCAGGTAGTATGATATCACAGGTAGGACAGGTGTGATCAGGTAGTATGGCGTCACAGGTAGGTCAGGTGTAAGCAGGTAGCATGAAATCACAGGTAGGACAGGTGTGAGCAGGTAGAATGACGTCACAGGTAGGAGAGGTGTGAGCAGGTAGTATGACGTCACAGGTAGGACAGGAGTGAGCAGGTAGTATGAAGTCACAGGTAGGACCCGGTGTGAGCAGGTAGTAAGACGTCAAAAGGTAGACAGGGTGAGCAGATAGTATGACGTCACAGGTAGGACAGGTGTGATCAGGTAGTATGACGTCATAGGTAGGACACGTGTGAGCAGGTAGTATGACATCACAGGCAGGACAAAGGGGTGAGCAGGTAGAATGAAAGTCAGAGGTAGGACAGGTGTGAGCAGGTAGTATGACGTCACAGGTAGGACAGGTGTGAGCAGGTAGTATGACATCACAGGCAGGACAGGTGTGAGCAGGTAGTATGACGTCACAGGTAGGACAGGTGTGAGCAGGTATGACGTCACAGGTAGGACAGGTGTGAGCAGGCATGACGTCACAGGTAGGACAGGTGAGACCTTGTGGTATGACGTCACAGGTAGGACAGGTGTAAGCAGGTAGTATGACGTCACAGGTAGGACAGGTGTGAGCAGGTAGAATGAAGTCACAGGTAGGACAGGTGTGAGCAGGTAGTATGACGTCACAGGTAGGACAGGTGTGAGCCGGTAGTATGACGTCACAGGTAGGACAGGTGAGACCTTGTGGTATGACGTCACAGGTAGGACAGGTGTAAGCAGGTAGTATGACGTCACAGGTAGGACAGGTGTGAGCAGGTAGAATGACGTCACAGGTAGGACAGGTGTGAGCAGGTAGTATGACGTCACAGGTAGGACAGGTGTGAGCAGATAGTATGACGTCACAGGTAGGACAGGTGTGATCAGGTAGTATGACGTCACTGGTAGGTCAGGTGTGAGCAGGTAGTATGACATCACAGGCAGGACAGGTGTGAGCAGGTAGAACGACGTCAGAAGTAGGACAGGTGTGAGCAGGATATGACTTCACAGGGAGGGCAGGTGTGAGCAGGTAGCCATGACGACACAGAGGACAGGTGTGAGCAGGTAGTATGACGTCACAGGTAGGACAGGTGTGAGCAGGTAGTATGACGTCACAGGTAGGACAGGTGTGAGCAGTTATGACGTCACAGGTAGGACAGGTGTGATCAGGAAGTATGACGTCACAGGTAGGACAGGTGTGAGAAGGTATGACGTCACAGGTAGGACAGGTGTGAGCAGGCATGACGTCACAGGTAGGACAGGTGAGACCTTGTGGTATGACGTCAGAGGCAGGACAGGTGTAAGCAGGTAGTATGACGTCACAGGTAGGACAGGTGTGAGCAGGTGGTATGACGTCACAGGTATGACAGGTGTGAAAAGGTAGTATGACGTCACAGGTAGGCCAGGTGTGAGCAGGTAGTATGACGTCACAGGTAGGCCAGGTGTGAGCAGGTAGTATGGCGTCACAGGGAGGCCAGGTGTGAGCAGGTAGTATGACGTCACAGGTAGGCCAGGTGTGAGCAGGTAGTATGACGTCACAGGTAGGACAGGTGTGAGCTTGTAGTATGACGTCACAGGTAGGACAGGTGTGAGCAGGTAGTATGACGTCACAGGTAGGACAGGTGTGAACAGGTAGTATGACATCACAGGTAGGACAGGTGTGAGCAGGTAGTATGACGTCATAGGTAGGACAGGTGTGAGCAGGTAGTATGACGTCACAGGGAGGACAGGTGTGAGCAGGTAGTAGACGTCACAGGGAGGACAGGGTGAGGGAGTACTATGGTCACAGGTAGGACAGGTGTGACAGGTAGTAAGACATCACAGGTAGGACAGGTGTGAGCAGGCAGTATGACTGTCACAGGTAGGTCAGGTGTGGGGCAGGTAGTATGACATCACAGGTAGGACAGGTGTGAGCAGGCAGTATGACGTCACAGGTAGGTCAGGTGTGAGCAGGTAGTATGACATCACAGGTAGGACAGGTGTGATCAGGAAGTATGGCGTCACAGGTAGGACAGGTGTGAGCAGGCAGTATGACGTCACAGTAGGTCCCGGTGTGAGAGGTAGTATGACCTCACAGGTAGGACAGGCGTGAGCAGGTAGTATGACGTCACAGGTAGGACAGGAGTGAGCAGGTAGTATGACATCAGGTAGTATGACATCACAGGTAGGACAGGTGTGATCAGGTAGTATGGCGTCACAGGTAGGTCAGGTGTAAGCAGGTAGCATGAAATCACAGGTAGGACAGGTGTGAGCAGGTAGAATGACGTCACAGGTAGGAGAGGTGTGAGCAGGTAGTATGACGTCACAGGTAGGACAGGTGTGAGCAGGTAGTATGACGTCACAGGTAGGACTGGTGTGAGCAGGTAGTATGACGTCACAGGTAGGACAGGTGTGAGCAGATAGTATGACGTCACAGGTAGGACAGGTGTGATCAGGTAGTATGACGTCACAGGTAGGTCAGGTGTGAGCAGGCAGTATGACATCACAGGCAGGACAGGTGTGAGCAGGTAGAATGACGTCACAGGTAGGACATGTGTGAGCAGGTAGTATGACGTCACAGGTAGGACAGGTGTGAGCAGGTAGCATGACGTCACAGGTAGGACAGGTGTGAGCAGGCATGACGTCAATGGTAGGACAATTGAGACCTTGTGGTATGACGTCACAGGTAGGACAGGTGTAAGCAGGTAGCATGACGTCACAGGGAGGACAGGTGTGAAACAGGTAGAATGACGTCACAGGAAAGGGCAGGTGTGAGCAGGTAGTATGACGTCACAGGTAGGACAGTGTGAGCAGGTAACGACGTCACAGGTAGGACAGGGTGTGAGCAGATATATGACGCACAGTAGAACAGGTGTGATCAGGTAGTATGACGTCCCCAGGTAGGTCAGGTGTGAGCAGGTAGTATGACATCACAGGCAGGACAGGTGTGAGCAGGTAGAATGACGTCACAGGTAGGACAGGTGTGAGCAGGTAGTATGACGTCACAGGTAGGACAGGTGTGAGCAGGTAGCATGACGTCACAGGTAGGACAGGTGTGAGCAGGTAGTATGACGTCACAGGTAGGACAGGTGTGAGCAGGTAGTATGACGTCACAGGTAGGACAGGTGTGAGCAGGTGGTATGACGTCACAGATAGGATAGGTGTGATCAGGTAGTATGACGTCACAGGTAGGACAGGTGTGAGAAGGTATGACGTCACAGGTAGGACAGGTGTGAGCAGGCATGACGTCACAGGTAGGACAGGTGTGAGCAGGCATGACGTCACAGGTAGGACAGGTGAGACCTTGTGGTATGACGTCAGAGGCAGGACAAGTGTAAGCAGGTAGTATGACGTCACAGGTAGGACAGGTGTGAGCAGGTGGTATGACGTCACAGGTATGACAGGTGTGAAAAGGTAGTATGAAGTCACAGGAAGGCCAGGTGTGAGCAGGTAGTATGACGTCACAGGTAGGCCAGGTGTGAGCAGGTAGTATGGCGTCACAGGGAGGCCAGGTGTGGCAGGTAGTATGACGTCACAGGTAGGCCAGGTTGTGAGCAGGTAGTATACGTCACAGGTAGGACAGGTTTTGAGCGGGAGTATGACGTCACAGGTAGAACAGGTGTGAGCAGGTAGTATGACATCACAGGTAGGACAGGTGTGAGCAGGTAGTATGACGTCATAGGTAGGACAGGTGTGAGCAGGTAGTATGACGTCACAGGGAGGACAGGTGTAAGCAGGTAGTATGACGTCACAGGTAGGACAGGTGTGAGCAGGTAGTATACGTCACAGGTAGGACAGGGTGAGCAGGTACTAAGATGTCACAGGTAAAGGGCAGGTTTTGAGCAGGTAGTAACATCACAGGTAGACAGGTGTGAGCAGGTAGTATGACGTCACAGGTAGGACAGGTGTGAGCAGGTAGTATGACATCACAGGTAGGACAGGTGTGAGCAGGCAGTATGACGTCACAGGTAGGTCAGGTGTGAGCAGGTAGTATGACATCACAGGTAGGACAGGTGTGATCAGGTAGTATGGCGTCACAGGTAGGACAGGTGTGAGCAGGTAGTATGACATAACAGGTAGGACAGGTGTGAGCAGGTAGTATGACGTGACAGGTAGGACAGGTGTGAGCAGGTAGTATGACATCACAGGTAGGACAGGTGTGAGCAGGTAGTATGACATCACAGGTAGGACAGGTGTGAGCAGGTAGTATGACGTCACAGGTAGGACAGGTGTGAGCAGTTATGACATCACAGGTAGGACAGGTGTGATCAGGAAGTATGACGTCACAGGTAGGACAGGTGTGAGAAGGTATGACGTCACATGTAGGACAGGTGTGAGCAGGAATGACGTCACAGGTAGGACAGGTGAGACCTGTGGTAAAGACGTCGAGGCAGGAAAAGGGGTTTAAACAGGGAGTATGACGTCACAGGTAGGACAAAGGGGTGAGCAGGTGGTATGACGTCACAGGTAGACAGGTTGTGAAAAGGTAGTATGTCGTCACAGGTAGGCCAGGTGTGAGCAGGTAGTATGACGTCACAGGTAGGCCAGGTGTGAGCAGGTAGTATGGCGTCACAGGGATGCCAGGTGTGAGCAGGTAGTATGACGTCACAGGTAGGCCAGGTGTGAGCAGGTAGTATGACGTCACAGGTAGGGACAGGGGTGAGCAGGTAGTATGACCCCACAGGTAAGGACAGGTGTGAGCAGGTAATGACGTCACAGGTAGGAAAAGGTGTGAGCAGGTAGTATGACATCACAGGTAGGACAGGTGTGAGCAGGTAAATATGACGTCTAGGTAGGACAGTGTGAGCGGTAGTATGACGTCACAGGGAGGACAGGTGTAAGCGGAGTATGACGTCACAGGTAGGGCAGGTGTGAGCAGGTAGTATGACGTCACAGGTAGGACAGGTGTGAGCAGGTACTATGACGTCACAGGTAGGACAGGTGTGAGCAGGTAGTATGACATCACAGGTAGGACAGGTGTGAGCAGGTAGTATGACGTCACAGGTAGGACAGGTGTGAGCAGGTAGTATGACATCACAGGTAGGAACAGGTGTGAGCAGGCAGTAGACGTCACAGGTAGGTCAGGTGTGAGCAGGTAGTATGACATCACAGGTAGGACAGGTGTGATCAGGTAGTATGGCGTCACAGGTAGGACAGGTGTGAGCAGGTAGTATGACATAACAGGTAGGACAGGTGTGAGCAGGTAGTATGACGTCACAGGTAGGACAGGTGTGAGCAGGTAGTATGACATCACAGGTAGGACAGGTGTGAGCAGGTAGTATGACATCACAGGTAGGACAGGTGTGAGCAGGTAGTATGACGTCACAGGTTGGACAGGTGTGAGCAGATAGTATGATGTCACAGGTAAAGGACAGGTGTGAGCAGGTAGTATGAGTCACAGGGAGGGCAGGGTGTGAGCAGGTAGTATGACATCACAGGTAGGACAGGTGTGAGCAGGTATGACGTCACAGGTAGAACAGGTGTGAGCAGGTATGACGTCACAGGTAAGGCAGGTGTGAGCAGGTATGACGTCACAGGTAGAACAGGTGTAAGCAGGTAGTATGACGTCACATGTAGGCCAGGTGTGAGAAGGCAGTATGACGTCACAGGAAGGACAGGTGTGAGCAGAAAGTATGACGTCACAGGTAAAGGACACGTGAGCAGGTAGTATGACGTCACAAAGGGAGGACAGGTGTGAGCAGGTAGTATGACGTCACAGGTAGGACAGGTGTGAGCAGATAGTATGACGTCACAGGTAGGACAGGTGTGAGCAGGTAGTATGACGTCACAGGTAGGACAGGTGTTAGCAGGTAGTATGACGTCACAGGTAGGACAGGTGTGAGCAGATAGTAGACGTTCAAAGGTATACACGTGTTAGGAGGTAGTATGACGTCACAGGTAAGACAGGTGTGAGCAGGTAGTATAACGTCACAGGTAGGACAGGTGTGAGCAGGTAGTATGACGTCACAGGTAGGACAGGTGTGAGCAGGTAGTATGACGTCACAGGTAGGACAGGTTTGAGCAGGTAGTATGACGTCGCAGGTAGGACAGGTGTGAGCAGGTTGTATGACGTCACAGGTAGGACAGGTGTGAGCAGGTATGACGTTCCCAGGTAGGACAGGTGTGAGCAGGTAGTATGACGTTCACAGGTAGAACAGGTTTTGAGCAGGTAGTATGACGTCACAGGTAGGACAGGTGTGAGCAGGTAGTATGACGTCACAGGTAGGACAGGTGTGAGCAGGTAGTATGCCGTCACAGGTAGGACAGGTTTTGAGCAGGTAGTATGACGTCACAGGTAGGACAGGGGTGAGAAGGAAATTTTGACGTCACTGGTAGGACAGGTGTGAGCAGGTAGTATGACGTCACGGTAGACGGTGAGAGCAGGTAGTATGACGTCACAGGTAGGACAGGTGTGAGCTGGTAGTATGACGTCACAGGTAGGACAGGTGTGAGCAGGTAGTATGACGTCACAGGTAGGACAGGTGTGAGCAGGTAGTATGACGTCACAGGTAGGACAGGTGTGAGCAGGTAGTATGACATCACAGGTAGGAGATGTGTGAGCAGGTAGTATGACGTCACAAGTAGGACAGGTGTTAGCAGGTAGTATGACGTCACAGGTAGGACAGCTGTGAGCAGGTAGTATGACCTCACAGGTAGGACAGGTGTGACCTGGTTGTATGACGTCACAGGTAGGACAGGTGTGAGCAGGTAGTATGACGTCACAGGTAGGACAGGTGTGAGCAGGTAGTATGACGTCACAGGTAGGGCAGGAGTGACCTGGTAGTATGACGTCACAGGTAGGAAAGGTGTGAGGAGGTAGTATGACGTCACAGGTAGGACAGGTGTGAGCAGGTAGTATGACGTCACAGCTAGGACAGGTGTGAGCAGGTAGTATGACGTCACAGCTAGGACAGGAGTGAGCAGGTAGTATGACGTCACAGCTAGGACAGGTGTGAGCAGGTAGTATGACGTCACAGGTAGGATATTTGTGAGCAGGTAGTATGACGTCACAGCTAGGACAGGTGTGAGCAGGTAGTATGACGTCACAGGTAGGACAGGTGTGAGCAGGTAGTATGACGTCACAGGTAGGACAGGTTTGAGCAGGTAGTATGACGTCACAGCTAGGACAGGTGTGAGCAGGTAGTATGACGTCACATGTAGGACAGGTGTGAGCAGGTAGTATGACGTCACAGGTAGGACAGGTGTGAGCAGGTAGTATGACGTCACAGGTAGGACAGGTGTGAGCAGGTAGTATGACGTCACAGGTAGGACAAGTGTGAGCAGGTAGTATGACGTCACAGGAAAGAAAAGGTGTGAGCAGGTGGTATGACGTCACAGGTAGGACAGGTGTGAGCAGGTAGTATGACGTCACAGGTAGGACAGGTGTGTAGAATACTGTCAAAAAATGTTTTACAAAGTTTTTTTTTTTAAGAAAATAGTGGAAATGAGAATTGTGTTTACCAAAGATCTTGATCCAAGGAAACGGAGGTGGAGTGTATAAGATAAGAGTTGTCTTAAGATACATTTGTAAGAAATCAACATGAAGGGTTTTACAGAGATGATATTAATATCAATAGTTTGAATATAGTTTGTTGGTTTTGAATTAAAGAATCTTGTTCCGAGGAAGTAGGGTCTTAAGGTTGATGTTGTGTGTGTGTGTGTGTGTGTGTGTGTGTGTGTGTGTGTGTGTCGGCGGGTGTGTGTGTGTATGTGGGCGGGTGTATTGTATGTGTGTGGGCGGGTGTGTGTGCATGTGTGGGCGTGTATGTGTGTGTGTGTGTATGTGTGTGGGGGGGTGTGTGTGCATGTGTGGGCGTGTGTGTGTGTGTGTGTGTGTGTGTGTGTGTGTGTGTGTGGTGTGTGTGTGTGTGTGTGTGTGGGCGGATGTGTGTGTGTGTGTGTGTGTGTGTGTGTGTGTGTGTGTGTGTGTGTGTGTTTGTGTGTGTGTAGGCGGGTGTGTGGAACGGATGTGTGTGTGTGTGGTTTGTGTGTGGGCGGGTGTGGTGTGTGGGCGGGTGTGGGTGTGTGGGCGGGTGTGTGTGTGGACGGATGTGTGTGTGTGTACTCACCTAGTTGTACTCACCTAGTTGAGGTTGCGGGGGTCGAGTCCGAGCTCCTGACCCCGCCTCTTCACTGATCGCTACTAGGTCACTCTCCCTGAGCCGTGAGCCTTATCATACCTCTGCTTAAAGCTATGTATGGATCCTGCCTCCACTACATCGCTTCCCAAACTATTCCACTTACTGACTACTCTGTGGCTGAAGAAATACTTCCTAACATCCCTGTGATTCATCTGTGTCTTCAGCTTCCAACTGTGTCTCCTTGTTACTGTGTCCAATCTCTGGAACATCCTGTCTTTGTCCACCTTGTCAAATCGTCTCAGTATTTTGTATGTCGTTATCATGTCCCCCCTATCTCTCCTGTCCTCCAGTGTCGTCAGGTTGATTTCCCTTAACTTCTCGTAGGACATACCTCTTAGCTCTGGGACTAGTCTTGTTGCAAACCTTTGCACTTTCTCTAGTTTCTTCACGTGCTTGGCTAGGTGTGGGTTCCAAACTGGTGCCGCATACTCCAATATGGGCCTAACGTACACGGTGTACAGGGTTCTGAATGATTTCTTATTAAGATGTCGGAATGCTGTTGTGAGGTTTGCCAGGCGCCCATATGCTGCAGCAGTTATTTGGTTGATGTGCGCTTCAGGAGATGTGCCTGGTGTTATACTCACCCCAAGATCTTTTTCCTTGGGTGAGGTTTGTAGTCTCTGGCCCCCTAGACTGTACTCCGTCTGCGGTCTTCTTTGCCCTTCCCCAATCTTCATGGCTTTGCACTTGGTGGGATTGAAACTCCAGGAGCCAATTGCTGGACCAGGTCTGCAGCCTGTCCAGATCCCTTTGTAGTTCTGCCTGGTCTTCGATCGAGTGAATTCTTCTCATCAACTTCACTTCATCTGCAAACAGGGACACCTCAGAGTCTATTCCTTCCGTCATGTCGTTCACAAATACCAGAAACAGCACTGGTCCTAGGACTGACCCCTGCGGGACCCCGCTGGTCACAGGTGCCCACTCTGACACCTCGCCACGTACCATGACTCGCTGCTGTCTTCCTGACAAATATTCCCTGATCCATTGTAGTGCCTTCCCTGTTATCCCTGCTTGGTTCTCCAGTTTTTGCACCAATCTCTTGTGTGGAACTGTGTCAAACGCATTCTTACAGTCCAAGAAAATGCAATCCACCCACCCCTATCTCTCTTGTCTTACTGCTGTCACCATGTCATAGAACTCCAGTAGGTTTGTGACACAGGATTTCCAGTCTCTGAAACCATGTTGGCCGCTGTAATGAGATCGTTCCTTTCTAGGTGTTCCACCACTCTTCTCCTGATAAACTTCTCCATGATTTTGCATACTATACATGTCAGTGACACTGGTCTGTAGTTTAATGCTTCATGTCTGTCTCCTTTTTTAAAGATTGGGACTACATTTGCTGTCTTCCATGCCTCAGGCAATCTCCCTGTTTCGATAGATGTATTGAATATTGTTAGGGGTACACATAGCACCTCTGCTCCCTCTCTCAATACCCATGGGGAGATGTTATCTGGCCCCATTGCCTATGAGGTATCTAGCTCACTCAGAAGCCTCTTCACTTCTTCCTCGGTTGTGTGCACTGTGTCCAGCACTTGGTGGTGTGCCCCACCTCTCCGTCTTTCTGGAGTCCCTTCTGTCTCCTCTGTGAACACTTCTTTGAATCTCTTGTTGAGTTCTTCACATACTTCACGGTTATTTCTTGTTGTCTCTCCTCCTTCCTTCATTAGCCTGATTACCTGGTCCTTGACTGTTGGTTTCCTCCTGATGTGTCTGTACAACAGTTTTGGGACAGATTTGGCTTTCGCTGCTATGTCATTTTCATATTGTCTTTGGGCCTCCCTTCTTATCTGTGCATATTCGTTTCTGGCTCTACGACTGGTCTCCTTATTCTCCTGGGTCCTTTGCCTTCTATATTTCTTCCATTCCCTAGCACACTTGGTTTTTGCCTCCCTGCACCTTTGGGTAAACCATGGGCTCATCCTGGATTTTTCATTATTCCTGTTACCCTTGGGTACAAACCTCTCCTCAGCCTCCTTGCATTTTGTTGCTACATATTCCATCATCTCATTAACTGGCTTCCCTGCCAGTTCTCTGTCCCACTGAACCCCGTTCAGGTAGTTCCTCATTCCTGTGTAGTCCCCTTTCTTGTAGTTTGGGTTCATTCGTCCTGGCCTTCCTGCTTCTCCCTCCACTTGTAGCTCTACTGTTATTCGAAGTTTAAAAAACCACATGGTCACTGGCCCAAGGGGTCTTTCGATGTGATGTCCTCGTATTGCACTACTCAAGGTGAATATAACCTGCCTTGCGGGTTCATCCTCTCCTCTTCTCTTGTAGTGTCCCTTGTTTTGGCCTTGAATTTTTCCCAGTACCACCCCATCATCTTAGCCCTCCATGTTTGGCCCCCCATGTGGGTCCAAGTTTCCCAAATCGATCCCTTGTGGAAAAAGTCACCCATGATCAGGACTTTCCCCCTGCATGCATGGTCTTCGGGCCCATCTAGAGTGTATAAACCCATCGCTATTGCTCTCGTGTACTCTTGCCTTGGCCTCTGCGTTCTGTGGTGGGTTATACATCACTGTATTACCACCTTGGGATTTCCCAGAGTAAAATTTTCCCCGCTATGTAATCACTTTCTTTCCGCTGTCTCCTCTTCCAGCTCTCAAAATTCCAGCGTTTTTTGATCAGCAACGCCACTCCCCCACCCCCATGTTCCCTCGTCTTTTCCTCAGATTTGCACCCCTTTTAAAAGATGGCATTTTTATCATCCCTTAAAGCTTGGTTTCTGTGAGGCTTGGTCCGTGATGCTTCTTGACCTTTCATGCCAATCCCTCCCACTTATTTGTTTTCCATCGCGTTTGTGTACCATACCTTCATTTTCCTTTCCAACATGTGGTTTGGGGGGCCTGTAGGGTGGAGACCTGGGGGCATACTGGGGGTTCTATAGTCGGTTTTTGGGGAGGCTGGGGTTGGTTTTGTGTGGTTGGGGGATGGTGTGATAGGCTGTAGGGTTTCTGAAAAGTTGTGTGTGTGCTGCCCTTGCGTTCTTTCGCTTGACTGCCCTCTGCGGTTCCACCCTTGTCTCTTTTTTTCCTAGTTTTTTGCTTTTTTTTTTTTTTTCTTTTTTTTTTTTTTTTTTTTTTTTTTTCTAGGGAAACCCCCTTTTGTACTTTTCCCGAGTATTTTCAACGTGGTTTCCTTGGAGGATCCGTTCCGCATGTTTCCATCCTGAGAATCAGCTTGTTTGGGGGTTTCTCCCCCCTTCGGTCCCCCCCTATTCTGTGTGTGTGTGTGTGGGGGGGGGGGGGGGGTGGGGTGTGTGTGTGTGTGTGTGTGTGGTTGTGGTGTTTTGGGTGTGTGTGTTTTTGTGTTGGTGGGGGTTTGTGTGTGTGTGTGGGGGTGTGTGTGTGTGGGGGAGAGGAGAGAGGAGAGAGAGAGCGGTGACCGATGTAAAGTTTTTTCAGGGCGGTAACGAAATATGTAAAAGAAATTCAAGGTGAAAAGATATAAAAGATTTTTTAAAGGAAGAAAATGAGATGTGGGGAATGACTTGTGACGGGGTCCAGGTTCCGAGATTTGTTACTGGTTTTCAGAGAGTAAAAAATTGTGTAAGAGGGGAGTGTGTTTTGTTGGTGTTTTTTTGTGTACACATTTTTTGGGTGTGTGGGATCAGCAATTTTGGGATGATTTTTTTACGAGGTGTTAGTTTGTCATTTAAATTTAAAATACAGCGGAAATGAAAATTAGTTGTTGAATGTGAGGATATAGGTTTTATCTTAATTTATAATGGGGAAAACGCTAAACCCCGTAGTTTACATCCTGTGTGGGGGGGGGGAGGTGAGGAAGGGACAGGCTTAAAATTTGGGGAAATGGAGAAAAGATCCAAATTCCCCGATCAAGAGCCCTCACCAGCGCAAAGGGTCCCTGAGGGAGATTGGTTTTGGGAAAAAATTGATGGTCAGGAATGCGGGGGGAGGATTGTTCCCTGGAAAGGAGATGTAATTTTTATCCAAGGAACACACTTAAAATTGTTCATAGTGGTAAAAGGAGGGGATCCCAGGAAGGAATGTGGTGCAGACTTTTGCGAAATTAAAATCGCGAAAAGTATGTTCGTAAAAAAAAAAACTGTGTTGTATAGTATTCGGGAATAAATTTAAAGTAATTTTTTAAAAAGTATTTTTGTATTTTCTCTGAATATTTACATTATGAAGTAAAATTTACTACTGACTTTTTGTTTGGTGTTTGAGGTGTATACCTAAAATACCTCGTAATGTGTTACGGGGGATATACCTGTAAAGTGTATAGGGTATATACCTCGTAATGTTTTTTATACCGGGGTTATATACCTCGTAATGTGTATCCGGGGTTTTACCTTTTTGGGTACCCAAAGTGTAATTTTCCCGGGGTTAAAATAACTGTAAAGTATTACCCGGGTATACCCCCGAAGGTTTACCGGTATTTTTTCCCGAATGTGTATCCGGGTATTACCCCGTAATGTTATCCGGGTATACCTCGTAATGTGTATCCGGGTATATCCCCGAAAGTGTATCCGGGATATCCCCGTAATGTTATACCGGGGATAACCTCGAATGTGTATACGGGGATATTTTCCCCGTAAAGTGTATACGGGTATATACCTCGTAAGGTTTTACCGGTATTCCCCGTAATTGTTTTCCGGGTATATACCGCGTTAAATGTGTATACCGGGGAAACCTCGTAATGTGATACGGTTATACCGGTAATTTTATTTCGGGGATAAACCCGTAATGTGTACCCGGGATTACCCTAAAATTACCGGGTATAACTCCCTAATGTTATACCGGATAACCCTTGTGTATACGGGATTACTTTGTAATGGTAACGGATAAACCTCTAAAAGGATACCGGGAAAAACCTCTAATGGTATACGGGGTTACCTCTTAATGTGTAAAGGTAAAACCTCAATGTGATACGGGTTTAAACCCTAATGGGTTTTACCGGGTTAAAACCCCAAGTGTATACCGGGATTACCCCTTTAAAGGTTTAAAGGTTATACCCCGAATGTGTTCCGGGTATATCCTCGTAATTGTATTTCCGGGGGTTTTACCCGTATTTTGTATAGGGTTAACCTCGTTAAAATGTTACCTTATATCCCCAAGTGTATCGGTATAACCCGAAGTGTTTTCCGGGATATTCCCCGTAATGTGTATAAGGGTATTAAAACCCAAAAGGGATACCGGTATACCTCGTAATTTTAACCGGGGTTAAACCTTTAAAAAAATTTTTATACCCGGGTTTTACCTCGTAATGTTACCGGGCATAACCTCTTTTTGTAACCGGGATATACCTCGTAATGGGGTACCGGGATATCCCCGTATTGGTATACCGGGCATATATCGTAATGTGCATACCGGGCAAAAATACCTCGTATTGTTATAGGGCTATACCTCGAATGTGGTTTCGGGCATTACCTCGTTTGTTACCGGTAACCTCGTATTGTGTTACCGGCATATACCCCGTAATGTGTATACGGGATTACCTCGTATTTGGGACCGGCATCCCGTAATGTGTAACAGGGCATTACTCGTATTGGGTATACCGGGCATTAACCCCTTATTTTGTATACGGGGCATATACCGTATTGTGTTAGGGCATTCCTCTTTTGGTTAGGGCATATACCTGTAATGTGTGGGGGTTCCCAAGGGGGCATATACCCGTAAAGGGGTTTTCCGGGCTATACCTCGTAAAGTGTTTCCCGGGATTACCCGTAAGTTAACCCGGGGTATAAAACCCGTATTGTGTATACCGGGCATATACCCCGTAATGTGGGAAACCCGGGATTACCCCGTAATTGTTACCGGGGATAACTGTATTGTGTATACGGGCTATAACTCGTAATGGTGTACCCGGGGATATACTCGAATGTGTATACCGGAAAACCTTGAAAATTTATACGGCATTAACTGTAATTTTTACCGGGCTAAAACCCCTGAAATTTTAAACCCGGGATATCCTCGTTTTTTTATACCTGGATTTTACTCGGACAAGGAACATATACCCCGTTAGCCCCCCTAAATCTAATTTTCCTTTTTTGCCCAATTACTAATACTTACCACAAGTGTTATAGAAAGTGGCAGGTCACCCTTACCATTAATTTATAATTCCCTTTTTAAATAAAACCAGGAGATGTACTTAATACCATTTTCCCAAGAAGTGTAGGAAAAAACCCCTGGGGGAAAACCCACCTTAAAACTTCAAATAGGTTTGCCCTTTTTAAAACGGAGACCGGGGAAAAAATTTGATGAGGAAAAGGTGTAAATCTTGGAAAACACCAATTTTTTTAATTTTGAAAAAATAATTGGTTTTTGCATTTTTGAAAAAAGCGGAAGCTGTAAAAAATTTGAACGGGAAACGGGAAAATTTGGGGAAAGAAACAAAAATTTCATGCCCAAAAAAAAATTTTAAAAAAAGATTTTTGATGGTGGGTATGGGGACATCTTGGGAAAAAAGACGGTTTTTGGGGCCCCGGTGAACACCCCTTTTGCGGGGTTTGTGAGGGAAAATTTTCAACTATTGTAACTATTTTTTAAAAATAAGTAAAAGCAGAAATTAAAATTAAAAGGCACTCAGTGATGGCCAAAACATTCTAATTTTTTTAAAAATTTTTGTTTTCATTTTGGGGAGGGTTTTTTAAATACTTTTTTATTTAAATAAAATTTAAATCTACAACTTAGAATAAATCACTGTGATTGCAACATTTTTGGATTTTTTAATCAGTTTCCTGTAACATATGCAGTGCTAATTACATATGTTTTTCCCAAAATCAAATATAAATACTAACAACTTAGGTTATACAGGACTTTAACAAAAGGATGTTCCAAAAACCTGGTCTTCGTTGACGCATGCAGGTCGACCAGATGAAACTTCTTTTGTTATTTCCCTTCAAATAGCCACTTAATGCTGAGCCATCGGGAAAATCTAACAAAAACCCTGACCTTCCTTCTTGCAAACTCTCTCATTCATTCCGTCCCACTCGTACACAATCTTTCCCTTGCCATCCATATCCCGCTACATCTATCTACTTTTCTGTCAAGCCCTTTTCCATTACATCTATCATTATTTATACTTATATCTTCCCTTCCTTCCTCCATCAGCCTCACATCTCATTTCATTTCCACATCCACAAATCCCCCTCTCCTTTCCTTCCCGCATTCCTCACTATAATCACGCTCACTCCTCTCCCTTCCTACCCCTTTATTTCCTCTAGGACCCAATAACAATCACCCCCCCTCCCCTTCCTCTCTCAGCACCTTAGCTCTCAGTACCGTAGCTCTCAGCACCTCAGCATCTTAGCTGTGCACTCCAGACGGTGACAAGTGTGTTCATTTATCCCCAGAGAGCTGTCACTCAAGAATCGTCAAACAATAGTTACCTGCCTGTTTGATGTACTTGTTTTGACAGCTCTTGGAGGGTGTGTGTATGTGGGTGTGCGCGTGAGATAAATATATTATTATATATATATATAGATTATTATATATATTATATATATTATATATATATATATATAATATAAATATATATATATATATATATATTATATATATTATAATATATATATATATATGTTATATATTATATATATATATATATATATATATGTATATTTATATATATATGTATATTATATATATATGATATATATATATATATATTTTTATATATATATATATATATATATATATATATATATAAATATATATATATTATATATATATATATATAATATATATATATATATATATATTATATATATATATATATTATATATATATATATATATACATGATATATATATATATATATATATAATATATATATATATATATATTATATATATATATACATGTATATATATATATATATATATATATATATATATATATGTATATATATGTATATATATGTATATATATATATATATATATATTATATATATATATATATATATATATATATGTATATATATATATATATATATATATATATTTATATATATATATAATATATATATAATGTATTATAATATATATATATATATATATAATATATATATATATATATATATATATATATATATATATATATATATATATATATATAATAATTACACTGTTATACCTCCAATGCTTTTTATGAGTTGGGTTAGAAAAACGATTAGATATAGATGATACAATTCCCTTATTTTTTTTAATATAATTTGAACCCGCAAACCTTTGTAAACATATTCTGACGTTACATGGAAGGATTCTCAGAGCTTAATCTATATTGTTAGTGAGGGAAGATCTTCATGAATTTTCAACCATCTTGTACTGCATCATTTTCAAAAGAGAAAAAGTTAACTTACTCTTCAACAAAAATCCGCACTTAGGAGAGGAACGTCAGGATGACGTTATGGTCCAAGACAGACTGGAACGTCAAGCTGATGTTCATGTCATAAGTGCGTTTTTATTTTTGGTGAATTATTTCCAGATACTGTATTGTGATGTTTTATTCTTTAGCAATGTACTACTCGCTCGGCACTTTAAGACACACTCACAGACACACACACACACACACACACACACACACACACACACACACACACACACACACACACACACACACCACACACACACAACCAGCGTGGTTTCACTAAGGGAATCTTGCGTCGCAAAGCTACTTAGTTGCATGACAAGGTGACAGAAGTAAGACAGGAGAGAAGGGTGGGTAGTTTCCATTTTCATGGAGTGCAAGGATTTCAACACAGTTTTGTAGAAGAGATTAGTGCAAAAGCAAGAGGAGCAGGCACGAATAACAGGAAAGGCAATATAATGGATCACCGAATAACTGACAGGAAGGAAACAAAAGTGTTGGTACCTGACGAGGTGTCAGAGTGGACACCTGTGACGAGCGAAGTTCGGAAAGGGTCAGTCTTAGAGCCGGTGCTGTTTGTGGTATGTGAGTGACATGACGGAAAGGATAGATTCAGAGATGCCCCTGTTTGTAGACGATGTGAAGAATTCAAGTGAATGAAGATCAAGTGGGACTACGAAGGATCTGGTCTAACTTATGTTTTCTGGAGTTTAATTTCATCAGAGGCAGTCATGAAGAATTGGTAAGGGGCCAAAGACTAAAAACTTCACTAAAGGAAAAAGATCATGGGGGGAGTATAATACCGAACACATCTCTTGAGTCGCACATCAACCAAATAACTGCTGCACCATGTGGGCGTCTGGCAAACCTAAGAATAACATTTAGACACCTTTGTAAGGAATTCATTCAATGCTCTGTACACAATGTTTGTCAGGCCCATACTGGAGTATGCAGTACTAGTACGGAAACCACACCTGGTGAAGCACGTCAATAAATTAGAAAAAGTGCAAAAGTTTGTAACAATATTAGTCCTGGAGATAAGGGGCATGTCCTACGAGGAGAGTTAAAGGAAATCAACCTGATGGCACTGGAGGACAGGAGGGATAGGGAAGACATGATAACGATATATAAACTACTGAGAGGATTTGACAAGGTGGACAGGGACAGAATGTTTCAGAGATGGACACAGCTACAAGGTGTCACTACTGGAACTTTGGTCACTCAGACGAGTGCCAGGGTTCAGCACTAGTGTGTTCACGAAGTGGAACAATCTAGAGATAAAGTAGTGGAGGCAGGATCGACATATCTTTAAGGGGGGGAATGGGGGCTTTTAGAGCGGGGAGAGAGTGGATAGTACGATCAGCAAGAGGTGGGCATGCGCGGGGAAATCAACCCCTAACCTCAAGTGGGTGGGAATGAAACGCGCACACACACACACACACACACACATCACGAAGTACAAGGGGAGGAAAGCGGGAAGGCCAGGACGAATGAACCCAAAACTACAAGAAAGGGGACTAACGGGAATGAGGAACACCTAAGGGGGGTTTTCAGTGGACAGAGAACGGCGGGAAACCATTTAATGAGATGAGGGAAATGTGCAACAAAATGAAAGGGAGGCTGGGGAAAGGGGTTTGTCCCCCAAGGGTAACAGGATTAAAAAAAAACCCAGGATGAGCCAATGGTTACCCAAAGGTGCAGGGGGGCAAAAACCCAGTGTGCTGGGGAAATGGAAGAAATGGGGAAAAGGCCCCAGGAGAATAAGGAGAACATCGTAAGCCAGAAACGTATGCACAGTAAAAAGGGGGCCAAAGACAAATAAAATGACATAGCACGAACCCAAATCTGACCCAAAACTTTTGTACGCCACATCGGGGAAAAACAAAAGTAAAGGGACCAGGAATCGGGCAAAGGGAAAGGGAAGGAGGAGAACAACAAGAAATACCGTGAAGTTGTAAAGAACTCAAAAAGAGTTTTAAAAGAAGTGTTCACAGAGGGACAAAGGGACCCCAAAAGCGGAAGGTGGGGCACAACAAGTGCGGCACGTCACACAACCGAGAAGAATGAGGGTTTCTGAGTGAGCTGATACCTAAAAGGAAGGGGGGCCAATAAATCCCCCCAGGAATTGAAAAGGGGAGAGAGGCGCTAGTGTCCCCCTAACAACAAATTCAATACATTTTCCCGAAACGGGGAGATTGCCTGAGGCAGGAAGCAGCAAATGTATCCCAATCTTTAAAAAAGGAGCAGACATGAACTTTAAACTAAGACCATTTTCACTACATGTATAGTATGCAAAATCATGGGAAGATTTCAGGAAAGAGGGGGGGAACACCTAGAAAGGAAGACTCTCAACAGCAGCCAACAGGGTTTTTTCGGGAGGGGAAATCCTGTGCCCACAAACAACTGATTTTCTATGACATGGTGACAGCAGAAGACAAGGGAAAGAGGGGTGGGTGGATTGCATTTTCTTGGACTGCAAGAAGGCGTTTGACACATTTTCCACACAAAGTTGGTGCAAAACTGGAGGACCAAGCAGGGATAACGGGAAGGCACTACAATGGATCAGGAATACTTGTCAGGAAGACACAGGGTAGGGTACTGGAGGTGTAGAGGGGGCCCCTGTGACCAGGGGGGTCCCGCGGGGTCAGTCCTAGGACCAGTGCTTTTTTGGGTTTTTTGGAACGACTGAGGGAAGGAATAGACTCGATGTCCCTTTTTGCAGTGAGAAAAGTTTTGAGAAAATACACTCGATCGAAAACCAGGCAAACTACAAAAGGGGTCTGGGCAGGCTGCAGCCTGGCCACATTTGGGGTCCGGATTTTTAAACCACCCAAATGAAAGTCATGAAGATTGGGGAGGGCAAAGAAGGCCGCAGACGGGTTTCAGTCTAGGGGGTCAGAGACACAAACCTCACTCAAGGAAAAAGATTTGGGGTGAGATAACACCAGGCACATCTCCTGAACGCACTCAACCAATAAATGCTGCAGCATATGGGCCTGCAAACCTCGAACGCATTCCGACATTTAAAAAGGAATATTTTAGGCCCCGTACACCGTTATGTTAGGCCCATATTGGAGTATGCGGCACCATTTGGAAACCCCACCCAGCCAAGCACGTGGAAAAACAGAGAAAGTGCAAAGGTTTTTCAAAAAGACTAGTCCCCGAGCTAAGAGGTAGTCCCACAGGAGAGGTTAAGGGAAAAACAACCTGAGACACTGGGGACAGGGGAGATAGGGGGGGCATGATAAACGACTACAAAAAAACTGAGAGGAATTGACAAGGTTGGGCAAAGACGATGTTCCGAGATTGGACACGTAACAAGGGGACACAGTTGGGAAAGGGAAAACACAGATGAATCACAGGGTTTAGGGGTATTTCTTAGCCACAAATAGTCATAATGGAATAGTTTGGGGGAACGATGTAGTGGAGGGAGGATCCATACTAGTTTAAGCAGAGGTATGATAAAGCCACGGCTCAGGGGGAGTGGGCCCAGTACGATCGTGGAGAGGCGGGGCCCGGGCTCGGACTCGCCCCCCAACCCCAATAGGTGAGTACAAAGGTGAGTACACACACACACAACACACACCCCACACACACACACACACACTTTTTTTTCCCAAAAAATTTGGATTTTGAAATATATTAACCAAACCCGAAATGCAAAGTTTTCAGTTTTTAACTAAGAAGAGTGACTTAGGTAAAAATTTACTTAATATTAAAAAGCCCCAAAAGGGGACACTTCTGACCTGTCAATTAATAACGAACTACTGGATGGGCAGAAGCATAAGACCAGGACAAAAAATTGCATTTGGGGAAACCGAGAACATCTGAATCAGAAGCCCTCAGCACCATCGGAGAAAAGCAACGAGGATAATGGAGATCAACAAAGAAACTCTTAGTTTTTGGCTCACTAAGAATACCACCCGTATTCACAGCAAAGCCCCCTCCCCCCTCTCTCATTGTCCCTGGGAAAAAAACTTTTTCCTTGAAGCAAGAACTGAATCATTACAACAATACCGTTATTTGGGAATACCCAAGTTTATGGGCCAACGCCTTTAAAGGGGGAGTGAGAATTGCTGTGCCATAATGTTTTTGGCTGTGAGTGGACTGTAAGGTTTTAGCTGGGGCGTTTATTATGTTCCAGCGGAGTGATGCAAAACATTTATTTGAAAGCTTTTTGGCTAAATGGTTAAGCACGGGGCTGCTGTTTTCTGAACCCTGATTCGAGCCCTCATTCTTTTGTTTACTTACTGACAGTCGTTAATACGATATGTCTTGAAACATCATGGTCATGAAATTTAACTTACCAGGTCGTGACCTGGTTGGTGTGTGTTGAACACTAGGTAGAGTGCATAATCAATGATACTGACCTGGTGAACACTGTGTTTACATGACTTAGTCAACACTGGAACGTCTCACGTTGAATTATCTTCCATCTGTCACTCCACAGTGAATAAGGAAATGTGGGAAAGAACAGTACTCCAAAAATACTCCCGTGACACGGTTATCAACTCGCCTCACATACAGAGTGTCCGTGGTTTAATCGCTGGCATTTATGGAATCGTTGGGCATGTTAACTTACACCTGTAGTCCCCGTTCACCCAGCAGTAAGTAGGTACTTGAGTGTTTGTCGACTGGTGTGGGTCGCAGCCTGTCGGACAAAACTGTAAGACCCCAATACCAATATGACGGCAAAGGCCTCGCTGACGCACTGGTTTTCTTGGATTATCCTGGGTGGCTAATAATCAGGGTTAAAAACCTGAATAAATCTTATATTATCTTACCTTAGGTTGGCAAGCTCTCAGCCTCCCCCACCATCATCCTCCTCCACACAATGGTAGCGCTGATGCAGACCTCCAGAGAAAGGCTGGCGGCAGGAGAGTAATTTGGACCACCACTCAGAGCCTGATCCCGCTGGACAGTGGCCAAATTACGGCCTCCTTTACTAGGCTCTCCCCATCAACCTCCCCTCTCTCTGGTGTCTTTGATCACTTGATTAATGGTGCAAGATAAAAATGGAAAGTGTACTGATGAGTGTGTTGGTAGAGTGTAGAGGGTTGTTTAGTGTAAATGTAAGGGTGTTGGGAAGTGACAGTAACATCTCTCACTTGACGTATTGTCAGTAACATTATTTACAGTGCATTAAATCAATACAAAATTATGAGTCCTCACAGAGTTTTAAAAATTAAACCAGAAACATCGTTCACTTTTAACTCTGCTGATGTTCCACATAATAAATATTTATAATTGCTAAAGAAGCATGTCGTAAACAGAGTTCAAAATGTCACCCTCGATTATTTTTAATTAACTATAAATTATTAAGTATATCCATTATAAAAGTGAGATTTAATATAGAATAATAGCTAGGAGGAAGAGGCTACAGCTGGCGGACAGAGGTTACAACATCGTAGGGAAGGGAGGTTATAGTGTCATCTTGAAAGTTACAGTATAGATGGGGAGGGGAGTTACAGCAGGGAAGAGTCATAAAGTGGCGGAGGGGAATTACAGCATGGAGGAAGGAGCTTACAGCGTGGCAGAGGGGAGCTACAACCTTAAGAAAAGGGAAGTTACAGCGTCGTGGAGGTGAGGGGAAAAGGGAAAAAGGACTTTGTGTAGCAAGAAGATCAGTAAAAGGATAACAGTTAAGTTACCCAGTGTTGAGAACAGTTTGTTGCAAATCACTTCTCGGAATTTCATTTGTGATTGTTGGATCAAGCTCTGTCTCACTGCTACAGTGTTATGGTGGTGGGACACCCTGTCTCTTACTGCTACAGTGTTATGGTGGTGGGACACCCTATCTCTCACTGCTGTAGTATTCCAGTGGTTTGATGAGGTCTCTCTCTCTCTCTCTCTCTCTCTCTCTCTCTCTCTCTCTCTCTCTCTACTATAGTGTTCCATGTAAAATGTGTGGTAGACAGCTCCTATCCTCTTATATTAGGGCGAAACGAAAGTCCGTTAAACTTTTACCCCCTGAATACATTTCTGGGAATCTCTGTCTATCACAGAGAAAAATGTTTGGTCAATCTTGTAAACTTCTATTTACATACGAAATACATTTATCTTACCGTTCAGATGTGTTTTATAATAGTTCTTAATTCTCTGATGCTTCCTTACACATTTCTTATCCAGAAAAATTAGAGAGAATCTGTTGCCTTAAGAGTAAGGGGTGAGATACCACATTTCTTTATAAAACTACTAAATATAAGAATACGTTTTGAGCCTGTGTGTTGGATATGTTTTGAGGTAGTACGATGTTCATGAAGGTATCCCCATTTGCCGGAATATTTCACCTATCCAGCAGGCTTCTTTACTCGAAAACGGGGACAGTGGAAGAATTGGATGAATCTAAGGTGTTTAGTCCCTTAGGGCTAGTATATGAATCTCTGTCATTATGCCTCAACATTAGTTTAAGAGACAGAACACCCGTCAAGGCTGAGGGACTGAATCCCTCGAAATTATGTATCCACGTCTTCCAGTGTTTCCAGTATTAAATTACATCTGAAGTCGACTGAAGAAGCCAGCCCCGCAGGCGAAGCATTTCGGCAGATAAACATATTCAAATATTCCACACGTGCTTTAGTCTTTAACTGGTCCGTATTGTTTACCTTATACAGTAGGATACTTGCTAGACAGTCTCACTGAAGTATTCCTTCCGACACTCCATTGATAAACATCAGTTTGACCTGACCTACATCCACTAGTGGACCCCTACTCACCTATGATGTCATTTTCAGCTTCTACACCTCAATTCTTCCTCCATTATAAAAAAGCTCTATAGGAATGACTTGCTGTTCAATGATGAGTGAATGGACACTTCTTATCAAGACTAAGGAACTGAATGTCTCAAAATATTCTATCCACGTCTTCCAATTTCTACATTATTAAATCGGCTTCGTATTCGGTTGAAGAAGCTTGCCACTCAACTTCGAGGTGAAAAGTGAAGTGGACGTCGGATTAGGTAGGTTGTTGCACATAACCCATACCACGGGTGGGATTAGAACCCGCGATCATAGACTCACAAAACTCCAGACCGTCGCGTTAGCCACTGGACCAGCTGGCTACAGTAAGATTAATCTTGGTTCAGTGGCTAACGCGACGGTCTGGAGTTTTGTGACTCTGATCGCGGGTTCTAACCCCACCCGTGGCATGGTTTGTTTGTAATCGTGTCATTACGATTTCGAGCGCCTTATTGCACATGCCAGACATTTCCTGTCTAGAGGTTCTGTTAAACTAATGTGGATTGTTTCAGGGAACTTTCTCCTTTGAACATCGATCTCCTTAGCAATAAATGGTGCAATATGATATTCTCTACATCTGGTTGGGAAGCCATCATAACACCACAACCATGAAGACACAAAAGCAGCTAAAAAGCATCAAGATGAAATTGCTATGCTACTTAGGACAGGCAGTTAAGCAGTGGCTTTGAGGCTACATATTTACATGTACAATGGCCAAAACCCTAACGCTGATTTAAAGCAGAAGGAAGCTGAGCCGTCAGCTTGGGGGATTCTCAAAGGTTCTTCTATTATTTGAAGTTTGTTTGAAGGCAGACGGTTAATAGGGAGAAAAATGGGAAGGGACGGGTAGCAAACAGCAAATACACTCTGGCTGTACCCGTCTTGAGAACTTCGGTTCCTCTGAAATCATTGATTCCTGGGCCGACACGAGTCTGAAACATGTTCATGCAGCATAATGATATTGATGACAAAATGAACTCGTTGGCCCACAGATGGCTCCGACTTTATTCTATTCCTTATTTTTAAGGCTTTTAACATAAAAAAAGGCTTTACAATAAGCTGAGGTAGGTAACAGCTCTTTGCTTGTAAATGAAGGTAGTAACTCTTGACCTAACTCTATATAATCCTCGTGTAAATGAGAGAGAGATGGGGAAGGGTGACAGAAAGGAGTGGGAGAGGCTGAGGTTGCGGGAACAAACAGAGATTAACCACCTGGGAAATTCACGTCGCCAACAGTGAGGAAGAAAAATCACCGCGTCCCCAAGAGACATTCTGGAACACAGCGCTGAGTAAAAGTATCTCCTGGCTTTTGTATCTCCAGCGAATCCTCTCACCTCTTCGACATCCCGTTCTCCACCCACCTGTCTCTGGAGTGTAAACCCTCCCTCGATGAAATATGTGGTCAATGTACCCTCATTTTCAAGACTGGTTTCTAACACTGATTTTTTTTCTAGAGAACTGCGGGTTTCACACCGTGAGTCAAATAATCATAAATGTTACAACTGTTTGTCCTTCTGTTTTTTTTTTATTCCTTACTGTATATTAATAGATGAAAAAATATCTTTCCTGGAATAAATCTGCGATTTTAAGGTTTATGTAATTTATTCTAATTCGGTGTAACCAAACTTCATTTGTCCTAGCTTAAATTATAACAAAGAAAACAGAGCGTTTAAGTTTACGGGAAGTGTGTAGTAACTGACTTTGCGCACCTCGTAAGAAAATTGATGTAATAATTAATGAGGAGGATACGCTAGGAAGGTGTAAGTCGGTGAGAGGCGACAGAGATTAAATTCATAATGGGTTAATAAGGTCAGGGATGGTCTTGGGTATGACCTTAGATTTCACCTGTCTTGGATCATAAGTTTCCGCTTCTAGATATCTTTATGGTCGTCACCACAGAGATTCGTCACGGGTATGTGACGCAATGCATCCAAAGTGACGAAACATATTAAACTAATTAAATGCTTATGTTGATTAGGAAATCCGGACATAATATGCACAACAAATATTTTTATAAGAACATAAGGACATAAGAAAGAAGGAACACTGCAACAGGCCTACTGACCCATGCGGAGCAGGTCCATGTCCCCCCCCCGGATTAGCCCAATAACCCCCCGGATTAGCCTAATGACCATCCCAGTCTGGTCGCCTCCACTCAAGGATGGAGCACGGCACCAGACCCAGCAGCACAAGCTAGTCAGGTCCAACTCACACCCACCCACACCCACTCATGTATTTATCTAACCTATTTTTAAAACTACACAACGTTTTAGCCTGAATAACTGTACTCGGGAGTTTGTTCCACTCATCCACAACTCTATTACCAAACCAGTGTTTTCCTATATCCTTCCTGAATCTGATTTTTTCCAACTTGAAACCATTGCTGCGAGTCCTGTCTTGGCTGGAAATTTTCATCTTGCCCAAAAAAATAACAGTTTTGCATTGAGAAGATATAGTTGCACGCAAAAATATGCATTACCGCACCTTTAAAGACGAAAAATTTAAGTTCAGGAATAGTAATAAAATCAAACGAAGCCAGAACATTCCAAAGACACAGTTGATGTCTATAGAAACCCTTTTTCCTCAATGTTTTTAAGATAGACAACAATTGAGCTCTGCAAGCCCTTGTGTGTTCATTTGGTAATATAAAAAAAAACTTGTTTGAAGACTAAGCGCATCGAAAAATTAAGCATTTATTGCAGCATCTTATGTATATTATACCAGCTCTTAAATTGTAAAATCTCACGAGGTTCATTAAAAATCGTCACTATAAGTACGAAAAGCACTTAAATTACGGAACGGGAAGTCCCTTGATTTGTATTCTCGGGGAACGAAGGCGAGAAAAAACAAAAAAAATTTTGAGGGATTAGTAACAAATTCCCACACTAAAATCACTCCCTACAAAAGCAAAGCTCGGAGGAGATAAAACTTCCCCAATGAAAAGCAAGAGAGGCACGAGCGTAAGGGGACAACCAAAAAGTGTTAGGGTCCCAGGAATGTTGAACTGCGCCCCGCACACAAAAGGGGGGATTACCAATAGCCCTGGCTGTCTTCAAAAAGGGAGTGGAAGACCCCAAAGTCAGTACCTGATCATCGGGCTGGGTTCTAAGTTATTTTAGTGGGCCAGCAGTAACACCCTGTTTGATCAGCCCCGATCCCCAAAGGCCGGGTCTCAGCCGGGCCTGGGGGCGCGTATACTAAAAATTTTTAAGGTAAGAATCCAGGAGGAGCCCCTTTAAAACAAGCCAACAAAACACAGCTTCAATAAATCCAGCTGTTTGATGGCCCTTTTTGGAAGCGGAGGTGGGAATCATCCGACTCTCCCGGGATTAAAGCATCCCGGTCCTGATGACCTGATAAGAAATGAACCGACGCCCTGATGACCTGACTAGACGATGCCCTGATCCCCCGAAAAACCCCCGAGCCCCTGCCATCTAGTGACTGTATTGTTGCTGTAATGAATTAGAATCAGTGACGTAATGATTACTGCCTGATAAGAAAATTACCATAAAATATCATAATTTTTAAGGGGGGACCGGTAAGCCGCGGAAAGGCCTGGTCAGATGCCAAAAGCTCCAAAGGGCGGGTATATCGACTAAGCCCCGCGTCAGGAAACATTTGTCCTTTTTTCCCTGACGAACCTTCCCTAACCAACCTAATGCAATTACCTAATTTTTGAACTGCCTGATGACCTGGGTGTATCTTGAAAAGTAACATACAGCTCCACATACTTTTAAATTTTTTTTTTTCCCTAAAAATATTCAGGCCCACAAAACATTTGTCGAGACAACACGGGTTTCCCCTCAACATTGGTCCCACAAAACTTGGATAAATATACTAATTTACAAAATTTGTCTTAACACTGCCCCACACTACATGGCCCCAACCCAAAAACTGGTTACACAAATGGGTCGAGTACTGGCCAAAAAAAAACACTGACCCACACAACAATGGCCAACACAGAACTGTACCTAAAAGGGAATCCCAAGAATGGTAAAACGTAACACTGTCGTGACAACATTGGGCCCCCAAAAACACTGCATCAAAACAATGCATCAAAATTGGCCCATAACAAGGGTCATACAACACGGGCCCCTCCCCCACCGCACTCCTGGGTCTAAAAAACTGGCCCAAAACAATAGAAAATAACACTGGCTTACAACACTGCCCACACAACACTCCCCCTCTTAAAACTAAGTCTCCGTCGATCAAGCAAAAAAACACTGTTTGGAAAAACCTTTGGTTTTGTCTCAGAAATTTGTTGGGTTTGTCACGCCTTAGCTCGGATTTTTTTCCCTCCCATCCAACACTCTCTCTCTCTTTCTTCCCTTTACATCTTTGTCCCCTTTCTCTCCCTTATCGTCTTCTCTTAGTGAATAAATGTGTGTTCCTCCCGTATAAATGATTGCCAAAATATTTTTTTACTTGTGTTGTAGATGGTAATTTAAAGATGCTAAATCTCAAGTAACGAACTTCAGCTTTGCCGAGTGAAGCTTTTTAATCTTTCCAGTATAAAACTAGAAAGACGGACTATTCACAAATTTATGGTTATTTTAAATTAAAGAATCAAATTCTTAGGAGACATTTTATTGTCTTGAAATATTCTGTAAGGAATGTAAAAATTTGGTATCTAATAATCTTAAGTAAATTTACATAATTCAATTTAAAAAAATAATACCTATTCATAATAAATTAAATTTATACTTGATTTTAGAAGAAAAAAATTATTTTGTATTAATAACACTAAAAAACTGTTTAGGCAGTGCTTTTGTAAGTGTTTACTAGGCGGCTTTGTAAGTGGTAATAGGCAGTGCTTTTGTAAGTGTTTTTACTAGGCAGTGCATTTGTAAGTGTTGTACGAAAGAAGAGAGGAGAGCTCTTCCTCGACAAGGACGGAAAAAACCGTTTCTGTCAAATGTTTCGTTCTTGGGCGACACGTAACACTTTTGAGGTCTGATCATGGACCGGGCCCGGGGGGGTCAACCCCGCACACCCTTTCCCATATAGGCGCTCGCAAAAGATATATCAAATATGCGTTTTGAAAATTATGTCATTATCATTTTATTATCAAAGGACTGAAACGTTTTCCCTTTGTTTCGGTCTTTAGTATGGGTCATTTTTGTATTGTTCCGTCATGATATTTTGTTTTAAGCCTTTAATTTGAAGATACTAGACAAGAATTTTTTGCATTACACTGTTATACAGTACTTGAGGGGAGAGCGTTTAAAAACCAAAGAGCTATAAGGAGAAAAAATTTAACTAGATTGCTCCTTCTGTTACATTTAAAAAAATGTGGTTACAGGGGCCACAGTGCTAGTAGATCGTTCTCGATGTCTTTTTTTTAGACTTTTCCCGCTCAATGAAACTGTGCCTTAATGCCCTTCATGCATGTAAATTCCTTCACAGCGTACCTGCTGTTGCAGCGCACCTAATTGCCTTGTTGCGTGTTGCATAAAGAGGTCAAGATTTGCTGCTTTGTCAGAGTCTGAATGTCCCAAACGACATGGAATTCTTGCAGGGTTCCCTAAAATCCGGTCTAGATCCAAAGGGACTGGTTGAACTTCCCCTTGAGTAAACCCAAATTTGGTTTCTGCTTAGGCGATGTTTTCCATCGATTACGTTTTTTGGGGAGAAAAATTCCCCGTGCTTCATGCAAGTCTGGTTTTAGTTTTATTCGGGGGTTTAAAAAATACTGTCATTTTAGTCTTATTCAGGTGAAAATTGACTGCGAAAACCTAGCGACTTGAGCAGGCGTTCACTTAGTAAAACTGCCCTTTTTATCTTTTTCAAAAAGACAGATACGTTATATAGTTTTCACGTGGAAGCGGTAAGAGCCTCGGCTTTTCTAGTTCTGCCTTTGCTGTCAGCTTATTTTTGATTGTTATGCCTTTGGTAAAGCGTGTGTTCACCCATTCTATTGGGTTGAAATTTCCCGATAAGTTAGGAAGGGGGGTCCCGTAGTTGGGTGGTAGCCGCGAGCTCAACATGATGTCGTGGTTCGATTCCGTGGGGTGGAAACTTTGGGGTGTTTCCCTTAAAACACCCGCTGTCCTGTTACCTAGCAGTAAACGGTCCCGGGTTTTTAGCGATGGTGTGGGCCGTTCTGGGGACAAAAATTACCTAAGTTTCCCCAAATGCTTGCATAACGAGGGGCTTTTTATATGTATGTCACTGATGTCGACTTGGTCTGTATATGTTGTATCAGTTGGTCAAAGGTATACAATACCCACAAGATGAGATTAAGACATGTGCAACACTGGGTTCTTTATTGTGAGTTTTGCCATCCCGTGGCTTTTTCAAAAAAAATTTTAGGACTAACTTGAAGACAGTGAACTAGTACAGAAGATGAGGTAACAGTCCCTCAACCCAGGAGTAGGGGCGAAGACCATAGTCGTGGAGTTTAGAATCTCACGATACGGTGCTGTTCGCACTATCCTGGTTGAGGGACTGATTACCTCATCTTTTGTCATAGTTCTCTGTCTTCAAGTTTTGTCCCAGAATTTGTATTGTAAAGCACTGGATGGCGAAACGTTACAATAAAGATACCCAGATGTTGCACATGTGTCTTCTCTCATGTTGTATCATTTATTGTGAAATAAGGATTTTTTATTATTATAATTTTTTTATTGAGTACTGCAGAGATGGTGACACTGTATTTTAAGGGCTTAGTGTAAAAAGAAATTGGGGGGAAACTGGGCAGCATGGTTAGGTTAAAAATCACCCAAAATTTTATATCAAAATGTTTTTCCCACCTGTAGTTTTTCCCCTCAGTTGGGGTACGTGTATTTATTTTTGAAGAACATGTCCCTATCTATTTATCTATGCTATTAGCTCAGAGTTTATCTGGAACTGTATTTGAGATATGAACAGATCTTTTCTCGATTTTCCCAAAGCCTTTTATTAGGGTTTCTAGGACATTGCATATATCCAGGGTATACAGTTCTCCAAGGACAAATAGGAAGGTATTTCGAAGGATACTGGTGATCTGAATCAAACTCAGAGCTTCGTATTTGAAAGTTTTCTAACTATGCATGTCTTCTGGTAGTGATGAGAGTCGTAATATTCTGTTGGGCATTTCCTCTCAAACTCATTCAGAAACTGAGCAAGCTCAAGGTGGATAACCATCCACTTTCTAAAGGCAGATGGATTGATTCTCTTCGTCTCCCAGCACCGCCAGAACCCTTGACGATACCTGTGTTTTCTTATGGGTCGGAAACACTGGCATCGTCGACAACCCATTGACTATTTAGATAAATGATGGAAAAATGGATAGACTTTCCATACAGCTGATTTGCACGGAGATCCATCTTACAAAGTTCTGGTTATACAGGGCAAGATTTACTTTTTCTTGTTTTGCTTTTTTAAACAATTTGGGGGGAGGGCATAAATAGTGACGGATCATCAGAATGCCCCAAAATGATCTGGATCAATTCATCTCCAGCATATAATTCATGTATTCACCATAATGTGTGAAAGGAATCTAGTGGTTTTGTACGGCCTTTCCAAATGTTCTGAAATTACTGTCAATCTGCGTGGTTAACAGTGAAATACTTGACGATATCCTTATCAGCATAATGAAGATTCCCAGCTCAGGGTGACATATTTCATTGCTTCCCTCCATCCCCATATCTACTCTTACCACATCCCCTGTCATTCTTCAGATCCTTCCTCTCTCTTCTCTCCCTCCATCCATCCTGCGAGTCAAGTGACCCGACCATCTCAGTGGGGCGGTATAAATCCAGGTCTGATGGCAGTAGTAGGAGGTGTGTGCTCCTGAGGTCATAAGGTCGAGTTACTGCTCCAGTGACGGCTGTAACATCAGTCTCTGTACTGGGGTTGGTTAACACAGTCTTGCGATATCTAACCCAGAAAGAGGAACAGTCATCAAAGCAACGTTGGACACTCCATTTCAAAGCATTCTTCTTGTACCCTAGTTTATGAGTTTCTGGACTCGTGTTAACGTTTATTTACCTCGCCTGCTGTTTAATCTTATTCAATTTGTGTGTGGTTACTATCTGTCAAAGGCGCTTGTCGATAGGCACTTGGCCTGTCGTACAAACGTAGTGTGCGTACTCAACTAATTGTGGTTGCAGGGGTCGATTCATAGCTCCTGGCCTCTTGTGTGTGTGTGTGTGTGTGTGTGTGTGTGTGTGTGTGTGTGTGTGTTTTAGTTACAATTTTGCCCAAGGCACCTGTAAGACACTTGGTCTGTGTGTGTGTGTGTGTGTGTGTGTGTGCTCACCTAGTTGTACTCACCTAGTTGAGGTTGCAGGGGTCGAGTCCTAGCCCCTGGCCCCGCCTCTTCACTGGTCGCTACTAGGTCACTCCCCCTGAATCATGAGCTTTATCGTACCGCTGCTTAAAGCTATGTATGGATCATGCCTCCACTACATCGCTTCCCAAGCTATTCCACTTCCTGACTACTCTGTGGCTGAAGAAATACTGTACTCACCTAGTTGAGGCTGCGGGGGTCGAGTCCGAGCTGTGTGTGTGTGTGTGTGTGTGTGTGTACTCACCTAGTTACCTAGTTGTACTCACCTAGTTGAGGTTGCAGGGGTCGAGTCCAAGCACCCGGCCCCGCCTCTTTACGGTCGCTACTGGTCACTTCCCCCGAACCCTGAGC
>NC_069408.1:64349603-64407051 GCF_026875155.1 Cherax quadricarinatus
AGACTTAGGTCCAGACACTCCATAGACAGGGAGCCAGTCCCGGGCCACCACTTGGAAGGGCCCGGGCCGGGAAAATACCGGCGAATCTTTAACAACATGTATTGTTTGTAATGGCTTGATAAAGCTCCTGGAGAGCGAAACGTTGCCACAATAAATGTCACATTAGTTGCACTTGTGTAATTTTACTTTACATGTGCAACTCATAAGAACATAAGAACATAAGAAAGGAGGAACACTGCAGCAGGCCTGTTGGCCCATACTAGGCAGGTCCTTTACAATTCATCCCACTAACAAACATTTGACCTACCCAATTTTCAATGCTACCCAAGAAATAAGCTCTGATGTGCAAGTCCCACTCAAATCCAACCCATCCCACTCATGTATTTATCCAACCTAAATTTGAAACTACCCAAAGTCCTAGCCTCAATAACCCAACTAGGTAGACTGTTCCACTCATCTACTACCCTATTTCCAAACCAATACTTTCCTATGTCCTTTCTAAATCTAAACTTATCTAATTTAAATCCATTACTGCGGGTTCTCTCTTGGAGAGATATCCTCAAGACCTTGTTAATATCCCCTTTATTAATACCTATCTTCCACTTATACCTTCGATCAGGTCTCCCTCATTTTTCGTCTAACAAGTGAATGTAACTTCAGAGTCTTCAATCTTTCTTCATAAGGAAGATTTCTAATGCTATGTATTAATTTAGTCATCCTACGCTGAATGTTTTCTAACGAATTATGTCCATTCTGTAATATGGCGACCAGAATTGAGCTGCATAATCTAGGTGAGGCCTTACTAATGATGTATAAAGCTGCAGTATGACCTCTGAACTTCTGTTGCTTACACTTCTTGATATAAATCCCAGTAATCTATTTGCCTATTACGTACGCTTAGGCATTGCTGTCTTGGTTTAAGGTTGCTGCTTACCATAACCCCCAAGTCCTTTTCGCAATCTGTATGGTTAAGTTCTACATTATTTAACTTGTAATAAAGTTGGTAGAATTACCGACAATATGTAAAGTAAAAGGACACAAGTGCAACTAATGTGACATTTATTGTGGCAACGTTTCGCTCTCCAGGAGCTTTATCAAATGGCTTGATAAAGCTCCTGGAGAGCGAAACGTTGCCACAATAAATGTCACATTAGTTGCACTTGTGTCCTTTTATTTTACATTATTTAACTTATAAGTGCGAGGGTTATGGACACTTCCGAGCTTCAGAACCTTGCATTTATCTACATTGAACTGCATCTGCCACTTTTCAGACCAAGAGTAGAGTTTGTCTAAATCCTCCTGAAGTTCCCTAACATCTACGTTTGAATCAATTATCCTACCTATCTTCGTGTCATCGGCGAATTTGCTCATATCACTAGTAATTCCTTCATCAAGATCATTGATATATATTATAAAACAACAACGGGCCAAGACTGATCCCTGTGGAACGCCACTTGTTACTGATCCCCACTCGGATTTAACCCCATTTATGGACACTCTTTGCTTCCTGTCTGTGAGCCATGATTCGATCCACGAGAGCACCCTTCCCCAATGCCATGAGCTGCTACTTTCTTCAACAGTCTTTGGTGCGGAAACTCTATCAAATGCCTTACTAAAATCTAAGTAAATAATATCAAATTCTTTATCGTGGTCAACAGCCTCAAAAGCTTTACTGAAGAAAGTTAAAAATTAGTTAGACAAGACCGGCCTCTTGTGAATCCATGCTGAGTATCATTAATCAAGCTATGCTTATCGAGATGGCTTCTTATAATCTCAGCTATAATTGACTCTAGTAATTTGCCTACAATTGAGGTCAGGCTTATTTGGCGGTAATTTGACGGTAACGACTTGTCCCCTGTTTTAAAAATAGGAATTACATTAGCCATCTTCCACATATCAGACACTGCACCTGTTTGAAGAGATAAATTAAAAATATTAGTTAATGGTTCACAGACTTCCATTTTGCATTCCTTTAGAACCCTTGAAAAACCTCATCAGGACCCGGTGACTTATTTTTGCTTCAGTCTGTCTATCTGCTTCACAACCATTTCACTAGTGACTGTGATGTTACATAATTTATCTTCTTCTGATCCACTATAAAAATTAATTACCGGAATATTATTAGTGTCTTCCTGTGTAAAAACCGAGAGAAAATAATTATTTAAAATCGAGCACATTTCATTCTCTTTGTCAGTAAGATGCCCATAGTTATTTTTAAGGGGACCTATCTTATCTCTGACTTTTGTTCTATAGACCTGGAAAAAACTTTTTGGGTTAGTTTTAGAATCCCTAGCAACTTTAATTTCATAGTCCCTTTTAGCTTTTCTTATCCCCTTTTTAATGTCCCTCTTAATGTCAATATACTGATTCATAAGATGACCCTCGCCTCTTTTGATACGCCTATAAATTCCTTTCTTATGCCCTAGTAGATATTTCAGCCTATTATTCATCCATTTTGGGTCATTTCTATTTGATCTAATTTCCTTATAAGGGATAAACGTTGTTTGAGCAGCATGTATTGTGTTCAGAAACTGTCATATTGATAGCTCTCTTCGTTACCCCAGTCAACAGATGATAAGTGTTCTCTAAGCCCATCGTAATCTGCTAAGCGAAAATCTGGGACTGTTACTGAGTTATCCCTACTATCATACTTCCATTCATTCTACATGTAATTGATTTGTGGTCGCTAGCACCCAGTTCCTCTGAAACTTCTAAATTATTAAACAATGGGATTCATTGTTTGCCAGAACTAAGTCAAGCAGGTTATTACCCCTTGTAGGTTCTGTCACAAACTGCTTCAAAAAACAATCCTGAACTACTTCTAAGAAATCGTATGATTCTAAATTCCCAGTCAAGAAATTCCAATCAATATGACTAAAGTTAAAGTCTCCTAGAATTACTACATTATCGTGCCTTGTGGCCCTAACAATTTCTCCCATAGTAGTCTCCCCTGGTCCCTATCTAAATTTGGGGGGACGGTATATCACACCTAAAATTAATTTTTCATGTCCCTCTGAAAATTCTATCCAAACAGGACTCTGTATGTGTTACTTCAGACTTAATACCCGTTTTTATGCAACAGTTCAAGCGATCTCGGACATACAATGCCACCCCACCCCCCTTCCTGATACTTCTATCTACTTGGAACAATTTAAAACCCTGAATGTGACATTCTGCAGGCATGTCCCGACTTTTTGAATTAAACCACGTCTCAGTAATGGCAAATACATCTATGTTACCTGCACTAGCAACTAGTCTCAACTCGTCCATCTTATTCCCAGCACTGCGACTATTTGTGTAATAAATATTTAATGACCCTCCTATCTCTTTACCCTTTCTGCTCCTTTCTGTTATTCCACTAAACCTATTACTGTCATTGTCAATTAGTGCACTGGCTTTCCAATATCCTCCTCATTTTGCCTATTACTAGTTCTCCTAGTACTCATGTTACTACCCTGCGACTTCACAGTTTTCCCGCCAAAACCCATACAACTAACTATTCCTAGTTTAAAGACCTAACAGCTCCCTCCACTGCGTTGGCCAGTGCTCCCACCCCACTCCTAGACAAGTGAACCCCATCCCTGGCATACATGTCATTTCTGCCATAGAAGAGGTCCCAGTTGTCAATGAATGCTACGGCATTTTCCTTACAGTATTTGTCCAGCCAGCAATTGACACCAATTGCTCTGGACAACCATTCATTTCCAACTCCTCTCCTTGGCAAAATGCCACATATGACAGGTTTCCCACCCTTCTTCCTAATTATCTCTATTGCTGACCTATACCTGCTAATCAGGTCCTCACTCCTACGTCTGCCAACATCGTTGCCTCCAGCACTGAGACAGATAATAGGATTGCTCCCATTACCTCTCATGATGTCATCCAGACGGCTAACAATATCCTTCATCCCAGCCCCATGAAAACATACTCTCTGCCTCTTACTCCTATCCTTCAAACAGAATGCCCTATCCATGTACCTAATCTGGCTATCCCCAACAACAACAACAATGTTTTTACCTTCCTTGGCGTCGTCCGTAGTGATGCTCCGAGTAGTCGACTCACATTCGCCAGGTAGCATTACACCACTTGTAGAATTCGTCATGACGTTCTCGATGGTCTTCGTTGGGGTTTCTAGGGATGTCTCACTCACGTCTGCCAATGCTTCCTTGGTGCTCGTTGTGGCATTCCCATGGAACACTTACATTCGTCAGGTAGCACCGAGAATGAGTTGGAAGTTTCCACGGCAGTCTTCTGGTTTCTCGTTGTTTCTGCCTCTCCAACCGTTTTCTTAATCTTCAGCTTGGTTCCATGTTGCCCGACCACTGACCAAGCTCCCCTCTTAACCTGGGGACTAACAACAGGTGGATTACTACGAATCCTCTTGAGTTGAGGGACTGATTACCTCATTCTCCTCCTGTTCTTCAAGTTTCTCCTATGTATGGACTAATGAAGCCACTGTGTGGCGAAACGGTTCCTCAATAAAGATACCCAAGAGTTGCACATGTGTCTAATTTATCAACATGTCGGTTCTCTGAACCATTCATCTACGAAAACTACACAACGTTTTAGCCTGAATAACTGTACTCGGGAGTTTGTTCCACTCATCCACAACTCTATTACCAAACAAGTGCTTTCCTATATCCTTCCTGAATCTGATTTTTTCCAACTTGAAACCATTGCTGCGAGTCCTGTCTTGGCTGCAAAGTTTTATCTTGCCCAAAAAAAATAACAGTTTTGCATTGAGATGTTATGGAACTTCAGGAGGATTTAAACAAACTCTATTCTTGGTCAGAAAAGTGGCAGATGCAGTTCAATGTAGATAAATGCAAGGTTCTGAAGCTCGGGAGTGCCCATAACCCTAGTACTTTTAAGTTAAATGATGTAGAACTTAGCCATACAGATTGCGAAAAGGACTTGGGGGTTATGGTGAGCAGCAACCTTAAACCAAGACAGCAATGCCTAAGCGTACGTAATAAGGCAAATAGATTACTGGGATTTATATCAAGAAGTGTAAGCAACAGAAGTCCAGAGATCATACTGCAGCTTTATACATCATTAGTAAGGCCTCACCTAGATTATGCAGTACACAAATAACCCGCACATAAAAGACAGAAGCTTACGACGACGTTTCGGTCCGACTTGGACCATTGACAAAGTCAGTGTGACTTTTGTCAATGGTCCAAGTCGGACCGAAACGTCGTCGTAAGCTTCTGTCTTTTATGTGCGGGTTATTTGTGTATCGTTCCAGTCACGGTATTGTGCCTTTTTTTGTTATTTATTTCTAGATTATGCAGCTCAGTTGTGGTTTCCATATTACAGAATGGACATAAATTCGTTAGAAAACATTCAGCGTAGGATGACTAAATTAATACATAGCATTAGAAAATCTTCCTTATGAAGAAAGATTGAAGACTCTTAAAATTACATTCACTTGTTAGACGAAGAATGAGGGGAGACCTGATCGAAGTGTATAAGTGGAAGATAGTATTAATAAAAGGGATATTAATAAGGTCTTGAGGATGTCTCTCCAAGAGAGAACCCGCAGTAATGGATTTAAATTAGATAAGTTTAGATTTAGAAAGGACATAGGAAAGTATTGGTTTGGAAATAGGGTAGTTGATGAGTGGAAACAGTCTACCTAGTTGGGTTATTGAGGCTGGGATTTTGGGTAGTTTTCAAATTTAGGTTGGATAAGTACATGAGTGGGAGGGGTTGGATTTGAGTGGGACTTTCACATCAGAGCTTATTTCTTGGGTGGCATTGAAAATTGGGTTGGGCAAATGTTTTGTTAGTGGGATGAATTGTACAGGACCTGCCTAGTATGGGCCAACAGGCCTCCTGCAGTGTTCCTCCTTTCTTATGTTCTTATATTCACTGCAAATATGCACTTACCGCACCATTTAAGACGATAATTAAGTTCAGGACATAGTAATCAATCAACACGAAGCACATAACATTCCAAGACACAGCTTAATGTCTATAGCAACCTTTTCCTCAATGATTTCTTAATGATAGACAACAAATTGAGCTCTGCTCAAAAAATTAAGCAGTAGTTGCAGCATCATATGATATATTATACCAGCATCTTAAATTGTGATAATCTCACGAGGTTCATTAAAAATCGTCACATATAAGTACGATAAAGCACTTAAATTACGGGAAACGGTCGAAGTCCCTTGATTTGTATTCTCTGGAACGCAGGCGAGAAAGATACACAAAAATTCTTGAGGATTAGTACCAAATCTGCACACTAAAATCACTCCCTACAAAAGCAAAGACTCGACAGGAGATGAACTTCCCCAAGAAAAGCGGGGGGCACGAGTACCCAAAGAGACAAACAATAAGGGTTGGGGCCCCGGGGATGTTGAACTGCGCCCCACACAAAAGGGGGTACCAATAGCCCCCTGGCTGTCTTCAAGAAGGAGCTGGACAGACACCTAAAGTCAGTACCTGATCAGTCGGGCTGTGGTTCGTAAGTTAGTTTACGTGCGCCCAGCAGTAACAGCCTGTTTGATCAGACCCTGATCCACCACAAGGCCTGGTCTCAGACCGGGCCTGGGGCGCGTATATACAAATTTAAGGAAAAGTCCGGAGCGAGCACCATTAAGAAAGCCAACAAACAACTTCATAATCCAGCTGTTTGAGGGCCCTTTCGGAAGCCGGGGAGGAGGGAATTTTCAGCACCTCCAGGACTAAAGCAGCCGCCCCTGATACCTGAAAAACGTAATACCGACCCTGATGCCCTGACTAGACGATGCCCTGATCACCCGACAAACCCGATGCCCCGGGCCATCTAGTGACTTGATCATCTGTGCTGTAATGAATTTTTAAAATAATGACGAAATGCATTATCCCTGATAATGAAAATTACCATACAAATGATCTAATTTTTAAAGGGGGGGCCCGGGTAAGCCAGCGGAAGGCCTGGGTCAGATGCCCCAAAGCTCCAATGGGGGGTCTTTAATTGACTAAGACCCGCGTAGGAAACATTTGTCCTTTTCCGGGACGAACCTTACCTAACCTTTAACCCAAATGACAATTCCCAATTTTTTAAACCTGCCTGTGCCCTGGGTGTTCTTGAAAAGTAAATACATGCTCCGCATATCTTTTAAATTTTTTAATTTTTCCTAAACACATTCACTGGCCCAAAAACATTTTTCCCGAGACAACACGGGTTTTCGTACAACTTGGTCCACTAACATTGGAATAAAATACAAATTTTCTAAATACTGTCTTAACACTCGTCCACACTACATAGGTCCCAAAAAAACGGGGTTCCCAAAACACTGGCTCGAGTACGGCCAACAAAACACTGAATGAACATCAAAATGGTAACAATCCCGCAGGTTTGTTGGTAAGAAATATGCAACTTTAGCCCAACTTTATTCCGAAACGTTTCGCCTACACAGAGGCTTCTTCACACTCATTTTCCTGCCTACTTTCTGTTTTCGACTGAAGAAGCCTACTGTGTAGGCGAAACGTTTCGGAAAATAAAGTTGTCTAACTGTTGCAATGTTTTTAAAAAAAAAAAAAATAAAAAAAAAAAACAAAACCCACTGGTCCCACAAAAAATGGCCAAAAAACGAATGGTCCCACACTGGAACTCCCAAAGAATGGTCAACGTAACACTGTCGTGCACATTGGGCCAACAACCTAGCATCAAAAACGTCACCAACTTTGGCCCACATAACAAGGTCCTACAACACTGGCCTCGCACCACCGCACTACACTGGCGTCTCAAAACTGGTCCACACAACAATAGCAAACAACACTGGCATTACAGCACTGTCCCCACAACACTGCCCCTCTTGAAAAAAATGTCTCCGTCGACAAGACAACAACAGTTTTGGGGAAAAACCTTAGGTTTGTTCAGACAATTTGTTGGGTTGTCACGTCCTTACTGCTCGGAGTTTTCACTCTCCCATCCAACACTCTCTCTCTCTTTCTCTCCCTCTTACATCTTTGCCCCCCCTTTACTCTACCTTTCTGTCTTCTTTTATGAATAAATGGTGTCCCTTCCCAGTATAAATGATTGAAAAAATTTATTTTTTTACTTGTGTATGTAGATGAGATAATCTTAAATGATGCTAAATCTCAAGTAACGTAACTTCGTTTGCCAGAGTGAAGCATTTTAATCTTTAAGATACTAAACCCTATGAAAGAGGGACATATTCACAAAATTATGTGTATATTTTAAATTAAAGAATAAAATTTTTTAGGAGAAATTTTTTGTCTTGAAATTTCTTTAAGGAATGTGAAATTTGGTATTTTAAAATTCTTAAAAAATTTTTAATAATTCAACTTAAAAAAAAATCCCCTATTTATAATAAAATTTTTATACTTGAATTAGCAAGAAAGAAATTATTTTCCGATATTAATAACCTAAAAAAACGTTTAGGCGTGCATTTGTAAGGTTGTACAGGCATGCATTTTAAGTGTTGTATAGGCAGTGCTTTTGTAATGTTGTCTAGGATGCTTTAAAGTGTTGTAATAGGCAGTCATTTGTAAGTGTTGAATAGGCGTGCATTTGTAAGTTTTTGTATGGGCCCCGTGCTTTTGTAAGGTTGCGAAAGAAGAAAAGGGGAATTTCTTCCCTCGAAAGGGAGGGGACAACCGTTTACTGTAAAAGCGTTCGTTGCTTCGGCGACCGTACCTTTTTGAGGTCTGACAGGAGGGGGCCCGGGGGGCGTAAACCCCCCGTACACCCCCCAATATAGGACGTCTCGCAAAAGAAATCAAATGCGTTATGAAAAATTTGATCATTATCATTAAAAATTATCAAAGGTCCAAAAGTCGGATGAAAGTTTCCGTTTGTTTGGTCTCTTATGTATGGGTCATTTGTGTATTGTTCCAGTCATGATATTGTGTTTTTTAAAGCCTTTAATTCTGAAGATACTAGACAAGAACTTTGTGCATTACACATGTTACTACAGTACTTGAGGGGCAGAGCAGTTATAAAGCACAAAGAGCTATAAGGAGAAAATTTAACTAGATTGCTCCTTCTGTTACATTAATAAAATATGGTTACAGGACCTACACGTGTAAGTAGATCGTTCTCCGATGTCTTTTATTTAGACTTTTCCCGCTGCAATGATCTGTGCACTTCAACTGCACCTTCATGCATGTAAATCTCCTTCCACAGCGTATCCTGCTGTTGCAGCTGCCCAAATTGCCCCTTGTATGCGTTGCATACAGAGAGTCAAAATTTGCTGACTTTTTCCCGAGTCTAGAATCTCCCAAACACATGGAAATTTCTTGCAGGGTCCTTTTTTCGCTCTTTTTTTTTAACCTTTTTTCACTTCATTTTTTTTCAATTCTTTCTCTTTTCATTTTTCCCTTTTAAACTTTTTTTTGGGGCAGAAAAATTCCCCCGTTCCTTCATGACAAATCCTGGTTTCTAGTCTTATATTTGGGGGGTTTTTTAAAGATATGTCATTCACGTCTATCAGGAAAATTGACTGCGAAAACCATCGACTTTAGCAGACGTTTCCTTAGTAATACTGCCTTTATTCTTTTTCAATGAAAAGTACGTTATATAGTTTGTAGGGAGTGGAAGCGGTAAGAGCCTCGGGTTCTTTGTTTTGCCTTTGCTGCCAGCTTATTGTTTTATTTTTAAAGTGCTGGTAATGCTGTGTCTCACCCATTTCCCTTTGGGAAAATATTTCCCGTAAGTTTAGGAAGGTGGTTGTAGTTGGGAGGTGCACGCTGAGCCAACACTGAGTGTCCCTGGGTTTGATCTCCGTGCGGGGGGAAACATTTGGGGGTGTTTTTTTAAGCACCTGCTGTCCTTTTACCTAGCAGTAAACAGGTTCCTGGGGGTTACCCATGGTGTGGGCCCTATCCCCGGGGACAAAATTAAATAAATTGCCGAAATGCCTGATAACGAGGGGCTTTCTTATAGTTGTCAGATGTCGACTTGGGCCCGTATATGTTGATCTATACTTTGAAATAAGGATTATTATCTTTTTATAATTATTTTTATCTGGTACTGACAGAAGATGGTGACACTGCCATTTAAGGGCTTGTGTAAAATGAACTTGGGGGGAAACTGGCGCATGGTTAGACTTAATCACCTAGAACTTCTTCATTCCCAAAAAGTTTTTTCCCACCGTAGTTTTTCCCATCAGTTAGGGGGTAAGTTTTATTTTTAAATTTATGAAGAACATGTCCCTATCTATTTTTATGCTATTACCCCAGCATGTTGTCTGGAAAAGTTTCTGAGTATGAACAGAGATCTTTTCCGATTTTTCCCCCAAAACCTTTTATTGGGGTTTTTAGGAAATTGCATATATCCAGGGTATACAGTTCTCCAAGGACAAATAGGAAGGGATTTCCCAAGGGTAGGTGTTGAATCAAAAATCAGAGCTTTATTTGAAAGTTTTTAACTAACTGTCTTCGTGGTGGTGATGAGAGTCGAATATTCTGTTGGGCATTTCCCCCTCAAACTCATTAGAAATGAGAAGCTCAAGGTGGATAACCATCCCCCTTTTTACAGGGGAGTTGGGTTGTTCTCTTCGTCTCCCCGCACCGCCGAACCCCTTGACGATACCTGTGTTTTTTATGGGGCGGAAAAACTGGCACGTCGACAACCCTTTTATTTAGATAATGATGGAAAAATGGAAAAGACTTTCCCCTTTGCTGATTTGACGGGATCCATTTTACAAAGTTCTGGTTTTACAGGGCAAGTTTACTTTTTTTGTTTTTCTTTTTTAAACAATTTGGGGGGAGGGCATAAAAGTGAGGATCATCAAAGCCCCAAAATGATCTGGATCAATTCACTCCAGTTTAAAAATTCATTATTACCCTAATGTGTGAAAGGAATCTAGTGGTTTTTTAGGCCTTTCCAAATGTTCGAAATTTCTGTCAAACTGCGTGGTTAAAAGTGAAAACTTTACGAATCCTTATCGCAAAGAAGATTCCCCTCAGGGTGACATATTTCATTGCTTCCCTCCATCCCCATATCTGCTCTTACCACATCCCCTGTCATTCTTCAGATCCCTCCTCTCTCTTCTCTCCCTCCATCCATCCTGCGAGTCAAGTGACCCGACCATCTCAGTGGGGCGGTATAAATCCAGGTCTGATGGCAGTAGTAGGAGGTGTGTGCTCCTGAGGTCATAAGGTCGAGTTACTGCTCCAGTGACGGCTGTAACATCGGTCTCTGTACTGGGGTTGGTTAACACAGTCTTGCGATATCTAACCCAGAAAGAGGAACAGTCATCAAAGCAACGTTGGACACTCCATTTCAAAGCATTCTTCTTGTGCCCTAGTTTATGAGTTTCTGGACTCGTGTTAACGTTTATTTACCTCACCTGCTGTTTAATCTTATTCAATTTGTGTGTGGTTACTATCTGTCAAAGGCGCTTGTCGATAGGCACTTGGCCTGTCGTACAAACGTAGTGTGCGTACTCAACTAATTGTGGTTGCAGGGGTCGATTCATAGCTCCTGGCCTCCTGTGTGTGTGTGTACTCACCTAATTGTACTCACCTAATTGTGGTTGCAGGGGTCGAGACTCAGCTCCTGGCCCCGCCTCTTCACTGATCGCTACTGGATCCTCTCTCTCTCTCTCTGCTTCCTGAGCTTTGTCATACCTCTTCTTAAAACTATGTATGGTTCCTGCCTCCACTACTTCACTTGCTAGGCTATTCCACTTGCTGACAACTCTATGACTGAAGAAATACTTCCTAACGTCCCTGTGACTCGTCTGAGTCTTCAGCTTCCAGTTGTGACCCCTTGTCCCTGTGTCCCCTCTCTGGAACATCCTATCTCTGTCCACCTTGTCTATTCCCCGCAGTATCTTGTATGTCGTTATCATGTCTCCCCTGACCCTTCTGTCCTCCAGTGTCGTCAGTGGAGGGAGCAGTTAGGACTTTAAACTAGGAATAGTTAGTGGTATGGGTTTTGGCAGGAAAACAGTGAAGTCCCAGTGTAGTAATATTACGAGTTCTAGGGAAACTAGTAATAATAAGAACGAGATAGATATTGAAAAGCCAGGGACCTTGGGTGATAAGGACAGTAATAGGTTTAGTAGGAAAATAGAAATGAGCAGGAAGGGTAAAGAGAAAGGAGAGTCTTTCAATGTTTATTATGCTAATTGCCGTAGTGCTAGGAATAAGATGGACGAGTTGAGATTAGTTGCTAGTGTAGGTAACATTGATGTATTTGCCTTAACTGAGACGTGGTTTAATTCAAAAAGTCGGGACATGCCTGCGGAATGTCATATTCAGGGTTTTAAATTGTTCCAAGAAGATAGAAGTATTGGGAGGGGGGGTGGGGTGGCATTGTATGTCCGAGATCGCTTGAACTGTTGCATAAAAACGGGTATTAAGTCTGAAGTAACACATACAGAGTCTGTTTGGATAGAATTTTCAGAGGGGCATGAAAAACTGATTTTAGGAGTGATATACCGTCCCCTAACTTAGATAGGGACCAAGGGAAACTACTATGGGAGGAAATTGTTAAGGCCACAAGGCACGATAATGTAGTAATTCTAGGAGACTTTAACTTTAGTCATGTTGATTGGAATTTCTTGACTGGGAATTTAGAATCGTACGACTTCTTAGAAGTATTTCAGGATTGTTTTTTGAAGCAGTTTGTGACAGAACCTACAAGGGGAAATAACCTGCTTGACTTAGTTATGGCAAACAATGAATCCCTTGTTAATAATTTAGAAATTTCAGAGGAACTGGGTGCTAGCGACCACAAGTCAATTACATTTAGCATTGAATGGAAGTACGATAGTAGCGATAACTCAGTAACAGTCCCAGATTTTCGCTTAGCAGATTACGATGGGCTTAGAGAACACTTATCATCTGTTGACTGGGGTAACGAAGAGAGCTATCAATATGACAGTTTTCTGAACACTATACATGCTGCTCAAAGAGCGTTTATCCCATAATAATAGGCTCAAATATCTACTAGGGCATAAGAAAGGAATTTATAGGCGTATCAAAAGAGGTGAGGGTCATCTTATGAATCAGTATATTGACATTAAGAGGGACATTAAAAAGGGGATAAGAAAAGCTAAAAGGGACTATGAAATTAAAGTTGCTAGGGATTCTAAAACTAACCCAAAAAGTTTTTTCCAGGTCTATAGAACAAAAGTTAGAGATAAGATAGGTCCCCTTAAAAATAACTATGGGCACCTTACTGACAATGAGAATGAAATGTGCTTGATTTTAAATAATTATTTTCTCTCAGTTTTTACACAGGAAGACACTAACAATATTCCAGTAATTAATTTTTACAGTGGGCTAGAAGAAGATAAATTATGTAACATCACAGTCACTAGTGAGATGGTTGTGAGGCAGATAGACAGACTGAAGCAAAATAAGTCGCCGGGTCCTGATGAGGTTTTTTCAAGGGTTCTTAAGGAATGCAAAATGGAACTCTATGAACCATTAACTAATATTTTTAATTTATCTCTTCAAACAGGTGTAGTGTCTGATATGTGGAAGATGGCTAATGTAACTCCTATTTTTAAAACAGGGGACAAGTCGTTACCGTCAAATTACCGCCCAATAAGCCTGACCTCAATTGTAGGCAAATTACTAGAGTCAATTATAGCTGAGATTATAAGAAGCCATCTCGATAAGCATAGCTTGATTAATGATACTCAGCATGGATTCACAAGAGGCCGGTCTTGTCTAACTAATTTATTAACTTTCTTCAGTAAAGCTTTTGAGGCTGTTGACCACAATAAAGAATTTGATATTATTTACTTAGATTTTAGTAAGGCTTTTGATAGAGTTCCGCACCATAGACTGTTAAAGAAAGTGGCAGCTCATGGCATTGGGGGAAAAGTGCTCTCGTGGATCGAGTCATGGCTCACTGACAGGAAGCAGAGAGTGTCCATAAATGGGGTTAAATCCGAGTGGGGATCTGTAACAAGTGGCGTTCCACAGGGATCAGTCTTGGGCCCGTTGTTATTTATAATATATATCAATGATCTTGATGAGGGAATTACTAGTGATATGAGCAAATTCGCCGATGACACAAAGATAGGTAGGATAATTGATTCAAACGTAGATGTTAGGGAACTTCAGGAGGATTTAAACAAACTCTATTCTTGGTCAGAAAAGTGGCAGATGCAGTTCAATGTAGATAAATGCAAGGTTCTGAAGCTTGGGAGTGCCCATAACCCTAGTACTTATAAATTAAATGATGTAGAACTTAGCCATACAGATTACGAAAAGGACTTGGGGGTTATGGTGAGCAGCAACCTTAAACCAAGACAGCAATGCCTAAGCGTACGTAATAAGGCAAATAGATTACTGGATTTATATCAAGAAGTGTAAGCAACAGAAGTCCAGAGGTCATACTGCAGCTTTATACATCATTAGTAAGGCCTCACCTTGATTATGCAGCTCAGTTCTGGTCTCCGTATTACAAAATGGACATAAATTCGTTAGAAAACATTCAGCGTGGGATGACTAAATTAATACATAGCATCAGAAATCTTCCTTATGAAGAAAGATTGAAGACTCTTAAGTTACATTCACTTGTTAGACGAAGAATGAGAGGAGACCTGATCGAAGTGTATAAGTGGAAGATAGGTATTAATAAAGGGGTATTAATAAGGTCTTGGGGATGTCTCTCCAAGAGAGAACGCGCAGTAATGGATTTAAATTAGATAAGTTTAGATTTAGAAAGGACATGGGGAAAGTATTGGTTTGGAAATGGGTAGTTGATGAGTGGAACAGTCTACCTAGTTGGGTTATTGAGGCTGGGACTTTGGGTAGTTTCAAATCTAGGTTGGATAAGTCATGAGTGGGATGGGTTGGATTTGAGTGGGACTTTCACATCAGAGCTTATTTCTTGGGTGGCATTGAAAATTGGGTAGGGCAAATGTTTTGTTAGTGGGATGAATTGTAAAGGACCTCCCTAGTATGGGCCAGCAGGGCCTCCTGCAGTTTTCCCTTTCCTTTCTTATGTTCTTATTTTATGTTCAGCCCGATTTCCTTAACCTTTTCCCTCGTACAAACATTCCCTTGAGCTCTGGGACTAGCCTTGTTGCAAAACCTTTGTACTTTCTCTAACTTCTTGACGTGCTTGACCAGGTGTGGGTTCCAGACTGGTGCTGCATACTCCGTATGGGCCTAACATACACAGTGTACAGTGTCTTGAACGATTCCTTATTAAGGTATCGGAACGCTATTCTCAGGTTTGCCAGGCGCCCGTATGCTGCACGGTTATTTGGTTGATGTGTGCCTCCGGTGATGTGCTCGGTGTTATGGTCACCCCAAGGTCTTTTCCCTGAGTGAGGTCTGTAGTCTTTGTCCACCTAGCCTATACTCTGTCTGCGGTCTTCTTTGCCCCTCCCCAATCTTCATGATTTTGCATTTGGCTGGATTGAATTCGAGAACCCCAGTTACTGGACCACATGTCCAGCCTCTCCAGTCTCTTTGCAGTCCTGCCTCATCCTCGTCCGATTTAATTCTTCTCATCAACTTCACGTCATCTGCGAACAGGGACACTTCAGAGTCTTTTCCCTTTTCCATATGTCGTTCACATATATCAAAAATAGCACTGGTCCTAAGAACTGACCCTGTGGGCCCCGCTCGTAACAGGAGCCCACTGTGATACCTTTTTCACGTACCATGACTCTTTGGGTTGCCCCCCTGTCAGGTATTCCCTTATCCATTGCAGTGCCCTTCCTTTTACGTGTGCCTGATCTTTCCAGCTTCTGCACTAATCTTTTGTGGGGAACTGTGTCAAAGGCCTTCCTGCAGTCTAGGAAAACGCAATCTCCCCAACCCTCTCTCTCGTGTCTTACTTCTGTTACCTTGTCATAAAACTCCGGGAGGTTTGTGATACAAGATTTGCCTTCCATAAAACCCATGCTGGTTTTCATTTATAATCTTGTTCCTTTCCAGGTGTTCGACCACTCTCCTCCTGTTAATCTTCTCCATGACTTTGCACACAATACATGTCAGAGACACAGGTCTGTAGTTTAGTGCCTCGTTTCTGTTTCCTTTCTTAAATATGGGGACTACATTAGCTGTCTTCCATTTCTCAGGTAGTTGCCCAGTTTCAAGGGATGTTTTGGGATTGTGGTTAGAGGCACACACAGCATCTCTGCTCCTTCTCTAAGGACCCATGGGGAGATGTTGTCCGGTTTCCATCGCCTTTTGAGGTGTCAAGGTCACTTAAGAGCTTCTTCACCTCCCCCTCAGTTGTTCTTTATGTCACCCAACACTTTTTGGTATATTCCCTCTTGATGTTCCCTTCTGTTCCGTCTTCCCACACCCCTTCCTGTCCCTACTGTAAAACTTCCTTAAATCTCCTGTTCAGCCCCTCACATACCTCCTGATCATTTCTTGTGAGTTCTCCACCTTCTGTCCTTAATCTGTTTCACCTGGTCTTTGACTGTTGTCTTCCTCCTGATGTGGCTATCAACAGTTTCGGGTCAGTTTGATTCTCGATGCTATGTCATTTTCATACTGTCGCTGGGCCTCCCTCCTTACCTGTGCGTACTCATTCCTGGCTCTGCGACTGATCCCCCTATTTTCGTGTGTTCTCTGCCTTCTGTACTTTTTCCATTCTCTATTGCACTTTGATTTTGCCTCCTTACACCGTCGGGTAAACCCGGGGGCCCTTGATCTGGTCTTCCGTTGTTACTGTTGCCCTTGGGGAATGAACCTTTCCACTCCCTCCTTGCATTTTGTTGCTACATATTCCATCATTTCATTACTGGCTTCCTGCCAGTTCTCTGTCCCACTGGACCTCCCGCAGGAAGTTCTTCAACCTTATGTAGTCCCTCTTTTATAGTCAGGCTTTTCCCTTTTACCCTGTTATTCTCTCCACTTGCAGCTCTACTATGTATTCAAAGCACGAACCACGTGGTCGCTACTCCTAGGGGATTTCCTATACTTGATGTCCTCAATGCTGAGCTGCCCAGGGTGAACACAAGGTCCAATCTTGCTGGTTCATCATCCCCTCTCACTCTGGTAGTGTCCTTAATAGGGTTGGTGCATGAGGTTTTCCAGCACCACGTCCAACATCCTGGCTCTCCATTTTTTCGGGACCCCCATGTGGCCCCGGGTTTTCCCCAGTCAATCTCCTGTGGTTGAAATCCCCCATAACCAGCAACTTTGCTCTGCTGGAGTGAGCTCTTCTTGCCACCTCAGCAAGTGTGTCCACCATTGCTCTGTTGCTCTCTTCATATTCTCTCTTGGCCTCCTGCAGTTCTGTGGTGGATTATACATCACTGCAATGACCACTTTGTGTTCCCCAGACTGAAGTGTACCTGCTATGTAGTCTCTTTCTCCGTCTCATCTATTCCTTCCATTTCTCGAATTTCCATCTGTTTTTTACGAGCAGAGCAACCCCCCCTCCCCCCTGCCCCTTCTATCTTTTCCCCATGATCTGGTATCCTGGTGGGAAGATTGCATCTGTTATTGTCTCCATGAGTTTCGTTTCTGTAACTGCTATGAATGTTTTTGGGGACTTCTCATTTATTCTTTCTTGCCATTCCTCATGTTTATTCGTTAATCCATCTGCATTTGTGTACCAAACCTTCAACTTCTGTTCTAATACTGTAAACTGTGGTGCGGGGGGTGGAAACAGAGGGATCGGTGTGTGATGGTTGGTTTGGATTGTTCAGTTGCCTTGGGGGTGTCGTGGCTGGAGTCTTCTGCAGGTGTTTCTGGGGGGTGCGCTTGTCCTTCCATTTGATTTCCCGGGTTATTCTGCTCTCCTTTTTCATTTCCTCCCATTTCTCCTTTCGTTTTTGAACTCTCTCTTTCATTGTCTTCCTTTCGTCCTGTGTTCTGTCTCGGTCGAGGTACACACTCCGGAACTCCTGCTTGCCTCTCAGCCGTGCTTTCTCCTGCAGGATCATGGTTCGGGTTGATTCTGCCTTGAAAATTACTTTGAGAGGCCGATTCCTTTTCTTTGTGAACCACCCAATTCTCCGAAAATTTGCCACCTGGGTCATGTCCCCCTCGCCTATCACCTTCATGATGTCTTCAATCGCTTTTTTCTCCTCCTGCTTTCTTTCATCATAAGTTTCCACCTTTCCACCTCCCACTGTGACTCCCATTGCATCCTCTGATGTGTTTTAGTTCCTTCCCGTGGAGTGTTCCTTCCTTCAGTCCCTTCCCTCGTTATGGCCCCTATGCTTCTTGGTTTATCCTTCCTGCTCACCTGCTCCTGGCCCACACAGGTATCTGGTAAGGTCCTTGCACATGTCCTAGTTCCTTCGATGTCTTCCAACCTCTCTTTCTGTCCTAGAGTGCTCCCTGTCTTTGTTTTGGCCCCATGTGGGTTTGACAGGACCTCTGTCAAACCCATTTTGCCCAAGGCACCTGCTAAGACACTTGGTCTGTGTGTGTGTGTGTGTGTGCTCACCTAGTTGTACTCACCTAGTTGAGATTGCAGGGGTCGAGTCCTAGCCCCTGGCCCCGCCTCTTCACTGGTCGCTACTAGGTCACTCTCCCTGAACCATGAGCTTTATCGTACCGCTGCTTAAAGCTATGTATGGATCCTGCCTCCACTACATCGCTTCCCAAGCTATTCCACTTCCTGACTACTCTGTGGCTGAAGAAATACTGTGTGTGTGTGTGTGTGTGTGTGTGTGCGTGTGTGTGTGTGTGTGTGTGTGCGTGTGTGTGTGTGTGTGTGTGTGTCGTGGAAGGGCAGACTGAACTTCTCCAACAGGAGTCCTCAAACCAGATCCAATAAATTTCCATTGTAGGAAACCACGTTAATAAACATGATAATTTCCCCTAGTGCCTTAATTATATAAAATTTATTTATGAAATATTAACTGATAAAGCAAGTATCAACACAATGTTGACAAGTCAATGTGTTTTGAAGTCAACATTTTGCCAACACTTGAGTATTTTGTTTTCTAGAAATCTAAACAGAAAGAAACAGGATTAGAAACAGTTGAGAAGCTGTCAGGGATTTATTCGGTTATTTTCTCATTATAATTAATGACAGTGAAGTGTCTGGTAATTACCAGACAGTAATTACAAAATCGATGTAAATAAACTTTAGAAATAATAATGAAATGGAATTTTCTTAATCTTATGGAAGTATTCGAAATTTAGTGTTAGCTTTAATTGGTAAATAATGAGTTTAGAATATTAAGAATAGTTTTAGTGGTTGGGGAATAGTTTTAGTGGTTGGAGAATAGTTTTAGTGGTTGGGGAAATTTGTTTTAGTGGTTGGAGAATAGTTTTAGTGGTTGGGGAATAGTTTTAGTGGTTGGGAATAGTTTTAGTGGTTGGGGAATAGTTTTAGTGGTTGGGGAATAGTTTTAGTGGTTGGGGAATAGTTTTAGTGGTTGGGGAATAGTTTTAGTGGTTGGAGAATAGTTTTAGTGGTTGGGGAATAGTTTTAGTGGTTGGGGAATAGTTTTAGTGGTTGGGGAATAGTTTTAGTGGTTGGGGAATAGTTTTAGTGGTTGGGGAATAGTTTTAGTGGTTGGGAATAGTTTTAGTGATTGGGGAATAGTTTTAGTGATTGGGGAATAGTTTTAACATAAGAACATAAGAACATAAGAAAGGAGGAACACTGCAGGAGGCCTGTTGGCCCATACTAGGCAGGTCCTTTACAATTCATCCCACTAACAAAACATTTACCCAACCCAATTTTCAATGCTACCCAAGAAATAAGCTCTGATGTGAAAGTCCCACTCAAATCCAACCCTTCCCACTCATGTATTATCCAAACCCAGATTTGAAACACCCAAAAATCCCCAGCCCCAAAAACCCAACTGGTAGATGTTCCACTATCAACTACCCTTTTCCAAACCAATACTTTTTCCTTGTCCTTTCTAAACTAAAATTATCTAATTTAAAACCATTACTGCGGGTTTTTTTCTTGGGGGAGACATCCTCAAGACCTTATTTTTCCCCCTTTTTAAACCCATCTTCCACTTATAACTTCGATAGGGGGTTGGGAAATAGTTTTGTGGTTGGGGGAAAAGTTTAGTGGTTGGGGGAAAATTTTGTGGTTGGGGGAATAGTTTTAGGGGTTGGGGGAATATTTTTAGGGGTTTGGGGAATAGTTTTGGGGAGGGGGAAAATTTTTGTCGAAGGGAAATAGTTTTAAAGATGGTAGTTTCAGAAACTGAGGGAATTTTTTCGAACATAAAAAAAAGTTTTAAAGAATTACCTGTAACTTTAAACGGGACGTATTTTTAGAGAACGTGGGGTGATTTTAGAGGCTGTTGGGTGGTTTTAGAGTAGGAGGTGGGAGGATATTTAAGAACTTAAGAAAGAAGGAACACTGCAACAGGTCTACTGGCCTACGCGAGGCAGGTCCAATTCTCCCACTGGCTTAAGCAATGCCTTGACCTAGTAAGGTCAGACACGTCACTTAAGCGAGGAGCACGGCATCCGACCTAGTAGCACAAGCTAGTCAGGTCCAACTCACACCCACCACACTCACCAACACCCACCCACACCCACTCATGTATTTATCCAACCTATTTTTAAAACTACACAACGTCTTAGCTTCTATGACGGTACTCGGGAGTTTGTTCCACTCATCCACAACTCTATTGCCAAAATAATGCTTTCCTATATCCTTCCTGAATCTGAATTTTTCCAATTTAAAACCTATTGCTGCGAGTCCTGTCTATCTTAGATATTTACATCCCCTTTATTAGTTCCTGTTTTCATTTATACACCTCAGTCATATCCCTCAAATTCTACACCTTTCTAGAGGCAGATTCAGGGCCTCAGTCTATCCTCATAGGGAAGCTTTCTGATACATGGGATTAACTTTGTCATCCTCCTTCGCATGTCTTCCAGTGCATTTATATCCATTCTGCAATATGGTGACCAGAACTGAGCAGCATAATCTAAATGAGGCCTAACCAAGGATGTATAGAGTTGAAGAACAATCTGAGGCTCTATTATTTATACTTCATGATTTGAAGCCAAGGATTTTGTTAGCTTTATTGCGAACACTAATGCACTGATTGTCTTGCTTTCAGATAAAACTAACCACAAGTCCTAAATCCTTTTCGCAATCCGTAATATTAAGATCTACATTTAGTTCATATGTGGCATGGTTATTTTCCTGTCCAACATTTAGAACTTTGCATTTGTCTATATTAAACTGCATCTGCCACTTCTCGGACCACTGCATCAGTCTATTCAAATCATCCTGGAGTGTGTAATGTCCTCATTAGAATGAATTGGACAGCTTATTTTGGTGTCATCAGCAAATCTGCTTATGTCGCTATTTATTCCCTCATCTATGTCGTTTATGTAGATTGTGAACAACAAGGGGCCCAACACTGACCCTTGTGGAACACCGCTTGTGACGTGCCCCCATTCTGATTTCTCGCCATTTATGCAAACTCTCTGCCATTCCTATTTGTCAACCATGCCTTTACCCAGGAAAAAAATTTCTCCTCCTATTCCGTGTGTCTTAAGCTTCCTCAACAGCCTCTGATGTGTAACTCTATCGAAAGCCTTACTGAAGTCCATATACACAATATAATATTCAATACCATGATCTACCTCCTCAAATACCTTAATGAAGAAAGTTAGTAAATTCTTAAGACAGGAACGCCTCTTTGTAAAACCGTTTTGAGATTCATTAATCAATTTATGCCTATCAAGATGGCTACGAATTGCTTCGGCAATTATTGATTCCATGAAGTTTCCCACTATGGAGACATTTTGATCAACCCTCCAGAGAACCGGTTCCAGACAAGATGAACTTATACAGGTTGAAGGACAGTTCTTAACAAGTTTTAGATGATGAGGGACAGATTTAGAGACCGAGGCATCGCTGCAGATGTTGATGGTAATTTTATTGAATGAAAGGTGGCTTTAGAGGATGAAGGGTAATAATTAAGAGGTAAGGAATTGTTTAAGAACATGTAGCGTAATGGATGGAAAGCTTTAGAGGTTATGGAGTGGATTTAAAGGATGACATGTAGTCTTTATTGATAAATGGTTCAGAGAACAGACAAGTTGATAAATTAGACTGATTACCTGAAACTTCTTCTGATTTTCAACTATTTTCTCTGTACTGGACTGAGGAAGCTACTGTGTGGCGATGCGTTTCCAAAGTAAAGATACCCAAGTGTTGCACACTATAGTTTTCTGAGTGAATAGAAACATTTATAGGTCAAGGGGTCTTCTTAGAGGATGTGGCAGTTGTGTTGTAAGTTGTACACTTATAGAGTAAGAGAGATTAGGTGAAATCCATTTTAGGTACCAGCCAGACATTTACATGGGAAAATAGTTACACCGTAACTGTTTATAATAAGGTAACTTGACTCACGAAATCGTAATGACACGATTGCAAACAAACCATACCACTGGTCGGGTTTGAACTCTTCGAGTTTTGAGACTCTGATTGCGGGTTCAAACCCCACTTGTGGTATGGTTTATAATAAGCTAAAGGAATGAGAGAGAGAGAGAGAGAGAGAGAGAGAGAGAGAGAGAGAGAAGAGAGAGAGAGAGAGAGAGAGAGAGAGAGAGAGAGAGAGAGAGAAAGCAACTCTCAGGTAAAGGAATAAGTGATGAATAACTCCTTGAAACTAGTGCCGGTTTCCATTACTTTTTCTTATGTAAAAGAAAAGTTAAATTCTTGACAACATTGACTCTGGCAGTAAAACTGTGAGTGTCTATGAATATATAAGACGAGTGTGATGCACATCCGAGTCCCTTGCTCACTCAAGTGTGTACTCCCCATCCTTCATTCTCTGCTTATATGGAAGAATAACTTTTTACTGTACTAAAATTGAAAGTACTTGTAACTTCATTTGAGTACTTCTTCCTTCTATAGGTGAAAGTGTTTGGTTTCTTAGCGATCCCCGTGAAAGTTAGAGCAATTAAACTTTCTCACAGGTTTTCTTATATGCAGGAAGTTACAGGCTTTAAGGTTGTTAAAAAAAATAGTTGTAGCGGGAAGTATTTTTTTATAATGATGAATGACACACAAACAAAAACACACACACACACACACACACACACACACACACACACACACACAATCAACACACAACAACACACACCCACACACACACACACACACACACACACACACCACACACACACACACACACACACACACACGCCTTCCTTCCCTCAAGTCATAGCACCACTATCCCCACCCAAACACGACCCAAATGAAGACATAGTCAAGACCCTTACCCATGGAAATGAATGGCATAAAATACCGACACAATGGTAAATATAAACATACATGCAGTTTAATGTGATCCTTTATTGACAACGTTTCGCCCACACAGTGGGCTTTTTCAAGTCACAAACAGATCTACCTGGGGTGGAAGGTACGCGTACCTTCCACCCCAGGTAGATCTGTTTGTGACTTGAAAAAGCCCACTGTGTGGGCGAAACGTTGTCAATAAAGGATCACATTAAACTGCATATGTGTTTATATTTCCACCCCTACCCATACCTAAAGTTCTCTTCCCCAACCCCCAGACCACATATCCCCCCTTCACCCCAACCTCCTCTGTCATCCCCATTTACATCCAAGATTCTGACCGTTCCAAGGCAAATAATACCCCCCCTCACCAGTGCCAAAAACCTACATCAACACCTTCCACCACCTGACCCAAGTGCAAGGACCAGGAATTTAGGAACCAGTGAACTGGAACACAGTAACCAATGAAAGCTTGAATGGCAATAGCAAATAATGGAATAGCAAATAAAAGTAATGATACAAACGAATAATGGAGACATTCAGGGATTTCATAGCACTCACAGAGACATAACTAACGGAGTTGATAACAGATGCAATCTTCCCGGTTGGATACCAGATTTTGAGGAGAGGCCGAGGAAACAGAAGGGAAGGAGGAATAGCACTGCTAGTCAAAAACCGGTAAATATTTGAGGAAATAAGAGGAATGGACAGAGGGGGAAGCAGATGACTACATGGTAGGTACACTGAAGACCAGGGGTCCGGTGGTGATGACAGTAGTAATATGCAACCCTCCACTAAACAGAAAGAGACCAACACAAGAAAATGATGAATGTAACAGATCAATGGTGAATATAGTAACTAAGGTAACCAGAAAAACCCACATGATCAGGTCAGAGTTACTGATCTTGGACAGCATAAATCACAATGTGATTGACTGGAAGAACTTAGAGCCACACGGGCGACCTGAAACATGATGGGTTAAGATGCTGAAGGTGGTAATATAGAACGTCATGCACCAACATGTTAGGGACACAACGAGAGAATAGAAGATGAACCAACAAGGTTGAACCTTGTATTCACCCTGAGTGGTTTTGACATGGGGGATATCAAAGGCCCATCACACAGCCCTCATTTTCGATTACCATTGTGTATGTGGTGGCAGAGAAAGAAGCAGAAAGGAAATAATGTGATAAGCCAGACTTCGAAAGAGGGGACTTCACAGGAATGTGACATTTTCTGATTGAAGTGCAGTAGGAAAGAGAACTAGAGGGAAAGACAGTGAATGAGTTGGAGTGTGTGGCTGGTAAGTGAAGACAGGAAGAGGAGAAATTCGTACCCAACAGTAAAAGAAACAATGAGAAAAAAAAAGAGTGAGGAATAGCCAAAGGTGTAGAGAGGCCACATCATGTCAAGAAATTGGAGAAATTGCATAGATTTGCAACTAGACTAGTCCCGAAGCTAAGGGTATTGTGTGTGATGACACTAGAGGACAGAACTAAGGGTTACAGGAGAACTTACAAAATACTGAGAGGAACAGGTAAAGTGAACAGGGACAGATTGTTTTAGAGACGGAAAACGGAAACACGACGTTCAAGTGGAAGCTAAGAATTCACAAGAGAAACAGAGACTTTAGGAATCATTTCTTCAGTCTTAGAATAATCAGGAAGCGGAATGTCCTGGAGAGTGAAGTGGTAGAAGCAGGATCCATTCGTAGTTTTGAGAGGAGGTACCATAAGGCTATCGAAGCAAGGAGTGAACCTAGGAGAAACCAGCAAAGAGGCGCGGCTATCAGCCGAGACTTGACCCCTGCAGCCACAATTAGGTGAGCACGCACACGCACAGACCCATATTGGTGTATGCAGCACCAGTATGGAACCCACACCTTGTCAAACACGTCAAGAAATTGGAGAAAGTGCAAAAAATTGAAACAAGCCTAGTCTCGGAGCTATGAGGTATGTCTGACGACGAGAGGGAAAACTCAACCTGACGACACCAAACGACAAGAGGATCGGCAAGACGTGATAACGACGAATAAAATATTGAGTGGATTTTAAAAGGTAGACATGGCCAGAAGGTTTCAGAAGGGGACACAAATGGAAGTTAACAACTCGTATGAGTCAAGGGATGTTAGGAGGTATTTCTTCAGCTTTAGAGTTGTCAGGAAGTGAAACAATGTGGAGAGTGAAATATATTTAAGATGAATACGATACGCTCTTGGAGCAGGGAGTGAACCTAGTTGTGACTAGCAAAGAAGCGGAGCCAGGAGCTATGACTCGATCCCTGCAACTACAACTACGTGAGCACAAACAGGTGAATACACACACACCCACACTCACTGAATTGCCTCAAAACTAGATAATTTTTATATATTCTTTCTTCGTTTTCTAATTGTGTCAGGTACAAGTGTCTTTTACCACTATCTACCAGCGAAAAGGCAAATGACACGCACGTCCTATTACGGCGGTCGTCTCATACATTACGGCTTACGAATCTCCATTTACCAGGAATGGAACACAGTTGTCGCTGCATGACTATTTGTTTATGCTTTTTGACAGTTGTTGTTGTGTACAAATTACTAGCATTATTACTGAGTTCTGTGTCCACCTATGTACAAGCGCTCCTGAATTAGTCGAAGTTACTAGTAGTTTTACAAACTTAATGCTCTGTGTGTATTTCTTTTCCTAAAGTGTCTAATGTTATACAACAAATATATGTTTAAATCTGTACATTGAAACTGCAAAAAATTTGAATACGTATTTTCTTATTTATTGTTTACCTCTGACCATCTGTCTTACATTCCATTCTCCTTATTAATAAACAAGTGCATCTCTCTGGCGAGTTGTTTTGGGTTATTATAAATTTAGATCATCTCGCCGCACAGGGGAAATGCAATACAAAGCGATCTATATATACATATTTAATACCGTCTGGCGGTACTTGGTGTATAACTAATGCTGCTAATGGTGCTCGCTGATGCTGCACTTCTTGCCTGGTATGCAACGCTTCCCAGCGGAATATTCACCGTTTCCTGAGCTGCTATTATTCTGACACATCCTGCTGACTAGAACTCTCCGGATACTTGTTTGGTGATTAATGATGGTGACCTCGGGAGTCCATTAACTATTGAAGTGTCACTCCCTCGTTCTTCTCAGCTGCTTAGGTGGAAGATTCTGTGTAGTGGATGTCGGGGAATGAAGGGTATGAGGATTTTCCCGAGTCTTGCCAGGCACATGAATGCTACGTCCCTGAAAGGAATATCTTTCCTGGAACATGGGTGTGTCATATCACTGAGTGAGAATCTTGCCTGGTACTTCTGTCACCATATCCTTAACCGAGGTCCTTGCCCGGTACATGGGTGCATGTCACGTTCCAGAGTGAGGGTCTTGCCTGGTACTGAGTTGTCATGTTAGATTATCAGATTCTTGACTGATATTTGATTGCCAGTCATATCACTGAGTGACTCTTGCCTGGTACTTGGGTGTTTATCATCTCCCTGAGTGTCTTGCATGATTCCTGGTTGCTTCCCATATTCCTGTGTCTTGTGTGGTACTTGGCTGTATGTCACATAATAGTGGTGTTCTGAGAGGTATAGTCACGTCCAGAGAAAGTTGATCAGGTCATGATTTGTCCTTAAACTGGACTAATTTAACCAAGATGGATCTCAGGGTTCCAATTCCGGGTAATGTAGACTAGACTCGTGCATCCAGACTCTGACCAAATAGGCTTACACCTCAGACACAACATATTAAAGCCAGAAACACAGGAAACTAACACTTACGTGATATTTCGTGTTTACACTGTCATGCAAGTTAGAGTACGAGAGATTTTTTAATATCTTTTTATTGTACTTTTATCCAGAATTCTCAAACATGTAAATAACTTAAATTAATAAATTTCGAATTAGTGTTTTTGTGAATTACTAAGTATATATTTTCATTTGGATGCAACAAACGATAAATATTCTCTAATTCTGTAAAAAATAACTTACTAACCTAACCTATCGTAACGTTCATAAACTTTTTGCATTATCCAGCCTGATAGAGTTGAAGTGGATTAAAACTATTTTCAACACTATTTATTTCCAATGACAATCTAGTTTTGCGAAACAGAGTTTCAGCTTTGGTAAAAAAAAAGGATCCAAGCCGAATTTTCAGTCAGTCTTTTCGTCCTGGAAAAGCACAACGCACGAGAGACGAGGCCAAGGCAGATACAAGCTTCGGTCACTAAATTTGCATAGGTGTTGAAAGGTCATGACCTAGACAACTCAAGCAAGGTCATTTGATTTTGGCTTATAACTCAAAAGTGAGATACATAATATTCTACATTATACTTAATACTATTGGTTTATTTTGCATATGGTAAGTTTAATAACTTCAGTTCATTGGTCACGGAATTTGATGAGTCAAACCTCAAACTTCATCTAGAGTTTTAATCTTGCTCAGTGCGTGTTCACTGGTGGATGTGTGATGTGGTCACTGGTGATGGTGTGACTGGGTTCACTGTGCAGTGACTGTGGTTCACTGGTGGATGGTGGTGACTGTGGTTCACTAGTGATGTGGTGACTGTGGTTCACTGGTGATGGCAGTGACTGTGGTCACTGGGATGCAGTGACTGTGTTCACTGTGATGGCAGTGACTGTGGTTCACTAGTAGATTGTGGTGACTGTGGTTCACTGGTGGATGGCAGTGACTGTGGTTCACTGGTGGATGGCAGTGACTGTGGTTCACTGGTGGATGGCAGTGACTGTGGTTCACTGATGGATGGCAGTGACTGTATTTCACTGGTGGATGGCAGTGACTGTGGTTCACTGATGGATGGCAGTGACTGTGGTTCACTGATGGATGGTAGTGACTGTGGCTCACTGGTGAATGGTGGTGACTGTGGTTTACTGGTGGGTGGTAGTGACTGTGGTTCACTGGTGGGTGGTAGTGACTGTGGTTCACTGGTGGATGGCAGTGACTGTGGTTCACTGATTGATGGTAGTGACTGTGGCTCACTGTGAATGGTGGTACTGTGGTTTACTGGTGGTGTAGTGACTGTGGTTCACTGGTGGGTGGTAGTGACTGTGGTTCACTGGTGGATGGCAGTGACTGTGGTTCACTGATGGATGGTAGTGACTGTGGCTCACTGGTGAATGGTGGTGACTGTGGTTTACTGGTGGGTGGTAGTGACTGTGGTTCACTGGTGGGTGGTGGAGTGGTTAGGTGAGGTAGTGACTGTGGCTTCACTGGTGAATGGTGTGACTGTGGTTCACTGGTGGGTGGTAGTGACTGTGGTCACTGTGGTGGTATGGACTGTGGTTCACTGGTGGGTGGTAGTGACTGTGGTTCACTGGTGGGTGGTAGTGACTGTGGTTCACTGGTGGGTGGTAGTGACTGTGGTGCTTTAGTGTCGTGGTGGATGGCTACCACTGTGGAGGATGGTTGCTATTGTTGAGCTCGGGTGGTTGATTACCACTGTGGTGGTGTGGTGAATGGTGACTACAATGGTTCTCTGGTGGATAGAAGTCACTGTGGTACTTTTATCAACTGCCTCTTCAAGGAGAACAATAATTACGACTAGACTAACGGAAGTCAGTTCCTGGTGGTCGTAACCAGATACCATAACGTAACAACTCACCAGATTCAAATGATATTCAAGAAGAAATACTTGGTAAAGCTCTTGATTTACTGTTATCCAGTAAATCAAGAGCTTTACAAGAATATAAAGTCGCATACTTTAAAAAAATAAAAAAATGTCAAGGAAACTTTGTCGCTATTAAATTGTATTAGAACACTGATACAATTACAATGGCATAGTATGGAAATTAAATACCAATTCCCAAACCAGAGTCTAAATCCCAGCCTTGACTTACAGCATCCAACACCTTGGATGACTTACAACATCCAACACCTTGGATGACTTACAGCATCCAACACCTTTGATGACTTACAGTATCCAACACCTTGGATGACTTACAGCATCCAACACCTTGGATGACTTACAGCATCCAACACCTTGGATGACTTACAGCATCCAACACCTTGGATGACTTACAGCATCCAACACCTTGGATGACTTACAGCATCCAACACCTTGGATGACTTACAGCATCCAACACCTTGGATGACTTACAGATCCAACACCTTGGATGACTTACAGCATCCAACACCTTGGATGACTTACAGCATCCAACACCTTGGATGACTTACAGCATCAACACCTTGGATGACTTACAGCATCCAACACCTTGGATGACTTACAGCATCCAACACCTTGGATGACTTACAGCATCCAACACCTTGGATGACTTTCAGCATCCAACACCTTGGATGACTTACAGCATCCAACACCTTGGATGACTTACAGCATCCAACACCTTCGATGACTTACAGCATCCAACACCTTGGATGACTTACAGCATCCAACACCTTCGATACTTACAGCATCCAACACCTTGGATGACTTACAGCATCCAACACCTTGGATGACTTACAGCATCCAACACCTTGGATGACTTTCAGCATCCAACACCTTGGATGACTTACAGCATCCAACACCTTGGATGACTTACAGCATCCAACACCTTCGATGACTTACAGCATCCAACACCTTGGATGACTTACAGCATCCAACACCTTTGGATGACTTTACAGCATCCAACACCTTGGATGACTTACAGCATCCAACACCTTGGATGACTTACAGCATCCAACTGATACTTACAGCATCCAGACACCTTGATACTTACAGCATCAACACCTTGGATGACTTACGCATCAACACCTCGATGATTACAACCAAACCTTGAGACTACAGCACCAACAACTGGATATTACACATCCAACACTTGGTGACTTTAGCACAACACCTTGGATGACTACAGCCAACCCTTGGAGACTTACAGCTCACACTTGGATGTACTTACAGCATCCAACACCTTGGATGACTTACCATGCATGTCATAGCAGAAGAATAATGACATAATGTAATCGTGATCTATGTCAAGCTCGTATTACAAACCCAAGGACCCAACACCTCAATGTTATTACATTCAAGATGAGCACTAAACCCGTATGGTCACACACACCTGTGAACAGGGTGCTTCAGTTCTAACATGACGATGTGACCCAGGTCCAGTCCTAGATCATGACCCTTTACTGGAATCTATGACGTTTACCTTGGACTGACACTCAATATCTCAAGTATTATGTCGCACTTGCTCTACGGTATTCACAGACCATGAGTATTTATCGTGCACTTGTATCCTTCTCCTCATATCTATATCCGTAGGTTCAAGTGAATCCAGATGACGACTATCCAAAGGTGAAAGGGTTTCGATCCTGTCAGCAAAGAGCCAACGCAGTGATCAATCGGAGGGTGATTTCATAACCAACCCTTATCTTTGTATCAGCGGTACCAGATGTGACCCAGCTGTCTCACCCAAGAGCCATAGAAACTTTTATGGTACTTCTGTTCCCATACCCCTCAATGCCTATAGTCCAAAAATTTTTTTTAAGGTATTTTATCATTTGTGAGGTGTGACCCTTAAATGTAAATATTTGTGTAGCCTACTTGTGGTGTTAACGTATTTCTATTTCTGTTTAAATAAGGGGATTATAACATTTGTGTAATGTAATATACTGAGTATAATCATGATTGTCTAGCTTTTATCTGAGATATTTCTCTCTTCTCTTTATCTAATTATTTTTAATCTGTTGATCAAAGAATGTATTCCTGGAAAGAATTTTGTTCTTCAGTGCATTCGTGACTTGAAATAAGGTAGCAGTGTGTTAATAAGATGCATTTTGAAGCAACGTACAATGCATGACACTCGGGAATGATCGACTTTCACTTTTAAATTCACTCTCAGCCTTCGCTAAAACCCAAATGTATTCGATCAGGCCTCCTTCTAGGCCTAGTCTGAGCTCCCTCAGGTCTCCTCTGCGCTCTCTCACCACTCGCGCTTTTTCTTCTGAGCTCCTTTGAGCTTTTTCTGGTCTTCCTCTGGGTTTCCTCAGATATCCCTATCGCCTTCCAATGGGTTTTATAGGGGCTCCCCCAGGAATCCCTTTGATGATCTCTCTTGGGTTTCCTCTGCGCTCTCTTTGGTCTCAGTGTGGGATACTCATAGGTTTCCTCTGAGTTAAGTAACTAACCGGTCCTTACTGTAACAACACCCTCGTCTCCATGACAATCTAACTGGCAATTACACTTTCACTCCAAACACACTAGTCATACGCACACTCCAAACGCAGTAGTCATTTGCACTCTCCACACACACACTAGTCATACCCACACTCCAAACACACTAGTAAACGCAGTAGTCATAAGCACACTCCAAAGACATTAGCCATACGTACACTCCAAACACCCTACTCATATGCAGACTCCAAACACAAGCACCCACACTCGATCTCTAAACACACGCACCCACTCTGGCATATGTACCCGTATTCGCACTTTAATGAAAGAGAAGACGCGCGCACCCACACACACACACACACACAACACCACCACACACACACACACACACACACACACACACAAAGGTTCCCGAACTTTTATTCGAACTTTGCCAAAGAAACTCTGCAAGATGTGAAAATGTCTCCGAGTGTTACAAGAGTCGGGGAAATCAGAAGAATGCAAACATGACACCAAACGGGACAAAGGCGAATGAAAGTTGCTTGAACTGTCGTATTGCCTGCAGTAACTTCCAGGAGCAGGAGGAGGAATAGTGAGGACTTTTTTTTTTCCTTATGGAGCACAATTTGGTTTATGAAAATGTAGCTACTCTATATGAGAATTTTTATTGTAGAAACAGACAAATAATATTTTTCAGTCATATTCCATCATACAGGATGGGCTTTTCACGTCAGGAAATGAAATACAGTAGCCTTAACTTTGATTATTCGACAACCTGAAGAGGAATTATTAATCACCTGTGAACTATCGTGTCTAAGAATTGTGTATATTTAGTCCCGAGGGCAGAGAGAAACAGACATCCGATGTGTCGACGGATGTTTACATGAGTTCTGAACTAGTTGTGGCACTGAGGAGACGAGTTACGAGAGTGACATGTTATGTTAACGAGAGTGACACGCATGTTAATGAGAATGACAACATGTCAGGTTAACAAGAATGACAACATGTCAGGTTAACAAGAATGACAACATGTCAAGTTAACGAGAGTGACAGCATGTTGTTGATTGTGACTAAGGCTTATTGAAGTGCCGTTCGTTTGTTGGGACCACAAACATATTGTCGACATGACATCCAAGTCCCTAGTGAAGGTACATCACAACGACAACAATCTATAGAGGAACCCTCTGTTCTGCGGGTCATGCTGGAACTAAACCAGAACTACTCAGTACTGCCTTCCAGTCTTAATTTACTAAGAGGATGAAAGACTTACTACAAGTAAATTAAGAGAGCAAGTAAGGCATATGTAATAGCTATGTTTGCATGACCATATATAAGGTATATCATTCTTGGATCGCACCACTACCAAATTATATTTCGTATTTTTGTTATTCTTTCCACCCATAAAGGCTCGCTCACCCTCGTCATTCCTCCCTTGCACGAGTAGAATTCTCAAGGTTAACACAACTATCCTGCCAAACCTCTGTACCATTTCCAATATTTACCCCAATTTTCGTTTGTCAACTCTTATAATACCCAATAGAGAGGAATACAGTTACAAGTGAGGCTTCCGAGGTTTGAGGCGACTTTCCTCAGCTTCCCGGAAAATATTTCAAGATTCATAAAGGTTTCTAACACGTGTTCAGGTGACAATAGAAACTTTTACTTATACAGCAGTTCCAGAGAATGAGTACATAAATAAAATTTTGGAACAATGAGGTGAGAGTTTCACTCTCTGGTATTGGAGGAGACAATTCATAGTCATCTGGAGAGTTAAATTCGATGCTGATAAGACAGATATCGACATCCTTGTCTGGGCAGGACTGGAGAAGGTAAATGTGTAAGATGTATTACATGATGAATAAGGACTTGTATCGAAAACAGATGTTCCGAGATGATCTTGCAATCTGACTGAACTAAGAGGTAGCTGGTATAAACATTCAGATATTTAACTGTCTAGTGAACAGTTCGGAATAGACAACGAAAAATTATATCTATAAACCTAAATTTTATTCAGACAATATTACAGATACTTGATCATAACCCTAATTAAAAGAGGGGGAATGAGAAGGATTTAAAGTGAATGGGAAGGAATGGGAAAGAGAGAGGGAGAGGATCGAACGATTAGTGGCTAATCCACATTTGACTTTTACGTGATAGTGAATGTGTGTAAGTTCTTCATTTTACAACAGGACATATATACAAGTTGTATACTGCACGTTCTAGCTCACGTGCACTTGTATACATGCCACATGATTTTTTATACACATCTTTTTCTTGTTATGGTACATTTCGGTTCAGGTTCTGGGACTTCCTAGGCTTGGTGTTCAGCCTTCGTTATTCTTCGTCATGCTCAGGTGTTCGGAGGTGTCACAACTGAGATGGATTTATCTTATTTATGTAGACAGCATCAAGTGTTATCCATTACTGGTCCTGCACTGGGAGACCTCTCAGTATTCTTGGCCTTTGCAACTCTACCTTGTGAACCTAACGTCTTAATTTTTGTTACGGCATCATTCTACATTCTACCGTGAAGCCCCACACCGTATTAAACATGTCTAAGAGTTAAATATCATTCTGAGATTACAATTAAGCAATCCTTTAGATGAACAAAAAAAATACCATAGAAGACACTAATCCCACTATATTTCACTTCCTCGGAGGACTGTAAGAACAACAAGCACACGATTATATATGACAAAAAAAATAAGAGTCATTGATATGAGTTGATAATAATGCTTTAACATAAATGGAAGTTACAAACAAAAATTTCCATTCAGATCTGAGAAAAAATAATTTAAATGAGACGAGAAAGTTGTGGTGGATTAGCAAATTACAACCTGAGTTATGAGAGTACACGCAATTAGCCTACATAGACATAAATATCTACTTTATATTTTATTGATTTTGGTATGGAAATGACCCTCCAAAGGAACCTTATTAACTAAATATTTTGTAAAATGCATCTTCGAAGAAAGTAATTTATGTAATCTTGAGAGTGTGATTTTCATAGATAATCTGTGTCTGAGAGGTATAGATGCATTATTGAGCAAATGAAAGGATTCTAGTCTGCATCATTGTCGATATTTCCAATAACTCGCTGTCTGGGCTCTCTGACAGCTGGACATCAAGTAACATAAATCATTTCCAGGTGTGGAAGCTTACCTGTGCAGTGTTTCTTAATGGTGCCATTCTTCTTCGCCTGTCTTCAACCCAGTTCTATCAAGGGTGAGCCATCATTCACCACAGCTGTCATCAAACCCGCTTATACCCTCTCGATATTGTACACCTCACTCACACACACACACACACACACACACACACACACACACACACACACACACACACACACCACACACACACACAACGTTCATGCACATGCATACACGTTAATCAAATCAAGGATATGACAAGAGAGAGATGTGGAGATGCACCAGCAAGGCTGGACCTAGTGTTTATAGCAAGTACGTCTGACACAAAAAAAAACAGAACACAAGAGTGCCCTGGGCAGCAGCGGTACTGAACTTCGAGTACCTTGTAAAACTAAGTATAGAAGGAAGATTGGCAAGTGGTAGGTGCGAAAAGCCAGACTATAGAAGAGGAAACTTTGCAGACATGTAGGAATTCTTGAATATAGTGCAGTGAAAAAGGAACTGGGAGGAAATTCAGTGGAGGAGATGGAGGACGTTTCTGGGAAGTGCTGAGAGGAAGTTGATTACTTTTTACCTAGACAAAGAAAGGGGAAAATGATAACAATGACACAGCAACCAAGGGCAACCATAACTGCTTCACAGTCACATCAGAAGAACAACGACAGTTAAAAACTAGGTAATTCGAATGAAGAAGGGAGAAGACCTCACGAAAATTGACAAGGGAGCCTGTATAATGCTAAGCAAACAATTGAAAGATGTCTTCTTAGGGACAATGCCAGAAAGCCTGAGGAAGACAGTATATCAGAAGGTACTGGATACCATATACTCATGACAGGGTAAAAGGTAAAAATAAAATGATGGAGTTAGATACATGAAAGGCGATAGGATAGACAGGGTGAGAGGGAACAGAAGCACTTTCGATCTTCGATCTTCAAGTCAATGAACAAAGTATGTATATTTAAAAATGGAGACAAGTAGAAGGTACTGAACTGCAAGCCAGTTTTGTTGATATGTATATCATGGAAGGTAATGGAGAACATAGGAGTGTAGCAGAGCACTTAGAGAGAACTGGTATCGTAAACACTAACCAGCACGAGTTCAGAGATGATGGATATCTTATTGCCATCCTTTGGACATTTTATGACAAATTAACAGAAGTGAAACAGTAGAGAGGAGGCTAGGTTTATTGTATTTTCTTAGATTGCAAGAAGGTACTTGACTCTCCACTCCATGCTAGACTTGAGCAAAAGTTTAAGAAACAGAAATGAGAAAGAGATGAGCCAGGAAGATTACGCATATCATTCATTGAATGTACAGGTGACTTTTCTCGGAAATTTAATACGAAATCTCCCTGGACATTAGCAACCATATAATATTAGAGAGGACCTTGTGAAACTAAATGTAGAGGGAAGAATGGCACGTGGAAGGTACGAGTCATCAAATTTTAGAAGAGAACTTTAAAAGGATGAGAGAATCCCTGAATGCAGTGCAGTGAGAAAAGACAGTAGGAGGAGAGTCAGCAGATGCTTGAAAGCGGCAGGAAGCATAGAAGAACCTCGTCCCCAGAGGGAGAAAAAACATAGACAAAGGGTGTGTACAAACTATAGAAATCAGCTAATAGATGAGAGCAGATAAGTGAGATAATTATCTAAAAACGAATATGGAAAGATGAGGCTGGGCGACAATTTGAGAATGACAAAGCATCAAAAATTTCTATCCAGCTTTACCAAAAGAAACACAACAGTAAATACCCACGTAATGTGACTTAAGAAGGACGGAGGCAAGCTTAAGAAAAGTCAAGAAAGTTTGCGACTTGATTAACAAACGGTTCGAGGAGGTCTCCTCGTTGGAAATAGAGTGAATACCAAAAAGACCAAGGAACAGCGTACATCGACAGGAACCGATCATACACACATTAAGGGTAAGAGATAAAGAAACTTTTGTAAGAACTGGGTATATCAAAGGCCATGAGACCAGACAAGGTGTCACCACTGATTCTGCAAGATGGAACAGAGCACTGTCCATATAACTAGCTAAGATCTACAAGTGAAAGGACACGGGATACGTCTTAGATGTATGGGAGACAGAGATTGTAGCACCTACATTTAAGAAAGAAGACAGAAAAGAAGCTTTGAGTTACAGACCATCTTCACTGATAGGCACACCATGAAAGGTAATGCAAAAGTTAATCAAAAATGGAGTGGCAGAACAAATCTTGTCCTACTAATCTGTTGGAGTTCTATAACAAAGTAACAGAAGTGTGACAGGGGAGACAAGAATGGGTTGATTGCGTTTTCTTACACCGCAATAAGGTGTTTGATACTATAACCATAATACACTGAGGAAAAAAATAGGAGTAGGCAGAAACAATAAGGAATGTACTACTGTGGATCAAAGAGTATCTTTGGTGAAGGAAGCAAAGAACGATTGTTTGAGATTACTTATATATGACAGAATGAATAAGAAAGATTAATAAGTGAGATTTTGGCTTAAATAGCAACGCACGTCTTGCCGAATAGAGCAAGCGAAAAAATGTGCATGCAATAATTTCGCAAAAATCATTCTAAACCAAAAGAAAAATTATATTTCATTGTGTTTGTCAATTATTAAATAATTATAAACTTGCATAAAATATATTTAGCTGGATTAGGCTAAATTAAATTGAAATTGTTATAATTAGGTTAGGCAAGTTTCCTAAGGTTCTTTTGGTACAAAATCATTCATTTTTATATTAACATAAATGAAAAAATATATCTTTAAATGCATAAGAGAAAATTTTAGGATGGACTTAATTTCACACTTGAACCATCCACAACTGTTATCCTGCCGCCTCCTGCTTCCACTCACTTGTCTACAGTATATGAGCCACTTCTCCGACCATATGCTGTATTTTCTACACGAGTGATGAACTGAATACATCGATTCCAGGCTGAGGGACTGATTTCCTCAAACTCCTTTTCTCCTTACCCCTCTCTGTTTTGTATTGGACTGAAGAAGCCAATGTGTGGTGAAACGTTTCCTTAATAAAGAATTTCATATGTTGCATGTCTCAATCTTCAACTTTTCGGTTTTCAAACCATTTATCACACACAATAGAATGTATGTTTTCTCACTGACAGATTTACTTATATTTTCATTTATCAAGTTATAAGTCTACAAAGATTTATGGTTACTTAAATCTCACTACAGATGATTCTGACTGACTTTGCTGATCGTTGCTTTGTGGTTCAGAAACTACATTAATGAGTTGAAGGTGAGTATTTTTTGAAGATAAATAGAAGGTGGTGGATAATAACTAAAATGTTTTATCATGAAGAACATACGATCGATCGGTCTCTCTTTCTCTAACCCCTCAGTCTTCCAGTCTTCCTTCTCTCTCTCTCTCTCCTCCTCTTTTCGCTCCCTTTCCTAAAAATCTCTCACCTCCTTTCCCCTTTACACACTTCCTCCTCTTTATAAACACTTCCTTTCCCTTTACACATTTCTACCTTCTGTCCACTCACACACTGCTTCCATCCTTCCATGTCTTTTACACACTTCTTCCCTCCCTACCTTATACACACCCTCCCTCCCTTTACACTCTATGTATCTTTCTTATATTTTCTCTATTTCTTAAATGGTTTAGCATCATATTTGTACTGAATAATGTGAAAGGAAAAAAAATCAACATGATAGTTCTATATTAAAGAGACTCTTACTAATATCCGTCTTTTGAGAGGTGTCTTGGCTCAGCCCGGAGCCTTGATCGCCAGCCAGGAAAGTGGCGACAACCTACCATTAAAAAAAGAGTTAATTGACAGCTAAAAACGTAGCAAAAAAATCTTGATTTCCAGAAATGAAGGTTGGAGGAAGGCGGCAGGAGTTAGTAAGGGCGAAGTTTGGAGGAGAGGGAGTGACTTTTTTTGAAGAGAGGGAATGTGACAGGAGGAAAACAGGCAGTAACAGGAGTGGGAGGTGAATGGAAGTGGTAGTAACAGTAAAAGTGAATGATGGGTAGGTGAAGGGAAGAGGTGGTACATATAAATTGTTCAATCATTATTGAATGGTCCATTGTTTACATGGTAGGCAGCGGGAGAGTACGTAACTAATTTGAATCCTTAAGTTAAGGCTTGTGTTGTGACCTTGAGAGTTTCACTCGCACCTGTGACGCTGTTGTGTGTTGTTGTGGGGTCTGTGACATACTACTAGGTATTGTAGTATGTATTATAGATGGGGTTATAAGTGAAGTGAATTCTGGCTAGAGGTATGAGATTGGAAGATAAGGAATCTAGCATAAAGTAGGACTTGTCACAGTTGCTTTTTCCTGATGATACTGTGTTTTTGGTAGAGTCTGAAGAGAGGTTGCTAAGGTTAGTGAACGAATTTGGGAGGGCATGTAAAAGAAGGAAATGAAAAGTAAACATTGGAAAGAGCAAGGTAATGAGAGTAAAAACTTAGGTAATGAAACACTGAATATCCGACTGAAGGGGTTATCGAGGAAGTGAATGTGTTCATATATTTGAGGGTTGGACTTGTCAGCAGATGGGTCTATGAATGATGAGGTGAACCATCGAACTGATGAGCAGAAAAAGTGAGTGGTGCACTTAGGAGTCTGGGGAGATCAAGAACTTTATCCATGGAAGCAAAGAGGGGAATATATGAGAGTATAGTGGTACCAACTCTCATATTTGGGTATGAGGTATGTGTGGTGAATGTTGCAGCAAGGAGGTGGTGGTTTTAGGCAGTGGAAATTAGAAGGTGTGGGGCTACTAAGACTATTATCCAGATGGCTGAAAAGGGTTTTTTGAGAATGGTTCGGACATTTAGAGAGGGTGGGACAAATTAGGATAACTTGGAGGCCGTATAAATCTGTAGTGGAGAGAATGGGGGATAAGGGTCGTCCTACGAACGGGAGTTACGTTCACTCTGTTGTGTTATATTGACAGTCACACTGTTGTGTGTCGTGTTAGGTGATTGATTGACACTGTGTGTTAGTGTTATCGTCACACTGTTGTGTGTTATTAGGGGAGATATTGGTACACATGTGTATTGAGTGGTGTTGTCACACTATTGTGTGGTATGTTGGGTGTTACCATCTCAATGTTACGTGTCACGGTGCATGTTGCTATCACATATCTGTGTTTCTGAGTGTTACAGCCACGCTGTTGAATGATATGATGCTATCAACACACTGTTGAGTGTTATGGTGTTACTGCCACACTGTGTTTATGGTGCTACCGCCACACTGTTGTGTTTATGGTGTTACCGCCACACTGTTGTGTTTATGGTGTTACGCCACACTGTTGTGTTTATGGTGTTACCGCCACACTGTTGTGTTTATGGTGTTACCGTCACACTGTTGTGTTTATGGTGTTACCGCCACACTGTTGTGTTTATGGTGTTACCGCCACACTGTTGTGTTTATGGTGTTACCGTCACACTTGTGTGTTACTGATGGTGTTAGCATGACATTTGTTGTGAGTGTTACAATCTCACTATTGTGTCATGTTTAGTATTACTGTTACATTGCTTTTATGTAATGTTAGCGCCGCACTGATGGGTGTTACCGTCACATTGATGAGTGTTACCGTCACACTGATGGGTGTTACCGTCACACTGATGGGTGTTACCGTCACACTGATGGGTGTTACCGTCACACTGATGGGTGTGTTATATAGTATGCTGTTCACAACGCTCTTGCCTCACACACTGATTGTCCGTGGTTCGATCCCCGGCACATTTGGAAACGTTGGGCATGTTTCCTTACACCTGCTGCTCCTGTTCAACTAGCAGTAAGTAGGTACCTGGGTGTTGGTTGACTGGTGTGGGTCGCATCCTGGGGCACAAGACTGAAGGGCCACAATGGAAATAAGACAGACAGTCCTCGATGATGCACTGACTTTCTTGGGTTATCCTGGGTGGCTAACCCTCCCGGATTAAAAATCTGAGCAAATCTTGTCTAATCTTTTCTTAACCACATTTGTAATGTCTTACTAAAGTCATTCATGCTGTAATCTTCCTTTCCTTTACCTATCTTACTCAAGTATATCTGTCTCGCATCTTTCTCTTTCCCGTTCCTTTAACTTTCATTATCTACCCATCTACCATCCCTGTCTATCAACCTTCCCTACCTGTCTCTCCTGCCGCCTGTGTCCACGCCGTCACAGTTTACAAGTCTTCCTTCCTTCCTTCCTTATCTACGAGGATACTTCTCTGTCTACCTTTCTCCTTTCCCTGACTACGATTATACGATTGTCTACCTCTCTCGGCTTCTGTTTCCTTCCTCTTTATTCCTGCCTCTCTTTCTGCCCTTTCATTCAATCTCTCCTACATTGCTACGTTCTTTTCCCTCCTCTCTACCTATCCCTCCATTCTTGTTTACCTGTCTTCCTCTTCTGTCTACATGTCTTCCAGTCCCTAGACAAGGCATTCTGATGACTCCAACTTTTGGTTAATAATTTACTTAAAGACTTTTTAAGAGAGAGATTTAAGATTAAAATGTTTGATTCATTAAGAATCAGTGCGAGAGTAAAGAAGAAAGTTAGTGAGTCAAAAAAGAAAGTGAAACAGTGTTTAAAAAAATGGGAGGGGGAGCGACAGGAAGGAGAAGAGGGATAGAGAGAGAGGAATAGAGAGGACTAGAGAGACAGAGAGAGAGGCACGAGTGTGCTTACACCTTGAGTATGATCAACTTTCTTGGATTACCAGCCCTCCGTCTCATCTACGACTTCGTGACAGAGTAGAGAGCAGAGCAAGACGACTCATCTCTTGCCTAGATCTGGCCTGGATAGATCTATCATCTCAGCAGAGTCTTCAACATCGGAGGGATGTGGGTGGCCTTTCTCTTATACATAAGGCCAATGCTATCAAGATGCCACACTTGGCTACACTTTGCGGACAATGAGAAGACAGCTTAGACTGCCCACATAAATTATAATTATCTACGCTTGTTGTCACAGCTTCTCCTTTATCCCGAAAATACTATTGAACAGTCAACCAAGCCGCATTACCACTTCGTTTAAACTACCCACACAAAATTTAGTTTCCTCGGAGCACGTGCTCTGTACCTATCTGTGATTAAATTATATGTTTTACCCTGCATCAGCCTCTACACTTATCCTCTCCCACCACTCACCTCCAGAAAATACTGTTTATAAGACGAGAAACTTTTCCCATACAACAACTTTAAAATTTTGCCTGCTGTTATCGGTAGCGTGAGTATTAACATACGCAAGATGCTTCCCGGCTCTTACAGTCATTCGTGTTCGAGTTTTGTGCCAACCAGGTTCATCTGTCACGTCTGGTAGCAAGAAGCAATAATTTTCTAGACCAGACGTGATAGATGAGCCTGGTTTGCTCATCTAACCTTATTACTGCGCCAGTTACGTATTATAATATGTAACTGGCGCCGTATTGAGGTTAATGTGTGCCTCGGTTCTTTCAGTTATTCTCCTGTGATTTATTTCCTCCATCCACGACCATCTTAATATTACGTTTACCATCGGAATTAATGATTGCCTGCCTCTTCAGAGGACGAATAATTTAATACATATGATGTATACTTTAGCGCTGTTTTAACCTTATTCCGTCTAAGGTACTTTGTTCATCTTCAATGAGTGTTCTGGCAAGTGTTCTTGTAAGTATTTCCCAGTGTTTTTGTCAACGATAAACCTTGTTATATATATTATATATATAATATTATGCACACTACTTAAAACGAATGGACAGAGGAAAACTTTGTTAAAACCACTCCACCCTGGTAAGTTCATGGGTGAGAGTGATGTCGATATGATGGGGATGTGTGGGTGATAGTGTCAGTATAGATGATGTTGGGGATAGGGTTTGGGGTTGTGGGATAGTGGGAGGGGTGTTGGTTAGAGGGTGGCAGTATGGATGAGCATTTTAACACGTTCCACTTGTCAAGTGTTTTCGTCATGTTAAAGAAAACGACTAATTTTTATAACTTATAATATAACTTATAATTTTTATAAAACGTGTTGAAATGGGCAAATTTAATCTGTACCCTGAGGAGTTTGAGTTTCATTACTCCATCTAATATACTGGAAGGAATCCAGAAGCTAAATTCAAACTAAATTAAAGCGACCAGCGAAGAGGCGGAGCCGAGAGCTGTGAATCGACTCTTGCAACCACAAATAGGTGAACACACACACATACACACACACACACACATAACATACACACATACACACACACACACACACACACACACCACACACACACACACACACACACACACACACACACACACTCGCATCCACATAAACCTGGAGACAAGTACTCTGGCGAATCCTATATGTAATTTAGCTTTCATGCCTTAGCACAGGTAATTATCCTGGTTATGAGCCTGTCAGTTCAAATTTAGATGATCAAAAGCGTCCATCCTGTCGTTAGCATATTCAATAAGGTCACCGATTTTTCTAAAATTAACATAATTTTAACGGCCCTCGGGTATCTCCGCTTCGAAGCGCTCCTAATGTCGGGTTAAATTAAATTAACGCAGGATAATAAAGTTTAATTCCTCCACCAGGGTGTAGACAGACACATTGGCAGTTCTATTCAACCGATGAAAGTTAATTAATTTGCATTATAATGGAAGGGTATTCTCTGACAGACAGCCTGAGTGAGGGGAGAGGAGGGTGAAAGCAAGCGTGGTAAAGCGCAAAATAAGCACTCACAGACCACTTTAAATTGCAAATGAGAAGGTGAGAAGGAAATTGGAACACTTGGCGTAGGAAAAAAAAAGGTTTCATCTACATCTGGAATAGTTTAATGGATATGGAACCTTTGTGTTGTGACCATTTCTCTGTGATCGTGTGGCAGGTCATGCGCGCACACAAACATAGAACTGGAACTCACGAAACAGAGACGAAAAAGAGAATTACAGGAATGTGTACTCAGTTTTAAGTGGGCTGTCAAATAAAAATAACGGGTTACAAGAAATAACTGAAGGGAAATGTCAATACCTAAGAGCGACTGCAGAAATTAAACGCTGAAAAAATCGTAACAGAAGTAGTGCAGATCGTAGCAGATTACAAAATTGTGAGAAAGAAAAACATGCGGAGGAGAGAGGAGAGAAACCGGCTCTCTTAGTCTCAGAACAATGGATCTGCGAAGACATGTACATCTTTGTTACGAGTATGGCCATACCCGATATATTTTATAATAGGATATGCTCCTTTATTTTATAATATATATGTTTAATGCTAATATTAATGCTAATATTGTTATATCGTTAGGCTTTCATAATAGTTATTGTCATGTAGTGGAAAACCACTAGTTAGTGCCGGTTAGCAGTTCAGGTACTGACATCTTTAAGTCACGTGACCAACCTGACGTCAGCTTACCACTCGCTGGTACAGGCAGTAAATTCACCACCCTTGCTCTGAGTAGGTTCCCACACTCGCTCAGAATAGCTTCACAACACTCACACTGACTAGCACTCTCACTTCTTGTCTGATCTGATTTCTAAGAGTTCTCTGGTCATATACGTATCTCTTGCACAGGATTACCGATAAATCCTTGTCTGCTTAAAAAGGCTATATTGGCTGCAGTAAAACCTTGTTGCCATGGAGTTTACCCTAGACAATAGCCAACCTAGCAACTGATCCCCATCAAGGATCAGTAGCCCATTGTTATACACTCCATATGGCAACAATCTTAAACTCAGACCTGAGAGTAAATACACAAATAGCCCGCAAATAGGAGACTGAAGCTTAAAACGACATTTCAGTCCGACTTGGACCATGAACTAGTAACAGTAAACAAAGTACGGTGAGGTTAAACTAGAGGCATCATCCACAACTAGTCAAAAATATATGACACAAACGTCTTGACAGTGATAAATACAGTGTAAACGGCAAAGTCAAACCATTAATTTAGGGTGATTTCTCTTAGGAGAAAATATTCGGGGGGAAATAAAGATAAGGCGAAGGAAAGAATTCAGATACGTAGAGTCAAACTCACGTATCTACGATAATTTCTTAAGACAGCAAGAGAAAGAGCCAGCAAAAATAGGTGGTGGTGATATACCAACAGGATTAGACCTGGCATTAACTCTCAGTAAAACAGGTGTAGGAAAAACACTACTCTGACTGGAAAAATAAAGGGCCTGGTAATCCTGTATAGAGAAGTTTGGGTGCCATAACTGTAATGACACACAGACTTCTGTGGTGTACATGTATAACCAGCCTTCTGCCCAGATCCACATATGTACTTCCTGGTCCAGCTGCCATAACCACAGCATTTCTCAAAATGGACAGAAGATATGAACGGCATTGATGATGGCTTCCTCTAAATGATACTCGTGGGAAATGTAAATATACAAGACTACGGCGTCGAGTAATCATATTTCCCAATGTAAACAAAAAATGTTCTAGGCAAAGTTTACAGAAAGTCTTCAGTGTATAATCAGTCTTCGATGCTATGGTTGCAGTATTCTAAATAGGTGGATGGGGTGGGGGATGATGTGTCTTCTAATTCGTACATTGAGAACTGGCGACTTACCCCATCTTCAGTGTGATTAAGAAATTATAAAAACTTCCCCGTTCCTCTACTCCTTTGCAGTAAGCAACGTGCTCAACTGTACGTACTGAAAGTACTGCCAGTTATGATACAGCATGTTGAGTACACTTGATTTCCTTAGCATGAATACTTCCCTATTAGCAGCATCATAATTTCTTGATTCGGCAGTTTAAAAGGTGTGGTTATTAAACAAATGCTGATGCATTTCACCAAGACCAGAGGTTACTACCTCAACTAAAGCATCGTCGCCAGGGAAATCCTTGCTCTCCAAGGATTCCGGAAGATATCTTAACCATAGAGGAATTGCCATCGCAAAGCCTAATTCAGAACTCACTAACCGGAGAGATGCACAACAAACTTAGTGACCTCAGACTACTGGTTATCAGTATGCATTGGCCTTGTTGAACGCTACACCAACACGATTGTGCGGAAGAAATCCAACTGGTGTGAGGCTCACATATTAACTCAAAACTGAAAGTGACGAAACAGTGTCTATAAGATTGCAATAATTATTCACACTGTGCGTGTAATTAAATCAGAAGTTGACTTTGTTGATGACCTGAGATACCTACTTGCTCCCAGATCACCAGTGACAGTTAAGAAAGTCTCAGCTCTGGTTACTATGTAGGGATGCACTATCCACAATAGAACATAGCGCAAACACTGCAATGCAGCAACAAAAGAACTGACTAGCACAAACACTATGACTGTTTCTCGATAAACAAAGAAAACCTAGTAGTCGAGTCACAAAAATGAGGTGGACAACAGACACAAACCGCAAATCAGAGCAACAAAGAACAACACAAATTACAAAAAAAGAAAATGAAAGCGAATTCGAATATAATCCCCCCCTCCTCCTAAAAAAAAAAGAAGTGTGAGCGTCTGTTTACACGTGTAATATCAGTGTTTGTGAAGTGACAGTGAAAATATTTGACACTGGTAAATGCAACTCAAACACTGACTGGTTGGTCGACCAAAAAATGTTGCTCGTTATTGCTTTATTATTTAGTGTACAGGTTTCTAATATTAATACGGCTGAAGATTTACAATAAGAAAAAAGGCTATAAATATACTTGGAATAAAACAGTATTAAAAATGGATTTAGAGAAGGATTTATAAAGCCAATCAGAAATAAAAATACGAAGAACAAGCCATAAATGAACGTATTTTTTATGGCAAGTAAAATGATTGCATCATCTGTTTCTCTTATTTTAAATACAGGTTGCCACTCTTGCAATAAGGTGAATATTGAAGCATCTCGTCTCCACACTTTTCTGGGAATCATTTATGCAAATATTTTTAACTTTGATTTATTATTATTATTAAAATCAAGGGGGAAGCGCTAAACCCGGGGGATTATAGAGCGCCTGGGGGGGGGGGTATGTGGAAGGCATTCAGGCTTAATTCGGGGAACTGGAGCACAGATCCAATTCCTAAATCAAGAGCCCCTCACCAACATCAAGGAACCTTCCTTGAGGGGTTCTTAACTTGGAGACCAACGTTATCATATTTAATATCATGCTAAGCTTCTAAAACGATTTTTTAAAATAATATACTAATATCTGTGCTTGTATTTCCACCAATAATTAATATAACGTAATAAAACGCAAATAGACTGAGGATATAACCACTTTGTTACTAGTTACATTATATATTGTAATACATAATAAGTGTGAGCTTACACAATGAAATCTTTACGTACGTTTAATGCTTTAAATATGCAATTTTCTCTTGTATTATTGTAATCCGAGGAAACCTCGTTAATTTATTAGGCTTATTTTCGCGATAAATGAGACCAGTTTATTTAATTGCAACAAATTAATAACTTCTGAATAAATTAAATAATTTACTTTTAATCAGTGTCCAATGAACATGATGTCTCCAGAGAAGTTGTTACTTAATATTTAACCGAACATCAGGTGGTCACCAGAGTAAGGAAATAGGAACCACTGAATCCTGTCTCAGACGTATGATCCTGTATATATGCAACATTATGGCCAGCTGTGTCCGGTCTTTCTGGCCCGTCGCAGCACCACCCACTACCCACCTCAGAATATATTTGCTTACATTTACCATACACATATAATTTTATAGATATTAATACAGTGGTTTAAATACTCGTATTAAGAATTAGTGTGGTGTAACTAGCACCCAAATACAACCTGCCTTTATTTCCAGTGTGGTCATCAATTTTTTTCTGTTTAAACTAAGCATTTACATATTTTTCTCATATTCATTACTTACTGATGCTCATCATAATACAGAGAATGATGAATGATATACTTGCCCAACATTTGGATATCTTTATTGTGGAGATATCTAAGTTTTGTACACGTGTCTTATTCATCAATTTGTCCTTTATCTGGACCATTTATCTACAACACAGTAATAAATCTTCAAATTATCGTACTAGCAGCTATTAACTATCTTGATGCTTTAATATTGGCTCGTATTAGTACATCAGTATCTTAAAATTGTAAAGAAAATTGCCATTACACGTGTCCTTAGAAACACTACACTAATGTGGTGGTGCCACTGAACGTTGCAGCTATAGTGGTGGTACCACTGAACGTCGCAACTATAGTGGTGGTACCATTGAACATCTCAGCTATAGTGGTGACATCGCTGAACATCTCAGCTATAGTGGTGACATCGCTGAACATCTCAGCTATAGTGGTGACATCGCTGAACATCTCAGCTATAGTGGTGACATCGCTGAACATCTCAGCTATAGTGGTGACATCGCTGAATTCAGTTAGTGTGCATCGCTGACATCTCAGCTATAGTGGTGACATCGCTGAACATCTCAGCTATAGTGGTGACATCGCTGAACATCTCAGCTATAGTGGTGACATCGCTGAACATCTCAGCTACAGCGGTGACAGTGTTGTACATCCAAGCTATAAATAACGCACAAAAAAAGCACAATACTGTGGCTGGAACAACACACAAATAACCCCAACATAGAAGAGAGAAGCTTACAACGACGTTGTGATCCTCAGTTCCATGAATCAGAAATTTCCACTCTTCATAATTCATATTCCCGTCTTGGCTACCCTTCCCATTTCATAGACTCTGCCTTCTCATGTGCTAAATGGGCTTTCTTCTCTCCCAAACTCTCTACTAATAACAAAAAAAGGCACAATACCGTGACTGGAACGATACACAAATAACCCACATATAGAAGAGAGAGCTTACGACGACGTTTCGGTCCAATTTGAACCATTTACAAAGTCACAGTGTGACTGGGTGAAAACTGAGAGGAAATAGGTATTGAGAATTTCACACATATCCTTATCACTGTCAGTGATCTGACTAGAGTTACTCTTAAGTGGGCCAATCTTGTCCCTAATCTTACTTCTGTATACCTGAAAGAACCCTTTTGGGTTAGTCTTTGAATCCCTTGCGACCTTAGCCTCATAATGCCTTTTTGCTTTTCTTATTCCTTTCTTTATTTCTCTCTTTAATTGAATATATTGATTTCTTAACTGCCCATCCCCTCTTTTGATACGCCTATATATGCCTCTCTTTTGACCAATGAGATGCTTTAATCTATTGTCCATCCATTTGGGATCATTTTTGTAAGATCTAATTTTCCTACTCGGGACAAAAGTTGTCTGGGCAGCTAGAACTATGCTCTGAAAAACGTCATATTGGCAACCAAGATCACCTACCTGACCCATAGTCAGAACATCCCAATTTAGCCCACCCAAGTAATTTTTCAGTCCCATGAAGTCGGCCAAGCGAAAATCTGGGACAGAGATTTGATTGCAGTTATCTGGGTAATTCCATGATATATTAAAACTAAGTGATTTGTGCTCACTTTCCCCAAGCTCATCATTAACCTCAAGATTATTAATTAGTGAATCTTTGTTGGCAAGAACCAAGTCAAGCAGATTGTTTCCTCTGGTTGGTTCTGTCACAACCTGTTCTAAAAAGCAATCCTGAACCGTATCAAGAAAGTCAGTAGACTCAAGATTTCCTGTCATATTGTTCCAATCAATTTGTCTAAAGTTAAAATCTCCCATTATCACAACATTTTCATATCTAGATGTCTTATGAATTTCGTCCCATAACAGTTTTCTGTTCTCCCTATCAAGGTTAGGGGGCCTATAAATCACACCCAAAATTAATTTGTCACGTCCCTCGAGAAACTGTAGCCAAACAGATTCTGTGTTCGATGTTTCTAATCTTATATCATGTCTAAGACAACAATTTAAATTTTCTCTGACGTACATCGCCACTCCACCACCCTTCCTGTTGACCTTATCAGTGTGGAATAGTTTATAACCCTGTAAGTTACATTCAGAAGGCATTTCTCTATCTTTCAGGTTGAACCAGGTCTCTGTTATACCAATAATATCTATATTACCTGCACTTGCAAGTAATCTTAGCTCATCTATCTTATTTCTTAGACTCCTACTATTTGTATAGTAAACCTTAATTAGGGGAGCTAGTCACTCGTTGCACTCTACTATCTCTCTTTGTTTCTTAATCAATTGATTTGCCATTACTAGCAACTTTATTTTGAATATTGTCTTTTAAACATATCCCTGAAGTATCCCGGTAATAGCGGCTGTTTTTAACTCTAATGCTGCAGCCTGATTGTTTCCCACAAACAACCATACCTCTATAATCTATCAGTTTAAATTCCTAAACAAGTCATCAATTACCCTCTCATTTGAATTGGCTAATGCAACCACTCCATCCCCAAAGAGATGAACCCAATCCCTTTCATACATATCACATTTGCCAAAGAATAGGTCCCAGTTATCAATGAATGGGATTGCAAGTTCCTTGCAGTACCTGTCTAGCCAGCAATTTATACCAATTGCCCTAGACATCCATTCATTGCCCACTCCCTTTCTAAGCAAGATGCTACATATGACTGGGATCCCTCCCTTAGACCTAACTACTTCTATGGCTGACCTGTACTTATTCAGCAACTCTTCTCTCCTGCCCTTCCCAATATCATTACCCCCAGCACTAAGACAGATAATGGGCTTGTTCCCATTACCTGCCATAATATTATCCAACCTGCTGACTATGTCACCAACACCAGCTCCATGAAGGCACACTCTCTGTCTGACCTTTCCGCCTCTGTTACAAAATGCATGGTCCATATATCGTACCTGAGAATCGCCTACTATTAAAATATTCTTACCTTGATTAGCAGGGGAGTCAGTGGTACCTTCAACCTCACTAACCACTGAAGTACACTCTTCTTGGAGAACATATAATCGATTTCCTACCTTCACTATCACTGCTGGTGACCATTTCCTCCTTACCAGCTAAATCCTTCTCACACTCGCTCCCAAACTCATCTATGCGAAGCTTCAGCCTCTTTTCCTCCTGAAGAAGTAGAATCTCCTTCTTCAACACTTGAACCTGAGATTCTAATACACTACAACAAGCCATGGTGCTGGGCAACAGTCCACGCTAACTCCCAAGAGCTTAGGCAGGTATAACTGCATGTGACCACTGACCTCAGCGTACTTCCCCATCGACTGCAGACCTTAAGACCTCCATTGAGTAACAAATTACTTGGGCCTTGATTGATAACATCACTAAAATTCCAAGCGCTTCTACAATGATCAAGTTCACCTTCTCCAACATCGACATGGCTACCAGAGTAATATCTGATGGCCTAGCCATCTCTTAGTACCGCATCCATTCCAGAAACATTGAGCCAGAGCGTTTTGCTCAAGTCTCTCCATGCTGGACCTGCTACTCGTACCACCACTCGACGCCTGTCCCCTGAAAGGAAAGAAGTACTGAACCAACTGTGGAATGGACGACCATAACTCCACAGAATGTTCCACCTCCATTTCCACTCCTACCTGCTTCAACTGCAGCAAAATGTTCTCTACGAAAAGGAGTACTCTCCCAGAAGATAAAAGACGAGAAGAAGAACAACCAGAAATCACCGACATTCGCCGCCATCAATAAACTGCAGATGAATACCAAGAAAATCTTACAAGCAACACAACATCCATCTCCACCCAGCACTTCTCTATCTCCACTTCCTGAAGCGGCTCCTTCAAAGATATTGTATTGAATGTTGTACGCTCATCTAGTCAATGCAGCCAACTCAATGCCTCCGTAAATGAACTCTTTCGTCTCAACAATATGCCACCCTTTACATTTCCTGACTCTCCACCATCAGCTGACATCAGAATTCTTCCACACATCACTCCTCTCTAGCGCTTATCTTCGTCTGTCCCGTCTTCCCCGCTCATCACATTGGGATCTTACCTGCACTTGTTCGTTCGTTCGTTCCTTTTCGTTAGTGTTACTTTGTAAATGGTCCAAGTCGGACAGAAACGTCTATGTGCGGATTATTTGTGTATCCCAGCTACAGTGGTGACACGATTGAACGTCCCAGCTATAGTGGTGACATCACTGAACATCCCAGCTATAGTGGTGTCATTGCTGAACATCCTAGTGAATACTAGACAGGACTGCACCTCTAGCATCCAGCCTGTTACTGGGTTTTTGTAACAAGTAGTCAGTATCCTGGTCCAATTATCCATTAGAATTTAATAGTAAGATTCAATAGTGCTTCAGGATTACAATTGGTAGGGTACTAACTAAAGAAATTAAAATTTAATAAGTTTATTAATAAAGATAAAGTTGTCTAGGTGGACAATACCAAAGTAAATCAATTTATCATAATATAGGATACAAGTTCCTACACTTCTCTGGTGTACAGTAGTATTGTGCTGAAGGCACATATCATATCTTTATGGCTTTTAAGTACCGTCTGGTACACTGTTAGCATTTAAGAACATAATACTAATATATACAAGTATGTGTGTGAGTGCTCTAAGTATTTCGCTATGTCTCAAGACTCGACTAGACTTAACCAGTGACTAATAGTCCTCACATGAACTAACTTCCTGACCAACCTGGCAATCAGAACAGCTTGCTTGAACAATAAAACGACTGATAAGCCGAACAGCAATATAACAAGCAACAGCGACACAGAATCAAGAACAAGGAGATAACATATCGACACTAAGTAGGGACCATCTGCAGATCCTCCACAAAAGTCAGAAAACTCCCATACTACTGAATCTAAGTTCAGCATAAGAAAATCCCCGACTGTGACAGTACACAGATACCAGTACAAATTAGATCAGAAGCTACAGCTCAGGACCTGAGTTTCTCAGAGTGTCTATAAGACACACAACCTCAGTACAACGTCGAAAATCACTAAGTCTAGGCTATGCTCTGTGAACAGACTTAAAGAGAACCAACAACAAGAAAGCGACAGAGATGATGTTCCAAGAAGGGCCAGCAAGGGAGAGCTGGAGAGGGACGTCTTGTTGGAATCATCTTCAACCAGAAAAAGAGCTAGCGAAGGCCAGGCAGTCTCCTCCCCCAGGTGAGGTGTGAACACCCCACTCTGATCACGTGACTCCCCGAGGACTTCTGCTGCCCAGCAACTACAGAGAAGCCGGCAGCGAAACAAGTGGATCGGTAGTTAGACAAGGCCATCAGCTACTTAACACACTCGAACAATGAGCACTGAATAAGGTGTACATGTTACATCCTACCTAATAATATAACTAAGTCAAATAATAATATAAAGCAATATATTTACGATTTAGCTAATATCGCAAATATCAGCAATATAAAATTATATGAACAGGTAATATACATTATATACATTGTGACCCATTCAGGGGTCGCAACACCTAGCTATAGTGGTGACAACTCTGATCGTCCCAGCTATAGTGGTGACATCGTTCAACATTCCAGCTATAGGGGTGACATCGCTGAACATCCCAGCTATAGTGGTGACGTCGCTGAGCATCTCAGCTATAATGGTGACATCGCTGATCGTCCCAGCTATAGTGGTGACATTGCTGAACATCCATGCTATAGTGGTGACACGATTGAACGTCCCAGCTATAGTGGTGACATTGCTGAACATCCCTGCTATAGTGGTGACACGATTGAACGTCCCAGCTATAGTGGTGACATCGCTTAACATCCCAGCTATAGTGGTGACATCGCTGAACGTCCCAGCTATAGTAGTGACATCGCTGAACATCCCAGCTATAGTGGTAACATTGCTGAACATCCCAGCTGTAGTGGTGACATCACTGAACAATCCAGCTATAGTGGTGACATCACTGAACATCCCAGCTATAGTGGTGACATCGCTGAACATCCCAGTTATATTGATGACACCACTGAAGGTCCCAGCTATAATGGTGACACGGCTGAACGTCCCATCTATAGTGGTGACACCACTATTTTCCAAATTTTGCACTAATGGTGTATTATTATTGCTATTTTGCTGTCGTAGTTTTTTTTGTTGTTGTTGATTTGGTGTTGTGTTGTACTGTTGTTGTTGTTGTTGTTGCTCTTGTTGTTGCTACTGCTGATGCTTTTAAAATATATCAATAAAATACAGTAAGAAAACTCAAGGAAACATGAATTTAGAAAAAAAATTAACATATAATTACTTTAACAGAATCAACATCAATAGGTATCCCTGCTAACAATACCTAAAATAGGTATCCCTGCTAACAATACCTAAAATAGGTATCCCTGCTAACAATACCTAAAACGGGTATCCCTGCTAACAATACCTAAAAAAGGTATCCCTGCTAACAATACCTAAAATGTGTATCCCTGTTAACAATACCTAAAATAAGTATCCCTGTTAACAATACCTAAAATATGTATCCCTGCTAACAATACCTAAAGTAGGTATCCCTAACACCTAAAATAGGTATCTCTGCTAATACCTAAAATAGGAATCCCTGCTAATACCTAAAATAAATATACCTTCTAATACCTAAATTAGGTATCCCTGCTAATACCTAAAATAGGTATCCCTGCTAATACCTAAAAATAGGTATCCATGCTAACAATACCTAAAATAGGTATCCCTGCTAACAATACATAAAATAGGTATCCCTGCTAACAATACCTAAAATAGGTATCCCTGCTAACAATACCTAAAATAGGTATCCCTGCTAATACCTAAAATAGGTATCCCTGCTAACAATACCTAAAATTTGTATCCCTGCTAACAATACCTAAAAAGATATCCCTGCTAACAATACCTAAAATGTGTATCCCTGCTAACAATACCTAAAATAGGTATCCCTGTTAACAATACCTAAAACAGGTATCCCTGCTAACAATACCTAAAGTAGGTATCCCTGCTAACACCTAAAATAGGTATCTCTGCTAACAATACCTAAAATAGGTATCCCTATTAATACCTAAAATAGATATCCCTTCTAATACCTAAAATAGGTATCCCTGCTAATACCTAAAATAGGTATTCCTGTTAACTATACCTAAAATAGGTATCTCTGCTATTACCTAAAATAGGTATCCCTGTTAATACCTAAAATAGGTATCCCTGCTAACAATACCTAAAATAGGTATCCCTGTTAACAATACCTAAAATAGGTGTGCCTGCTAACAATACCTAAAATAGTTATCCCTCCTAACAATACCTAAAATAGGTATCCCTGCAAACAATGCCTAAAATCACATGACTTACAACACTTAACATTTGACTTACTTAACATTTGTTATTTACTGTGCTGACTGTTGTATTCTCATTTCTTCTGTTTTCTGTTATCTGTTGTATATCACGAACAACTGAAGATGTATTTCTGACGCTGCGAGATCGGACAAAGGCATCCCGGTTCTGCGTATCCTCAGGTGTCTGTACCTCAACGCACGCGGTAGAATTCCCAAACAAATTTGAACTCTCCACTACAAAACACTGGCTTTTAAGGCAAATTATTCGCAAAGAAATCAGTACCCTATAATACACCACCAGCACATTAAGTGTGAATCCGCTCTGAAGTTGTTCAATCAGCTCATCAGCCCTGAAGGGCTGAAGCCAGTCGGATAAAGCAATCAGAAATATCGCATGAAACCGGGATTTAAATTTTCCCATTTTTTTTCCTTAAAGGCAAATTGGGAGCTACACCCGCCAAAATCAATTCAAATTTCTTTAAGTAAGATTGATTTGCGTTTAAAGTTGGAGTTTAAATAAGAAAGTTTTATTTAAGCTGGTCTTGAGGATGCACAGATGTTAATGGCACACAATAGTATTCCCCAAGAAGTACTTATATGTGGTTGCCTGAATTCTTTAATTTAATTTTCTTCCTCTAAACATTCGTTTATACCTCAGGAACGACTCATTCTTTTGGCTTCAAATATTCGAAGCTGGTCTGAAGTACCGGGGGAAAAAAAGGTTGAAGCAACTATAGTATTTTCTGTTGCAGTTGCCCACTGATCAAGGTTACATAGCCCAATTCTAAAATATTATTTCCATGCGATAAATAAATAAAAAAAATATGATTAGCTTCAAATCTTAAATAAAAGGTATATCCTAATTGGATGAGGGTTATTAGTTTTATTGGAGGATGTAAGTACTGCATTTTCTGGCATATAAGGCGCACATGAATATGTAACATACACGATGTTTTCAAACAGTAAAAAAGTAAATTTAGTAAATAACTGCTAAACAGTAACCCAAAACCTACCCTTGGCCTTGATCAAGCGCATATAAGGCACAGGAGTGATTTTCCAAGGTTTTTTGTGAGAAAAAGGCGCGCCTTATATGCCCGAAAATATGGTGGTATTATGCCAACATTGCTTGTAAAATAGTTTTGTGTAATTATATATCTTCTTCGGAGAACGTTATTACAATAATGAAGAAGTGTAGTGATGTATTTTGTTGTTTTGATTAACTTGTGTTACCGTCTTTCATTCGTATGTTGTCTAAAAGTCTGCGATTTTTTTGACGTCTTACATTTTTCCATTTTTGTGATGTCTTACAGTCTTCCACTTTTGTGATGTCTTACAGTCTTCCACTTTTGTGATGTCTTACAGTCTTCCACTTTTGTGATGTCTTACAGTCTTCCACTTTTGTGATGTCTTACAGTCTTCACTTTTGTGATGTCTTACAGTCTTCCACTTTTGTGATGTCTTACATTCTTCCACTTTTGTGATGTCTTACAGTTTTCCACTTTTGTGATATCTTACATTCTTCAATTTTTGTGATGTCTTACAGTCTTTCATTTTCGTGATGTCTTACAGTCTTTAACGTAGGGATTACGTTACAAGATCCCACTTTCGAGTTTAGTCTTGCATGTTGTATAAATGTGCTTAAATTACACACTGTGTTACTGTGTTTGACTGGCATTTTGTGTTCTTTATAAGACGCACCCACAAGAAAAGTCGGAAAAAAAAAAATCTCTCAATGACACTACTTTCTCCTGTACAACGTTGTTTCTGAATACATATATTATTGTGTATGTTGCCCATAAAATCGCTTTGAAGAAGTTCACTATACACAGTACTGACACACTTCAACCTCGAAGGAAACATAGATGGACTATTAAGCATTTTCGTAGATTTTTTCCCTTTCCGCTTTCACAAGTCTTATCTCTCACCCCAATTTTATCCACTATACACCGCCACCTCACCCCAATATCTCCACTATACACCGCACCCTCACCCAATCTCATCCATTATACACCGCCACCTTCACCCCAATATCATCCACTATACACCGCCACCTTCAACCCAATCTCATCCGCTATACACCGCCACCCTCACCCAAATCTCATCCATTATACACAGCCAGACTCACCCCAATCTCATCCATTATTCACCGCCAGCCTCACCCCAATCTCATCCATTATACACTGGCAGCCTCACCCCAATCTCATCCACTATACACCGCAAGCCTCAAACCAATCTCATCCCAATCACCACCACCACAACCTAAGCTTATGCCAATGCATTGTCAGCGAACCTAACCGGAAGGCACGAATATGCCCTTGACGTGTTGTGTAGAGGATTGCCTGGTTAAGCGCAGCGCTGCGGTGAGTGTTGCCGTGGCTGTTGGATGTGCTTTCATAACCTCGAATCAGGCTATGCAATACTGTGTACAATACCTGACAATGCAACATTATTCAACGTTACAAAGAAACACGATACACCGTGTCAATGCAACAATATACAGTGACAGTGCAATGCAAAACAACGCGATAATGCATCACTGTAGACTGTGCAACACTATACAAGGTAAAAATTAATCACTATACAGTGAGACAGTGAAACTATAGAGCAGGAAAGTCTAACAGTGGAGCGTCAGTAATATGCAGTATGACAGAACACAACACATGAAGCAATACTGCGAATTAACACAACTCAGTACATAATGCAACACAAATGCAATGACTCACAAATGTAGAATCAGTATCATACAGTGCGAGGCAACACAAAAAAAACGTGAAGAAACAAATTAAAGTAATGCAACAAAACACAGAAAACCACAATGAAAAGTGTCACAATACTAAAGTAACAGAACTTAAAGCATTAATATAAAGAAGCGCAACACAATACATAGTAGATATTGTGTGACATCTTTTTACAAATTCCTCGATTCCTTTACATTTATTACCATGCACTCACTGACGAAATTAGAACATAATCTGCATTATGCATTTGCATTTTA
>NC_069408.1:64407551-64517551 GCF_026875155.1 Cherax quadricarinatus
TGAATAACCCCTTTGAAATGTGCGGTTTCCATTACTTTTTTTATGTAAAAGAAAAGTTAAATTTCTTGACAACATTGACTCTGGCAGTAAAACTGTGAGTGTCTATGAATATATAAGACAAGTGTGATGCACATCCGAGTCCCATGCTCACTCAAGTGTGTACTTCCCCATCTTCATTCTCTGCTTATATGGAAGAATAACTTTTTACTGTACTAAAATTGAAAGTACTTGTAACTTCATTTGAGTACTTCTTCCTTTATAGGTGAAAGTGTTTGGTTTCTTAGCGATCCCCGTGAAAGTTAGAGCAATTAAACTTTCTCACAGGTTTTCTTATATGCAGGAAGTTACAGGCTTTAAGGTTGTTAAAAAAATAGTTGTAGCGGGAAGTATTTTTTTATATGATGAATGAACACAAACACACACACACACACACACACACACACACACACACACACACATACACAACACACACAACCACACCACCCACACACACACACACACACACACACACCACACCCACACATACACACACACACACACACACACGCCTTCCTTCCCTCAAGTCATAGCACCACTATCCCACCCAAACACACCCAAATGAAGACATATCAAGACCCTTACCCATGGAAATGAATGGTATAAAATACCGACACAATGTAAATATAAACTTAATGCAGTTTAATGTGATCCTTTATTGACAACGTTTCGCCCACACAGTGGGCTTTTTCAAGTACAAACAGATCTACCTGGGGTGGAAGGTACGCGTACCTTCCACCCCAGGTAGATCTGTTTGTGACTTGAAAAAGCCCACTGTGTGGGCGAAACGTTGTCAATAAAGGATCACATTAAACTGCATATGTGTTTATATTTCCACCCCTACCAATACCTAAAGTTTCTTCCCCAACCCCCAGACCACATATCCCCCTTCACCCCAACCTCCTCTGTCATCCCCATTTACATCCAAGATTCTGACCGTTCCAAGGCAAATAATACCCCCCCTCACCAGTGCCAAAAACCTACATCAACACCTTCACCACCTGACCCAAGTGCAAGGACCAGGAATTTAGGAACCAGTGAACTGGAACACAGTAACCAATGAAAGCTTGAATGGCAATAGCAAATAATGGAATAGCAAATAAAAGTAATGACACAAACGAATAATGGAGGCATTCAGGGATTTCATAGCACTCACAGAGACATAACTAACGGAGTTGATAACAGATGCAATCTTCCGGTTGGATACCAGATTTTGAGGAGAGGCCGAGGAAACAGAAGGGAAGGAGGAATAGCACTGCTAGTCAAAAACCGGTAGATATTTGAGGAAATAAGAGGTATGGACAGAGGGGGATGTAGATGACTACATGGTAGGTACACTGAAGACCAGGGGTCCGGTGGTGATGACAGTAGTAATATGCAACCCTCCACTAAACAGCAAGAGACCAACACAAGAAAATGATGAATGTAACAGATCAATGGTGAATATAGTAACTAAGGTAACCAGAAAAACCCACATGATCAGGTCAGAGTTACTGATCTTGGACAGCATAAATCACAATGTGATTGACTGGAAGAACCAAGAGCCACACGGGCGACCTGAAACATGATGGGTTAAGATGCTGAAGGTGGTAATATAGAACGTCATGCACCAACATGTTAGGGACACAACGAGAGAATAGAAGATGAACCAACAAGGTTGAACCTTGTATTCACCCTGAGTGGTTTTGACATGGGGGATATCAAAGGCCCCAAATTCAACCACAGCCCTCATTTCGATTACCATTGTGTATAGGGGTTTGCAGAGAAAGAAGCGAAAGGAAATAATGTGATAAGCCAGACTTCGAAAGGGGGGGACTTCACAGGAATGTGACATTTTTGATGAAGTGCAGTAGGAAAGAGAATTTGAGGGAAAGACAGTGAATGAGTTGGAGTTGGTGGCTGGTAAGTGAAGACAGGAAGAGGAGAAATTCGTACCCAACAGTAAAAGAAAAATAAAAAAAAAAAGAGTGAGGAATAGCCAAAGGTGTAGAGAGGCACATCATGTCAAGAAATTTTGGAAAGAAATTGCCTAGATTTTGCAACTGGGACTAGTCCCGAGCTAAGGTTTGTGTGTGATGACATAGGGGAACAGAACTAAGGGTTACAGGAGAACTTACAAAATACTGAGAGGAACAGGTAAAGTGAACAGGGACAGATTGTTTTAGAGAGGGAAAACGGAAACACGGGGGGGTTTCAAGTGGAAGCTAAAGAATTCACAAGGAAACAGAGACTTTAGGAATCATTTCTTCAGCCTTAGAATAATCAGGAAGCGGAAGTCCTGGAGAGTGAAGGGTAGAAGCAGGATCCATTCGTAGCTTTGAGAGGTACCATAAGGCTGTCGAAGCAAGGAGCGAACCTCGGAGAAACCAGCAAAGAGGCGCGGCTATTAGCCGAGACTTGACCCCTGCAGCCACAATTAGGTGAGCACGCACACGCACAGACCCATATTGGAGTATGCAGCACCAGTATGGAACCCACACCTTGTCAAACACGTCAAGAAATTGGAGAAAGTGAAAAAAATTGAAACAAGTATGTCTGACGAGGAGAGGGGAAACTCAACCTGACGACACCAAACGACAAGAGGATCGGCAAGACGTGATAACGACGAATAAAATATTGAGTGGTTTTTAAAAGGTAGACATGGCCAGAAGGTTTCAGAAGGGGACACAAATGGAAGTTAAAAAACTCGTATGAGTCAAGGGATGTTAGCAAATATTTCTTCAGCTTTAGAGTTGTCAGGAAGTGAAACAATGTGGAGAGTGAAATATATTTAAGATGAATACGATACCGCTCTTGGAGCAGGGAGTGACCTAGTTGTGACTAGCAAAGAAGCGGAGCCAGGAGCTATGACCGATCCCTGCAACTACAACTACGGGGAGCACAAACAGGTGAATACACACACACCCACACTCACTGAATTCCCTCAAAACTAGATAATTTTTTTATATATTCTTTCTTCGTTTTCTAATTGTGTCAGGTACAAGTGTCTTTTACCACTATCTACCAGCAAAGGCAAATGACACGCACGTCCTATTACGGCGGTCGTCTCATACATTACGGCTTACGAATCTCCATTTACCGGGAATGGAAAAACAGTTGTCGCTGCATGACTATTTGTTATGCTTTTTGACAGTTGTTGTTGTGTACAAATTACTAGCATTATTACTGAGTTCTGGCCACCTATTAACAAGCGCTCCTGAATTAGTCAAAGGGTTACTAGTAGTTTTACAAACTTAATGCTCTGTGTGTATTTCTTTTCCTAAAGTGTCAAATGTTATACAACAAATATATGTTTAAATCTGTACATTGAAACTGCAAAAAAATTTGAATAGATTTTCTTATTTATTGTTTCCCTCTGACCATCTGTCTTACATTCCATTCTCCTTATTAATAAACAAGTGCATCTCTTGGCGAGTGTTTTGGGTTATTATAAATTTAGATCATCTCGCCGCACAGGGGAAATGCAATACAAAGCGATCTATATATACATATTAATACGTTGGCGGTACTTGGTGTATAACTAATGCTGCTAATGGTGCTCGCTGATGTGTTTTCTTGCCTGGTATGCAACGCTTCCCGCGGAATATTCACCGTTTCCTGAGCTGCTATTATTCTACACACCCTGCTGACTAGAACTCTCCGGATACTTGTTTGGTGATTAATGATGGTGACCTCGGGAGTCCATTAACTATTGAAGTGTCACTCCCTCGTTCTTCTCAGCTGCTTAGGTGGAAGATTCTGTTAGTGGATGTCGGGGGAAAGAGGGTATGAGGATTTTCCCGAGTCTTGCCAGGCACATGAATGCCACGTCCCTGAAAGGAATATCTTTCCTGGAACATGGGTGTGTCATATCACTGAGTGGAATTTGCCCGGTACTTCTGTCACCATATCCCTTTAAACCCAGGGCCTTGCCCGGTACTTTGGGGGCATGTCACGTTCCAGAGTGAGGGTCTTGCCTGGTACTGAGTTGTCATGTTAGATTATCAGATTCTTGACTGATATTTGATTGCCAGTCATATCACTGAGTGACTCTTCCTGGTACTTGGGTGTTTATCATCTCCCTGAGTGTCTTGCATTTATTCCTGGGTGCTTCCCATATTCCTGGGTCTTTTGGGTTTCTTGGCTGTTTTGGTCACATAATAGTGGTGTTCTGAGAGGTATAGTCACGTCCAGAGAAAGTTGATCAGGTCATGATTTTCCTTAAACTGGACTAATTTAACCAAGATGGATCTCAGGGTTCCAATTCCGGGTAATGTAGACTAGACTCGTGCATCCAGACTCTGACCAAATAGGCTTAAAACCTCAGACCAACATATTAAAGCCAGAAACACAGGAAACTAAAAACTTACGTGATATTTCGTGTTTACACTGTCATGAAGTTAGGTACGAGAGATTTTTTAATATCTTTTTATTGTACTTTTATCCAGAATTCTCAAAACGTAATAAACTTAAATTAATAAATTTCGAATTAGTGTTTTTGTGAATTACTAAGTATTAAATTTTTATTTGGATGCAATAAACGATAAATATTCTCTAATTCTGTAAAAAATAACTTACTAACCTAACCTATCGTAACGTTCATAAACTTTTTGCATTATCCAGCCTGATAGAGTTGAAGTGGATTAAAACTATTTTCAACACTATTTATTTCCAATGACAATCTAGTTTGCGAAACAGAGTTTCAGCTTTGGGAAAAAAAAAAGGATCCAAGCCGAATTTTCAGTCAGTCTTTTCGTCCTGGAAAAGCACAACGCACGAGAGACGAGGCCAAGGCAGATACAAGCTTCGGTCACTAAATTTGCATAGGTGTTGAAAGGTCATGACCTAGACAACTCAAGCAAGGTCATTTGATTTTGGCTTATAACTCAAAAGTGAGATACATAATATTCTACATTATACTTAATACTATTGGTTTATTTTGCATATGGTAAGTTCAATAACTTCAGTTCAGTGGTTACGGAATTTGATGAGTCAACCCTCAACTTCCATCTAGAGGTTTTAAAATCTTGCTCAGGTGGCTGTGGTTCACTGGTGGATGGTGGTGACTGTGGTTCACTGGTGGATGGTGGTGACTGTGGTTCACTGGTGGCAGTGACTGTGGTTCACTGGTGGATGGTGGTGACTGTGGTTCACTAGTAGATTGTGGTGACTGTGGTTCACTGGTGGATGGCAGTGACCGTGGTTCACTGGAGGATGGCAGTGACTGTGGTTCACTGGTGGATGGCAGTGACTGTGGTTACTAGTAGATTGTGGTGAACTGTGGTTCCTGGTGGAATTGACGCTTGGGGGCTGTGGTTCACTGGTGGATTTAGTGACTGTGGTTCACTGGTGGATGGCAGTGACTGTGGTTCACTGGTGGATGGCAGTGACTGTATTTCACTGGTGGATGGCAGTGACTGTGGTTCACTGATGGATGGCAGTGGGCTGTGGTTCACTGATGGATGGAGTGACTGTGGTTTATGGTGAAAGGGTGGACTGTGGTTTATGGTGGGTGGAGTGACTGTGGTTTCACTGGTGGGTGGTATAGTGGACTTGATGGGGGTTACTTTGGGGCGGATGGAGTGACTGTGGTTCACTGTTGGGGGGTAGTGACTGTGGTCACTGGTGGAATGGGGATGACTGTGGTTTACTGGTGGTGGTAGTGACTGTGGTCACTGGTGGGTGGTGGGGACTGGTTATGGTGGGTGGTAGTGACTGTGGTTCACTGGTGGGTGGTAGTGACTGTGGTTTACTGGTGTGGTTGTGACTGTGGTGTTACTGGTGGGTTTGGTAAGTGGGGGTGGTTTATTTTTGGGTGGGTGGTTGGTTCCCCGGGTGGGTTGGGTTTTTACTGTGGCTTGGGAATGGTGGTACTGTGGTTCCTGGGTGGGTGGAAATACTGTGGTTCAAATGTTTAGGGACAGTAAATTGGTTAGGTACGGGTTAGTTCCCGGTGGTTCCAACGGTGCAGTGGTAAAAAACGTGGTTCAAGGTGGGTGGTAAAATTTATTGGTCTTTAAAGGGTTTCGGGTAGTGCTACCATTGGAAGGAAATGGGGCTATTTTGATCGGGGGTGAATAAACTTGGTGTTGGGAAAATTATACAATTTCCCCCCGGGGGTTTAAATCACCCTTGGACTTGCTTACAAACCTTGGGGAAAACTAAATTGGGTGGACTTTAAACCAACATTTGGTGTTCGTAAACCGGGTACCTTTAAACTAACACCTTTCACAGATCAAATTGGGTATTCAGATAAAACTTGGTAAAGCTTCTTGATTATTTTTCCCGTAAATCCGGGGCTTTACAAAATAAATGCTTTCTTTAAAAAATTTAAAAAAATGGTGACAAGGAAACATTTGTCGCATAAATTGGTACTTAAAAATATACCAAACATGGAACTTATGGAAATTAAATTTCCCTTCCAACCACCGGAGCTTAAATCCCACCTTGGGGCTTACAGATCCAACACCTTGGATGACTTACAGCATCCAACACCTTGGATGACTTTCAGCATCAACACCTTGGATGACTTACAGATCCAACACCTTGGATACTTACAGCATCCAAACTTGGATGACTTAACAGCATCCAACACCTTGGATGATTACAGCATCCAACCCTTGGGTGACTTACAGCATCCAACACCTTGGATGACTTACAGCATCCAACACCTTGATGGCTTACAGATCCAACCTTTGTGACTTCAGATCCAACACCTTTGATGATTTCAGCATCCAACCCTTTGGGGTGACTTTCACATCCAAACCCTTGGGTGACTTCAGCATCCAAAACCCTTTGGGTGACTTTCAAACAGATGCTAACAGGTCCAATTTTCTTTAAGTAACATGAGCTATCAAACCCGGGATTTACAAAACCCAAGACCTAACACCCAAGGGTTATTCATCAAATGGGAAGCACAAACCCGAGGTAACAGCCCAAACGGGTGCTTCAAAATTTTAACAATGAGTTGGGAAACCCGGTCCTTTCTTAACATGGCCCCTTTCGATCAACACCTGGGGGGACGACATCTCAAAAGTCTTCAAAGTATTAAGTCCAACTGTGTTTCGGAAACCAAACCCCCTGAGATTTTATCCACTTGATACTTCCCTCCACCATATTTCCCATTCAAAATTAAAATGAAAGACCACCAAAAGGCTGAATTTCGATCCGGGTCCGCATAAAGGAGGTAAAGCAATCAACAGGTGATTTTTTAACCAACCCTTATTTTTTTATCCACCCCTGGTGACCCAGCTTTTCCACCCGAGCCATAAAACTTTTTTACCGTTCCCCAAACCCCCTTTCAAGCCATATTTAAAAAATTTTTTTTTAAAGGTTTTTATCATTTTGGGGTACCCTTAAAAGTTAAATTTGTGGCCCCACTTTGGTAACGACTTTTGGGAAAAAGGGGATTATAACATTTTTTAAAGTAAAACTAGTTAATCATGTTTTTCTACTTTTTTCTGAGATAATTCTTCTTTCTTTATTTTAATTTTTTTTAATCTGTTTTGTAAAGATTTTCCCCAAAATTTTTGTTCTTCAGGATTCGGGCTGAAATAAGAGAGTGGTTTATTGTCATTTTGAAAGGGGAAAAACCAAAGCATACATCGGGTATTTCTTTTTACTTTTAAAAACCCCTCCAGGGGCCCGTTTCCCAAAGAATTGAAAGTTTTCTTCTGTCCCAACCCCCCATTCCCCCTTGCCTTTTTAAAATTTTTTCTTTTGAGTTCCTTTGTTTTTTTTTTTGGTTTCCTCTTTTCCCTTTTTTAAAATTATGGGTTAAAATGGGTTTTATTTTTCCCCCGAATTTTGATGTCTCTTTTTGGGGTTTCTCTTCCCCTTTTTGGGTTATTTTGGGATGTATAGGTTTCCTCTGGTTAAGAAATAACCGGTTTATTAAACATGCTCCTAAAATCTAACTGGAATTACACTTTCACTAAACACCTAGCTCGCAACCCAAAAGGGATCATAGCCTCTCCACCAACCCCCGTCCCCCATTCCAAACCCCTTCCATTTTGTCTGCCCTCCAAAAATATTAGCCTAGGGTTTTAACTCCAAAAACCCCCTTTTTATGATCTCCCCGCCCCCCTCGTCTCTAAACCCCAAATCCTTGGATATGTACCCGTAAACCCTTTAATGAAACAGAAACCCCCAACACCCACAAAACCCCCCCAAACCAAACACACCCCACACACACCACCAACCCCACACCAAACACCCAAAATTCCCCAATTTTACAACTTTCCCAAAAAAATTGCAAAGTAAAACCCATTTACAGATCAAAAAAAAAAAAATCAAAAAAAAAAGACACCCCAAACGGGGGCAAAGGGAAGAAAGGCTTAACCCCACCCAAAACCCAACAAAAAAAGTGAACTTTTTTTTTCCAAGAAATTGGTTTTTAAAATGTCCAATCAAATGGGGAAATTTTTAGAGAAACAAGACAAATAAATTTTCGTCTATTCCCATACAGGAGGGAGAGGAAATGAAATCCGGAGCCCAAATTTGATTAATTGCAAACCCAAGAGGATTTTTTTTGTGAACAGCAAAAAATTTTTGTATATTTATCCCGAGGGCAAGGGGGAAACAGACTCTGTTCGACGGAGTTTAATTTTGAACTTTGTGGATGGAAAGTTCAAGAGGACTTTTTTGTTCGAGATGACAGTCTGTTATTTTAGAAGACAACATGTAGGTTTAAAACAAGAATGAAACATGTAGGTTAACAAGAATGACAAATGTCAAGTTTAAAAGAGGGGCAGCAGTTCAAATGATTTTTTGATTGTGACTAAGGCTTTTGAAAAGGGCCCTTGTTTTTTGGACCACAAAATATTTTCGACATGACATCCAAGTCCCCTTTTAAGGTAATCCAACGACAACAATCTATAAGGAACCCCCTTTTTCTGCGGGTCTGCTGGAACTAAAAACCCGAACTACCATATGCCCTTTCCGTCTTAATTTATAAGGGTAAAGACTTTCTACAAAAATTAAGAGAGCAAGAAGGGAAGTAATAGCTATGTTTGCATGACCTATATAAGGTATATCTTTTTTTTGGGTCGCACCCCTACCAAATTATATTTGTATTTTTGTTTTCTTTTCCCCCCTAAAAGGCTCGCTCACCCTCTCATTTCCCCCCTTGCACGAGTAGAATTTCAAGGTTAAAACAAAATATCCGCCAAAACCCCTTACCTTTTTCCAAAATTTACCCCAATTTTCGTTGTCAACTCTTATATCCCCCAATAGAGGGGAATACAGTTACAAGTGAGGCTTCCCAGGTTTGAGGGGCTTTCCTCACTTCCCGGAAAATATTTTAAGGGTTCATAAAGGTTTCTAACACGTGTTTTAGGGACATAGAAAATTTTACTTAACGAGTTTCCGAGAATGAGTACATAAATAAAATTTTGGGAAAATGAGGGGGGTTTCATCTTGGGATTGGAGGAGAAATTTAAAGTCATCTGGAGAGTTAAATTCGATGCTGATAAAACAGTTCGACATCCCTTGTTGGGGGAGGGGCGGAGAGGTAAATGTGTAAATTATTACATGAAATAAGGCTTTTATCGAAAACAGAGTTCCCAGAATTTCAACGGGGCGAACTAAGAGGTAGCTGGTAAACATTAGTATTTAATTTTTAGTGAACAGTTCGGAATAGACAACGAAAAATTATACCCATAAACCTAAATTTTATTCGACAATATTTCAGATACTGATCATAACCCCATTTAAAGAGGGGAATGAGAAGGATTTAAAATGAAGGGGGAAAGGGAAAGGGAAAAAGAGAGGGAGAGGATCGAACATTAGGGGTAATCCACATTTGACTTTTCGTGATAGTGAATGTGTGTAAGTTCTTCATTTTAAAACTACATATATCAAGTTGTATACTGCCGTTCTAGCTCACGTTGCACTTGTATACATGCCACATGATTTTTTATACACTCTTTTTCTTGTTATGGTACATTTCGGTTCAGGTTCTGGGACTTCCTAGCTTGGTGTTCAGCCTTCGTTATTCTTCGTATGCTCAGGTGTTCGGAGGTGTCACAAATGGAGGATTTATCTTATTATGTAGACACGCATCAAGTGTTATCCATTACTGGTCCTGCACGGGGAAACCCTCTCAGTATTCTTGGCTTTGCAACTCAAACCTTGTGAACCTAACGTCTTAATTTTTGTTACGGCATCATTCTACATTTTTACCGTGAAGCCCCCACCGTTTTAAACAGTCTAAGAGTTAAATATCATTCTAAGATTACAATTTAAAGCAATCCTTTAAAATGAACAAAAAAAATACCATAGAAGACACTAATCCCCTATTTTTTCACTTCCTCGGAGGACTGTAAGAACAACAAGCACACGATTATATTATGACAAAAAAAATAAGAGTCATTGATATGAGTTGTTTAATAATGCTTTAACATAAATGGAAGTTACAAAAAAAAAATTTCCCATTCAGATTGAAAAAAAATTTAATTAAATGGACGAGAAAGTTGTGGTGGATTAGCAAATTACAACCTGAGTTATGAGAGTACACGCATTGCCCACATAGACATTAAAATTTTTACTTTATATTTTATTGATTTTGGTATGGAAATGACCCCAAAGGAACCTTATTAACTAAATATTTTGTAAAATGCATCTTCGAAGAAAGTAAATTTTTTGTTAAACTTTAGAGTGTGATTTTCATAGATAATCTGTGTTGAGAGGTATAGATGCATTATTGAGCAAATGAAAGGATTCTAGTCTGCATCATTGTCGATATTTCCAATAACTCGCTGTCTGGGCTCTCTGACAGCTGGACTCAAGTAACATAAATCATTTCCAGGTGTGGAAGCTTACCTGTGGGAGTGTTTTTTTAATGGTGCCATTCTTCTTCGCCTGTCTTCAACCCAGTTCTATCAAGGGTGAACCTCTCATTCACCACAGCTGTCATCAAACCGCTTATACCCTCTCGATATTGTACACCCCACTCACACACACACACACACACACACACACACACAACACCACACACACACACACACCCACCACACAACAAGTTCATGCACATGATACACGTTAATAAATCAAGGATATGACAAGAGAGAGAAGTGGAGATGCACCAGCAAGGCTGGACCTAGTGTTTATAGCAAGTAAAGTCTGACACAAAAAAAACAGAACCCCAATGAGTGCCCTGGGCAGCAGCGGTACTGAACTTCGAGTACCTTGTAAAACTAAGTATAGAAGGAAGATTGGCAAGTGGTAGGTGCGAAAAGCCAGATATAGAAAGAGGAAACTTTGCAGACATGTAGGAATTCTTGAATATAGTGCAGTGAAAAAGGAATGGGAGGAAATCAGTGGAGTGAGATGGAGGACGTTTTCTGGGAAGTGCTTGAGAGAAGTTGATTACCTTTTTTACCTAGACAAAGAAAGGGAAATGATAACAATGAACAGGCAACCAGGCCCAACCATAACTGCTTCGCATTCACTCAGAAGAAAAACGGACAGTTATTTAAAACTAAGGTAATTCGAATGAGAAGGAGAAGACCTCACGGAATTGGACATGGGAGCCTATAGTGCTTAAGCAAACAATTGAATGATGTCTTCTTAGGGGCAGCCAGAAATGCCTGAGGAAGAGAGTATGTCTGAAGGGTACTGGATACCATTTACTCATGAAGGGTAAAAGGTAATAAAAATAAAATGTTGGGAGTTAGATACATGAAAGGCGATGGATAGACAGGGTGAGAGGGAACAGAAGCACTTTCGATCTTCGATCTTCATGTCAATGAACAAAGTATGTATATTTAAAAATGGAGAAAGTTAGAAGGCACTGGAACTGCAAGCAGTTTTGTTGATATGTATATCATGGAAGGTAATGGAGAACATAGGAGTTAGCAGAGCACACTTAGAGAGAGATGTATGTAAACACTAACTAGCACGAGTTCAGAGATGATGGATATCTTATTGCCATCCTTTGAACATTTTATGACAAATGTATCAGAAGTGAAACAGAGAGGAGGCTAGGTTTATTGGCATTTTCTTAGATTGCAAGAAGGTACTTGACTCTCCACTCCATGCTAGACTTGAGCAAAGTTTAAGAAACAAAATGAGAAAGAGATGTGCCAGGGAAGATTACGCAAATCTTCATTGAATGTACAGGTGACTTTTCTCGAAATTTATACGAGATCTCCCTGGACATTAGCAACCATATATATTTAGAGGGACCTTGTGAACTAAATGTAGAGGGAAGATGGCACGTGGAAGGTACGAGTCATCAAATTTTAGAGAGACAACTTTAAAAAGGATGAGAGAATCCATGAATGCAGGCAGTGAGAAAAGACAGGTGGAGGAGAGTCAGCAGATGCTTGAAAGGTGGCAGGAAGCCATTGTAGAACCTCGTCCCCAGAGGGAAGAAAAAACATAGGATAAAGGGTGTGTACAAACATATAGAAATCAGCTAACAGATGAGAGCAGATAAGTGAGATAAGTATCTAAAAACGAATATGGAAAGATGAGGTGGGCGACAATTTGGAGAATGACAAAGACCAATATTTTATCCCGCTTTACCTAAGAAACACAAACAGTAAAATACCCACGTAATGGCTTAAGAAGGAGGGATGGCAAGCTTAAGAATAGTCAAGGAAAGTTTGCGATTGATTAACAATCGGTTGAGAAGTTCCCTCGTTGGAATTTAGAGGTGAGTACCAAAAAGACCAAGGAATAGCGTACCATCGTCAGGAACCGATCATACACACATTAAGGGCCAAGAGATAAGAAACTTTTGTAGGGCTGGGTATATCAAAGGCCATGAGACAGACAAGGTGTCACACTGATTCTGCAAGATGGAACAGAGCACTGTCCATATAAATAGCTAAGATCTACGTGAAAGGGACACGGGATACGTCTTAGAGTGTATGGGAGAAGAGATATGTTAGCACCTACATTTAAGAAAGAAGACAGAAAAGAAGCTTTGTGTTAAGGGACCCTTCACGATAGCACACATGAAAGGTAATTACAAAAAGTTATCAAAAATGGAGTGGCATGAAACGATCTTGTCCTACTAATCTGTTGGAGTTCTATAACAATGTAACAGAGTGTGACAGGGGAGACAAGAATGGGTTGATTGCGTTTTCTTACAACCGCAATAAGGTGTTTGTTACTATAACCATAATACACTGAGGAAAAAATTAGGAGTAGGCAGGAGAGAAACAATGAGGAATGTACTACTGTGGATCATTGAGTATCTTTGTGAAGGAAGCAAAGAACGATTGTTTGAGAATTACTTATATATGACAGAATGAATAAGAAGATTAATAGTGAGATTTTGGCTTAAATAGCAACGCACGTCTTGCCGATAGAGCAAGCAAAACTATTTGTGCATGAATAATTTCGCAAAAAATATTCTAAACCAAAGAAAAATTATATATTCATTGTGTTTGTCAATTATTAAATTAATTTATTAAACTTGCATAATATATTTAGTGGATTAGGCTAAATTAAATTGAAATTGTTATAATTTAGGTTAGGCAAGTTTTCATAGGTTCTTTTGGTACAAAATTCATTCATTTTTATTTTAACATAATTGAAAAAATATACTTTAAAAGCATAAGAGAAAATTTTAGGATGGACTTAATTTCACACACTTGAACCATCCACAACTGTAATCCTGCCGCCACCTGCTTCCACTCCTTGGTCTACTGTTTATGAGCCATTCTCCGACCATATGCTGTATATTTACACGAGTGATGTAACTGAATACATCGATTCCAGGGCAGCGCGGACTGATTTCCTCAAAACTCCTTTTCTCCTTACCCCTTCTCTGTTTTGTATTGGACTGAAGTAGCCAATGTGTGGTGAAAACGTTTCCTTAATAAGGAATTCTCATAGTTTCGGTGTCTCAATCTTCAAATTTTCGGGTTTCAAACCATTTATCACATACAAATAGAATGTATGTTTTCTCACTGACAGATTTACTTATATTTTTCATTTATCAAGTTATAAAGTCTACAAAGATTTAGGGTTATTAAATATCACTACAGATGATTCTGAACTGACTTGTGGATCGTTGCTTTTTGTGGTTCAGAAATACATTAATGAGTTGAAGGTGAGTATTTTTTGAAGATAAAATAGAAGGGGTGGATAATAACTATAATGTTTTATCATGAAACATAGCATCGATCGGTCTCTCTTTCTCTAACCCTCAGTTTCCTGTCTTCCTTCTCTCTCATCACTCTCCCTTCTTTTTCGGCTCCCTTTCACCAAAAAAATCTCTCACCTCCTTTCCTTTACACTCTTCCTCCTCTTTAAAACACTTCTTTCCGTTTACACATTTTCTAACCTTCTGTCCACTCACAACACTGCTTTTTTTTTCCTCCTCCATGTCTTTTACACACTTCTTCCCTTCCTACATATACACACCTCCATCCCTTTACACTCTATTATCTTTCTTATATTTTCTCTATTTCTTAAAATGGTTTTTAGCATTCATATTTGTACTGAATAATGTGAAAGGAAAAAAAATCAACATGATAGTTCTATATTAAAGGACTCTTTCTAATATCCATCTTTTGAGAGGTGTCTTGGCTCAGCCGAGCCTTGAATCGCAGCCAGGAGGAAAGTGGCGACACCTACCATTAAAAAAGAGTTAATTGTACAGCTAAAAAACGTAGCCAAAAAAAATCTTGATTTCCAGAAGAATTGAAGGTTGGAGGAGGCGGCAGGGAGTTAGTAAAGGGGAATGTTTTGGAGGAGAGGGACGAGACTTTTTTTTGAAGTGAGGGAATGTGCAGGAAGGAAAAGAGGGGAGTAACAGGAGTGGGAGGTGAATGGAAGTGGTAGTAACAGTAAAAGTGAATGATGGGTAGGTGAAGGGAAGAGGTGGTACATATAAATTGTTCAATCATTATTCAATGGTCTATTGTTTACATGGTAGGCAGCGGGAGAGTACGTAACTAATTTGAATCCTTGTGTTGTGACCTTGAGAGCTTCACTCACACCTGTGACGCTGTTGTGTGTTTTTGTGGGGGTCTGTGACATACTACTAGGTACACAAATAACCCGCACATAAAAGAGAGAAGCTTACGACGACGTTTCGGTCCGACTTGGACCATTGACAAAGTCACACTAACAGAGGTGGAGCAGGACGGCTATATATAGGCAGGAAGAGGTGGAGGTAGTAGTAGTAGTAGTAGTAGTAGTAGAACAAGAATTGTATATAATACCGACAGGATGAAATGACACATGCACAACACCCGGGCATCCCCACCGTATACGTTTCGCCATCCAGCCAGCCACTGGATGGCGAAACGTCCACAACAAAGACAAACCAGACCCCGCACATTTTGTCTTAATTTCATCAGTAGTTGTTGTAGAAGAAGAAGAGGAAAGTAGTAGTGGTAGTGGTAGAAGTGGGAAATAAGGAAGACGAGCCAGTCAAATACAAAGGAAGGGGAGCACTGCAAAGAGCTAGAAACCCACAAGGGAGAGCAAGCGCACAGAGGTGCGTGAAAGGGGAAGTGGTGAAATAAAATAAATGAAGAAGGAACAGAAACACGAGACAGGAGAGGAAAGACAACCCAGAGGAGAAAAGGAGAGAGGAAAGGGGAAGGGGAAGAAGAAAAAAGAAGAAGAAGAAGAAGAAGAAGAAGAAGAAAAGAAGAAGAAGAAGAAGAAGAAGAAGAAGAAAAGAAGAAGAAATGAGGATTCAGGTTGAGTCACGGGTGTTCTGAATTTTGGGCATTTTACAATGTAGTGGGAGAGGAAGGCATCTACAGAGACGAAGCCAGGACTAAGGTTCATAAAAGGGAAAAGTTGGTATAAGAGAGGTTTTCAACTAAACGGGGGACTGTTCGAGTTGGAAGTAGGAAGACAGTTTTAGCGAGAAGACCAGTAAATTTAGGATGGCTATGATCTCTGACGTGACAGAAAAGAGCATTGTTAGTGTCGGCAAGCCTAACACTATTTTTGTGCTCCCTAAGTCTGTCAGAAAGAGATCGACCAGTTTCCCCGAAGTATTGAAACGACAGGAGGAGAAAGACATAGAGTAGACACCAGAACCCATCTGTAGAGGGGGGAGAGGTATAACGAGATTAGTGCGAAAGGTGTTAGTCTGGGGGAAGGAAAGCTTGATGTCTAAGGGACGGAGAGAATTGTGAGATTAGAAAGACCGGAAATGTAGGGAAGGCAGAGGATAGAAGAGTTCCCATGAGTAGAGAGTTTTGGGAGAGAAGAAATTGCGTTTAGCACGTGAGAGGGCAGAGTCTATGAAATGGGAAGGGTAGCCAAGGGGGGAGAAACGAATTATGAAGAGTAAAAATTTTCCCTGCTGGAAGGAACTGAGGATCACAGATGCGGAGGGCACGGAGAAAGGGGGAGATAAGAACACTTTTCTTGACAGGGGAAGCATGATAGGAAAAGTAGTGAATGTACATGCCACTGTGCAAGGTTTACGGTAAACGGAAAAGGAAAAACCCTTTGTATCTGAGGGGTGGACATGGACATCAAGGAAAGGAAGTAAGGAATTAGATTCCCATTCAGCCTTTAAACTTAATGGAAGGGGCAAGATTGTTAAGAGCTTCAAGAAAAGGTTGGAAGAGACTGGAGTCATGAGGCCACAGAGCAAGTGTCATCCACATAGCGGAGCCAGAGTGAAGGTTGCACATCGGGGGTAGAAGAAAAACAGTCTCGAAGTATTCCATGTAAAGATTAGCAAGGACAGGAAGAGAGGAGAGCCATAGCGACACCAAAAGGTTTGAGAATAATTTTTCCCCTTGGAAGGAAAAGGAGTTAGAGTCCACACAGAGGCGGATCAGATCAGAAAAACATCAGTGGGGATAGGGAGATGAAGAAACCCTTCATGGGCCTTCTCTCTAAGGAAATCAAGGACATCATAAAGAGGGACATTGGTGAAAGAGGACTCAACGTCAAGACTAAGCATCTTACAGGTTGGGAGAAAAGCGAACCCGTTCAATGAAGTCTTGAAGTGACGGAGGTGGTCAGGAGAAAAAGTACCAAGAAAGTGAGTGAGGGTTTTGGCCAGCCAAGAAGCAAGAGAATAAGAACAGAACCTCTAGGGGATATGATAGGACGAAGGGGAATATCAGGTTTATGAGTTTTGGGAAGGCCATAGAAATAGGGAAGAAAAGGGACAGATGAAACGAAACCGTTGAACAAGGTCAAAGTCAGGAGGACAGAGGTCGGAGAGAGTCTTAGTTTTTGTTGAAAGTTCTCTTGATGCGATCAAGAGGGTTGGAAACGAAAGGAGTGTTTGGTGCGTGAGTCAGAGAGCAAGACATCAGCTTTAACGGACGTAATCCTCGCGATCAAGGATAAACTACCGAATTACCTTTGTCAGAAGATAGTATGACAATGTTAGTGTTAGATTTAAGAGAAGAAAGGGCAAGTTGGGGAACGGCGTGGAGGTGGTGATTCTTGGAAAACAGACTAACAAGAGCAGGAAGGAGAGCACCACGAAAGTGGACAAGTCAGGAAGATTACGGAAGCGAGATTGACGAAAGGAATCCAAAAGAGCTAATCAGGGAAATACCAGCGCGGAGTAGGCGAAGTGGCAAAGGAAAGACCAAAACCAAGAAGTTCAAGCTCATATTGAGAGAGTGAGACAGAAGACAGATTAGTAACACAGTCAGTGAGGGAGAATTTAGACCAAGGGCTAGCTGAGATGAGACGTTGAAAGTTTATTTTTTAGTTTGGAAGAATGAAATTGTGCATTTTTAGGCGAGCAGTGTCAAAGGCCAAAAGGTAGAGAAAGGTTACAGAGATCCTGTGGTTTGAGCCGCAAAAGAGGGGCACGTTGACGTTGAAGGAAAGTAAAGAAGGCATCTTCAACCTGTGATTTAGTAGAAAGAATGAGCTGTTGAAGTCGGAGACGGGCATGATCAGGAAAGGGAGTGCCCAGTGGGTTGGTTTTCAGGAAGTGGGAGAAGGAAGGTGGCAGAACTTGTTCAGCAAGACAGTCACGTAGGAAGCGAAGCTGATACTTACGACGCCGGGTAGCAATAAGAGCAGCCTCATAAGATCGAAAGAGGGGTTTAAAAGAGGGAAGAACATTAAAAAAGTTGGAGAGAATATGACGTTTAACTGCGGGGTCCATTTCCTTTTCCGTTTACCGTAAACCTATGCACAGTGGCATGTACATTCACTACTTTTCCTATCATGCTTCCCCTGTCAAGAAAAGTGTTCTTATCTCCCTCTTTCTCCGTGCCCTCCGCATCTGTGATCCTCAGTTCCTTCCAGCAGAAATTTACACTCTTCATAATTCGTTCTCCCGTCTTGGCTACCCTTCCCATTTCATAGACTCTGCCCTCTCGCGTGCTAAACGCAATTTCTTCTCTTCCAAACTCTCTACTCATGGGAACTCTTCTATCCTCTGCCTTACCTACATTTCCGGTCTTTCTAATCTCAACAATTCTCTCCGTCCCTTAGACATCAAGCTTTCCTTCCGCCAGACTAACACTCTTCGCACTAATCTCGTTCATACCTCTCCTCCCTCTACAGATGTTCTGGTGTCTACTCTATTTCTTGCTCCCCCTGTGTCTGATTCAATACTTCGGAGAAAAATGGTCGATCTCTTTTTGACAGACTTGGGACACAAAAATAGTGTTAGGCTTGCCGACACTAACAATTGCTCTTTCTGTCACGTCAGAGATCATAGCCATCCTATTGACTGGTCTTCTGCTAAAAAATGTCTTCCTACTTCCAACTCGAACAGTCGCCGTTTAGTTGAATCCTCTTATACACAACTTTCCTTGTATGAACCTTAGTCCCTGGCTTCGTCTCTGTAGATGCCTTCCTCTCCCCCTACATTGTAAAATGCTCCAAACTTCAGAACACCCGTGACTCAACCTGAATCCCATTTCTTCTTCTTCTTCTTCTTCTTCTTTTTCTTCTTTTTCTTCTTCCTCTTCCCCCTTTTCCTCTCCCCTTTTTTTCTCCTCGGGGGTTTTTTCTTTCTCTCTCCTTTTCTCGTTTTTTCTTTTCCCTCTTAATTTTTTTTATTTCACCACTTCCCCTTTAAACCGCACCCGGTGCGCCCATTGCCCTCTCCCTCGTGGGTTTCAGCTCTTTGCAGTGCCCCCTTCCTTTGTATTTGCTGGCTGTCTTCCTTTTTTTCCCAAATTCTACCACTACCACATACTACCTCTTTTTCTTCTATTTAAAAACTATGTGAAATTAAAAACACATGTGGGGCCCCGTCGGGTTTGGGTCTTTGAAAGGGGGCGTTTCCCCCGCCCAGTGGCTGGCCTGGATGGTAAAACCCGTTTTAGGGGGGGGAAGGGGGGGGGGTTGGTCATTGTCTTTTCATCCTGACGGTATTATATAAAATTTTTTTGTATACTACTACTATTTAACTACTACTATACTATTTACTACTACCTCCACCTTTTTCCTCCTATTTTTTCCCGCCCTGCCCCCCTCGTTAGGGGGGATTTTGGGCCCAAGGGTCCAATCGGACCGAAACGTCGTCAAAGCTTCTCTCTTTTATGTGGGGGTTTTATTTGTTTTTATCGTTCCAGAAGGGGTTATTGGTGCCTTTTTTTTTTAATTTATACTATAGGTATTTTTGTATGTATTTTTAGTTTGGGTTAAAAGGGAAAAGGGAAAATTTCCCTGGATAAAAGGGTATGAGAGGGGAAAAAAAGGGGAATCTAGCATAAAGTAGGATTTGTCACAGTTGTTTTTTCCTGTTTAATACTGTTTTTTGGTAGAGCCCTGAAGAAGAGGTTGCAAAAGGTTTAGTAAAACAAAATTTGGGGAGGGGAAAGTAAAAAAAGGAAAGGGAAAAGAAAAACATTGGAAAGAGAAAGGTTTAATGAGAGAAAAAAACTTAGGTAATGAAACACTGATTTTCCGACTGAAGGGGTTTTTCGAGGAAGTGAATGTGTTCATATATTTTAGGGGTTGGGGCTTGTCAGCAGTGGGGCCCATGAATGATGAGGGGAACCAAACGGGAAATGATGAGCGAAAAAGTGAAAAAGGTGCAAATGAGAAGTCCGGGGGGGATTTAAGGGAAATTTATCCCTGGGAAACAAAGGGGGAATATATGAAGGGATAGTGGTACCAACTCTATATTTGGGGGAAGGGTAAAGTGTGGGGGAATGTTTAAACAAGGGGGTGTTGGTTTTTTGGCAGTGGAAATTAAAAAGGGGTGGGGGTTACTAAGACTATTTCCAGATGGTGAAAAGGGGTTTTGAGAATGGTTTCGGACATTTAGAGGGGGGGTTTTTGGGAAAAAATTTGGATAACTTGGAGGCCGTAAAAAATCTTTTGTTTGGGGGAATGGGGGATAAGGGGCGTTTTTTCGAAAAGGGGTTACGTTTTACTCCCGTTGTGTTTTTATTGACAGTACATTTTTTGTGGTCGGGGTTTTTTGGGGATTGATTGACATGTGTTTTAAATGTTAAACGTTACACTGTTGTGTGTTATTTAAAAGGGGGGATATTGGTTTCACATGGGTATTGAGTGTGTTGTCACACTATTTGTGTGGTATGTTGGGATGTTACCATCTCAATGTTACGTGGTCACGGTGCATGTTGCTATCACATATCTGTGTTTCTGAGTGTTACAGCCACGCTGTTGAATGATATGATGCTATCAACACACTGTTGAGTGTTATGGTGTTACTGCCACACTGTTGTGTTAATGGTGTTACCGCCACACTGTTGTGTTTATGGTGTTACCGCCACACTGTGTTTATGGTGTTACCACCACACTGTTGTGTTTATGGTGTTACCGCCACACTGTTGTGTTTATGGTGTTACCGCCACACTGTTGTGTTTATGGTGTTACCGCCACACTGTTGTGTTTATGGTGTTACCGCCACCTGTTGTGTTATGGTGTTACCGCTACACTGTTGTGTTTATGGTGTTACCGCCACACTGTTGTGTTTATGGTGTTACCGCCACACTGTTGTGTTTATGGTGTTACCGCCACACTGTTGTGTTTATGGTGTTACCGCCACACTGTTGTGTTTATGGTGTTACCGCCACACTGTTGTGTTTATGGTGTTACCGCCACACTGTTGTGTTTATGGTGTTACCGCCACACTGTTGTGTTTATGGTGTTACCGTCACACTTGTGTGTTACTGATGGTGTTAGCATGACATTTGTTGTGAGTGTTACAATCTCACTATTGTGTCATGTTTAGTATTACTGTTACATTGCTTTTATGTAATGTTAGCGCCGCACTGATGGGTGTTACCGTCACACTGATGGGTGTTACCGTCACACTGATGGGTGTTACCGTCACACTGATGGGTGTTACCGTCACACTGATGGGTGTTACCGTCACACTAATGGGTGTGTTATATAGTATGCTGTTCACAACGCTCTTGCCTCACACACTGATTGTCCGTGGTTCGATCTCCGGCACATTTGGAAACGTTGGGCACGTTTCCTTGCACCTGCTGCTCCTGTTCAACTAGCAGTAAGTAGGTACCTGGGTGTTGGTTGACTGGTGTGGGTCGCATCCTGGGGCACAAGACTGAAGGATCACAATGGAAATAAGACAGACAGTCCTCGATGATGCACTGACTTTCTTGGGTTATCCTGTGTGGCTAACCCTCCCGGGTCAAAAATCTGAACAAATCTTGTCTAATCTTTTCTTAACCACATTTGTAATGTCTTACTAAAGTCATTCATGCTGTAATCTTCCTTTCCTCTACCTATCTTACTCAAGTATATCTGTCTCGCATCTTTCTCTTTCCCGTTCCTTTAACTTTCATTATCTACCCATCTACCATACTGTCTATCAACCTTCCTACCTGTCTCTCCTGCCGCCTGTGTCCACGCCGTCACAGTTTACAAGTCTCTCCTTCCTTCCTTATCTACGAGGATACTTCTCTGATCTACCTTTCTCCTTTCCCTGACTACGATTATACGATTGTCTACCTCTCTCGGCTTCTGTTTCCTTCCTCTTTATTCCTGCCTCTCTTTCTGCCCTTTCATTCAATCTCTCCTACATTGCTACGTTCGTTTCCCTCCTCTCTACCTATCCCTCCATTCTTGTTTACCTGTCTTCCTCTTCTGTCTACATGTCTTCCAGTCCCTAGACAAGGCATTCTGATGACTCCAACTTTTGGTTAATAATTTACTTAAAGACTTTTTAAGAGAGAGATTTAAGATTAAAATGTTTGATTCATTAAGAATCAGTGCGAGAGTAAAGAAGAAAGTTAGTGAGTCAAAAAAGAAAGTGAAACAGTGTTTAAAAAAATGGGAGGGGGAGCGACAGGAAGGAGAAGAGGGATAGAGAGAGAGGAATAGAGAGGATTAGAGAGACAGAGAGAGAGGCACGAGTGTGCTTACACCTTGAGTATGATCAACTTTCTTGGATTACCAGCCCTCCGTCTCATCTACGACTTCGTGACAGAGTAGAGAGCAGAGCAAGACGACTCATCTCTTGCCTAGATCTGGCCTGGATAGATCTATCATCTCAGCAGAGTCTTCAACATCGGAGGGATGTGGGTGGCCTTTCTCTTTAACATAAGGCCAATGCTATCAAGATGCTACACTTGGCTACACTTTGCGGACAATGAGAAGACAGCTTAGACTGCCCACATAAATTATAATTATCTACGCTTGTTGTCACAGCTTCTCCTTTATCCCGAAAATACTATTGAACAGTCAACCAAGCCGCATTTACCACTTCGTTTAAACTACCCACACACAAAATTTAGTTTCCTCGGAGCCGTGCTCTGTACCTATCTGTGATTAAATTATATGTTTTACCCTGCATCAGCCTCTACACTTATCCTCTCCACACTCACCTCCAGAAAATACTGTTTATAAGACGAGAAACTTTTCCCATACAACAACTTTAAAATTTTGCCTGTTGTTATCGGTAGCGTGAGTATTAACATACGCAAGATGCTTCCCGGCTCTTACAGTCATTCGTGTTCGAGTTTTGTGCCAACCAGGTTCATCTGTCACGTCTGGTAGCAAGAAGCAATAATTTTCTAGACCAGACGTGATAGATGAGCCTGGTTTGCTCATCTAACCTTATTACTGCGCCAGTTACGTATTATAATATGTAACTGGCGCCGTATTGAGGTTAATGTGTGCCTCGGTTCTTTCAGTTATTCTCCTGTGATTTATTTCCTCCATCCACGACCATCTTAATATTACGTTTACCATCGGAATTAATGATTGCCTGCCTCTTCAGAGGACGAATAATTTAATACATATGATGTATACTTTAGCGCTATTTTAACCTTATTCCGTCTAAGGTACTTTGTTCATCTTCAATGAGTGTTCTGGCAAGTGTTCTTGTAAATATTTCCCAGTGTTTTTGTCAACGATAAACCTTGTTATATATATTATATATATAATATTATGCACACTACTTAAAACGAATGGACAGAGGAAAACTTTGTTAAAACCACTCCACCCTGGTAAGCTCATGGGTGAGAGTGATGTCGATATGATGGGCATGTGTGGGTGATAGTGTCAGTATGGATGATGTTGGGGATAGGGTTTGGGGTTGTGGGATGGTGGGAGGGGTGTTGGTTAGAGGGTGGCAGTATGGATGATCATTTTAACACGTTCCACTTGTCAAGTGTTTTCGTCATGTTAAAGAAAACGACTAATTTTTATAACTTATAATATAACTTATAATTTTTATAAAACGTGTTGAAATGGGCAAATTTAATCTGTACCTTGAGGAGTTTAAGTTTCATTACTCCATCTAATATACTGGAAGGAATCCAGAAGCTAAATTCAAACTAAATTAAAGCGACAGCGAAGAGGCGGAGCCGAGAGCTGTGAATCGACCTTGCAACCACAAATAGGTGAACACACACACACACACACACACACATACACATACACATACACACACCACACACACACACACACACACACACACACACACACACACACAAACCTGGAGACAAGTACTCTGGCGAATCCTATATGTAATTTAGCTTTCATGCCTTAGCACAGGTAATTATCCTGGTTATGAGCCTGTCAGTTCAAATTTAGATGATCAAAAGCGTCCATCCTGTCGTTAGCATATTCAATAAGGTCACCGATTTTTCTAAAATTAACATAATTTTAACGGCCCTCGGGTATCCGCTTCGAAGCGCTCCTAATGTCGGGTTAAATTAAATTAACGCAGGATAATAAAGTTTAATTCCTCCACCAGGGTGTAGACAGACACATTGGCAGTTCTATTCAACCGATGAAAGTTAATTAATTTGCATTATAATGGAAGGGTATTCTCTGACAGACAGCCTGAGTGAGGGGAGAGGAGGGTGAAAGCAAGCGTGGTAAAGCGCAAAATAAGCACTCACAGACCACTTTAAATTGCAAATGAGAAGGTGAGAATGAAATTGGAACACTTGACGTAGGAGAAAAAAAGGTTTCATCTACATCTGGAATAGTTTAATGGATATGGAACCTTTGTGTTGTGACCATTTCTCTGTGATCGTGTGGCAGGTCATGCGCGCACACAAACATGGAACTGGAACTCACGAAACAGAGACGAAAAAGAGAATTACAGGAATGTGTACTCAGTTTTAAGTGGGCTGTCAAATAAAAATAACGGGTTACAAGAAATAACTGAAGGGAAATGTCAATACCTAAGAGCGACTGCAGAAATTAAACGCTGAAAAAATCGTAACAGAAGTAGTGCAGATCGTAGCAGATTACAAAATTGTGAGAAAGAAAACATGCGGAGGAGAGAGGAGAGAAACCGGCTCTCTTAGTCTCAGAACAATGGATCTGCGAAGACATGTACATCTTTGTTACGAGTATGGCCATACCCGATATATTTTATAATAGGATATGCTCCTTTATTTTATAATATATATGTTAATGCTAATATTAATGCTAATATTGTTATATCGTTAGGCTTTCATAATAGTTATTGTCATGTAGTGGAAAACCACTAGTTAGTGCCGGTTAGCAGTTCAGGTACTGACATCTCTAAGTCACGTGACCAACCTGACGTCAGCTTACCACTCACTGGTACAGGCAGTAAATTCACCACCCTTGCTCTGAGTAGGTTCCCACACTCGCTCAGAATAGCTTCACAACACTCACACTGACTAGCACTCTCACTTCTTGTCTGATCTGATTTCTAAGAGTTCTCTGGTCATATACGTATCTCTTGCACAGGATTACCGATAAATCCTTGTCTGCTTAAAAAGGCTATATTGGCTGCAGTAAAACCTTGTTGCCATGGAGTTCACCCTAGACAATAGCCAACCTAGCAACTGATCCCCATCAAGGATCAGTAGCCCATTGTTATACACTCCATATGGCAACAATCTTAAACTCAGACCTGAGAGTAAATACAAAAATAGCCCGCAAATGGGAGACTGAAGCTTAAAACGACATTTCAGTCCGACTTGGACCATGAACTAGTAACAGTAAACAAAGTACGGTGAGGATTTAAACTAGAGGCATCATCCACAACTAGTCAAAAATATATGACACAAACATCTTGACAGTGATAAATATAGTGTAAAGGGCAAAGTCAAACCATTAATTTAGGGTGATTTCTCTTAGGAGAAAATATTCGGGGGGAAATAAAGATAAGGCGAAGGAAAGAATTCAGATACGTAGAGTCAAACCACGTTATCCTACATATTTCTTAAAGACAGCAAAGAGAAAGAGCCAGCAAAAATAGTGTGGTGGTGATATATCCAAAACAGGATAAGACCCTGGCATTAACCTCAGTAAAACAGGTTAGGAAGAAACATTACTCTGACGGAAAAATAAGGGCCCGTATCCTTATAAGAAAGTTTGGGGCCATAACTGTAATGACACACAGACTTCTGGTTGGTGTACATGTTATAACAGCCTTCTGCCCAAGATCCACAATGTACTCCTCTGGTCCAGCTGCATAACCACAGCATTTCTAAAATGGACAGAAGGATATGAACGGCAATTGATGATGGCTTCCTCTAAATGAGTACTGCGTGGGAATGAAATATACAAGGAAAACCCCTACCGGCGTCGAGTAATCATATTTCCCATGTAAACAAAAAAGTTCTAGACAAAGTTTACAGAAAGTCTTCATGTAAAATCCAGTCTTCATGCAATGGTTGCAGTATCTAAACAGGTGGATGGGTGGGGGATGATGTGTCCTCTAATTCGTACATTGAGAACTGGCGACATTACCCCATCTTCAGTGTGATTAAGAAATTATAAAAAACTTCCTCCCCGATTCCTCTACGTTCTTTTGTCAGTAAGCAACGTGCTCAACTGGTACGTACTGAAAGTACTGCCAGTTTATGATACAGCATGTTGATGTACACTTGATTTCCTACATGAATACTTTCCCTATTAGCAGCATCATAATTTCTTGATTCGGCATTTAAAAGTGTGGTTATTAAAACAAATGCTGATGCATTTCCACCAAACCAGAGTTACTACCTTAACCTACCTAAAGCATCGTCCGCCAGGGAATCTTGCTCTCCAAGGATTCCGGAAGATAACTTAAACCATTTAGAGGAATTGCCCTTGGGGGGGGGGGGGGGGGGGGGGGGCCCCCCGCCCCCATCGCACGCAAAGCCTAATTTAGAACACAATAACCGGAGAGATGCAACAACAAACTATGTGACCTCAGACTTACTGTTATCAGTATGCATTGCCTTGTTGACTACGCTACACAACACGATTGTGCGAGAAAAATCCAACTGTGTGAGGCTCACATATTAACTCAAAACTGAAGTGATCGAAACATGTCTAATAAGAGATTGCAATAATTATTCACGACTGTGCGTGTAATAAAAATCGAGAAGTTGACTTGTGTTGATGACTGAGATACCTACTTGCACCAATCCACCACTGAACGTTGAAAGTCTCAGCTCTGGTTACTATGTAGGGATGCACTATCCACAATAGAACAGAGCGCAAACACTGACACTGCAACAACAAAAGAAACTGACTAGCACAAACACTATGACTGTTTCTCGATAAACAAATAAAACCTATAGTCGAGTCACAAAAAATGAGGTGGACAACAGACACAAACCGCAAACAGCGCAATAAACAAAGAACAACCACAATTACAAAAAACAAAGAAAATGAAAGCGATCGAATATAATCCCCCCCCCTCCTAAAAAAAAAAAGAAGTGTGAGCGCTGTTTAAAACACGTGTAATATCAGTGTTTTGTGAATGACAGTGAAAATAATTTGACACTGGTAAATGCAACTCAAACACTGACAGGTTGGTCGACCAAACAATGTTGCTCGTTATGGCTTTAATTATTAAGTGTACAGTTTCTAATATTAACACGGCTGAAGATTTACAATAAGAAAAAAGACTATTAATTATATTTGGAATTAAACAGTATTAAAAAAATGGATTTAGAGAAGATTTATAAAGCCAATCAGGGAATAAAAAACACGAAGAACCAGACCATAAAGAACTATTTTTTATGGCAATAAAATGAATTGCATTATTTGTTTCTCTTATTTTAAATACAGGTTGCCACTCTTGCAATAAGGTGAATATTGAAGCATTTCGTCTCCACACTTTTCTGGGAATCATTATGCAATATTTAACTATGGATTTATTATTATTATTAAAATCAAGGGGGAAGCGCTAAACCCGGGGTGATTATAGAGAGCCTGGGTGGGGGTATGTGGAAGGCATTAGCTTAATTCGGGGAACTGAGCACAGATCCAAATCTCTGAAATCAAGAGGCCCCTTGCAACATCAAGGAACCTTCCTCTGAGGGGTCTTAACTTGGAGACCAACTTATCATATTTAATATTCATGCCTAAGCTTCTAAAACGATTTTTTAAAAAATATATAATATCTGTTCTTGTATTTCCCAACAATAATTAAATAACGTAAATAAAACGCAAATAGACTGAGGAATAACCACTTTGTTACTAGTTACAATTATATATTGAGTAATACATAATAAGTGTGTGCCTTTACACAAATGAAATCTTTACAGTACGTTATACACTGCTTAAATAGCAATTTTCTCTTGTATTATGTAATCTGAGGAAACCTTGTTAATTTAATTAGGCTATTTTCGCGATCTAAATGAGACATCAGTTTATTTAATTGCAACAAATTATAACTTCCTGAATAAATTAAATAATTACTTTTAATCAGTGTCCAATGAACATGATGTCTCCAGAAAGTTTTTACTTAATATTTAACCGAACATCAGATGGTCACCAGAGTATATAGTAAGAAAATAGGAACCACTGAATCCCTGAGTCACAGACGTATGATCCTGTATATAATGCAACATATGGCCACTGTGTCGTCTTTCTGGCACCGTCGCAGCACCACCCACTACCCCACCTCAGAATATATTTTTACTTACATTACCATACACATATAATTTATAGAATTAATACAGTGGTTTAAATAACTCGTATTAAGAATTACTGTGGTGAACTAGCACCCAATTACAACCCGCCGCCTTTATTTCCAGTGTGGTCCAATCAATTTTTTTCTGTTTAAAACTAAGCATTTAACATATTTTTTCTTCATATCATTACTGTACTGATCTCATCATAATACAGAGAATGATGAATGATATACTTGCCCAACATTTTGATATCTTAATTGTGGAGATATCTAAGTTTTATGTTATACACGTGCTTATTCTCAATTTGGTCCTTATCTAGGACATTTTATCACAACACAAGAATTAAATGCTTCTAAATTATCGTACTACAGCTATTCAACTATCTTGATGCATTAATATGTGGCTCTCGTATTAGACATCATATACCTTAAAATTGTAAAGAAAATTGCCATTATACGTGTCCTATAAACACTACACAAAGGGTGGCGCCACTGAAACGTTGCCGCTATAGTGGTGGTACCACTGAACGTCGCAACTGTAGAGGTGGTACCAATGCGTAACATCTCAGCTATAAGTGAGGGTGAACATCGCTGAACATCTCAGCTATAGTGGTGACATCGCTGAACATCTCAGCTATAGTGGTACATCGCTGACAACATCTCAGCTATAGTTGTGACATCGCTGAACATCTCAGCTATAGGGTGACATCGCTGAGAACAACATCTCAGCTATAGTGGTGAAATCGATGAACATTCCCAAGCTATAGTGGTGACATCGCTGCGAAATCATCTCAGCTACAGCGGTGACAAAGTGTTGTACATCCAAGCTATAAATAACGCCCGAAAAAATCCAATACCGGGGCTGGAACAACTCACAAATAACCCCAACATAGAAGAGAGAAGACTTACAACGACTTGTGATCCTCAGTTTCCATGAATCAGAAATTTCGACTCTTCATAATTCATTTTCCCGGTCATTGGCTACCCTTCCCATTCATAGACTCTGCCTTCTCACGTGGACTTTCTTCTCTCTCAAACTCTCTACTAATAACAAAAAAAGGCACAATACCCTGACTGGAACGATACACCAAATAACCCACATATAGAAGAGAGGAGCTACGACGAACCGTTTCGGTCCAAATGTTGGACCATTTAACAAAAGTCACAGTGTGACTGGGTGAAAACTGAGAGTGAAATGGGTATAGAAGAATCTCAACACATATCCTTATCAACGTCAGTGATCTGACTAAGAGTTACTCTTAAGATCTGGGGCAATACTTGTCCCTAGTCTTACTTCTGTATACCATGAAAGAACCCTTTTGGGTTTAGTCCTTTGAATCCCTGCGACCTTAGGCCTCATAAATGCCTTTGCTTTTCTTATTCCTTTCTTTATTTCTCCCTTTAATTGAATATATTGATTTCTTAACTGCCCATCCCCTCTTTTGATACGACGCTATATATGCCTCTCTTTTGACCAATGAGAATGCTTTAATCTATTGTCCATCCATTTGGGATCATTTTTGTATGATCTAATTTCCTACTCTGGACAAAAGTTTTCTGGGCAAAGCTAGAACTATGCTCTAAAAAACGTCATATTGGCAACCAAGATCACCTACCTGACCCATAGTCAGGACATCCCAATTTTAGCCCACCCAAGTACCTTTTTCAGTCCCATGAGTCGGCGCGTGCAAGCGAAAATCTGGGACAGAGATTTGATTGCAGTTATCTGGGTAATTCTCCATGATATATTAAAACTAAGTGATTTGAGTGTCTCACTTTCCCCAAGCTCATCATTACCTCAAGATTATTAATCTAGTGAATCTTTGAGTTGGCAAGAACAAGTCTCAAGCAGATCGCGTTTCCTCTGGTTGGTTCTGTCACAACCAAGTTCTAAAAAGCAATCCTGAAAACCGTATCAAAAAGAGTCAGTAGACTCAAGATTTCCCTGTTCGAATGTTCCAATAAATTTGTTTCTAAAGTTAAAATCTCCCATTATCACATATTTCATATTCATATCGAAGATGTTCTATGAATTTCGTCCATAACTGGTTTACTGAGTTCTCCCTACAGTCAGGTTAGGGGGCCTATAAATCACACCCAAAATTAATTTGACATGGGGCGTCCCTCGATAACTGTAGCCAGAGGGGGGGGGGGGGGGGGGGGGGGGGGGGGGGGACTATAACTACACACACACATGTTTCTAATCTCATAACTAATTCTATAAGACAACAATTTAAATTTTTCTCTGACGTACATCGCCCTCCACCACCCTTCCTGTTGACCCTTATCAGTGTGGAATAGTTATAACCCTGTAAGTTGCATTCAGAAGCATTTCTTCTCTCCATCTATCAGGTTGACAACCAGGTCTCGTTATACAATAAATCTATATTAACCTGCACTTGCAAGTAATCGTAGCTCATCTATCTTATTCTTAGACTCCAACTATTTGTATAGTAAACCTTAATTAGGGGAGCTAGTCACCGTTGCACCTAACTATCTCTATTTGTTTCTTAATCATTGATTTGCCATTACTAGCAACTTATAATTTTGAATATTTCTTTTTAAACATATCCCTGAGGTATACCCGAGTAATAGCGCTGTTTTTTAAACTCTATGCTTGCAGCCTGATTGTTTCCCACAAAACAACCATACCTCTATAATCTATCAGTTTAAATTCACTAAACTAGTCATCAATTACCCTCACCTCTCATTTGAATTGGCTAATGCAACCACTCCATCCCCAAAGAGATGAACTCCAAATCCCTTTCATACATATCACATTTGCCAAAGAATAGTCCCAGCTTATCAATGAATGGGATTGGCAAGTTCCTTGCAGTACCTGTCTAGCCACAATTTATACCAATTGCCCTAGACATCCATCAAGTGCCCACTCCCTTCTATAAGCAAGATGCTACATATGACTGGATCCCTCCTTAGACCTAACTACTTCTATGGCTGACCTTACTTATCCAGCAACTCTTCTCTCCTGCCCTTCCCATATCATTACCAACCCAGCACTAAGACAGATAATCAGTGGGCTTGTCCCATTACTGCCATAATTATTATCCAACCTGCTGACTAATGTCACCGAACACGCAGCTCCATGAAGGCAACTCTCATTCACATAGCCTTTCCGCCTCTGATTACAAAATGCATGGTCATATAATCGTACCTGAGAATCGCCTACTATTAAATATCTTACCTTGATTAGCAGGGAGTCAGTGTACCTTCAACCTCACTAACTCACTGAAAGTACACTCTTCTTGGAAGAACAATTAATCGATTTCCTACCTCAGTATCACTGCTGGTGACCATATTCCTCCTTACCAGCTAAATCCTTCTCACACTCGCTCCCCAAACTCATCTATGCGAACTTTAGCCTCTTTTCCTCCTGAAGAAGTAAATCTCCTTCTTCAACACTTGAACCTGAGATTCTAATGCACTACAACAAGCCCATGGTCTGGCAACAGTCCATCGACTAACTCCCAAGAGCTTAGGCAGGCATAAACTGCATGTGACCACTGACCTCAGCGTACATTCCCCATCGACTGCAGACCTTAAGACCTCCATTGAGTAACAAATTACTTGGGGCCTTGATTGATAACATCACTAAAATTCCAACGCTTCTACAATGATCAAGTTTCACCTTCTCCCAACATCGACCATGGCTACCAGAGTAATATCTGATGGCCTAGCCAATCTCTTAGTACGGCATCCATTCCGAAACATTGAGCCAGAGCGTTTTGGGCTCAAGTCTCACTCCAATGCTGGACCTGCTATTCGTACCACCACTCGACGCCTGTCCCTGAAAGGAAAGAAGTAACTGAACCCAACTGGAGGGAAAGGACGACCATAACTCCACAGAATGTTCCACCTCCATTTCCACTCCTACCTCTTCCAACTGCAGCAAAATAGTCTCCTACGAAAGGATACTTCTCCCAGAAGATAAAAGACGAGACAGAAGAACAACCAGAAATCACCGACACATTCGCCGCCATCAATAAACTGCAGATGAATACCAAGAAATCTACAAGCAACACAACACCATCTCCACCCAGCACTTCTATCTCACCACTTCCTGAAGCGGCTCCTTCAAAGAATATTGTATTGAATGTTATAACGCTCCATCTAGTCAATGCAGCCAACACAATGCCTCTAAAATGAATTCCCCCTCCCCCCCCCCCCCCTTTTTCGTCTCAACAATATGCCGACCCTTTACATTTCCGACTCTCCACCACCAGCTTGAGACATCACATTGGGATCTAACCTGCACTTGGTTCGTTCGCTCGTTCACCTTTCGTTAGGTGTTACTTGTAAATGGTCCAAGTCGGACAGAAACGTCTATGTGCGGATTATTTGTGTATCCCAGTACAGTGGGAGAACGATTGAACGTCCAGCTATAGTTGGTGACATCAACTGAACTTCCCAGCCTAAATAGAGTGGTGACATTGCTGAACATCCTAGTGAATAACTAGACAGGACTGCCCTCTATGCATTCCAGCCTGTTACTGGTTTTTTAACAAGTAGTCAGTACCTGTCCGAAAAATATCCATAGAATTTAATAGTAAGATTCAGTAGTGATTCGGATGACAATTGGTAGGCTACTAACTAAAGAAATTAAAATTAATAAGTTTATTAATAAAGATAAAGTTGTCTAGGGGGACAATACCAAGTAAATCAATTTATCATAATATAGGATACAAGTTCCCTACACTTCTCTGATGTACAGTAAAGTATTGTATCATGAAGCACATATCATATATTTATGGCCTTTTTAAGTACCGCCTGTACATCTGTTTACATTTAAAGAACAAAATATTAAATATATACAAGTATGTGTGTGAGTGCTCTTAAGTAGTTCGCTATGTTCAAGACTCGACCTAGACTTACCAACGACTAATAGGTCCTCACATGAACTACTTCCTGACCAACCTGGCAATCGAACAGCTTGCCTTGAACAATAAAACGACTGATAAGCCGAACAGCAATAAACAAGCAACAGCACATCTGGGAATCATGAACAAGGAGATAACAATCGACACTAGTAGGGACCATCTGCAAATCCTCCCACAAAGTCAGAAAACTCCCATACTACTGAACATCTTAAGTCCAGTCATAAGAAAATCCCCGACTGTGACAGTACACAGATACCAGTACAAATTAGATCAGAAGCAACAGCTCAGGAACCTTGAGTTTCCAGAGTGTCTATAAGACACACAACCTCCAGTACAACGTCGAAAATCACTAAGTCTAAGGCTATGCTCTTGTGAAACAGAGTTAAAGAGAACCAACAACAAGAAAAAGCGACAGAGATGTTCCAAGAAGGCCAGCAAGGGAGAGCTGGAGAGGATCGTCTTGTTGGGAATCACTTCACCAGAAAAAGACTAGCGAAGGCCAGGCAGGCTTCCTCACCCAGGTGAGGTGTGAACACCCCACTCTGATCACACGTGACTCCCCGAGGACATCTGCTGCCCAGCAACTACAGAGAAGCCGGCAGCGAAACAAGTGATCGGTAGTTAGACAAGGCCGTTCAGACTACTTTAAATAACACACTCGAAACAATGAGCCTGAATAAGTGTACATGTTACATCCTACATAATAATATAACTAAGTCAAATATAATATAAAGCAATATATTTTACGATTTAGCTAATATCCAAATATCAGCAATATAAAATTATATGAACAGTATATACATTATATACATTGTGACCCATTCAGGGGTCCGTAACACCTAGCTATAGTGGTGACACTCTGATCGTCCCCAGCTATAGTGGTGACATCGTTCCAACCATCCCAGCTATAGGGTGACATCGCTGAACATCCCAGCTATGTGTGCCGTCGCTGACATCCCAGCTATAATGTTTAGACACCCGCTGATCGTACCCAGCATATGGTGACATTGCTGAACATCCCTCTATAAGGTGCAACGATGAACGTCCAGCTATAGTGTGACATTGCCTGAACATCCCTGCTAATAGTGGGACAACATGAACGTCCGAGCTTATAGTGGTGACATCGCTGAACATCCCAGCTATAGTGGGTGACATCGCTGAAACATCCCAGCTATAGTGGTAAACATTGCTGAACATCCCAGCTGTAGTGGTGGACATCACTGAACAATCCAGCTATAGTGGTGACATCACTGAACATCCCAGCTATAGTGGTGACATCGCTGAACATCCCAGTTATATTGATGACACCACTGGAAGGTCCCAGCTATAATGGTGACACGGCTTAACGTCCCATCTATAGTGGTGACACCACTATTTTCCAAATTTTGCACTAATGTGGTATTTTATTCTATTTTTTGCTGTCGTAGTTTTGGGGGGGGGAGGTGATTTGGTGTTGTGTTGTACTATTGTTGTAGTTGTTGTTGTTGTTGCATCTGTTTGTTGCTACTGCTGATGCTTTTAAAATAATCAATAAAATACAGTAAGAAAACTCAAGGAAACATGAATTTAGAAAAAAAAAATTAACATATAATTACTTTAACAGAATCAAAATCAAATAGTATCCCCTGCTAACAATACCTAAAATAGGTATCCCTGGCTGACAAATACTAAAATAGGTATCCCTGCTAACAATAACCTAAAACGGGTATCCCGCTAACAATCCTAAAAAAGGTATCCCAGCTAACAAATACCTAAAATTGAATCCCTGTTAACAATACCTAAAAATAGGTTATCCCTGTTAACAATACCTAAAATATGTATCCCTGCTAACAATACCTAAAAGTAGGTATTCCCTAACACCTAAAATAGGTATCTCTGCTAATACCTAAAATAGGAATTCCCTGCTAAAACGTAAAATAAATAGTACCTTCTAATACCTAAATTAGGTATCCCTGCTAATACCTAAAATAGGTATCCCTGTTAACAATACCTAAAATAGGATATCCTGCTAATACTAAAAATAGGTTATCCATGCTAACAATACATAAAATAGGTATCCCTGCTAACAATACCTAAAATAGGTATCCCCCTGCTAACAATACCAAAAATAGGTATCCCTCTAACAATACCTAAAATAGGAATCCCTTGCTAAACCTAAAAATAGGTATCCCTGTTATCAATACTAAAATTTGGTATCCCTGTTAACAATACCTAAAAAGATATCCCGCTAACAATACCCAAAATGTGTATCCCTGCTAACAATACCAAAAATGGTTATCCCTGTTAACAATAAACCTAAACGGGACCCTGCTAACAATACCTAAAGTAGGTATCCCGCTAACACCTAAAATAGGTATCTCTGCTAAAAATACCTAAAATAGGTATCCTGCTAATACCTAAAATAGTATTCCTGTTAACTATACCTAAAATAGGTATCTCTGCTATTACCTAAAATAGGTATCCCTGTTAATACCTAAAATAGGTATACCTGTTAATACCTAAAATAGTATAACTGTTAATACCTACAATAGGTTACCCTGTTAACAATACCTAAAATAGTATCCGCTGTTAACAAACCTAAAATAGGGTGTGCCTGCTAACAATACCTTAAAATAGTTATCCCTGCTAACAATACCTAAAATAGGTATCCTGCTAACAATGCCTAAAATCACATGACTTACAACACTTAACATTTGACTTACTTAACATTTATTTACTGTGCTGACTGTTGTATTCTCATTTCTTCTGTTTTCTGTTATCTATTGTATATCACGAACAACTGAAGATGTATTTCTGACGCTGCGAGATCGGACAAAGGCATCCCGGTTCTGCGTATCCTCAGGTGTCTGTACCTCAACGCACGCGGTAGAATTCCCAAACAAATTTGAACTCTCCACTACAAAACACTGGCTTTTAAAGGCAAACTATTCGCAAAGAAATCAGTACCCTATAATACACACACCAGCACATTAAGTGTGAATCCGCTCTGAAGTTGTTCAATCAGCTCTATCAGCCCCTGAAGGGCTGAAGCCAGTCGGATAAAGCAATCAGAAATATCGCATGAAACCCGGGATTTAAATTTTCCCATTTTTTTTTCCTTAAAGGCAATTTGGAGCTACACCAGCCAAAATCAATTCAAACTTTTCTTTAAGTAAGATTGATTTGCGTTTAAAGTTGGAGTAAGTAAGAAAGTTTTATTTAAGCTGGTCTTGAGGATGCACAGATGTTAATGGCACACAAATAGTATTCCCCAAGAAGTACTTATATGTGGTTGCCTGAATTCTTTAATTTAATTTTCTTCCTCTAAACACTCGTTTATACCTCAGGAACGACTCATTCTTTTGGCTTCAAATATTCGAAGCTGGTCTGAAGTACCGGGAAAAGAAGGTTGAAGCAACTATAGTATTTTCTGTTGCAGTTGCCCACTGATCAAGGTTACATAGCCCAATTCTAAAATATAATTTCCATGCGATAAATAAATAAAAAAAATTATGATTAGCTTCAAATCTTAAATAAAAGGTATATCCTAATTGGATGAGGGTTTTTTTATTTTATTGGGGGATTAAGTACTGCATTTTCTGGCATATAAGGCGCACATGAATATGTAACATACACGATGTTTTCAAACAGTAAAAATGTAAATTTAGTAAATAACTGCTAAACAGTAACCCAAAACCTACCCTTGACCTTGATCAAGCGCATATAAGGCACAGGAGTGATTTTCCAAGTTTTTTTTGTGAGAAAAAGGCGCGCCTTATATGCCCGAAAATATGGTGGTATTATGCCAACATTGCTTGTAAAATAGTTTTGTGTAATTATATATCTTCTTCGGAGAAAAGTTTTTACAGTAATGAAGAAGTGTAGTGATGTATTTTGTTGTTTTGATTAACTTGTGTTACCGTCTTTCATTCGTATGTTGTCTAAAAGTCTGCGATTTTTGTGATGTCTTACATTCTTCCAATTTTGTGATGTCTTACAGTCTTCCACTTTTGTGATGTCTTACAGTCTTCCACTTTTGTGATGTCTTACAGTCTTCCACTTTTGTGATGTCTTACAGTCTTCCACTTTTGTGATGTCTTACATTCTTCCACTTTTGTGATGTCTTACATTCTTCCACTTTTGTGATGTCTTACATTCTTCCACTTTTGTGATGTCTTACATTCTTCCACTTTTGTGATGTCTTACAGTCTTCCACTTTTGTGATGTCTTACATTCTTCCACTTTTGTGATGTCTTACATTCTTCCACTTTTGTGATGTCTTACAGTCTTCCACTTTTGTGATGTCTTACATTCTTCAATTTTTGTGATGTCTTACAGTCTTTCATTTTCGTGATGTCTTACAGTCTTTAACGTAGGGATTATGTTACAAGATTCCACTTTCGAGTTTAGTCTTGCATGTTGTATAAATGTGCTTAAATTACACACTGTGTTACTGTGTTTGACTGACATTTTGTGTTCTGTATAAGACGCACCCATAAGAAAAGTCGAAAGCAAAAAAGAAAAAAAAATCTGTCAACGACACTACTTTCTCCTGTACAACGTTGTTTCTGAATATCCCAGCTATAGTGGTGACACGATAGAACGTCCCAGCTATAGTGGTGACATCGCTGAACATCCCAGCTATAGTGGTGACACGATAGAACGTCCCAGCTATAGTGGTGACACGATAGAACGTCCCAGCTATAGTGGTGACATCGCTGAACATCCTAGCTATAGTGGTGACATCGCTGAACGTCCCCCGCTATAGTGGTGACATCGCTGAACGTCCCAGCTATAGTGGTGACATCGCTGAACGTCCCAGCTATAGTTGTGACATCGCTGAACATCCCATCTATAGTGGTAACATTGCTGAACATCCCAGCTGTAGTGGTGAAATCACTGAACAATCCAGCTATAGTGGTGACATCACTGAACATCCCAGCTATAGTGGTGACATCGCTGAACATCCCAGCTATAGTGGTGACATCGCTGAACATCCCAGTTATATTGATGACACCACTGAAGGTCCCAGCTATAATGGTGACACGACTGAACGTCCCATCTATAGTGGTGACACCACTATTTTCCAAATTTTGCACTAATGGTGTATTATTATTGCTTTTTTGCTGTCGTAGTTTTTATTTTTTTTTGTTGATTTGGTGTTGTGTTGTACTGTTTTTGTTGTTGTTGTTGCTCTTGTTGTTGCTACTGCTGATGCTTTTAAAATATATCAATAAAATACAGTAAGAAAACTCAAGGAAACATGAATTTAGAAAAAAAAATTAACATATAATTACTTTCACAGACTCAACATCAATAGGAATCCCTGCTAACAATACCTAAAATAGGTATCCCTTCTTACAATACCTAAAATGGGTATCCCTGCTAACAATACCTAAAATAGGTATCCCTGTTAACAATACCTAAAATAGGTATCCCTGCTAACACCTAAAATAGGTATCTCTACTAACAATACCTAAAATAGGTATCCCTGCTAATACCTAAAATAGGTATCCCTGCTAATACCTAAAATAGGTATCCCTGTTAATACCTAAAATATGTATCCCTTCTAACAACACCTAAAATATGTATCTCTGCTAATACCTAAAATAGGTATACCTGTTAATACCTAAAATAGGTATCCCTGTTAATACCTAAAATAGGTATCCCTGCTAACAATACCTAAAATAGGTATCCCTACTAACAACACCCAAAATAGGTATCCCTAACAATACCTAAAATAGGTATCCCTGCTAACAATACCTAAAATAGGTATCCCTGCTAACAATATCTATAATAGGTATCCCTGCTAACAATGCCTAAAATCACATGACTTACAACACTTAACATTTGACTTAACGTTTGTTATTTACTGTGTTGACTGTTGTATTCTCATTTCTTCTGTTTTCTGTTATTTATTGTATATCACGAACAACTGAAGATGTATTTCTGACGCTGCGAGATCGGACAAAGGCATCCCGGTTCTGCGTATCCTCAGGTGTCTGTACATCAACGCACGCGGTAGAATTCCCAAACAAATTTGAACTCTCCACTACAAAACACTGGCTTTTAAGGCAAACTATTCGCAAAGAAATCAGTACCCTATAATACACCACCAGCACATTAAGTGTGAATCCGCTCTGAAGTTGTTCAATCAGCTCATCAGCCCTGAAGGGCTGAAGCCAGTCGGATAAAGCAATCAGAAATATCGCATGAAACCCGGGATTTAAATTTTCCCATTTTTTTTCCTTAAAGGCAATTTGGAGCTACACCAGCCAAAATCAATTCAAACTTTTCTTTAAGAAAGATTGATTTGCGTTTAAAGTTGGAGTAAGTAAGAAAGTTTTATTTAAGCTGGTCTTGAGGATGCACAGATGTTAATGGCACACAAATAGTATTCCCCAAGAAGTACTTATATGTGGTTGCCTGAATTCTTTAATTTAATTTTCTTCCTCTAAACATTCGTTTATACCTCAGGAACGACTCATTCTTTTGGCTTCAAATATTCGAAGCTGGTCTGAAGTACCGGGAAAAGAAGGTTGAAGCAACTATAGTATTTTCTGTTGCAGTTGCCCACTGATCAAGGTTACATAGCCCAATTCTAAAATATTATTTCCATGCGATAAATAAATAAAAAAAGATATGATTAGCTTCAAATCTTAAATAAAAGGTATATCCTAATTGGATGAGGGTTATTAGTTTTATTGGAGGATGTAAGTACTGCATTTTCTGGCATATAAGGCGCACATGAATATGTAACATACACGATGTTTTCAAACAGTAAAAATGTAAATTTAGTAAATAACTGCTAAACAGTAACCCAAAACCTACCCTTGACCTTGATCAAGCGCATATAAGGCACAGGAGTGATTTTCCAAGTTTTTTTTAGTGGGAAAAAGGCGCGCCTTATATGCCCGAAAATATGGTGGTATTATGCCAACATTGCTTGTAAAATAGTTTTGTGTAATTATATATCTTCTTCGGAGAACGTTTTTACAGTAATGAAGAAGTGTAGTGATGTATTTTGTTGTTTTGATTAACTTGTGTTACCGTCTTTCATTCGTATGTTGTCTAAAAGTCTGCGATTTTTGTGATGTCTTACATTCTTCCAATTTTGTGATGTCTTACAGTCTTCCACTTTTGTAATGTCTTACATTCTTCCACTTTTGTGATGTCTTACAGTCTTCCACTTTTGTGATGTCTTACATTCTTCCACTTTTGTGATGTCTTACAGTCTTCCACTTTTGTGATGTCTTACAGTCTTCCACTTTTGTGATGTCTTACATTCTTCCACTTTTGTGATGTCTTACAGTTTTCCACTTTTGTGATATCTTACATTCTTCAATTTTTGTGATGTCTTACAGTCTTTCATTTTCGTGATGTCTTACAGTCTTTAACGTAGGGATTACGTTACAAGATCCCACTTTCGAGTTTAGTCTTGCATGTTGTATAAATGTGCTTAAATTACACACTGTGTTACTGTGTTTGACTGACATTTTGTGTTTTGTATAAGACGCACCCATAAGAAAAGTCGAAAGCAAAAATGAAAAAAAAATCTGTCAACGACACTACTTTCTCCTGTACAACGTTGTTTCTGAATATCCCAGCTATAGTGGTGACACGATAGAACGTCCCAGCTATAGTGGTGACACAATAGAAGGTCCCAGCTATAGTGGTGACATCGCTGAACATCCCAGCTATAGTGGTGACACGATAGAACGTCCCAGCTATAGTGGTGACACGATAGAACGTCCCAGCTATAGTGGTGACATCGCTGAACATCCTAGCTATAGTGGTGACATCGCTGAACGTCCCAGCTATAGTGGTGACATCGCTGAACGTCCCAGCTATAGTGGTGACATCGCTGAACGTCCCAGCTATAGTGGTGACATCGCTGAACATCCCAGCTATAGTGGTAACATTGCTGAACATCCCAGCTGTAGTGGTGACATCACTGAACAATCCAGCTATAGTGGTGACATCACTGAACATCCCAGCTATAGTGGTGACATCGCTGAACATCCCAGCTATAGTGGTGACATCGCTGAACATCCCAGTTATATTGATGACACCACTGAAGGTCGCAGCTATAATGGTGACACGACTGAACGTCCCATCTATAGTGGTGACACCACTATTTTCCAAATTTTGCACTAATGGTGTATTATTATTGCTTTTTTGCTGTCGTAGTTTTTATTTTTTTGTTGTTGATTTGGTGTTGTGTTGTACTGTTTTTGTTGTTGTTGTTGTTGCTCTTGTTGTTGCTACTGCTGATGCTTTTAAAATATATCAATAAAATACAGTAAGAAAACTCAAGGAAACATGAATTTAGAAAAAAAAAAAAATTTAAAAAAATAAAATTTTACTTTAAACAGATTCATAAAATTGGGTGCCCCTGCTAAAAATTTCCCCTAAAAAAAAGGTTACCCCTTGCTTAAAATCCCTTTTAAAAATGGGAAATCTCTGAAAACAATACCTAAAATGGGGGTACCCTGTTAAAAAACCCAAAAAAAAAAGGAAACCCCCTCCCAAAACCACCAAAAAATAGGTATTTTCTACAAAAAAATTACCAAAAAATGTACCCCCTGCTTTCCCAAAAATTTGGTAAAAAATTGCAAATTTTACCAAAAAAATGGGGTATCCCTTTCTAAAAAAATTTCCCAAAAAAATAGGTTTTCCCTGCAAAATACTTAAAATAGGTTTTACCTTTTTAATACCAAAAAATAGGTACCCCGGGTTTAATACCTAAAATAGATACCCCTGTTTAAAAATACCTAAAATAGGAAACCCCTACAAAAACAACCCCTAAAAAAGGAAAATCCCAAAAAAAAATTTTTTAAACCCCCAAAAAAAATTTAGGTTTATCCCTGCAAAAAACAATCCCTAAAAAAGGTACCCTGAAAAAAATATTATAATGGGTCCCCCCGCTAACAAGGGCCTAAAAAACAAAATTGACTTAAAAAACCTTTTAAAACTTTTGGGATTTTAAAAACCCTTTTTGTTTTTTTTACTGTTTTGAACTTTTTGTTTTTCTCTTTTCTTCTTTTTTTTCCTGTTATCATTGTATATCACGAAAACCGGGAAAAAATGTATTTCGGGGCCCGCTGCGAGATGGGGACAAAGGTTTCCGGGGGTTTTTCTGCGTATCCCTCAGGGGGTTGGCCCCAATCAACGAAAACCGGGGTTAAAATTTTCCCCCCAAAAAAAAAAAAAATTTAAAACCTTTTCCATTTAAAAAAAAAAAACCACTGGTTTTTAAAAACCAAAAAAACATTCGCAAAAAACCTTTCCCTAAAATTTACCCACCAAAACATTAAGTGTAAAAAACCCGGGCCTCTAAAAGGTTGTTCAATAAAGCTCTCGGGCCCGGGAAGGGGGCGAAGCCTTCGGAAAAAGGCAATCAAAAAATTATCGCATAAAACCCCGGGGTTTTAAATTTTTCCCTTTTTTTTTTTCCTTTAAAAGGCCCAAAATTTAAAAGGCTAAAACCACCCAAAAAATCAATTAAACTTTTTTTTTAAAAAGTTTAAATTTGGGGTTTTAAAAAATTTGGGAGTAAGTAAAAAAGTTTTTTTTAACCCGGGGCCCCTTGAGGAGGGCACAGTTGTTAATGGCCCACAAATTTTAAGTTTTTCCCCAAAAAAAGTACTTTTGGGGGGTTTCCCCTAAATTTTTTAAATTTTTAATTTTAAATTCCCTCTAAACATTTTTTTAAAACCTCGGGAAAAAAAGGGGACCATTCTTTTGGCTTCAAATATTCAAAGCTGGCTGAAAGTCCCGGGGAAAAAAAAGGGTTTTGAAGCAAAATAGTATTTTCTTTTTCCCATTTTCCCCAAACTGACCCAAGGTTACATGGGGGCCCCAATTCTAAAAAAATTTTTTTCCATCCGTTTTAAATAAAAAAAAAAAAAAATTTATTACCTTAAAATTCAAAAAAAAAAAGGTTTTTTCCAAATTTGGATGGGGGGTTATTATTTTTTATTGGGGGGAAAATGAAAATTTTACTGGCTTTTTCTGGCATAAAAGGGCGCCATGAATATGTAACAAAACCACAAATGTTTTCAAACAGTAAAAATGAAAAATTTGGGTAAAAAAAAATTTCCCTTAAACAGAAACCCAAAAAAAAAAACCAAACCCTTGGACCTTGTTTTAAAAAGGGGCATAAAAGGCCCCAAAAGGAGTAAATTTTCCAATTTTTTTTTTTGGTGAAAAAAAATGGCGCCCCTTTAAAAGGGCCCCGAAAAAAAATGGTGGATTATCCCAAAAAATTCCCCTTTTTAAAAATAGTTTTGGGGAAATTTTATAAATCTTCTTCGGAAAAAGTTTTTTACATTTAATGAAAAAAAGTGTAGTGTTTGTTTTTTTGGTTTTTTTATTAACTTGTTTTACCGTTTTTCTTTCGTATGTTTTTTAAAAAAGTTTTGCAAATTTTGGGGGAAACGTCTTACATTTTTTCCATTTTTTTGTAAAGCCCTTACAGTTTTTCCAATTTTTGGAGGTTTTTAAAACAGTCTTAAAATTTTTTTGGGGATGTTTTACAGTCTTAAAATTTTTTGTGATTTTCTTCCCATTCTTTCTTTTTTCTTTGATGTTTTAACAGTTTTTTTAAAAACGTGGGGATTACTTTAAAAAGGATCCACTTTTCGATTTTTATTTTTGCATGTTGTTTTAAATGTTTTAAAAATTACACACTGTTTTTTACTGGGTTTGACTGACTTTTGTTCTTTAAAAAAAGAGGGCCACCCTTAAAAAAAAAGTCGGAAAAAAAAAAAAAAAAACCCAAACCCCCTTTATTTTTCCCCCTTTTTAAAAACCCTTTGGGTTTCTGAATAATAAAATTATTGTGTATGTTCCCCCAAAAAAATCCCCTTTGAAAAAAAGAAAAAACTTTTACAAAAGTCCCTTGAAAAACACTTAAAAAACCTCAAAGGGGAAAACATAGAGGGAAAAAAATTAAAGGCATTTTCGAAGTTTTTTTTTCCCTTTCCCCCTTTCAAAAAAGTTTTTAACTCTCCCCCAAATTTAAATTTCCAAATTATCCCCACCCCCCACCTAAAACCCCAAATTTCCTTTCCTTTTTATAAAACAGGCAGCCTCACCCCAAATTTTCTCTTTCCACTATACCCCCCCACCCTCCCCCCAAAATTTTTTCACCCCAATTATCCACCCCAACCCTCCCCCCCAAACCTCACCCATTATTCCCCGCCGGGGCCTCACCCCAATTCATCCTTTTTAAACCACTGCCACCCTTCCCCCAAACTCTTTAAATTTTTACACCCCCCCGCCTCCCCCCCCCCCCCAATCTCACCCCATTAAAACGGGCCCGGGCCCTCACCCCCAATTCTTTTCCACTATACCCCCCCACCCTCCCCCAAAAACTCACCCAAATTTACCCCCAAGCAGCCCAAAAAACCCCAATCTAAATCCATTTTTTTAAACCGGGCCGGGGCCTCCCCCAAATTTTCTCATCCTTTAATCCCCAACTGAAACCCCTCACCCCAATTAAATTTATTTTTAGAACCCCAGCCTCCCCCCAAAATTCCATCCATTAACAGGGGCGGGGCCTCCCCCCAAAACCTCTTTCCACAATACACCGCCAGCCTAAAACCCAAAACCCCACCCCAAAATCCCCAAACCACCACAAAAAAAAGGGGCTTATCCAATGCATTGTCAGCAAAAACCCAAAAACCGGGAAAGGGGCCACAAAAATTTTTCCCCTTTGGGACGTGTTTTTGTAAAGGTTTCCCTTTTTTTAAAAGCGAAAGGGCCTGCGGTGGGGTTTTCCCCCGGGGTTTTTTGGAGGGCCCCTTTTCATAACCTCAATCAGGCTATTAAATTTTCCCCGTGTAAATACCTGACAAGGGGGAAACTTTATTAAAAAACGTTAAAAAAGAAACACGTTTTAAAACCTTTGTAAAAGGGCCCAAAATAATTACAGTAAACAGTCAATGCAAAAAAAAAAAAAACGCGATAATGATCACTGTAAACTGTCCCAACCCAAATACAAGGAAAAAAAAATAATCACATAACAGGGGGAACAATAAAAAAAAAACATAGAGCGGGAAAAAAGCCCAAAAACAGTGGGGGCCGGTCAGTAAATAAGTCCGTTTAAACGGGAAACAAAACCCACATGAAGAAAATACTGCAAATTAAAACAAAAAACTCTCTTTAATTTAAAAAAAACACAAAGAAATGACCAAAAAATTTTAAAAATTTCAGAAAATTTTAAATTTTTGCGGGGCCCAAACAAAAAAAAAAAAAAAGGGGACGAAAAAAAAAAATTTAAAAGAAATTTGCAAAAAAAACACAAAAAACCCCCAAAAAAGGAAAAGGGTTTTCACAAAAACAAAAGGGTAAAACAAAAATTTTTAAAGCTTAAAAAAAAAAAGCGCAAAAAACCAAATAAAATTGAAGGGATATTGTGGGGACTTTTTTTTTAAAAAAATTTTTCCTCGATTCCTTTAAAATTTTTTTACCATGAAACCCCCACTGAAAAAAATTAGAAAAAAATTTAATTTTCTTTTTGGGAAATTTGAAAATTTTTTCCCGGGGCCCAATAATTTTCCCATGTTCTTTTAAAAAATCCAAATTTTTTGTTCCCCAAAAAAAAAAACCTTTGGATAATCTTACCCCAAAAAAATTTTTAAACTTTTATTTGTTGTGAAACTAAAAAAAAGGGTGTTTTTTAAATTTAAATATTTCAAATTTTTTTCCCGTTTCCCTTAAAAAAAAAAACCAGACCCGGGAAATTTCTTACTCCCAACCCAAAAACATTTACGAAAAATTACATTGGTTTTTTTAAAAACTGTTATAAAAACCCCATTCATTTAAAAATTTTACCATTTGTTTAAAAAATCTACGGTAAAAAAGTTATAAAACAAAAAAAAAAAAAACATTTTGGGGGGTTGCCCTTTTAAAAGCGCCCTTTGTTTAGTTCAAGATGAGGGAATATATTTTATATATAAATAAATATAAATATTAATTAATAAAATTTTTAAATATATATTATATTTAAAAATATATATATATAAAAAGGGAAAAGTACCCCCCTTTCTTAAGCTGGAAGGGGGGGCCCCTCATCCTCAGAAAAGGGGACAAAAAAACGTACCTCAGAAAAAAAACTCAAGGGTTCTCCCCAAAAAGTTTGTTTAAAAATTTTTTTCTTCTCCCCCCCCACCCCCAAATATTTTTTTTAATTCTATTTTGAAACATTTTTTAATAAACAAAATACATTTACAGAAAAAAAAAAAAAAAACTTTTGAATACAAGGGCCCCAAAATTTAAATAAAAAAGTTTTCAGGGGAATTTCCCCCAAAGCCCCCCTTTCCCGGGGCGGGGAACGTGGCCAAAGTAGGGCAGCAAGCTTTTTCCCCTCTGGATGGCAAATGCTGGGGGCCGCGGGAACTTTAAAAATTTGCCTCCCCTTTTGGGTCCCGGTGGGGTGGGAGGGGAGTCGGGGAAACCCAATTTTTTAAAGGGGAAAAACTTTGGGGCTTTTTTTTCCCCATGACCCAAGGCCCCTCGGGATCCCAATGGGAAAAAATTGATACGGGTTGGCAAAATGCCCCCTGTACTTCTAAACTTGTAACTCCCCCTGGGTCAGCAGTTTTCCCCCCTGTCGCCCCACACTGGGGAGGGGAATATAGGGGGTCGGGGCCAGGGGGGGAACCCCAGGAAAGCCCCCCATCCCAAAAGAGCTTCCCAAATTTTCCACCCAAAGGGGGTAGTTGGAAAAACCCGTCGGGGCGGTTTCCCGGGGTTTTTGGGGGGGGTATTGTTTGCGGGCCAATTTTGATCTGGCTCCCCTTCTGCGGGGGGAAATCCGGGCTGTAGAAAGGGGGTTCCCCTTAATAAATTTCGTTGACCTCATTGTGTCTTCCCTGCCACCCTTTGGTTTTTGGGAAAAACAAAAAACCCACCATGTAAAAACCCGTTTTGGGTCAATAATATAAAAATTTCCCATTTTATATATAAAAATATATTTTATAAATATATAAATATATATAAAATTTTTAATTTTAATTATTTTATATATATTTTATATATATATTTAAAAATATAATATTTTAATAAACCCTATATATAATATAATATAAAATTAAATTTTTAATATTATATTATATACATATAATATGTATTTTTAAAAAATTAATGTATAAAACTATATATTAAACATTATGTATATACATATAAAATAAAATATATATATATAATTTTAAATAATATATAATTATATATTATATATATTATAAAAATGTAAATACTTAAAAATTTTAACAAAAAAATTGTATAACAAATAAATACATATATATATTGAAATTTTTTACATTTTATTTAAAATATAAATTTTAATAACACATATGTTTTTATATATATATATATTTTTTATACATATATTATATATAAATTATAAATAATAAATATATATATATATATTATATTTTATAAATATGTATATACAAATATATTTTTTACTTTTTATTTTTGGTAAAAATTTTTTACTTTTTTTATTTTAAAACTTTAAAATTTTTATATATATATGTATAAACATAAAATTTATTTTAAAATTATAAAAATTTTAAAAATAAATATATATTTTAAAATATATATATATATATAATTTTTAAACATAGGGTTTTATAAAAATATTATATATATAAAATAAAATTATTTTTTTATATATAAATATATAAAAATTATATATAAATTTTATTTATTTTTAATATATTTTATTTTAAAATTTTTTGCATATTTTTAAAATTTTAAAAATTTTTAAATATATTTTTATATATTAAAATATAAAATATATTTTTTAAATAAAATAATAAATATATTCTTCTTTCAAAAATCCAGCCTTACCCCATTTGAGGGGGGGGGCCCCAAAAAAAAAAAACTAAATTTTTCCCTCCTTTTAAATTTAGTAAAATTAACGGGGGAAAAGGGGGTTTTACAAGCCCCCTTGCTCCCCGGCTTTTTGGGTCCCTTCTTACACACCCCAGGGTTTACAGAGGAATTTTTTCTTTTTCCCATTTTCCCCCATGGAGAAAGGGGAAAAAATTAAAAAAAAAAAAACAAAGAATTGAAAGAAAATAGAAAAAAAAAAACCCCGGGGGGGGTTTGGTATAAAATGCTTGTACATGTATGGGGTAGTGTGACCTAAGTGTAAGTAAAATTTGCCAAGCTTCCTGTAATCTTGCAAAATTTTTTTGAACGGGAAAAAAAGGGGACAAAAAACAACCCTCCCAAATCTGTAAAAAAATTTAACGGGCTTTCTTTTTTAACACCGCTGGCGGGTTTTGGGTGTAACCCCCCCGGGGGCCCGGTTGCTTTTTTCCCAAAACCTACAAAACCTATTTAAAAAAATTAAATAAATATAAATATATATATATATATATATATAAATATAATATAAAATTTATATTTAATAAATATAAATTTTTTAATATAATATTTTTTATATATATATATAATAAAATTTTTATAATTTTATATATAATTTTTATATATATATTTATATAAATTTTATATATGCAAAAAAGGATCACAGAAAAAAACGGGTTTGTTTTTCAAAATATAAAAAAACAACCACTCTAAAAAGAAAAAAAAAATTTTAAAAGCGCTTTCGGGGGAACTACCCCACATTATAAAGGAACTATAAAAGTAAAGAAACCAAAGGAAAAAAGCTAAAATAAGGGGTCGGGCCCAGCCCTCACTACCCAGACCCCACAAGGGTTAAAAACCGGGACCGCGCCCCGGGGCCCCCCAAATTTGGGAAATAGGCCTTGGCCCCAAAACTCACCCCAAAAAAACTTTCTCCCCAAAGGGAAAATTTAAAAATTTTTTTTCCAGTTTTTATTAAATTCTTCCCCAAAATTATTAAAATTTAAAAAAAGGGGTTTTAAAAATTTATTTTAAAAAAAAAGGGGGAAAATTTTTCATATTTTTGCAAAAAAGTTTTTTATAAAAAACAAAAATTAAAAACTATATTCCTGTCGACCATGGACTTTTTTTGAAAAACTACTTTTAAAAATTTTTTAAAAAATAAAATTTGGTTTGGAAAAAAAATTCTTTTTTACAAATAAAAATTTGGGAGCTTTGGGGAATCTTGTCCGGGTTTAATCCCCTTAAATTTAAAGGTTTTTTTTAAATCTTATTTCGAGTTTTTTTAACCCATTTTGACCGAAATTTAAAACTTTCGCTTTTTTAAACCAAAACCTTAAGCCCATCCATCCCCTTTTGGGGGGGGAATTCTTTTCAAAAGTTTTTTTTTAACTGTATCAAGATTTTTAAATTTTAAAAACCCTTTAAAAATTTAAAAAAGTCTTAAAAAGGAAGGATATAAAACCAAGTTTTCATAAAAAGGGGGAAAAAACCAAACAAATTTTTAGGAATAAGGTTTGGTTGTCCCTTTTTGGATTGAAAAAAAGTTTTTACCCCCCAACATTAAAAGATTTTTTAAATTACTTTTCTTAATTTTTTTAAATTCATTACCTATTTCATAAAATTTGAATATTTCCCCCATCTATGCACTCCCGTACAACAAATTCGTAAAAATTCTCAAAAAAAAATTTATAGAAAAAAAAGTTTGGCTCTATTTTTGGGGTTCGAGGAATTTAAAAGTGGGGGAAAAGGGGGAAAAGTTAATTTTTAGGGGTTTTTTTAAAAAATTTTTTTTTTGAATTTTTTTTATTACCCCTTTAAAAAAATTTAAAAAAAAATCTAAAAAAAAGGGAATAGGGTTTTTTTCAAAATCAACAGGGAAAGGGGTTTTTAAGAATGGGGCCCAAAACTATTTTTTTTTTCCTAGGAAATGGTGAAAATTTTAACAATTTTTTTGGGGTAAGACACAAAAAAAAACATCAAAAATATTTTTAACCATTTAGGGTTTTATTAGGGAGGTTTGGTTTAAAATAAACCCTTTTTTTCAAAAAAATTTCCCTGTATAGGTTTTTTAAAAAAAACAGGGAAAAAAAGGGGGGGAATTTTTCCCCCTTTTTTTTCCCCCCCCAAAAAAATTTTTAATTTTAAAAAAATTATCCAAATTAAAAAAACAAAATTTTTCATAAAAAAACCCCAAAATTTTAAAAATTTTAAATTTAAAAGTAGGAACTGGCAATGGGGAAATAATAGTTAACGGAAATTTTTCAGTAAGAAATTAAAAAAAATAATTTAACAGGGGAAATTTGTAACGGGAAAAAAACAAACAAAAATAACCCTGTTAAAATCAATTTTAAATCGTCAAAGGGGGTTTTAAATTTTCAAAAACCCAAGGGCTATTGGGTTTTTTTTTAAAAAAAAGTTAGAAAAATTTTGGCCCCAAAAAATAGGGGGTCAAAAAAATCAAAAAAAAGGGCCCTTTTGGGGTAATTTAAAAAAAACTTTACCCAAAGGAGAATAATTGGGCTAACTGGATTCCCGGTTTGTGGGGTTTTTTTTTAGTCCATAAAAATGTAAAAAGCAAAGATGGATTATTTGGGGAAAAAATTTTTTTGGGCTAATTTTAAACTTTGGGCCCTTTCCCGTAGGGAAGGGTTTTTTTGTTTCATTGAAATTCCTGTTAAACGGTTTCTAGGGGGTTTTTTCCCAAGTTTTAAATTTGGTTTTTTAGTTTTTAACTAAAGGGGAAATTTTTTAAATTTTTTCTTGGAAAACATTTTCTTTTATAAATTTTTCTATTCCTTTATTTTGGTTTTTGCTTTTTGTAAGGCGCAAAAATTTTTTTTATTATTAAAAAGTTCTTTTTAAAACTTAAAAAAAAATCCCCTTTTATTTAAACCCAAAAAAAAATGAATAAAACTCTTAGATGATAAATGAAAAAAAACCCATTCTAAACTTAGGAAAAATCCCATAGGAAAAAAAAAATTAAAAACCCAAATTTTTAATAAAAAAAATAAAAAATTCTCTGAAAGGCAAAGGGTGGGAATTTTGTCAAAAAAAATTTTAAATTCCACTTTAAACCCCTTTGGGCCCTTTCATGTAAGGACTATAAAAGCACACAAAAACCCGGGGGAAACCAGTTTGAACCAAATTTTATTACTTTCCAGAGGGGGCAGTTTTTATATAAAATTTTCCAAATGGGGTTTTTGTATTTGAGGGCCCCATTGTTGGCAAAAAAATTTTTTAAAAATTTAATGTTAAAAACAACAAAGACTTGGGTTTTTTAAAAATTTAAAACTCCCTTGGGCTGACTTAAATGATTTAAAAAATGGTTTTGGTTTTTATGGGTTTCTTCCTTGTTTACGGGGAAAATTTTCCCGTTTATTTTTTTTAAAAGGTTTTTTTATTAAGGAAAACCCTTTAAAAATATTTAAATTTAAACCCTTGCCAAATTTTTTAAATATCATTAAAAAAATTTTTAAAAAATTTGCAAAGTTGATGCAAAAATTTTTATTTTAAAGATTTAAAATTTTTTCCCCCTCAGAAATTTGGTATGGGAAAGGGAAAAACCTTTTATCACCTGTTCTTAGTAAACCCATAAAGGAAATTTTTTTTTAAAAAAGGTTGGGTTAACACCAAACCTCCCTAAAACCCCAAATTTTTTTCAGATTGTTGATTTAAAATTTTGTGTCATATGTCCCAAAAAAAAGTTTTGAATACACCATTTTTCCCAGGGGAAAAATTAAAAAAAGCTTTTGGGGCCCCTTCTTTTAAACTTTTACTGTTTTAGTTTGAAGAAAAAAAAACTCATTGCCTTTTTTTTAAAATTTTTTAATTTTTTAAGGGGAATAATTTAATTTTAAAAATTTTAAAAAATTTCAGAAAAAAATTAAAAAAAAAACTTTTTTCCTTTGTCCACTATTATTCCTCGCATCAAAAAATAGAGTCAAAAAATGTCTGTTTTTTTTTAAACCAAAGTTTTTGGGAGGGGTTTACGAAATTTTTTTAGTCCAGTTTTTAGGGTTTAGGAAATATTCCAAAAATTTTTGAAAATTTGGTAATGATTTAAAAAACCCAAAAAAAATAAATTGGATAAAATCTTTTAAAAAAATTTCCCAGGGAAAAAAATTTTTATTAAAAACCAAAAAAAGGGGGAAAAAAAACCCTTTTTCAAAATAAAAATTTTTTTGGTTTTCCCTTACCATGAAAAAAAATTGGTTTTTTATTTGGGCCCTTTTCTTTTTTAAGACTTTTAATAATTTAAAAAAAATTTTTATTCAAAAAAAAATTTTATTCAAATTAAAAAAAAAATTTTTTATTTAAAGGGGAAACCTCCCAAAAAAAGGGGTGATGGAAAGTTTTTTAAAAATTCCTTTTTAAAAAATTTTTCCCATAAAGTTTATTTACGGTCCAAAAAAAAATTTTTAAAAAAAACTCGAAAAATAAGATTAAAAAAAAACCCAAAAAAATAGCATTAGAAAAATGGACAAGTTCCAAATTTCTTATTTTTTTTTCTGTAAAAAAAGATTTTAACCAAAACCAAATTTATTTTCAAAAAAAAGTTGAGTAAGTTGTATCAAAACCAAAAATCCATGGTCGACAGGGGAAAAATAATTGGAAAACTTTTTTTCAAAAAAAAACAGTTTTTTACAAAAAATAAAGAAAAAAATTTTCCTTTTGGTTTTTATAAAAATTTTTGGGTCCATTTATAATTTTAAAAAATTTGGGGAAAAATTTAATTTACACCGGGGCAAAAAAAATTTTTTTAAATTTTTCCCTTTGGGGGAATAGCTTTTGGGGGGGGGGGGAAGGGGCAAAGGGGGCCTATCCAAGGGGGGCTCCCCCGGGGCCCCAGGGGTTTAACCGTTTTGGGAACTGAAGTGGTGGGGGCGGGGGGGCCCCTTTTGGGGTTTCCTTTGGTGGGGCCCTTTCTTTCCTTTTTTGGGGGGTGTTTTTCGAAGGGGGCTTGGAATTTCTTTTTCATTTAAGGGGGGGGGGTTTGGTTTTGCTTTTTTGTTTGGGGGTTTTGTGTTTTGTTTTTTTTAATTTTTTTTTTTTATTTTTTTTTTTTTTTTTATTATTTTGTTTTTTTTTTTTATTTTTTTTGTTTTTTTTTATCTTTTTTGTCTTTTTTTTTTTTTTTTTTTTTTTTTTTTATTTTTTTGTTTTATATTTTTTGTTTGTTTTTATTTTTTTTGGTTTTTTTTTTTTTTTTTTAAAATTTTTTTTAAATTGGTTTTTTTGTTTTTAAAAAAATTTTTTTTTTCTTTTTTTTTTTTTTTTTTTTTTTTTTTTATTTGGGGTTTTTTTTTTTTTTTTTTTTTTTTTTTTGTTTTTTTTTTATGGTTTTTTTTGGGTTTATTTTTAGTGAGGTGGTTTTTTTCGTTTTTTTTTTTTTTTTTTTTTTTTCTTTTTTTTTTTTTTTTTTATTTTGGGGTTTCTTTCTTTTTTTTTTTTTTTTTTTTTTTTTTTTTTTCTTTTTTTTTTAATTTTTAAATTTTTTTTTTTTGTTTTTTTTTTTTTTTTTTTTTTTTTTTTTTAAAAAATTGGTTTTTTTTTTTTTTTTTTTTTTTTTTTTTTTTTTCCTTTTTTTTTTTTTTAATTGGTTTTTTTTTTTTTTTTTTTTTATTATTTATTTTTTTATAAATATTATTTTTTTTTTAAAATTAGATTTTTTTTTATTTTTTTATTTTTTATATTTTTAAAAAATTTTTTATTTTATATAAACAATTTTAAAAATATATATATTTTTAAAAATTTTTTTTTATAATTTTTTATTTTAAAAAAAAATATTTAAAATAATTTTAAAATAAATATATATATTCTATTTATAAAATATAAAATTTTTATTTATTTAAATATTTTTTATATTTTTAAAAAATATTTTTTTAATATTTTTTTAAAATATATATATTTAAATACAAAATTTATTTTTTATAAAAAAAATTTTAAAAAAAATTTTATATAAATATATTTTAAAAAATATAAATAAATATATATATAATAAAATATAAAATAAATATATAAATATATAAAATATATATAAATTAAAAATATATTAATTATAAAATATATTTTAAATTTATAAATAAATCTTATAATAAAATATTTAAAAAAAATATAAAAAATAATATATATATATTATTAAAAAATTTTATAAAATTTTAATATTTTTTAATATATAAAATTTTTTTAAAAATATATATTTATAAAATTTTATATATTAAATAAATAAATATTTTTATTTTAAAATATAATATGAAAGTCGTGTCCCAATTGAAAAAAAAACTTTGGGCAATTTGGGAAGAAAATCCCCTTTTAAAAAATTTAAATTTCCTTCTAAAAAATTTTCCCCTTACAAAGTTTAAAAATATGGTTTTTTTACATTTTTTGTTAAAAGTAAAAAATTAATTTTTTTTGTTTCCAAAAAAATTCTTAGAAAAAAATTACCTTTAAACCCTTATTATAAGGAAAACGCAATTTAAAATTTTAAACCCAATCCAAAAAGAATTTTTTTTTAGTTAAATTTACAATAAAATTTTAAAAAAATTTGGGGCAAACACAATGAAATATATTTTTTTTTTGTGAGGTTTTTGGGAAAGATTTTTGCGAAAAAATTGCAGGGGGCAAAAAAATTTGGGGTTTGTCTTATTCGGCAAGAAGAAAAATTTGCTATTTTAGGGCCAAAAAAAGCAAGATTTTTTCGTACAAAATTAATTTTATATATATGTCGTGCCGAATAGGGAGAAAATTCGAAAACTTGGCTTAAAAAAAGCAACGCCCCAAAACTTTCCATATAAAAACAAGGAAAAAAAATTTTTGTATGCAATAATTTCGCCAAAAATTTTATTTTTGAAACCGGGCGAAAAAAAAAAAATATTTTAAATTTTGTTTGTCTATTATTAAATTATTGTAAACCTTTTTAAATATATTTAGTAGGATTAGGCTAAAATAAAATTGCGTTCGTTATAATGGGTTAGGTAAGCTTTTTAAGATTCTTTTGGTGCAAAAATATAAATTTTTACATTAACATTAATAAAAAAAAATATATTTTTAAACGTATAAAAAATTTTTTTTTAGAAAGGGACTTAAGTTTAAAGGGAGTTCTTGCTAATTGACCAGTTTTAAACATATTGGGCCCAAGACACACACACACAATAATATATAAAATTTTAAAATATATATATATATTTTAATAATATATATATATATATATATATATTATATATATATAAAATTTATATATAATATATATATATATATATATATATATGCGGTGTGTGGTGTGTGTGTGTGTGTGTGTGGGGTGTGTGTGTGTGTTTTGTGTGTGTGTGGGGTGTGTGTCTGGTCTGTGTGTGTGTGTGTGTGAGTGTGTGTGTGTGTGTGTGTGTGTCCTCTGCCCCATCATCGCAGGAATCACAGAGGTAGACCCAAGAAAAGTCCCAGTGAAAACGAGAAAATCTGCGCACAGGTTAGCAAAAAAATCGAAGAAGGTAACACAATGGGAGCAATCCGAATAATTACTAGTGACGACACTGTAGCCCCCAAAGATAAGACCACAGCCCAAGCACTAAGAGACAAGCATCCAACCAGGGACACCATAACCATCAACAACATCCCTGAGGAAGACCCCATCAATGAACAACTAATTTTGCCAGAATCGGAAGTCTATAAGGCGATTGTGTCATTTCCAGCAGTATCTGCAGGAGGTTACACTGGAATTCGACCTCAGCACCTCAAAGAGATGGTAAGTCCAGTACTCGGTGCATCTGCATCAATTCTTCTCACCGAGTTAACAACTTTCGTCAACAATTGCCTGGCTGAGCGAATCCCAGAAGAAATTAAACCTTTCTTTTTTGGAGCCTCACTATGTGCATTGAAGAAGAAAGATGGGGGAATCAGACCCATTGCTGTTGGAAACACTCTTCGCCGTCTCGTTGCCAAAGCAGCAGTAAGAAACATTCGCCCTAGAAGCTGCCAGTTTACTCCAGCCACACCACTGGGCTTTGGGGTCTCTCAAGGCAGTGAAGCTGCAGCTCTGCGGCAAGGCCTACATCAGGGACCTACCAGAAGACAAGGCCGTAGTCAACTTGATTTTAGAAATGCCTTTAATATGGTGAAGAGAGATGCTGTCTTGCCAGCTGTTCGGGATCGGTTCCCGTCTTTTCCCTTCATTTCAGCCGGCTACAGTAAACCCTCATTCTTTTGTTTGGAGAAATGATTCTTCATCAGAAGGTGTTCAGCAGGGTGACCCACTAGTTCCACTGCTCTTCTGCTTGGCAGTAAGAGAACTAACTTCCAGCCTACGCAGCGAGCTCAAAATCTGGTACCTGGATGATGGCACTCTGGCAGGTACTGAAGAGTCCCTGGTAGGGGACCTCAAACTGGTGAAAACACAGGGAGAAGACTTGGGACTCATCCTCAATCCCTCCAAGTGTGAAATCATCACGGCGAACCAGGAAATAATCAATGCTGTGAGAAGAATCCTCCCAGAAGTCTCTACTACCACTCCGTCCAACAGTACCCTCTTGGGAGCACCGCTGAGTCACCAGGCCATCGACACAGTCCTCAAGGGCAAATTGAATGACCTGATGAGAATGGAGGAGAGAATAAGCACTCTTGATGCCCATGATGCTCTGTATCTCCTCAAAAGGTGCCTTACTATTCCAAGACTCGCTTACTTCCTGAGGTGTGCACCCTCTTTTGACAACCCAACACTAGACGAATATGACGCACACCTGAGGTCAGCCTTTAAGAAGGCACTGAACCTGTCACTAGAGGATCAGCAATGGGATCAGGCAACCCTCCCAGTGCGACTGGGAGGTATAGGGGTGCGCAAAGCAACGCATGTTGCTTTACCTGCTTTTCTGTCTTCGTGTTTGGCTTCCAGTGCATTAGTCAAGAAGATTGTTCCCGAACGCTTGAGAGACGTGGTAGGAGCTCAAGACCCCAGGTTTACTGAAGCAGCGATTCGGTGGGACACCCTTACAGATTCCTCCAGTAGACCAGCCCCTCCCAGTCCCACTGGGACAAACCGATCATGGAAAAAATCGCTAACACAATGCTCTCCAACGCCTCAGGAAAGTACAAAGCTCGTCTCCTGGCAGTGAAGGCACCACACTCAGGAGATTTCCTGTTAGCTGTTCCCAATTCCTCCTTGGTCACTCGACTAGACCCACAGGCCATTCGGATTGGTGTTGCTCTTCGCCTAGCCGCCCCCATCCTCACCGAACATAGGAGTATTTGCGGCAGGGCGACAGGTGATCAATTCGGACTGCATGGTCTCGTGTGTCACACAGCAGAAGGGAAGTATGCCAGGCATGAGGAGGTCAATGACATTATAACGAGAAGCCTCGCCACAGCCCGTTGCCTAGCTCAACGGGAACCCCAAGTGCAGAGGTCTGACGGAAGTCAAAAGCGTCCTGGTGGAGCCACTATGCTACCTTGGAAGGATGGAAAGCAGATTGCCTGGGAGTACACCTGTGCCGCCACATTGGCAGACACCTACTTGCCATACTCCGTAGTGGAAGAGGGTGGAGCGGCCAGCCACAGGGACACCCAGAAGATCCGCAAATATGAAGATCTTCCCCTGCTATAGCTTCATCCCAATAGGGTCGGAAACCCTTGGAGCATGGGGCAAGTGTGCTCTAAAGTTCCTCAAAGAGCTGGGTGAAAAGCTCATCATAGAAACCAAGGACTACAGGGCGACCAGCTTCCTCTTTCAGAGACTCAGTGTTGCGATCCAGAGAGGAAATGCCTGCAGCATTCTGGGCACGCGGCCCACCTCCGGGGAGCTGGACGAAGTATTCGAGATGTAGCTCTGAGTTACCTATTTTGTTTTACTTTCTATTGTATCTTTGTGAATGTTTTGTCAATATATTTTGTCTTTAAAAAAATATATATATTAATTAAATATAAGGGAGAACCTTGAGTTTTCCCTGAAGCAAGTTTATTATTTTCTCTGAGGATGAGGGTCCCTAGAATATTTCTAGAGGTGGTACCTCCCTATATATCTATATATCTATATATATATATATATTTTTTTTGTTATTATTATTTTATTATCACACTGGCCGATTCCCACCAAGGCAGGGTGGCCCGAAAAAGAAAAACTTTCACCATCATTCACTCCATCACTGTCTTGCCAGAAGGGTGCTTTACACTACAGGTTTTAAACTGCAACATTAACTCCCCTCCTTCAGAGTGCAGGCACTGTACTTCCCATCTACAGGACTCAAGTCCGGCCTGCCGGTTTCCCTGAACCCCTTCATAAAAGTTACTTTGCTCACACTCCAACAGCACGTCAAGTATTAAAAACCATTCGTCTCCATTCACTCCTATCAAACACGCTCACGCACGCCTGCTGGAAGTCCAAGCCCCTCGCACACAAAACCTCCTTTACCCCCTCCCTCCAACCTTTCCTAGGCCGACCCCTACCCTGCCTTCCTTCCACTACAGACTGATACACTCTTGAAGTCATTCTGTTTCGCTTCATTCTCTCTACATGTCTGAACCACCTCAACAACCCTTCCTCAGCCCTCTGGACAACAGTTTTGGTAATCCCGCACCTCCTCCTAACTTCCAAACTACGATTCTCTGCATTATATTCACCCACACATTGCCCTCAGACATGACATCTCCATTGCCTCCAGCCTTCTCCTCGCTGCAACATTCATCACCCATGCTTCCACCCATATAAGACTGTTGGTTAAAAAACTATACTCTCATATTTTCCCCCTCTTTGCCTCCAAGGACAAGTTCTTGTCTCCACAGACTCCTAAGTGCACCACTCACCCTTTTCCCCCTCATCAATTCTTGATTCTCTCATCCTTCATAGGACCCATCCGCTGACACGTCCACTCCCAAATATCTGAATACATTCACCTCCTCCATACTCTTCCCTCCCATCTGATATCCAATCTTTCATACCTAATATTTTTGTTACCCTTTCATAACCTTACTCTTTCCTGTATTCACTTTTAATTTTCTTCTTTTTGCACACCCTACCAAATTCATCCACCAACCTCTGCAACTTCTTTTTCAAGAGCACAGTGTCATCATTTAAAGAGCAACTGTGACAAACTCCCACTTTATGTGGGGATTCTTTATCTTTTAACTCCACGCCTAATATATATATATATAATATATTATATAATATATATAATATTTTTTATATTATATATATATATTGATAGGGTTATTTACAACAGTAACAGTTTTCTACTTTTGCAACGCTCGAGTTGTTAAAAAACTGCAAAATTATATAAATATGAATTTTTATGAGCAATTTAAACTTTGACAATTTAAACAAACAATTTTTCTCTCGCTTGAGGCACACACGAGCAGATTAAAGTTAAAATATTTTCTTGTGTGTGAGTGAAAGTCCACTTACTATTTCTTTTTATATAATGTGGGAGATGCAGCAAACTTTACCGACATCAATGAATTTCATTTTGTTACGAGTCATGCAGAATATTTAGCGTAACACCGTTGCCTGGGGTTGGGCAGGAGGGAAGTGGGTTAAGAGGGGAAAAGGAAAGTAGGTGGAGGGTGGACACATTAAAGAAAATCATTAAGCAATCAGAAATATTCCACTCTAATTCAGATTAAAATATGAAGTTCCCCCGTGTCTCAGACCATGGATAAAGCCTTTAAAAATATAAATTCTACGCACCCCCCCAACCCTTCCTTCTTTCCTCTCTCTCTCTCACAAACACACTCCTTCAATAGAGAAATGTAATTACGATACACGAATGAAAAAAATAATAAAAATGAATATAATAAAATAACTGGAAACCGCTATGGAGATTAAAGATGCAACTGACTTTGAAGTGATCGTTATATACGACTTCAAGGCTTGCCACCGCCATATATGAGAGGATTTATACCTGGAAATGTCGAGATCGAAGGCAGCAACTTCCAACTATGTTGCAATTTTTGGGAGGGATTTGGGAATATGAGAAGAAGGCAGCCAGGTTAATTATTCAGCTGCTGGCGTTTACACCGAGTGACAATAGCCAAGACCTCGCAGTAAAGTTTTTGGGGACGTGAACAGCATCCTGCCAGAGCTGAGCGAGTACATACATATGCAGCTCAGTCATCAAATAAAAAAAACTGACTGACTCATTGACTGTGTGTGTGTGTGTGTGTGTGTGTGTGTGTGTGTGTGTGTGTGTGTGTGTTGCAGAGGATAACGCGTCAGTCTGGAGTTTTACGACTCTCTGACCGCGGGTTCAAGCCTCACCCGTGATATGGTTTATTTGCAATCTTGTCACTACGATTTCGTGAGAAATCCACGAGACGTTTGTTCCCCTAGTTTGTTATGCAGAAGTAAATCAACAAATTCCCGAAGGTTATTCTTGGTTTATGATACTCTGGGATTTATAGCCTGAAACATGACTAATTCCCGTTTAATATTTGTCTAAAGAATCTAATATTTGATTTGTAGCCAAAGTTTGCCACTGCACTATCAAATGAACTATTTGTGTGTGTAATGTTAAGAGAAATTCAAACTGAAATTATGCTGCACCCTCCTCGTTAGCAATCCAAAATTCTCCCCTAATTCCATTTTTATTATCTTCCCTATCTCTCATTTCGTTTAGTCATGGCTAGCCTTCTCTTCCCTTCCCTTCTCCATTTCCTTACCTAAACAAATTCCACACCCCATCCATCGCTATTCTGGCTGACTTAATCCTCTCCTTTCATCTCCTCTTCATCCCTGTTGTCTTCCCTTCTCTCCTGCCTCCTCTCCCCTTCCTTCTTCCCAACCAGAAAGATACAGATTTTCATGGAGACACGAAATTTGTAGTTTTATGACCTGAGTATAAATAATCAGAAAAATTACAGCTGTTTTTGACGTAAGTACGAGAAAGAAAGAATTGATTTCGGCGGAAAACTCACCTGGTGACAGAGGTGAGGGATATTTTTAAAGATTTTCTCCCTCCGGCCCCTGGCTCTCTCTCTAGGTGAAAGCTACCACATGGCATATTACGATTATTTACTTATTTAATCATTTTTTTTAATAAACCAATGCCCAGAGTACAAAATGAACTTTATCAAAAATTTAAATATTCATTTTTCTCTTCTAAGATATTATAAACTTTTAAATGTTTTAGGGAAACGCTTAGCAGAGTTTAAATATGACAAAGAAGTTCCTTGGAGAGGCCTTAACTAATGACTTAACAGAGTAAAATCTAGCAACCAACACCAACGAAAGCTATTTATGTAATTAGAGAATAAGACTAAAACATCAGAAATCTTGTCGACACTAAAACACAGTAGTGTTTAGTGTTGGTCCTAATGCTATAAAAAGGATGAGCAAACTGAAAAAAAAATACATAGGAATGTCTGAACTCGTTAATTCGTTAAACTAAGAAAAAACAGTTAACGAAGACTAAAATAATAATTTGACATAATTCAATTGCACAAGACACTGAAATATTTAGAGTAATATGGTCAAGTATTGTTCTATAGGTTTTATATGCAAGAAAACATTCTCCATAACATCAATTATATCAACTGAATTACCTGTTAAAAAATATAAGTGAAATCATAGAAACGTTCGATAAATGTTAAGAAAATATTAATTTTGGTAAACATATAAGACTGTAGTGGAAGGAAGGCGGGGTAGGGGTCGGCCTAGGAAAGGTTGGAGGGAGGTTTTGTGTGCGAGGGGCTTGGACTTCCAGCAGGCATGCTTGAGCGTGTTTGATAGGAGTGAATGGAGACAAATGGTTTTTAATACTTGACGTGCTGTTGGAGTGTGAGCAAAGTAACATTTATGAAGGGATTCAGGGAAACCGGCAGGATGGACTTGAGTCCTGGAGATAGGAAGTACAGTGCCTGCACTCTGAAGGAGGGGTGTTAATGTTGCAGTTTAAAAACTGTAGTGTAAAGCACCCTTCTGGCAAGACAGTGATGGATTGAATGATGGTGAAAGTTTTTCTTTTTCGGGCCACCCTGCCTTGGTGGGAATCGGCCAGTGTGATAATAATAATAATAATATAAGACTGCACTCTGACACCTCCCAGAACTTAGAGTACAACACAAATGATTGTTGTATATATCCTTGCAGGGAATATGTTAAGATCATGAGAGAAATGCGAACAATTACCTCAAGTGGTTGTTATTTATCTACTGTTTGTAAATGGTTATATTCCACACTTGAAGACTCTTGTGACTCAGATTTGTAAATGTAGAAGCAATGATCTGAGAAAAGTATCCCAAGCATCCCATAATGTCAGTCCCCAGTGATCGCAGAAAACAGTGGCGTGCAGAGGAGGGAGGTGGGGGCGAAGGGGCGATGGCCCCGAGCACCCGTATGGGGGGGGCGGCATCCAATTAGAGGGGGAAATAGGATGGTGATCTGGGGCATACAATGAAGGAGTTGGCCCCGGGCATCACTAGACCTCTGCACGCCACTGCAAGAAAGTATATAGTAAAGTTTACCATACTCATTATCGGACATTAAATTTTAAAATCGTCCAGTATTACGAACACAGGTACAAATAGAAGGTCTGTGGTACCTGTCCGTGAAACAGATCACCAGTAAATGAAGGATCACAGAATAATGAAGGTGGAGCAAACACCAAAGATGTTATCAAATACGTATATATTTCCTCCATGAATATTTAGAATATTTAAACAGAATGCAAAAAAGTATTATTATCAAATAAGAGCTAAGGTGAGAAACCCTCACATTTTTTATTCCTAAATCATCAAGTGAGACATATGTGATTTTGGCAGCTAGTGAGAGACTGACCTCCCCGGCCAGGGGGGGGTAAGATAATTTTAGTCTGCCTGAGCTCAAGCTCACCTTGATAAATTTAACTGGCAGTTATTTAAGCAGGCTGGGCGGCACACAATTACAAAAAATGTGCTGATAATCATGGAATTGCAGTATAGTTTTGTAATCAGCAGAAAAATAAAGATTAAATAAAATTTAAATAAATGGCATTTGTAAATTAGTTTCAGAAGGTAATTTTAAAAATGGGTTTTTAACAGGGTTAAGTAAAAGTTTGCAACCCATCCTACTTACTTTCCTATAAACTAGTTTAAAATACATTTATATATTATATATATATATATATATATTATATACTATATTAATATATAATATATATAATATATATTGTCACAAGGCATTATGTTTCCCTGTCTTCTTCCGCTTTGTTTAATGCCTGGAGTTTGGCAAGAAGTAAATAGCCTTATGATTTATTATCCTTTTTTCAGCAAGACAAAAACAGTGAAAGGCAGACAGAAAATTCTTCTTCTTTCAGTACGTACCCACAACATTGTCCGTGAGGTTAGTTGTTTATATTTCACTTGATCATTCTTCTTTGTCTCTCTCACACTCGCCTCTCTCTCTATCTCTCTCTCTCTCTCTCTCTCTCTCTCTCTCTCTCTCTCTCTGTCAGAAAAAACAAATCATTCTACTATATTACAATAGAAACTCTAATTTTTTTCTAATGCTTTAGATTTATATCATGTGGGAAAAATAAATTCTCCAATACATTACACATCACATAATTTGATTTTGAAAAAGGGCGACAATTAACCAACTAATTAAAGTTACTAATTGAAGCCAATTTTGTGGAAGAAAATTGCTCACCACTTGACGTTATCCGGGTTCATATTATTTTGTCGGCTATTTTTTTTTGGGGGGGGGAGAAAGAAAAATATGGGATCTCTATTACATTAACATTCTTGAATATGTTAATTTAATTAATAATTTATATATCTATATATACAGTGGAACCTCAAATATCGAACTTTCTTTGGTCCAGAAGGCTGTTCGAGTGCCTTTACCGAATGAATTTATTCCCATGAGGAATAATGTAAATTAGGTTAGTCCATTTCAGACCCTCAAAAATACACTTATAAAAGCACTTACAAAAATACACTTACATAATTGGTTGTGTTGGGAGCAGTTCGAAATTTTTTAGGTTCCACTGTATAAAATAATATATATATATATTATATATATATATATATATAATATATATATTTATATATATATATATTAGTATATGCTTCAGAAACTGTTGTGTTTCTGAGCACCTCTGCAAAAACAGTGATTGTGTGTGAGGGGAAAGTGTTGAATGATGATGAAAATATTTTCTTTTGGGGATTTTTCTTTCTTTTTTGGGTCACCCCGCCTCGGTGGCAGGACGGCCGACTTGGTAAAAAATTATTATATTTATATTATATATATATATATATATATATATAATATATATTATATATATATATATATATTATATATTATATTATATGTCGTGCCCAATATGTAATTTCTGGTCAATTAGCAAGAACTCATTTAAAATAAAGTCCTTTCTGAAATTTTCTCTTATATGTTTAAAGATATATTTTTTTTCATTAAAAATTTATGTAAAAATTTTTTTTAAATTTTTCTCCAAAGGAATCTTAGAAAACTTACCTAACCTTATTATAAAAAAGAACAATTTATTTTAGGGCCCAAACCCAACTAAATATATTTTAGATTTGTTTACAATAATTTAATTTCTAAACAAACACAGTGAAATATAATTTTCTCGTTAGGTTCAGAATGATTTTGGCGAAATTATTGCATACACAAATTTTCGCTTGTCCTATATGGCAAGATGAGCGTTGTTATTTAAGCCAAGATAGCAAGTTCTGCCTATTCGGCACGACATTATTATATATATTTATATATATATATAATATATATATATATATATATATATATATATATATATATATATATATATATATATATAAATGCAAAAACAACCACTCTGAAAGAATAGAGAAATTCCAAGCGCTTTCGTGACTACTCACATTGATAATGTGAGTAGTCACGAAAGCGCTTGGAATTTCTCTATTCTTTCAGAGTGGTTGTTTTGCATATTCTGAAATCACCTGTTTACTGTGATCTTATTGCATATATATATATATATATATATATTTAATTTTTTTTTATTATCACACCGGCCGATTCCACCAGGCAGGGTGGCCCGAAAAAAGAAAAACTTTCACCATCATTCACTCCATCACTGTCTTGCCAGAAGGGTGCTTTACACTACAGTTTTTAAACTGCAACATTAACACCCCTCCTTCAGAGTGCAGGCACTGTACTTCCCATCTCCAGGACTCAAGTCCGGCCTGCCGGTTTCCCTGAATCCCTTCATAAATGTTACTTTGCTCACACTCCAACAGCACGTCAAGTATTAAAAACCATTTGTCTCCATTCACTCCTATCAAACACGCTCACGCATGCCTGCTGGAAGTCCAAGCCCCTCGCACACAAAACCTCCTTTACCCCCTCCCTCCAACCCTTCCTAGGCCGACCCCTACCCGCCTTCCTTCCACTACAGACTGATACACTCTCGAAGTCATTCTGTTTCGCTCCATTCTCTCTACATGTCCGAACCACCTCAACAACCCTTCCTCAGCCCTCTGGACAACAGTTTTGGTAATCCCGCACCTCCTCCTAACTTCCAAACTACGAATTCTCTGCATTATATTCACCAACCACACATTGCCCTCAGACATGACATCTCCACTGCCTCCAGCCTTCTCCTCGCTGCAACATTCATCACCCACGCTTCACACCAATATAAGAGCGTTGGTAAAACTATACTCTCATACATTCCCCTCTTTGCCTCCAAGGACAAAGTTCTTGTCTCCACAGACTCCTAAGTGCACCACTCACTCTTTTTTCCCTCATCAATTCTATGATTCACCTCATCTTTCATAGACCCATCCCCTGACACGTCCACTCCCAAATATCTGAATACGTTCACCTCCTCCATACTCTCTCCCTCCAATCTGATATTCAATCTTTCATCACCTAATCTTTTTGTTATCCTCATAAACCTTACTCTTTCCTGTATTCACCTTTAATTTTCTTCTTTTGCACACCCTACCAAATTCATCCACCAATCTCTGCAACTTCTCTTCAGAATCTCCCAAGAGCACAGTGTCATCAGCAAAGAGCAGCTGTGACAACTCCCACTTTGTGTGATGATTCTTTATCTTTTAACTCCACGCCTCTTGCCAAGACCCTCGCATTTACTTCTCTTACAACCCCATCTATAAATATATTAAACAACCACGGTGACATCACACATCCTTGTCTAAGGCCTACTTTTACTGGGAAAAAATTTGCATATAATTTATATGCAAAACAACTACTGTGAAAGAATGTAGAAATTCCCAGCGCTTTCGGGACTATTCACATTATCAAGGTGCAATAAAAATAATGTATCAAAGGAAGGCATATAAAGGGTCTAGACCACATCTCACTATCACATCCCACAACAAAGCAACGCCTGATGGGGGACTCATAAGAAAGAGAAAAATACAGCAGGCCCTGGCCCAATGACAGGCCTTCACAAACCCCAAAACTTTTCACCCAAAAATTTTAAAAATTTTTTAAAATTTATTTTTTTTTCCAATGTCCTATTAAATTTTTTCCCCAAATTTCTTTTAAATTTAAAAAATTTGGAATCTAATTTTTTTAAAACCAAAGGAAATTTTCATTTTATTTTTAAAAATGCTTTTTATAAAACAAGATTAAAATTAAATATTCCATGTAGACGAAAACCCCCTTTTCCCTTTTGGCCCAAAAAAATAGCTTAGCCCATTCAAATTAAAATTTTTACTGTTGAGTTTGAAAAAATAAACTCATTGCTTTTCTAGATGTTTTAATTATTAAAGGGAATAAAGAATAAAAATTTAAAAATTTTCAGAAAAAAACCCACAAATAACTGTTCCTTTTGTTCCCCTATTATTTTTCCCAATTAACATAGAGTTAAACTGTCTGTTTTCTCATCAAGTTTTTGGAGCTTTACGAAAATTTGTAGTCCAGAGTTCATAGATGGGGGAAAAATATCCAAAATTTATAAAATAGCTAATGATTTGAAATACCCAAGAAAAACGTAATTGATAAATTTTTAAAAAAAAACTGCTAGAAATACTTTTTAAAAATCCAAAAAATGGACAACCAACCTTATTAACTAAAAATATGTTGGGTCTCTCTTCCCATGAAAATTGGTTGATATGCCTTTCTTCTTAAGATTTTAAAAAAAAAGTTGTATTTAATGATTTTGTACAGTAAAAAAAAAACTTTTGAAAAAAGAATTCCCCAAAAAAATGTGAGGTGTTCAAAAAAAAATTTCCCGAAAAAATTTGCGATAAAGTTTATTACGGTCAAACTGGAAAAAGTCTCGAATAAAAATGAATCAAAAAAAAAATATAGCATTAAAAAAAATGGACAAGTTTTCCAATGCTCTATTTTTTATGTGAGAGATTTTAAACCACCCAATTGATTTTCAAAAAAAGTTAAATTTAAGTTATATAAGCAAGTCCATGGTCGTCGGGAAAATATATTGAATCTTGTTTCATAAAAGGCCGTTTTAACAATAATATGAAAATTTCGTTTGGTTTATTTAAAAATTTGATCCTTTCAAATTTAAAAGAATTTGGGAGAATTTAATAAAAATTGGCAAAAAATAAATTTAAAATTTTTAAAATTTTTTGGGGAGAATGTTTGTGGGTTTGTGAAGGACCTGTATGAATTTTATGTATTATTTTATATACATGGACCCCGGTTAAAAGATATTTTTTTATTCCCGAAATTGTTCAGGGCCAGTACTGACCGAATTTGTTCCATAAGGAATTTTTGAAATAGATTAGTCCTTTCAGATCCCAAACATACACTTTTCCAAACGCACTTACATAAAAAACGTTAAAATTGGGGCGCATTCGGGGTGATCGTTATGCGGGGGGCCCCTGTTAATAAATTTTTATATTTTTTATATATAAAAATTTTTTATATATATATATATATATAATACTATATATAATTTTATAAATATAAATATATTAATGTCGTGCCGAATATGTAAAATGGTCAATTAGCAAAAAATCATTTAAAATTAAGTCTGTTCCAAAATTTTCTCTTATACGTTTAAAGATATATTTTTTTCATTATGTAGATGTAAAAAAAATTAATTTTGCAACAAAAAGAATCTTAGAAAAACTTACTAAACGTTATTATTAACAAGAACAATTTATTTTTAGCATTAATCCCAACTAAATATATTTTAGATTTGTTTACAATAATTTAATACTTAAAAACAAACACAGTGAAATATATTTTTCGTTAGGTTAGAAGGGATTTGGCGAATTATTGCATAAAAATTTTCACTTGCCTATTATGGCAAAGATGAGCGTTGCTTTTTTAAACCCAAAAATCGCAAGTTCTGCCTATTCGGAAAACATTATAATATAATATATATATATATATAATATATATTATATATATATATATATATATATTATATTATATTTTTTATATTATATGTATGTAAAAATTTGGGGCTTAAATAGCAACGTTCATAGGTAGTAGGTTGGTAGACAGCATCCACCCAGGGAAGTACCACCGTCCTGCCAGATGACTGTGAAACAGAAAACCTGTAACTGTTTTGCATGATGGTAGGATTGCTGGTTTCTTTTTCTGTCTCATAAACACGCTAGATAACAGGGATATCTTGCTACTCTTCTTACACTTTGGTCACACTTCACAGACACGCACATGCATATATATTATACATACATCTAGGTTTTTCTCCTTTTACTAAATAGCTCTTGTTCTTTTTTATTTCTTTTATTGTCCATGGGGAAAGGAGGAAAAAAAATCTTTCCTCCGTAAGCCATGCGTGTCGTTGAGGCGACTAAAATGCTGGGAGCAATGGGCTATTAACCCCTTCTCCTGTAGACATTTACTAAAAAAGAGAAGAAGAAAAACTTTATAAACTGGGATGCTTGAATGTGCGTGGGGTGTAGTGCGGATGGACAAGAAAACAGATGATTACTGATGTTATGAATGAAAAAAAGTTGGATGTCCTGGCCCTAAGCGAAACAAAGTGAAGGGGTAGGGGAGTTTCGGTGGGGGGGAAATAAATGGGAATTAAATCTGGAGTATCTGAGAGAGTTAGAGCAAGGAAGGGGTTAGCAGTAATGTTGAAGGATCAGTTATGGAAGGAGGAAAAGAGAATTGAAAGTGGGAAATTCAAGAATTATGTGGTTAAAGAAAGGTTGGATGTGAAAGTGGGTCATAATAAGCGTGTATGCACCCGGAGGAGAGAGGAATGTAGAGGAGAGAGAGAGATTTTGGGAGATGGTTAAGTGAATGTATAGGAGCCTTTGAACCAAATGAGAGAGTAATTGTGGTAGGGGATTTTGAATGCTAAATAGGAGAAACTTTTAGAGAGGGTGTGGTAGGTAAGTTTGGGGTGCCAGGTGTAAATGATAATGGGAGCCCTTTGATTGAACTTTGTATAGAAAGGGGTTTAGTTATAGGTAATACATATTTTAAGAAAAAAAAAGGATAAATAAGTTTTACAAGATATGATGTAGGGCGAAATGGCAGTAGTTTGTTTGGGTTATGTATTGGTAGATAAAAGGGCTGTTGAGTAGACTTCAGGATGTACATGTTTATAGAGGAGCCACAGATATATCAGATCACTTTCTAGCTATAGCTACACAGAGTAAAAGGTACATGGGGTACAAGGAGAATAGAAGCATCAGGGAAGAGAGAGGTGAAGGTTTATAAACGAAAAGAGGAGGCAGTTAGGGTAAGATATAAACAGCTATTAGAGGATAGATGGGCTAATGAGAGCACAGACAATGGGGTCGAAGAGGTATGGGGTAGGTTTAAAAATGTAGTGTTAGAGTGTTCAGCAGAAGTTTGTGGTTACAGGAAAGTGGGTGCGGGAGGGAAGAGGAGCGATTGGTGGAATGATAATGTAAAGAGAGCAGTAAGGGAGAAAAAGTTAGCATATGAGAAGTTTTTATAAAGTAGAAGTGATGCAAGGCGGGAAGAGTATATGGAGAAAAAGAGAGAGGTTAAGAGAGTGGTGAAGCAATGTAAAAAGAGAGCAAATGAGAGAGTGGGTGAGATGTTATCAACAAATTTTGTTGAAAATAAGAAAAAGTTTTGGAGTGAGATTAACAAGTTAAGGAAGCCTAGAGAACAAATGGATTTGTCAGTTAAAAATAGAAGAGGAGAGTTATTAAATGGAGAGTTAGAGGTATTGGGAAGATGGAGGGAATATTTTGAGAAATTGTTAAATGTTCATGAAGATATGGAAGCTGTGATTTCGTGTATAGGGCAAGGAGGAATAACATCTTGTAGGAGTGAGGAGAGCCAGTTGTGAGTGTGGGGGAAGTTCGTGAGGCAGTAGGTAAAATGAAAGGGGGTAAGGCAGCCGGGATTGATGGGATAAAGATAGAAATGTTAAAAGCAGGTGGGGATATAGTTTTGGAGTAGTTGGTGCAATTATTTAATAAATGTATGGAAGAGGGTAAGGTACCTAGGGATTGGCAGAGAGCATGCATAGTTCCTTTGTATAAAGGCAAAGGGGACAAAAGAGAGTGCAAAAATTATAAGGGGATAAGTCTGTTGAGTATACCTGGTGAAGTGTATGGTAGAGTTATTATTGAAAGAATTAAGAGTAAGACTGAGAATAGGATAGCAGATGAACAAGGAGGCTTTAGGAAAGGTAGGGGCTGTGTGGACCAGGTGTTTACAGTGAAACATATAAGTGAACAGTATTTAGATAAGGCTAAAGAGGTCTTTGTGGCATTTATGGATTTGGAAAAGGCGTATGACAGGGTGGATAGGGGGGCAATGTGGCAGATGTTGCAGGTGTATGGTGTAGGAGGTAGGTTACTGAAAGCAGTGAAGAGTTTTTACGAGGATAGTGAGGCTCAAGTTAGAGTATGTAGGAAAGAGGGAGATTATTTCCCAGTAAAAGTAGGCCTTAGACAAGGATGTGTGATGTCAACATGGTTGTTTAATATATTTATAGATGGGGTTGTAAGAGAAGTAAATGCGAGGGTCTTGGCAAGAGGTGTGGAGTTAAAAGATAAAGAATCACACATAAAGTGGGAGTTGTCACAGTTGCTCTTTGCTGATGACACTGTGCTCTTGGGAGATTCTGAAGAGAAGTTGCAGAGATTGGTGGATGAATTTGGTAGGGTATGCAAAAGAAGAAAATTAAAATTGAATACAGGAAAGAGTAAGGTTATGAGGATAAAAAGATTAGGTGATGAAAGATTGGATATCTGATTGGAGGGAGAGAGTATGGAGGAGGTGAATGTATTCAGATATTTGGGAGTGGACGTGTCTATGGGTCTATGAAAGATGATGTGAATCATAGAATTGATGAGGGGAAAAGGGTGAGTGGTGCACTTAGGAGTCTGTGGAGACAAAGAACTTTGTCCTTGGAGGCAAAGAGGGGAATGTATGAGAGTATAGTTTTACCAACGCTCTTATATGGGTGTGAAGCATGGGTGATGAATGTTGCAGCGAGGAGAAGGCTGGAGGCAGTGGAGATGTCATGTCTGAGGGCAATGTGTGGTGTGAATATAATGCAGAGAATTAGTAGTTTGGAAGTTAGGAGGAGGTGCGGGATTACCAAAACTGTTGTCCAGAGGGCTGAGGAAGGGTTGTTGAGGTGGTTCGGACATGTAGAGAGAATGGAGCGAAACAGATTGACTTCAAGAGTGTATCAGTCTGTAGTGGAAGGAAGGCGGGGTAGGGGTCGGCCTAGGAAAGGTTGGAGGGAGGGGGTAAAGGAGGTTTCGTGTGCGATGGGCTTAGACTTCCAGCAGGCATGCGTGAGCGTGTTTGATAGTAGTGAATGGAGACAAATGGTTTTTAATACTTGACGTGCTGTTGGAGTGTGAGCAAAGTAACATTTATGAAGGGGTTCAGGGAAACCGGCAGGCCGGACTTGAGTCCTGGAGTCCTGGAGATGGGAAGTACAGTGCCTGCACTCTGAAGGAGGGGTGTTAATGTTGCAGTTTAAAAACTGTAGTGTAAAGCACCCTTCTGGCAAGACAGTGATTTAGTGAATGATGGTGAAAGTTTTTCTTTTTCGGGCCACCCTGCCTTGGTGGGAATCGGCCAGTGTGATAATAAATAATAATATTAGTTAAGATAGGGCTCACATTACCAGGAGATAGCTTAAACAGTAGCTGCCAGCAGTAAGGCAAGGCTAGGACCTAAGAGTCGACCCCCTGCAACCACGCGTGCGTGAATACACTCACGCACGCGAACACACAATCAGAATTAAGGAAGGAGAGAGATGGCTAGATTGCGTCTTCCTTGACTGTTGGAAGGTTTTTGTCACAATTCCGCACAAGAGAGACATTCAAAAGATAGAACAGCAGTCAGGATTAAAAGGCATCGAGACAGTATCTGACAATGAGAAAATAAGGAGTGATCGTCCGTGAAGAAGTGCCAGAATAGGTGCATATGACAAGTGGGGTTCCACAAGGATCAGTCATAGAGCCGGTTCTATATCTTTCATATGTGAATGACATGACAGAAGGGAGTCAGGGGTATGCCTGTTCGCAGACGATGTGGAAACGTGGCCTAGGAGAGGCTACAAATGGATCTGGACCGGCTGTAGGTCTGGTCTGACAAGAGCAACAGCCACGTTATGAAGTTTAGGGAAGGGCAAAGAACATTGCTAGGGGGGGGAAGGTGGGGAGCACAAAAGCTGCAGACCTCACTCAAGGAGGATCTTTGGGTGAGTATTGTTCTGAGCATATCACCTAGTTCACAATCACCAAGTAATTGCTGCAGCAAAAGCATATCTGGCAAAAAGAAGATTTGATTTTAGACATCTCAGTAAGGAGTCATCAACGACACTATAAACTATGTTTATCACGCCTTCTGGGAGTATGCAGCACCATTATGGAACTTACACTTGGTCAGGCATGTGAAGAAAATGGAAAAAGTGTAGAAGTTTGCAATGAGACTACTTCTGGAGCTAAGAGGTCTGCTATATTTGAAAAAGGCTAAGGGAACTCAGCATCATGTCACTGGAGGACGGACTGGACTAGGGACGAGATATGATAACGCAATGAGAGGAATTAATAGGGTAAATAGGGACAGATTGAGAGATTGGAAAGAGGAACACGAGGTCATAGATGGACGTTCGAGTTTTAGATGAGTTACAGGGAAGGTACGAAGTATTTCTTTAGGCTTAGAGTAGTCAGGTAGTGAAACGACCGGAAATATGAAATATTAAAGGCAGGATCCATACATAGCTTTAAGAAGACGTACGATAAGTTTCTGGAAGCCAGGAAAGAGCAGAACTAGTAGCAACCAGCGAAGAGGCGAGGCCAGAAGCAAAGACTCGACCCCTAAAACCACATGTAGGCGAGAGCATTTATACGAGTACCCCCCTCCCCCAAACACACACACACACACACACACACACGTAATAGTTTTTTTAACGAGAAACGCTAAATCTTAACAGGAAATGCATAGTGGCGAGGTGAGGAACTATCACAATGACCCGCAGGAAGTCTGGGACCAAAAGATATTAGGACAAAGAGAAAGGACGTGACCAAGTGACCAAAACAAGAAAATAAATTTGAAAAATGCGTACCCATGAATGTTTGTTTACACCCAGTGTGAAAAAGCGGCTTCTGGATGAAAGAAAATATGTTTTTTTTCTTCTTAACTGTCTTGCTATTGGAAAGTGTAGTGTTTATGCAGGCAGTAGTAGTGCATGTTGATGAGTGGTGTGGAGTATGTCGGGTGGTGTGGAGCACATGTTGAATAAACTGGTCTGCTCTAAGCATGGTTTGAGATCGCTGTTTTATCACCCAACGCTTCTAAGATTTTAATTTTCTACCATACGATAAAGATAATACTGATGAAAGGCAAATATAAACCTTCAGGAGGAATCTGGGTCAGCAGGATGCGAGGGCTAAATTATTTAGGACTGCGACCTGTTAGTATCAGAAGTCAGGAACCTGACGGTCAGCAAGGACATCTGTTCCCAGGATGCGCTTCAATGGTAGAGCTCTAGAAACTGGTCACAGATTTGTCACACATTTGGTATCACAAATATCTGAGAAAATTCATTACAAAATACATGAACTTTTCAGGTTTCAACGCTCATTAATTTCATATGTAAAAATTACTGCTGGAAAAATAAGCAGATACTTAATGAGCTTAAGAACATATTACTCAAAATTTGAGAGACTGAAACAAACTTTTTTTTAAAAGATACGGATCAGACAGAAGGAAAAACCTATAATTATAATTATTATATATCAAAACCAAGCGCTAACCCTCCCCCCCCACATATCACAGGGGAACACACATCAGAGGGGATCACTTATCACATGGTATCACATATCACATGGTATCACATATCACATGGGATCAAGCCCCACCCGTTTGTGAATTGCTGCAATCGTGCTGTAACAATTTCGTGAGTCGAGGTCAAAGAGTTTTTGCAGTCAGGAAAGTAATGCCTGTGGTGCTTTTCACTGGTGCTTGAGTCATGAACTGTTGATACCGAGATCAATCTCTCACTTTCGGTAATAACGTATGACTACACCATATGAACATTATTTGTAACAAATAAGCCACTGTGTATGCAGTTTTACAAAGGCTGCCTTCACATTAATCTTGATCAATAATCTCTTTGAATGTGATGAAACAAGCTGTTATACAGATCTTCAACTCATTCAGGAGAATCAGCTAGCAAGTGATACTCAGCTTTTTACCTAATATTACTTCCTTCCAATATACAGATTATTGTTAATACATTAGCTGAGATAAAGCAATTAGCTGAAATTTCGATAACAATTTATAGGGATGATTTGAGATGTAATATACTGAACTATAATAGAGCCAACATGCAAGAGACACAGAAAGCTTGTATGTGAACCCTGTCAACGTCTGTGTGAAGAGAGACATTTTCCACAGAAATTCTGGGGACTAGTGTCACACAGTCATCCAATAATTCTCTAGTTCAAGTGGCGGCGAGATCCAAAGAGTCAATTAGAGGCCAGTATCCAGCCAGACTAGAGGAAGGGGAATTAAAAATAAACCAGAAGATAAAATGAGGAAAAAAGAAATTGAGTTTGGATGCCGGTAACTAAAACACCTTCACTTTCTCTTAGTGGAAATATTTGAAGGAAAGCTTTGTTGTCCAGACAGCAATACGTCTATCTAAAAATTAAATATAACAAAAAATAAAGGATAACACATTTAACAAATAAGAGAAGGCTAACACAGGTATGTGAATGGGTTGAATAATGTGTTTGGCAGTTAGGGCGAACGACGATCCTTATATATTCGACTTTTCATACATCTCACAGACGAAGTGTGACATTGTAGATAGTCCAAGTCGGACCGAAACGTCGTCGTAAGGTCCTCTCCTTTACGTGCGGGTTATTTGGGTATTGTTCCAGTCACGGTATTGTGCCTTTTTTTGTTGTTTATGAAGTAACAAGGTCACGGCCACATGGGCTCTTACTTAAAAAAAATAATAAGTTTAATTAAACTTACAAGTGGTTGCCTGAATTATTTTCCCTTTTTTCCTTACGATAAACTTTCGTTTTAAACTTGATAATGCCTCGTATCATCGGCTTCAAATGTTCAGTTCTGGTTTAGTGTAACAGAAGAATGTGTGGGTGCTCTCTCTTCAGTATTCCATAAATTTTGTTGCCGTGCTGTGTATTTAGAAAACCTCTTCTGATGGGTTTCAGTTATCAAACATTGGTGGATGCTAATTGGAAAACTGCTGATGTTTGCCAAAAAACAGCCATAGACGGTTTTAATGTTGATGTTTAAAGTTTTAGTGCTGATGACTCACGAAATCGTAATGACACGATTGCAATGTAGAAATATACCTAGTTGGACGAATCTTATTGTAGCTAGCTGGTCCAGTGGCTAACGCGACGGTCTGGAGTTTTGAGACTCTCTGATTGCGGGTTCTAACCCCACCCGTGGTATGGTTTTTTTTAGTGTTGATGTATAAAGTCTTAGTGTTGATGTGTCTTTCTCAAATGAAGCTTCGCCTTAATTTTTGATTGTGTTACTTTCGGTTTGCCAATTGTTTTGAACAAAATGTTTTCCGTTAATTAAATGGAGAAACTAGTTTCACTTCCTGTCAGTTGTAAACCTTAAATGAGGGGTAAATGTTACATTAACAAAAGTTTGAATTAATATTGACTTTTGTATGTACCAGTTTCCCATTTTTCCTGCAGAAATTTGGAAAACTGGAAATACAGATTTTCATGTGATAATTTGTGAATGCCACATGTGATTATCTACACAATTTCAAAACCTGATGAGGAAGCTTCAGAACAGCTTCTAACTTCAAGTTCTGATGCATTTTGGAAATTAATCCCGGAGAGGTAACTAGAAAATTCCTATCCAGATTAGCCTTGAGCATTCAAAGATAATCTTTGGAAGGTCTGAATATATTGCATGCCATGAAGACCCTAATTTTCTTACTTTCATTGAAGAAAATGGGATAACAGTTTCATGCGGTAACTTGTGACTCCCTCTTTTAATCTGCATCAAATATTCAACGTAAATATTTAACTACAATAGAAACCTATGCCGCAATGTTTACTTCTGTCACAGGGACACTTTTCTTGAATATCACAGCAACCAAAACACATGTTCTTCACATCGGAAGTATTGAAGAGAGAATGAGATTTAAACCTTTTAAATGGCATATACTCTTGGGTCCCTAGGAAAACAAATGTTAAAATGACTGGAAAGGTTTATTATGCTGATTAGGATGAATGTATAATGGAAAAGCGAACCTTTTACAGGACATGCCTCTAGATTTACAGGCGTAGAGACATGTTGCAATGCTCTGTTCATCCTCCTCACCCCATGTCACAGGATTCTCATTATTAATTTCTGACCAATCACAGGGCTTCTACAAATCCCTCAGTTTAACTGGGAGTGGCGTCTACTCGCTTTGCATTCGTTTGGAGAAAATAATGTAAACATTTGGAGCCTGAAGGCTGATATCAAACCCGTTTTTCGGCAATGTATATCCTCATATATAGGTGTGGCCCGGTGGTCTGGTGGCTAAAGCTCCCGCTTCACACACGGAGGGCCCGGGTTCGATTCCCGGCGGGTGGAAATTCCGACACGTTTCCTTACACCTATTGTCCTGTTCACCTAGCAGCAAATAGGTACCTGGGTGTTAGTTGACTGGTGTGGGTCGCATCCTGGGGGACAAGATTAAGGACCCCAATGGAAATAAGTTAGACAGTCCTCGATGACGCACTGACTTTCTTGGGTTATCCTGGGTGGCTAACCCTCCGGGGTTAAAAATCCGAACGAAATCTTATCTTATCTTATCTTATATTCTCAAATTTCAGCACTTTACAACGTCTGTAAAATGGTGGTGTGAGGCATGTATAGATAAATACCTGTGTGATACAGTTATTGTACCATGCAAGTGAAATTATGGCAATGAAAAAAGCCTGTCAATTTCTAGGCATGCCCTACAACCGTAAACTTTTCCAGTGCAATATATATTTATATTTTCTTTTAGGCTGAAAATCTGCATTCAGTAGTTGTTTGTGTGTGTTCAGGATGGTTTATTGTCCCTCCATATCCCTCGACAGTTGTGTTATGGCGCTGCCTCCCAGGAGATGACGAAGATGAGGAAGAAGTTAGACCCGCTAAAAAGCCAAGATAAGCTAAAAAAAAAATAGAACTCTATTATATTAGAGGAATTTCCTAATGAATATTCATGAAGAACTTATTCACATGCAAGTTAAATCTAGGCATAATGGCTAAAAATTGTTTCATCGACTTTCATTCTGAGTAAGAATGTTTTTTAATGACTTTTCTCAGGAAAGGCATTAACACATGTATTGCTAGTTACATCCCTTTATAAAACTTTATGCAATGTTAAATTGCTGATGTATTGTTCTTATATTCTTTCTATAGCTTCATAATTTTGGCAATGTGTTTGAATAATAATTAAAAAGTACATAATTGATATTTATTTAACGTTCAAATCTTTGCGATGTCTGCAATGCGGTATTTAATAGGCGTCGAATTTTCAGACTTCCCGCTAAACTTATTTTTAGAAATCTATGTATATTGGCTCATTTGGTTTGTATTTAGATTCTCCATCTACCCCTAGTAAAGTTATTTGGATTTATGCATTTTTGCAGATTTGCAGATTATAAACAACTGTCAAAGTTAAAAGCAGTCTATCAGCCCTCACTAGACTCAAGAGGCCGTCCGGTCATCTCAAGTTGACTGAGGAATACTGATCATCTTTGTCCGTCAGTCCCTGTGGCCTGATACACCAACACAATGTATGATGCGGACTGGAGTTAATGTGTAATAATCTGAGAATAAAACTATAGAGGTAACATTGAAGCGTACATATTGCCTCCCATACCTGATCAATATATGCACTACCTACTTCACCTGATCAATATATGCATTACTTTACTCACCTGATCAATATTCACACTACTTCCTTAACCTGACCCGTATATACACAGTCTCCCATACCTGACTAATAAATACACTCCTTCCCATGCCTGATCAGAATACACACCGCCTCACATAATCAAAATGCACTTTACCTCCCTCACTTAACCAATAAACCTCATTACCTGATCAACATTCAGTACGTCCTTTACCTAACCAATATACTTACTGCCTCTCTCACTAGACAATTATACACCTTGCCTTCTTTTTCTGACCAATATACATCTTGCCTTCTTTTTCTGACCAATATACATCTTGCCTTCTTTTCCTGACCATTATACATCTTGCCTTCTTTTTCTGACCAATACACATCTTGCCTTCTTTTCCTGACCATTATACATCTTGCCTACTTTTCCTGACCATTATACATCTTGCCTTCTTTTCCTGACCATTATACATCTTGCCTTCTTTTCCTGACTATTATACATCTTGCCTTCTTTTCCTGACCATTATACATCTTGCCTTCTTTTCCTGACCATTATACATCTTGCCTTTTTTTCCTGACCATTATACATCTTGCCTTCTTTTCCTGACCATTATACATCTTGCCTTCTTTTCCTAACCATTATACACACTGCTTTCTTTATCTGACGTATATACACTTTGCCTCCCTTATCTAACTAATTTGCACATTGCTGCCTCATGACCTGATCAATAACACTACCAGATATACCTAACCAATATATACACTGCATCCCTCACCTGACTAATATCCACATTGCTTCTCTTACATGACTAAAATACACACAGACTCTCTTACCTGACCAACATACATACTGCATCCCTTACCTAAGCAATATACAATACACATTGCCTCCCTCACACGACCATTAAAAATGCTACCTCCTTTATCTGACTTTCACTATCAGGCTCCGTTCACTACCCTCATCTAGCCGTGATATAGCATGATAATGTTCTCAGTCAATGAAGAAGTGTAAATAAAACATTCCGAACGATTACATCAGTGTCCACTCACCGGTGTTGACAAGAGCACTTTATCAGGGCCGGATCAATGTCTGCCTAAATAGAGCATTGTGGAAAAATATATAACGCATTGAACGAGGTCAAGCTCGTCCGCTGTTTAATTATCCGCAATAGTAGAATCTCTTAATAGCTATTATGTAAGGTCGACACTCCTCTGACACGCTGTATTGGATCACGAAATCGAAATAACACGATTGCAAATAAATCACAGAACGGGTGGGGTTTGAATACATGGCAACCGTGTTCCTAAAACACACAGGGCAGTGCGTTCACATAAACGAAATACCCTCTTGTATAACCTTGGGATATAATTAATATTTTTAACAACTATTCACAGATATATTACCCTGTCAACATCACAGCTTGCTAACCCCACCATCCTGTTACTGTTGCCACAATAGCAACATCGTCGCCATGGCAACATCACCATCATGCTTTATATGTCATAACCCTGCACATCTCACCACCCTATCAAAGCCTGCAACCAACCATACACACACACTACCCAGTTGAAACAACACCCGTGTTATAATTATATCTACCCACATCCACGCATCATCCTCTGGAGACCATCTCGGCATCATTCTCTAGAGACCATCTAAGCATCATCCTCTAGAAACCACTATCTTCTAAACACTACCACACTGCCAGTTATACCTCCCTTCTCACTCCACCAGCCTTCCATATCCATTCCTTTGCTAACATTAACACCGTTTTCATCTTGCCATCACCACCACCACCACCACCTTCGGTAGCACCACTACGCTTCCACACTATCACCCTGCCAACCACTACCAACATTATTACCCTCCTAACACCCCACAGACAACACATCAACCCTGCAACCTACATGGCCATGTTAACATCATGGCTCAGCCAGCATCATCACTTCCGATAACACCTTTCAACTAATACAAGCACACTTCCCATACCCCAACTCCGTTAACAGCAGCACCTTCAAACTGCAGCTAACATTATCTTCCTGTTAACATCGCTACACAGCCAACTTCTTCACTCTGTGGCACCCACACCTTGCAAACACCACCAATCTGAGAACACCAGTTTCCAACATAACTATCACCACCATTCTGCTTTCACTGCTTTACCAACACCACCACGAGTACACTGACAGACAACAGAGGAAGTATCAGTGGTCCAAGATTGTTCAACTGCCTTCGAGCATACATAAGGGGGATTACCAATAGACCCTTGGCTGTCTTCAAGGCGGCACTGGACAGGCATCTTAGGACAGTACCTTACCAACCAGGCTGCGGTTAGTACGTCAGTTTGCATGCGGCCAGCAGTAACAGCCTGGTTGATCAGACCTTGATCCACCACGAGGCCTGGTCTCAGACCGTGCCGCGGGGGCGTCGACCCCTCAAACCCTCTCCAGGTATACTCCAGGTAAACTATCACCACCAGTCTGCTAGCACTGGCTTACCAACACCACAACCCTGATAATACCAGTCTGTCACCACTGATTTAGACGATCCTACAGCGGTGAATTTCGCGTGATGTCCACTTCTCAGATCTTCCTCCTATCACTATATTCGTAGTTTCTCATATCTCTGGCTTTGCTCCGCTTCTGGTCTTCTCTCCTCAGCTTACCTACCTTTTCCCTCATTTTGACAGAGTTCTAATAGCCACTTGTCTAACCGTCCATGATATTTGTCTAAGCCCCTGTAGCCTCTGTCTCTTCTATTCCATCTATATACTTCTTAAATTGAAAACAATAACATGTACATATTAAAAAATATGAACAAATAAATAACAAAAAGGCACAATACCGTGACTGGAACGATACACAAATAACCCGCACATAAAAGAGAGAAGCTTACGACGACGTTTCGGTCCGACTTGGACCATTGACAAAGTCACAGTAACAGAGGTCCAAGTCGGACCGCAACGTCGTCGTAAGCTTCTCTCTTTTATGTGCGGGTTATTTGCGTATGAACAAATAATTTGCATATTTTAAGAAGAATAACATTCCAATAACTGACCCACTGGTAAACCTACGTATCACTCTCTTGATCTTAGCTACCTGTGACAACCAGTTTTTAGCTACAGAATTAGTGTTCTGTGTGTACTCACCTATTTGTATTTCCAGGGGTCAATTCACAGCTCCTGGCTCCTCCTTTTCGCTGGTCAGTACTATGTGTGTGTGTGTGTGTTTGTGTGTGTGTGTGTGTGTGTGTGTGTGTGTGTGTACTCACCTAATTGTACTAATCTAATTGTGGTTGCAGGGATCGAGACTCAGCTCCTGGCCCTACCTCTTCACTGATCGCTACTAGGTCCTCTCTCTGCTTCCTGAGCTTTGTCATACCTCGTCTTAAAGCTATGTATGGTACCTGCCTCCACTACATCGCTTGCTAGGCTATTCCACTTCCTGACGACTCTATGACTAAAGAAATGCTTCCTAACATCCCTGTGACTCGTCTGAGTCTTCAGCTTCCAATTGTGTGTGTGTGTGTGTGTGTGTGTGTGTGTGTGTGTGTGTGTGTGTGTGTGTGTGTGTGTGTGTGTGTGTGTGTGTGTGTACGCGTTGATATGGGTGTGTTCATCCGAATATTTCTAGAGGAGAAGGAAGGAGGAGAGGAGGAAGAGGAAGCACGGGAAAGAAACAAAATGAGGTGTTGGTCGCCCAGATATACAGTATATTCCGTGGGTGTCCTGAGAGTGTCCCGGACGGTGTCCCGAGGGTGTCCCGGACGGTGTCCTGGGCGTGCATTAGTGGTCACAGGTGCGAGGTTCCCAGGCTGGCTCTGCCTGGCTGAAGGATGTTTGTGTGGACGCTCTAGTGGGGCGAACAGCTTCTGTATCCTCGGCTGTTAGCAGCAGCAGCAGCAGCAGCAGCAGCAGCAGCAGCAGCAGCGCAGCCAGCGCACCACGCCACCCCGCCGCCGCCCCCCACCGCTGCCCCACCACCACCACCGCCACCACCACGCCGCCGCCGTCACCACCACCACCGCCACCGCCGCCGCCACCACCACCGCCGCCGCCGCCACCGCCGCCGCCGCCACCACCACCACCAACCGCCGCCGCCCGCGCACCACCACCGCCGCCGTCACCACCACCGCCGCCACCACCACCGCCGCCGCCACCACCACTCCGCCGCCGCCACCACCACCGCCGCCCGCCACCACCACCGCCGCCGCCACCACCGCCGCCGCCGCCACCACCCCGCGCCACCACCACCGCCGCCGCCACCACCACCGCCGCCGCCGCCCCGCCGCCACCACGCCACCGCCGCCGCCGCCCCACCACCCGCCACCACCACCACCACCCCGCCACCACCACCGCCGCCGCCGCCGCCGCCGCCACCACAACCACCACCACCACCACCGCCACCACCACGCCGCCACCACCACCACCGCACGACCACCACCACCACCGCCGCCCCGCCCCCACCACCAGCCGCCACCACCACCACCGCCACCACCACCACCACCACCACCACCACCGCCACCGCCACCACCGCCCGCCGCACCACCGCCACCCCGCCACCACCACCGCCACCGCCACCACCACCGCCACCACCGCCACCGCCCCACCACCGCCACCACCGCCACCCCGCCACCCACCGCCACCACCGCCACCACCGCCACCACCGCCACCACCGCCACCACCAGCGCCACCGCCGCCACCACCGCCCACCGCCGCGCCCACACCACCACCGCCGCCGCCACCACCACCACCACGCCACCGCCGCCACCACCACCACCGCCCGCCGCACCACCACCACCACCGCGCCCACCCACACCACCCACCGCCACCACCAGCACCACCACCGCCACCACCACCGCCACCACGCACCACCACCCCACCAGCTCCACCACCGCCACCACCGCCCCACCACGCGCCACCGTCGCGCACCACCGTCCCGCGCCGCCACCACCACCGCCTAGCCGCCGCCCACCACCACCGTAGCGCCGCCACCCACCGCACCACCACCGCCACCGTCGCCACCACCACCACCGTCGCTGCCGCCAGCGGCGGCGACGTGGTGGTGTGGTCTTCCTGTAGTGCTGCTTTGTCTTCCTTTGTAGTGGTCTTGCTGTTGTGGTCTTCCTTTGTAGTGGTCTTGCTGTTGTGGTCTTCCTCTGTAGTGGTCTTGCTGTTGTGGTCTTCCTCTGTAGTGGCCTGCTCTTTGGTCTCCTTGTAGGTCTTGCCTGTTGTAGTCTTCCTTGTAGTGCTGTCTGTTGTGTCTTCCTTGTAGTGGCCTTGCTCTGTTGTAGTCTTCCTTTGTAGTCGTCTTGCCTGTTGTGTCTTCCTTGTAGTGGCCTTGCCTGTTGTGTCTTCCTTGTAGTCGCTTGCTGTTGTAGTCTTCCTTTGTAGTGGCCTTCTGTTGTAGTCTTCCTTTGTAGTGGTCTTGCTCTGTTGTAGTCTTCCTTTGTAGTCGCCTTGCTCTGTTGTAGTCTTCCTTTGTAGTCGCCTTGCTCTGTTGTAGTCTTCCTTTGTAGTCGCCTTGCTCTGTTGTAGTCTTCCTTTGTAGTGCCTTGCTCGTTGTAGTCTTCCTTTGTAGTGCTGCTCTGTTGTAGTCTTCCTTTGTAGTCGCCTTGCTCTGTTGTAGTCTTCCTTTGTAGTCGCCTTGCTCTGTTGTGGTTTTCTCGTATGGTCACTGAGTTGTGGTCTTCCAGTGTGGCGTGACATACGTCAAACTTCTTTGTGATGAGTTTAGCTGAATGAACCAGGTATAAAACCTGAACATGAAGATAATTCCTCCCAAAATGACAATAACTAGTAATTAGCTAATTCCAGGAATCTAATAAACCTGGAAAAAATTAAATAACACCCAGTGTTTAATGTCATTTAATGACAACAAAAATCTATGTAATACAAATTAGTGATGCATCGGACATCCGCATACGCGGAGCATCTGTGGAGAAATTTTCTCCAGGAGGGGGGTATCAGCCCCCTTCAGCCCCTTTCAGCCCTGAGGGGCCCAGCCCTTTCAGAAGGGGCAAGCATCTTGTTTACTGCTACAGCAAGTAATTGATCCCAGATGCAGTACCAGTATGCGACGTGATCTGAGGCTCCGTGCAAGACTCCAGTGTTGCAAAGTGTATTTTAATAAAAGACAGTCCATCTCTTACCTTAGCAGGACAATTAAAGAAAATCCTGCTCCCACTTTATCACCGTGGTAAAGATAGTGGACATTGTTTTCTATGCTTAAGACAGCAAGATTCAAGCATTCTGCTTTGCTTCATGGAGGAAGTGGCAAGGAAGCAAAAGTACTAGGTCAGCTTTTCCTTTATGTGCTAGGGGCAGTGACGGTGTACGAGGCTGTGGCGTCTTAAGAATACTTTTGACTCTACTGAGAGTCACACTGACGCCAGGATAACCAACAAAGAACACTGATCCGTGTGTTAGTGTGAACAAAGTGTCTCATAAAACACAATAAACACTTACAGAGAAGTGTGATCAGCTTCTTTAGTGATAAGATTGTGAACAATAAAGACAAATCTTGTGGAACATAGTGTACCAGTGTGCGTATTCCTAGACTATGGAAGACGTGGACATCCAAGGACACTTCGGCTTCTATCAAGTCACCGATACCTATCGAAGGTGTGAAGAACACCATAGCTCACGCTACAAGAGCAAGGTGGGTTACGAATTTCTTGTAGTCCGGGGGACTGCACACCGTGTATTCATATGGGTTTGTGCGAAATTTCATAAGCACGTCTCCAAGCTTCTCAGTTAGTGAGGGTCCGGTCATCAGACAGTCATTAAGACTTGTTACATCTTTATTTGCACTTGAGCTGCAATTATATACAACACGTAGAGGAGTGGTTTCAGAATCTTTTCTGACTCCATGGTGCGGGAGATAATGAGCTTCTGTCTTCAACTTGTCTTCGACTATTTCCTCAATGAATTTATTGTCCAACTGTTCTTGTATGATATTATGATAGACAGTCAGTGGCTCTGGATTCTTCCTGAGCTCATGTATTTGTGCTTTCATTTGTCCGAAAGCCATGCGATAATTGTTAGGCAGATGTGGTGGATTTAATTTCCATGGTAACCTAACCCAATACTGTCTATCTTTATATTTGACAGTGTCCAAATATTGGTTATAAGTCTGAGACTCTTTTGGACTTGGTTTATTTACATCAATACCTATCGCGTCTAAATCCCACAAATTATCAACTGGTTCATTCATTTCTTCCAGTAATGATAATTTTTGCTGTGGTACATGATCAGCGGTTATTCTCGTAACTAGTACATTTTCCACTGAATCAATATCAGCTACTTTCCCACTTTGAGAGGGAATGGGACACATATCATGTGGCCTCCTGCTGTTTTCAGCAAGTGAACATCATGTTTACTTACTATATTTTGCACAAAACAGTAATAATAATCACTTCCAATGATTAAATCAATTGGACTAATTGTGTCCGTCTGTATGTCAGGACAGGCTAACTTGACCTTAGCTGCTTTCAGTGCTGCAACTGTTTCTTTTAATCCCTGGATCTGCACAGACTTAGGCAAATCATCTACTACCACAGCTTCTACTGTCTTTTTCCGGTTTCCTAGACCAACAGTGATTCTGGCTAGGTCATATGTCTGTTTACCAGAATTGTGGAAAAAAACCCAGCTATATCTAACTGTATTTTGGAATAGGGTTGTTTATTCAGTTTCAGCAGCACTGATCTTCTTATGAAGGACCTTTGTGAGCCTTGATCAAATAGTGTTAGCACATTGGTTTTGTGTAATTTATTAGATAACTCAACTCGAGCTATCGGGAGAGCAGTTGTTTTAAACTTCTCTCTCACATTTAATGCTGTTGCTTGTTAACTTCCTGATTCTGTGGAAGTCTGCTGCTGTTCAGCAAAAGTATTTGGGCATAAAGCTGTATGATGCATACCCTTGCATTTAAAACACTTCTTCAGTGAGCATTTTCCTCCCTTGTGTTCACCTAAACACTTGATGCACCTTTTCAGCTGGTGAACACGTTTACGTGCCTCCATTGATGTGTATTGACTACAATACTGTGCCCAATGTGTTCCATCACAAAGTATACATTTTGGAGTACGTTTGTGTGTGACAGTCTGTTTACTGTCTGTTGTATTCACAGCTTGATAAATGCCTATATGGGATTTCCCATTATGTGGTTTAGTGGGAGTAGGTATACTCTTTTTATACTGAGTTGAAGGTTTGTTATCCACGGGATTTGTGGATTTGTCATCTTGTCTCGTTGCTTGCATGCATGAAACTATTGTTTGTAAACCATTGCTAATTTCTTCACAAGTGAAATAGCGTTTATTGAACTTAATATTTAATCATTCAATAGTTTGTGGTGACAACTTATCCTGTACAATACCACTGATAAACCAATCACATTGTCTTAGGTCATATTTAGCACCTAGAGATCTGAGACTTGTCTAATGTGATTCTAAATGCCTGTAAGTCTGAAAAATAATGTTTGGGTGGCTTCAAGCTAGATATTAAGACTGCATGTCTAACTCTGGCTTTGTCAGCATCAAAGTAATTGTCTGCTAAGACACGTAAGGCTATTTGATAATTGCCTTTAACCACCGGAAATTACTTAATCAGTTCATAGGGTTCTCCCTTCACAAGACATTTAAGATAATTAAACTTAGCAATCTCATCTATGTCAGTTCGTGAATTTACTATAGACTGAAAACCACTAATGAATTCTTCATAATTATGACCTTGGAAAATAGGTAATGACAAGGTAGGTAAACTTGGTAATGGGACACTTGTTGTTATTATAGGTGTAACAGGTGTTTGACCACTAATTACAGTAGGTCTTTGTGACAGAGTTTTGCGGCAGATAGCCTGTACTCCTGTCCATCTTAATTGTCGATTACTAAAAGTATTCAAAACATTTTTAATTTCATCCTCAGATGGATCTGATTCAAGAAATTCCTTTTCATAATGCGTACAGTCTGAATTAATTATTTCCAGACGTTGTGTAATTCAAATTTGACCTCAAGATCATCAAAATCTATGTTTGTATCTTGAGTTAATGCTATACAGACTGAAATTAGATTTTCTAATTGTTAATCTTAGTCTGTAAAGACTGAAACTGAGTTTTCTAGCAAGCCATTTAATGGTATAAGGAAAATTCTAGCACCACACTTAGAGTGTTTAAAAACACTGTTCTGCTATAAACAGCTGAGTTTTGTTATGCTTAAGTCAGCAATAATCGAGTCAGACACTACTGACCTACTAAGCTTAACCTCAGGGTCAATGACCATGAAGGGTACACAGACATATGGCTGGTGTTTATGGCTTGTGTTTGCTGTGTCAGCCTGACAGCCGTAAATAACGACGTTATGCACTTCATTCACTATTCACTATGTCACTGTATAACTGTAAATCACACGTGAATATTACTTACACATATATAAATGTCACTGTTAATATGTTTCCTTTAATATAACAGGTATATCTATAAGAAACAAACTCAATCTCGTCTCTTAATCTCTGTCTATAAACATTATAAACACTATGTGTATATACACTCAGACAAACTGAACATCAGTTGGGTTGCTGCTGTCGTCAGTGTTTCTCGAGCTTGGGAGCAGTGGATGCCGGGTGCCACCCCCCATTTTCTTGTTGGGTGAGTCACCCAGCTCCCGTTTTCTTTGGGTGAACGCTGGGTGAGCGCCCGTTTTCTTTTGGCTCCCCTTCTCTGTGATTGAGTCTGGAGGGACTCATTTATACTGATTATATTGTAAAACACTAGTTTTACAGCTTTTTACGAAGGACCTTGGCTCGTAGGTTATTTGTACACTGTAGTACAACATATTTGGACCACAGTGTGGCCTTTATCCGGTTCGAGCACGACCAAAATGTTGAGAAATGGTAAAAAAACTAAATGTTGAGAAATGGGTTACCAGCTAACACAATTTTAAATATAGGGAATACTTAGCTGATAAAAGACAGCAAATCGTCTACACAGCCGCCCCTGCAGACGAGGTCTTGAACTGTTGTCATGATCATCTCTCAACGGGCTGTAATAGATCATATTATGTAAACAATAAATTACCCCTTGGGGGTGTTATGTCAGCATATTTCATTCACGGATTGCTGACAAACTTACTTGTGTGGATTCAAAAGTCCGCACCTCACTGCCGACTATAGGTTGATCACAAACTCCTTGCGACTCAAGAACTGCGCAGTCCCCCGTACTACAAGAAATTCATAACCTACCTTGCTCTTGTAGCGTGAGCTATGGTGTTCTTCACACCTTCGACAGGTATCGGTGACTTGATAGAAGCTGAAGTGTCCTTGGATGTCTACGTCTTCCATAGTCTAGGAATACGCACACTGGTACACTATGTTCCACAAGATTTGTCTTTATTGTTCACAATCTTATCACTAAAGAAGCTGATCACACTTCTCTGTGTTTATTGTGTTTAGTGAGACACTTTGTTCACACTAATGCACGGATCAGTGTTCTTTGTTGGTTATCCTGGCGTCAGTGTGACTCTCAGTAGAGTCAAAAGTAATCTGAAGACGCCACAGCCTCATACACCGTCACTGCCCCTAGCACATAAAGGAAAAGCTGACCTAGTACTTTTGCTTCCTTGCCACTTCCTCCATGAAGCAAAGCAGAATGTTTGAATCTTGCTGTCTTAATCATAGACAACAATGTCCACTATCTTTACCACGGTGATAAAGTGGGAGCAGGATTTTCCTTAATTGTGCTGCTAAGGTAAGAGATGGACTGTCTTTTATTAAAATACACTTTGCAACACTGGAGTCTTGCACGGAGCCTCAGTCGCTTGACCACATCGCATACTGGTACTTCATCTGGGATCAATTACTTGCTGTAGCAGTAAACAAGATGCTTGCCCCTTCTGAGAGGGCTGGGCCCCTCAGGGCTGAAAGGGGCTGAAGGGGGCTGAAGGGGGCTGATACCCCCCTCCTGGAGAAAATTTCTCCACAACAACCACACAATTTCTTACATCCGCATCAGCATCTGCATCCGCATTTTCTGTAAACAGATATCCGTATATGCATCCGCATCAACATCCGCACAATTTCTTATAGATCAGCATCCGCAAAATAAGACATTCTCATCCGCATCAGCGGATATCTAAATTTCCACATTCGAAACATCTCTTATACAAATTAACTAAGGCGTATAATCCTTTGTTAAGATATTCAGTGACTACACTTTTGAGTCTATGATGTATGATGACAGTTGGTTTGTTCTTAATTATATGATAAGGTAAGACTTTAAACTGCAAGGGTTTGCCATCCAGGATATCCCAATCAAGTCAGTGCGTCATGGGATGATGCAGGTGTATTGTAGTGCGGGTGTAGAGTGGTACAGATGTACTGCGGCGCAGGTGAAGGGCGGTACAGGTGTAAGGTGGTGAAGGAGTAGGGTGATGCAGGTGTAGGATGGTGCATGTGTAGGGTCGTGCAGGTTGGCGCAAGCGTAAGGTGGTGCATGTTTGGGGTGGTGCAGGTGTAGGGAAGTGCAAGTGTAAGGTTGTGCACATGTAGGCTGGTGCACGTATATGGTGGTGCAGGTGTTGAGTGGTGCAGGTGTAGGATGGGGAAAGTGTAGGGAGATGCAGGTTTAGGGTGGTGCAGGTGCAGGGTAGTACAGGTGTAACGTGGTGCATGTGTGATGTGGTGCAGGTGTAGGGAGGTGTAGGGTGGTGCAGGTGTAAGGTGTGGGGTGGGACAAGTATAGGGTGATGCAGGTGTAGGCTGGTGATGTATAGGTGATGCAACTGTAGGCTGGTGCAGACGTAGAGTGATGCAGGTGTAAGGTGGTGCAGGTTTAAGGTGGTGCAGATGTAGAGTGATGTAGATGTGGGTGGTGCAGGTGTAGGGTGGTACAGGTGTAAGATATTGCAGGTGTAGAGTGGTGCAAGTGTGGGGTGGTGTAAGTGTAGGGTGATGCTGGTGTAAGGTGGTGCATTTGTAAGGTGGCGCAGGTGTAGGGTGGCGCAGGTGTAGGGTGGCGCAGGTGAAGGGTGGTGCAAGTGTGGGGTGGTGCAAGTGTGGGGTGGTGCAGATGTAGGCTTGTACAGGTGTAAAGTGGTACAGGTGCAGGGTGGCACAGGTGTAAGGTGGTGCAGGTATAGGGTGGTGTAGGAGAAGGGTGATGCAGATGTAAGGTGGCGCAGGTGTAGAGTGGTGCAGGTGTAGAGTGGTGCAAGTGTAGGGTGATGCAGATGTAGGCTGGTGCAGGTGTAGGGTGTACAGTTGTAGGGTTGGTGCAGGTGTAGGGTGGTGCAGGTGTAGGGTGGTGCAGGTGCAGGGAGGTGGCAGGTGTAGGGTGGTACAGGTGTAGGAGTGGTGCAGGTGTAGGGTGGTGCAGGTGTAGGGTGGTGCAGGTGTAGGTGGTTAATCAGGTGTAGGTGGTACAGGTGTAGGGGGGTGCAGGTGTAGGGTGGTGCAGGTGTAGGGTGATGCAGGTGTAGGGTGATGCAGGTGTAGGGTGGTGCGGGTGTAGGGTGGTGCAGGTGTAGAGTGGTACAGGTGTAGAGTGGTGCAGGTGTAGGGTGTACAGGTGTAGGGTGGTGCAGGTGTAGGGTGGTGCGGGTGTAGGGTTGTACAGGTGAAGGGTGGTGCAGGTGTAGAGTGGTACCGGTGTAGGGTGGTGCAGGTGTAGAGTGGTACAGGTGTAGGGTGATGCAGGTGTAGAGTGGTGCAGGTGTAGGGTGTACAGGTGTAGGGTGGTGCAGGTGTAGGGTGGTGCAGGTGTAGGTTGGTGCAGGTGTAGGGTGGTACAGGTGTAGGGTGGTGCAGGTGTAGGGTGGTGCAGGTGTAGGGTGGTATAGGTGTAGGGTGATGCAGGTGTAGGGTGGTGCGGGTGTAGGGTGGTACAGGTGAAGGGTGGTGCAGGTGTAGAGTGGTACAGGTGTAGGGTGGTGCAGGTGTAGAGTGGTACAGGTGTAGGGTGGTGCAGGTGTAGAGTGGTGCAGGTGTAGGGTGTACAGGTGTAGGGTGGTGCAGGTGTAGGGTGGTGCAGGTGTAGGGTGGTGCAGGTGTAGGGTGGTACAGGTGTAGGGTGGTGCAGGTGTAGGGTGGTGCAGGTGTAGGGTGGTACAGGTGTAGGGTGGTGCACGTGTAGGGTGGTACAGGTGTAGGGTGGTGCAGGTGTAGGGTGGTGCAGGTGTAGGGTGGTACAGGTGTAGGGTGGTGCAGGTGTAGGGTGGTGCAGGTGTAGGGTGGTGCAGGTGTAGGGTGGTACAGGTGTAGGGTGGTGCAGGTGTAGGGTGGTGCAGGTGTAGGGTGGTACAGGTGTAGGGTGGTGCAGGTGTAGTGTGGTGCAGGTGTAGGGTGGTGCAGGTGTAGTGTGGTGCAGGTGTAGGGTGGTGCAGGTGTAGTGTGGTGCAGGTGTAGGGTGGTGCAGGTGTAGGGTGGTGCAGGTGTAGGGTGGTTCAGGTGTAGGGTGATGCCTGACTACCATAACGTACGTATAATAACGATGTCATTATTACCCAAACATTAATAATATAATTTACTGCCAATATTGATCATATAATTCTTCCACCATTCAATATCACTATATTTATAATGGTGAATGAATTTACAAATACGCACTTCCAACAATAATTATAATGCGCATTTCCACCAATAATTATAATGCGCTCTTCCACCAACAATTATAATACGCACAATTGGGGACATGAAAATTCACTCCCACAATTGCTCACTTACAATCCCTGAACACTTTACAATATACAATACTTATTACGACAGTGTAGTTACCACACAGTTTATCCCCGGGACACTTACTATCTCTGTTACCCAACCTACCCAGCCACGCTATAAATCACAAAACTCAGACATAATAATGACGTGTAATTTGTATCCACAGTTACCATTCATCGTCACCCAAGGCATGAATAATAAAAATTTCTATTGTTTAGGTAAAAGGACAGATGGGCAATTAATGTGGCATTTTACCGTGGAAACGTTTCTCTTTCTCGGAACTCTGTCAAGCTGTTACAGTGTATGGACAAAGAGGGTATATACAGGTAACAATGCAAGGTGAAAAGTATTATCGTTGAAGTTAGTTGTGGCACCTGAGCGGCTAGGTAATTGTGCACCTGTAGCTCAATCCTATGAGAGGTAGCGCAAAAATCAGGACTTTGAGAGGTCAATTGGTCTTTGTCAGACCCGATGAGCATTGTTACTTCACTAGAAGTATTACTCATTTCATATAGGTAATGTACACAATACGATATCGAATACAATCTCAAAAAATATCTGTCGTATTACCACGAAAAAAAATGGTCATTACTGGGTTGCAGTCTCTATAACAGAAATGTTCGTTCATTTATTCGGTACAAAACAAATAATGAGATTTTTTTTTGCCATGCCCTGTAAGTTTGCCTGGAAGTGTCTCTGAAAGGCTGGATGTTTGAACGCTAAGATGTAATGCTCCAGTGTATGGCCCTGGATCTGTCCACACATTTTGTCACTGACATCTCCATACAAACCGTACTGGAAGAGATACTTTTACTCTAGCCTTAGTCTGGCAGTAATATCATGCAGTGTATTCACCTTAATTATTTCCCCATAGATATGTTTAAGTTAAAAATGATAACAATAATAATAATAATAATAATAATAATAATAATAATAATAATAATAATATATAAAATCTATATTTCTACACGTACATGTACAAGATATATAGTCCTAGCTGACATCAGTGATACAATACTGTACAGAAAGTCCCTTGTTATGCAAAACATTAAGGGCAAATTAGGCCAGTTTTGTACCAGGATGCGACCTACATCAGTCGACTAACACCCAGGTACCCACTTTACTGATGCGTGAACAGGAACAACACGTGTAAGGAAACACCCAATGGTTCTACCCTTGCCGGGAATCGACCTACGGACCCTCAGCGTATGAACCGAGAACTTTACCTACCAAGCCACGAGCACACATTGACACATTTCATTGTGAATGATAATGAATCTGCTAGTTCATATCTGTTCTGTTCTAGTGTCTTCAAGCTCGTTTTCTAGTTCCTTTCTGGCAATGTTTCATAGAATTATATATATATATATATATATATATATATATATATATATGTCGTGCCGAATATGTAAAACTGGTCAATTAGCAAGAACTCATTTAAAATTAAGTCCTTTCTGAAATTTTCTCTTATACTTTAAAGATATATTTTTTTTCATTAATGTTGATTAAAATTTATAATTTTGCACCAAAAGAATCTTAGAAAACTTACCTAACCTATATAACAACAATTTAGTTTAGCCATTCCCAACTAAATACTTTTTCAGGATTGTTTACAATAATTTAATGACTAAACAAACACAGTGAAATACATTTTTATCGTTAGGCTCAGATGATTTTGGCGAAATTACTTGCAACACAAATTTGCGCTTTCCTATTGGCAAGATGAGATTGCTATTAATCCAAGATCGCAAGTTCTGCTCTTCTAGCCTTTCGGCACGACATAATTATATATATATATATATATATATATATATATATATATATATATATATATAATATAATATATATATAATATATATATATATACTCTACATTCTCTTTATTTAATGTTTGTTTCATTAATTCTTCAACTTTTCATGCCCCTAGAGACCTATATGTGAGGGAATAAACAGAAAATTTTATTTTTTTTAATTATTTGTGGTTATCTGTGACTATATTCATAAACAATCATGCTATATTCAGGGCAAGTACTGACGAAAGAGTCAGAATTAAATTATATGCGGTCGTTGTCTCCACAAGCTTGAGAGCAACAAATATGGCGAGAAGCTAATTTTCTAAGATGGGAGCCCAGTTACTAATTCTAATACACTTCTGTAAAATCGGCCCTCCTAGTGTCAGGGTTATGCGAGATAGTAGCTTCGGTGATAGTATTCTATGTCCTAAGGTCTTGTATGTGTTCCAGAGAACTGATTTTAGTAAGTAATCGAAGTTGAGGATTGTAGATGATTAGTTACTTTGGAGAATAGGTGGGTGTAGTGATATCAAAAGCTGTATCTATCAGTGAGGCGGGAAATACAGTTGTTTCCTAACGTATGTAATTCATGTAATCCAAAGTTTTTTGTGTGGTTATCTGATTCCGTTTTGATTTACTTGTCCCATGAATTACATGGTCTAGTAATTTTCTAGAAACATTGTTCTGGTCACCAGACAGCAGTTTCAATCCTATCATGACACCGATTTCAGATATTCTATCAGCAACACTAGGTACATCTAATTCTTTCCTGATATTAAGAATTTTGCTGGTATAGGACAGCCCAAAAATAATTTTCAGAGCTTCATTTTGTGTTGTTTTATTCTTTAGTGGTTCTGCTGTGTTGCAGGACTTAACTTGCTGCATGATAATTATCAACTATCTTATATATGCTTAGTGAATTATGTTTGGAATTTTAACATTTGTATCATATCTGGGATTAATAACAATTCTTAGAACCTTAACTCTATCCTCACATTGCTGGTTAATTTTATTCACAGCTATTAGTGTACATGGGGACATAGGTACTTAAATATTTATAGGACACAATGCATAGGCCTCCCACTGACCTATAATTTAGATGGTCCTCAATGTGACTATCACTATGGTCTTTTCTGCAGATTTTTTAAATCCAAGATTACCACAGACTGTATATGATATAGAGTAGTTGGCATTTCACGGTACTGTTTAGTACGCACAAGAATATCATCAGCATAACTTAATGTGATATTGCTGGAGATATCAGGTAACGTTGATTAACAAAATTAAACAGTGTAGGTCTTAATACACCGCCTTGGGGAGTGCCAGGCTGCATTTCTTTGGTTTCATTTTTGTGTTCCTGAAACAGTGCAGCTGAGTTTCTGTTAGTGAGATACCCAAGTGTCCACTGTAGACGTATACCACATCTCTCCATTTTAGCTAGTTCATACAAAATAACTTCTCTATATGCAATATCGTGTAGCTGTATAGCATTTGTGGCTTAGCGCTTCTTTTTGATTATAATATATGCAATATCTTAAGCATTTTTATTATCGTAAAAAGTCGTTTATTCGTGCTGCCTTTTGTCCCCATATACAGTTAAAAATGATGGGACACATTTTGATACACCTTTGCCATTTGTGCATTCATTAATATTGGTGACATGGATTCTTTAATTCTGTGTAGTAATCTGTTAAGTACCATATTTTCAAATATTTTACACAGCTAGTCAGCAAGATGGGACAAGACAGACTGTTTAGGATTTGGTACATTAATGCTATTGGTCCACGAGGAAGGTAACTGACACAATAAGATTACTTACACTGTTCAGTTCTAACAATGACTTACCAGGTAAACGTCTCAGTAATCTGATGTCATAGGAGATACCGTCCTTTCCAGGGGTAGTGGCTTTACCCCTGGTGAGGGCAGCATCTAGTTTAATGGATATCACAATCATGCTGTTTTAGAATAAATTGCATAAGATTAAATCAATCATTGGATTTTCTTTCTCCATGATAGTGGTAACACGCAATTACGAGCACAGGTGGTAAATCAAAGACTAAGTCAGAGCTGGGCAAGGGCATGGAAAACCACACCAGGGGTACATAAGCTCATTCCTTTCCAGGTGCTCCACCACTCTTCTGATAATCTTCTCCTTGACTTTGCATACGATAGATGTCAGTGGCATTGGTTTGTAGTTAATGTTGCATGTCTGTCTCCTTTTTAAAAATTGGGACTACATTTGCTGTCTTCCACACCTCAGATAGTCGCCCTGTTTCGATAGAGCGCCTCAGCTTCCACTCTCAGGATCCATGGAGAGATGTTAGCCGGCCCCATCGCCTTTGAGATATCTTGTTGGCTTAGAAGCCTTCACCTCCTTCTCGGGTGTATGATGTCCAGCACTTGTTGGTGTATCCCACCTCACCGTCTTGCTGGAGTAATTTCTTGTCTCCACGGTGAATACTTCTTTGAATCTCATGATGAACTCCTCACATACTTCTAGGTCGTTTCTTGTAAACTCCCCTCCTTCCTTTCTCAACTTGATTACGTGATGTTTTTCTTCCTGATGTGACCGTAAACAGCTTCGGGCCAGACTTGGCTTTTGCTATGTCATTTTCGTATTGGTGGGTGGGTGGGTGGGTGTTTGGGTGGTGGGTGTGTGTGGGTGTGTGTGGGTGTGTGTGTGTGTGTGGTGTGTGGGGTGTGGCGTGTGCGTGTGCGTGTGGGGTGTGTTGTGTGTGTGTGTGTGTGTGTGTGGTGAGAGCGCACGTGCGGGGGAAGGCTTATGCCGGAAAGCTCAGGTGTAGCGAGGTGGGTCCTCATATAGTGGATCAGGAGAAATGACTTCAAAATAATCCACCATCATTATTCGTGGTGGTGGCGAGGCGAGGCAGCCACAATACCTTGTGTTTACGCAGGGTGTTTGCGATCACGGCAGCATCGACTGCTCTAACCATGGCAGCATAATGCATACCATCCTCACAGTACCATCGTCCAATACCATTCTCACAATACCATCCTCACAATACCAGCCTCACAATACCATCCCCACAATACCATCCCCACCTTATCAGCCTCACAATTCCAGCCTCACAATACCGACCTCACAATACCGACCTAACCTTATCAGCCTCACAATGCCACCCTCACAATATAAGCCTCTTCTGATCTCGGATTTAGCTTGATGAGCAAATGGGTTATTTATTTTATTTTTCTTAAACAAACGCGCGCAACCCAAACACACACACACACAACACACACACACACACACAGCTATTCAAAAAAACAGCTGATCAACACTTGATTTGCATAAGATTCATAATTTAACCCCAAAAGCCTCTGAAGTCATTGGATTCTATATTGTTCACAACCAGACATCAAGTAAACAATAAAGGCAACAAAATTAATATAAGTAGTGACAGAGAATTCGTGTTATATCGATGCGGTTGATAACTAAGAGCCTATTGGTGAAGATTGTGTACCTACTGGAAAACGTGCGTCCATCTCACTCTCCCCCTATATATATAATGTCTTTCTACTCGATGTTAGAAGTGTCAAGTTCCAGGACCGAAACGTTTTCTAATAAATATGTTATAGTGTTTGCTTACGTGTCTTTCTAAACCAACTTGTCGGTATTTATTACCAAGGTTTATACCACCTACTGGTACACAACTTTGTAAGAATGGAGGTGGAGTAAAGACACAATAATCGTAATCTATCAATAAAGGTGCAAAACAACCACAAGGAACTGAATGATAGTTCTAGACCTTTCGTGTTGAAATCATCACTTCTTGATGAGTTTAGAGTGTTGCAGAAATGAGTACAAAGCCCAAGTAGATTTGTTCAGGGGAACGGCTCTAGCTAGAATAAAGTCGATGGCGCCAAGGAGACCAGTGCCAAGTGCCAAGTGCCAGAAAAAATGAAGACAGTATTGATAGAAACAATACTTATTTGAGGATAGTTGTTGTCCATTCCTTCCTTCTGGTCTACTGTTTTCAATAAACTTCATTCCATTTTTCCGATATGTTACGTTACTTCTAGAAAAACACACAGCATCAGTGTGAACTTCCAAATCCGATATGTTATGTTACTTCTAGAAAAACACACGGCATCGGTGTGGACTTCCAAATCCGAAATTATGTTACTTCTAAAAAACACACATCGGTGTGGATTTCCCCAAATCCGAAAATTTATTTTAACTTCTAAAAAAAAACACAGCATCGGGTGGACTTCCAAATCCGATATGTTATGTTACTTCTAGAAAAACACAGCATCGGTGTGGACTTCCAAATCCGATATGTTATGTTACTTCTAAAAAAAACACAGCATCGGTGTGGACTTCCAAATCCGATATGTTATGTTACTTCTAGAAAAACACAGCATCGGTGTGGACTTCCAAGTCCGATATGTTACGTAACTTCTAGAAAAACACAGCATCGGTGTGGACTTCCAAATCCGATATGTTATGTTACTTCTAAAAAAAAACACAGCATCGGTGTGGACTTCCAAGTCCGATATGTTATGCTACTTCTAGAAAAACACACAGCATCGGTGTGGACTTCCAAGTCTTTATCATGTCACGAGCTGATGACTGGTGAGCCAGGTTGAAAATCCTTGGCCAGCGGGATGCTGGGTGTTGAGTAAATCCAGCTGTTCTTTCTGGTGATCATCTTCCATCATAGTCACAATATTTATCGCTCGCTGGCGCAAGACCTCAAGCGTTTCTATCATCATTTCCTCGTTACGGATCTTTCCAAAGAAAATAGTTTTTCTTCCTATAACATATTATGTTAAGAGTAAATATTGTGTAAGTCGCGTGTTTTAGTGCCTAATATTCTTTTACTTCTATTTTATCGAAGAAATAATAATTTATTTGCGACACATCTCCCTCGATTTAATATGAAAGTGATGGAAAATGTATTGTAATAGATTTTCTCTGCCAGATTTCTTCTGTTTCCTTGACGTAGACGTTGAATACAAGGAATATTGTTAGCGTAATGTATTTGGATTCCAGGATACATTGCTATACCACCTGAATTACTGAGTAATATGTGTGGTGTGTGTGTGTGTGTGTGTTGTGTGTTTTGTGTGTGTGTGTGGTGTGTGTGTGTGTGTGTGTGGTGTGTTGTGTCAATAGGTAAAACTGGTAAATTAGAAAGAACTCTTTTAAAATTAAGACATTTCTAAAGTTTTCCCTCATACATTTAAAGATATATTTTTTCACTTACGTTAATATAAAAATTAATGATTTTGTACCAAACTTACCTGACCTTATTATAACAAGCGCAATCTGAGCACCTAATCCAACTAAATATATTTTATACATGTTTATAATAATTTAATAATAAACAAACTCAATCGAATATATTTTTTCTTTAGATCCAGAATGATTTTTGGGAAATATTGGGAAATTATTGGATACACAAATTTTCCCTTGCCTTATTCGGCAACAAGAGCGTTGTATTTAAGCCAAAATCCTAAGTTTTAAACCCATTTGGCATGATATATATATAAAATATATATAATAATATATATATATATAATATATATATAAAATAAATATATAAATATCGCCCAACACAATGCTCTCCCCAAAGCCTCAGAAAAGGACAAAGCCGTCTCCTGGCAGTGAAGGGACCACACTCAGGAGATTTCCTGTTTGCTGATTCCCAATTCCTCCTTGGGCACTCGACTAGACCCACAGGCCATTCGGATGTGTTGCTCTTCGCCTAGCCGCCCCCATCCTCACCGAACAATAGGTGTATTTGCTGCAGGGCGACAGCTGATCAATTCGGACTTCATGGTCTCGTGTGTCACACAGCAAAGGAAGTGCCAGGCAAGAGGAGGTCAATGACATCAAAAGAGAAGCCTTGCCACAGCCCGTTGCCCCCCTCAACGGGAACCCCAAGTGCAAGGTCTGACGGAAGTCTAAAGCGTCCTGATGGAGCCACTATGCTAACCTTGGAAGGAGGAAAGCAGATTGCCTGGACTACAAAATTGCCGCCACATTGGCAGACACCTACTTGCCATAACTCCGTAGTGGAAGGGGTGGAGCTCCAGCCACAGGGAGACCCCCGAAGATCCGCAAAAATGAAGACCTTCCCCCTGCTAAACTTCATCCCAATAGGGTCGGAGACCCTTGGAGCATGGGGCAAGTGTGCTCTAAAGTTCCTAATAGAGCTGGGTGAAAAGCTCATCATAGAAACAAAGGACCACAGGGGGACCAGCTTCCCCCTTTCAGAGACTCAGTGTTGCGATCCAGAGAGGAAATGCCTGCAGCATTCTGGGCACGCGGCCCACCGCCGGGAGCTGACGAAGTATTCGAGATGTAGCTCTGAGTTACCTATGTTGTTTTACTTTGTATCATATTTTTTTTGAAGTTTTGTCAATGTATTTTTTCTTTATATATATAAAAAATATAATATATATATATAAAATATATATTATAATTAATATAATATTATATATAATTTTGTGTGTGTGTGTGTGTGTGTGTGTGTTGTGTGTGGGGTGTGTGTGTGTGTGTATGTGTGTGTGTGTGTATTTTGTGTGTGTGTGTGTGTATGTGTGTGTGTGTGTATGTGTGTGTGATGTATGGTGTGTGTGTGTGTATGTGTGTGTATGTGTGTGTGTGTAAAATGTGTGTGTGTGTGTTTGGGGTGTATGTGGTGTGTGTGTGTGTGTGTGTGTGTTTGTGTGTGTGGGGCAGTGGAACCTATGGTCAGAACCATAATTCGTTCCAAAACTCTTGTCCCGACCCGATTTGGTCGTGACCCGAACCTGATTTCCCCATTAGATTGCATTTCAATACGATTAATCCCTTCGAAACCTCTACGAACTTTGTAAATATTGTTTTTTATAAGATTGTTAAGCACAAAAATAGTTAATTATACCATAGAATGCACAAGTAATAGTAAACTAAATGTAAAAACCTTGAATAACACTCAGAAAACCTTGAGCAGAGAAAACTAACGTTCGCTGTAAACAGTTGTTTTTTGTGAAAGTTGTTAGAGACATCTAATGACTGAGAAGTGACCTCCGTTATTTATCTTCCGATTTCTTTCATTTTTAATGCACATTCAGAAGCATCTTTCCATCATACATTTCCCAAGTTTCAATAAGATAGCATTAAAAAAACTGAGAAAAAAAATATTTGCCAAAAATCATGTATGACAAGCCCTAGCCGGGTACTGGCCCTGCGAAAAGCTGTTTGTGCACGATCTGCTTATAAAACACTGATAATCCGAATTTATCACATTTGTAATTACTGTAATTTATGAATAACTTATTTCCAAGATAATCAACGAAAACGAGCGCGCACCGAAAAAAAAAAAAAAAAAATGGAGAAAACAAATCACTCTGTCTGACTCTGCTATGTATGATAATCTACGTAACTGTATTTGTGTATACCTGAACAAACTTACTTAGTTTTGTGGTACATTACGAGTGTATATCACAGTTAGCACTGTACTACACTATGTTTTCTCTAATATAAATGCCCAGAAGGGGATAAGACGATGGTACCTTATCGCTGATCCTCGAGTTCACAGCGAACGAACGCATATCCGGCCGAGACCGACTACAAGGCGAGGGTTTTTGTTACGTGTACACAAACAGGAAGTGGGGAAAATTGGAGCGTGCAAAAGAAAAAAAAATGGAGGGGAATGTGAAAATTGGCGCGGCTGTGTTTGCTCGGCACCCGATTGTGTTCGTGAGCTGATGCAAAAATTTGGCAAGGACGTGAACCGATTTGTTCGTGTTCGGAAGCGTTCGTGACCAGAGGTAACATTCACTTACTCACTCTCTCTTATATATATATATATATATATATATATATATATATATAATATATATATATATATATATATATAAAAGAATGGCATTGTGAGGATATTTGGGGAGATTTTTTGAGGATGGCATTGTGAGGAGGCATTGTGGGCTCATTGTGAGGCTGATATTGTGAGGCTGGTTTTATCAGGAGGGGCATTGCGAGGATAATATTGTGAGGAAGATATTGCAGGGGAGGTATTTTGAGGCTCGTATTGTGAGGATGGAGTGCGAGGATGTTACTGTGGGGATGGTATTTTGGGGATGATACTGGGGGAATGGTACTGTGAGGGTGGTATTGTGAGGATGTTGTTGTGGGGATGGTATTGTAATGGTAATAATGGGATGGTACTGGGGGGGAAGGTAGTGTGAGAATGGAATTGTGAGGCTGGTATTTTGAGGTTGGTATTTGAGGATGGTAAGTATTATGCTGCCGTGCTCGTAAACACACTGTGTAAACACATGGTATTGTGGCTGCCTCGCCTCGCCATCACCACGAATAATGGTGGTGGATTATTTTGAAATCATTTCACCTCACTACACCTGCTCTTTCCCGCATAAGCCTTCCCCCAGACTTGCGCGCTCGCGCACGAAGAAAACACACGCGCGTGTGCGTTACTCTGACTTTTTTGGGTTATCCTTGGTTTTTCTACACATATCTGCTATGTATGATAATCTATGAATCTGTGTATACTTGAATAAACTTACTTACACACACACACACACACACACACAACAACAACAACAACAATACGAAAATGACATAGCAAAAGCCAAATCTGACCCTAAGCTGTTGCACAGTCACAAACAGGAAGAAAAACAACAGTCAAAGATCAGGGAATCAAATTGAGAAGGAAGGGGGGAGGGTTATAAGAACGAACTTGATGTATGTGAGGGGCCCAACATTGAGATTCAAAGAAGTATTCACCGTAGAGACAAGAAATTTCCCAAAACAACTGAGAGGTTGGATACACCAACAAGTATTGGACATCATACATACATCCGAGGAGGTGAACAGCCTGTTAAGCCAATAAGATATCTCATAGGCGATGAGGCGGATAACATCTATCCGTGGGTCCTGAGAGTGGAAGCAGAGGCGCTCTATGGAAACGGGGCGACTACCTGAGGTGTGAAGGACAGCAAATGTAGTGCCAATTTTTAAAAGAAGAGACTGACACGAAGCATTAAACTACAGACCAGTGTCACTGACATATATGCAAAAATCAGTGAGACAGAAGAGTGGTGGAGCACCTAGAAAGCAATGCGCTTACAAACGACAAATAGCACGGATTCAGAGACGGGAAATCCTGTGTCACAAACCTACGCGAGTTCTATTACAAGGTGACAGCAGTAAAACAAGAGAGGGGTGGGTATATTGCGTTTACTTGGACTGAAAGAAGGCTTTCGATACAGTTCCACAGAAGAGATTAGTGCAAAAGCTGGAGGACCAGGCAGGTATAACAGAAAAGGCATTGCAATGGTTCAGAGAATACCTGACAGGGAGGAAGCAGCGAGTCATGGTGCGTCATGAGGTGTCAGAGTGGGCGCCTATGACGAGCGGGGTTCCACAGAGGTCAGTCCTAGCACCAGTTCTGTTTCTCGTATATGCGAATGACATGACGGAAGGCATAGACTCAGAAATGTCCCTGTATGCAGACAATGTCAAGTTAATGAGAAAAAAGTAGGTCGGAGGAGGATAAAGTAGGACTACAGAAAAATCTGGAGAGGCTGTAGGCCTCGTCCAGCAACTGGCTGCTGGAGTTCAACCCCACCAAGCGCAAAGTCACGAAGATTGCGGAAAGGCAATGAATACCGCAGAGTACAGTCTAGGGGGACAAAGACTAGAAACCTCATTCAAGGAAAAGGGTCTTGGGATGAGTAAAATATTGAGCAGAGTTCCTGAGGTGCACACCAACCGAATAACTGCTGCAGCATGTGGGCGACTAGCGAACCAAAGAATTAAAGAATTCCGACATCTCGGTAAAAAGTCGTTCCGGATCCTGTAAACAGTGTACGTCAGGCCCATATTGGAGCATGCAGCTCCAGTCTGGAACTCACACCTAGCCATTTACATCAGGAACCTATAAAAAGTGCAAACGTTTGCAACAAGACTAGTCCTGGAGCAAAGGGGCATGTCCTACAAGGGTAGGTTAAGGACAAGATGAACGGGGAGACATGATAACGACATATAAAACATTGAGAGGAATCGATATGGTGGACAGAGACAGGATGTTCCAGAGATGAGACACAGCAGTAAGGGGTCAAACATGCAAGTTTAAGGCTCAGATTAGTCACAGGGATGTTAGAAAGTATTTCTTCATTCACAGAGTTGTCAGGAAATGGAATATTCTGCAAAGTTAGGTAGTGGAGGCAGGTACCATATATAGCTTTAACAAGAGGTATGATAAAGCTCATGGAGTGGACCTAGTGGCGACCTGTGAAAGGGCAAAACCAGGAGCTATGAATCGACACCTGCAACCACCAGTAGCTGAATACACACCAATGATGAAAGACATGAAGTTTGACTCACGAAATCGTAATGACACGACTGCAAACAAACCATGCCACGGGCGGGGTTAGAACCCGCGGTTAGAGCGCGACGGTCTGGGGTTTTGACTCTCTGATCGCGGGTTCTAACCTCGCCCGTGGTATGTTTGACATGAAGTTTTGAAGAGATTAGTAACCTCTCCAGAGGAATCATCATATAATATGCAGGGGAGACACTGAAATCTGAGGGTTGCAACAGTGGCACTCTGCAATTATTCATCGAACACAAGTCGACCAAAATAAAAAAAAATAAAAATAAAATGTAATATATACCCTGGAGGAAGCAGCACAAAAAATATTAGGGAAAAAATATATATACAGAACGTAGCAGGCGTGAGCTGGCAGTCACACGGACGACCAGAAACATGGAGCAGTAAATTGATGGAAGCAGTTGCGGAAAATATCTAAAGACAACTTCCTACATACACACTCGTAGTCGAAGCTTTAAATGTAATATTCAAGTTACGAAATCTGTTTCACAGTCACTAGATTTTTTGTACTGTATACAAGAGGCAAGCAATGCATACTGGTATGACAAATACTGTTCTGAAAATAGATCTCGGGTTAGAACGATACGAAGTCTATCAATTAAAGTTTGCCCAGCAAATGTGTTGCTCTATCATGTCTTTGTCAACATTCTCAGCGTTTAAATAGTGATCATTCTTAGCACTGCATCATTCTTGAATTTAAAGCAATGTTGGTTCCCATAAATATCGCAGAAACACTGATTATCTGCCACTGAGGATGTCTTATTGGCCATAAACTGTCCTAGGAATAATAATTACCAATGAAATATAAAGGCAGTGGTTTTTGTGTTAAATATATTTATTTCCCCAAGTGTAAGTCTACATATATTCACCTGTTAGTAGCTGTGCGAGAGAGTTCTAGCTACTTATCCCGCCTCTGTGTACAAGGGGGCTCTGGTGGCCTGGTGGTTAACGCTCTCGCTTCACACGGCGAGGGCCTGGGTTCGATTCCCAGCCAGAGTAGAAACATTGGACGTGTTTCTTTCCACCTGTTGTCTATGTTCCCCATCAGTAAAATGGGTACCTGGGTGTTAGTCGACTGGTGTGGGTCGCATCCTGGGACACTGACCTAAGGAGGCCTGGTCACAGACCGGGCCGCGGGGGCGTTGACCCCCGGAACTCACTCCAGATAAACTCCACTCCAGAAGATAAGTTTCACTATTTACACAACATATGCGCATAAGAAATATTAAGTAAAACCACCAAATGAAAGGATTTTACGAAAATGTGGAACACCTTTACCTAGTAATGAAACAGTTTTTATACTAAAGTAAAAAATTACAAATAAACTACAGTATAATGATGGTTAAGGCTATGCTTTGAAGGGAGTCTAGTTAGAATAACAGCGGTTACTTGGGACAAAAAAATATGCATGTGAAAGGGGTTTTACCCTAACCAGCGAAGGGCCCATTAGTGCAAAATATATTACAGGGGGAGGGGAGGAGATGGGGAAGGAAGGACGATTACACATACAATTGTATATATATAATATATATATATATATATATATATATATATATATATATATATATATATAAAATATATATATATATATATATATACAGTAAGATCACAGTAAACAGGTGATTTCAGAATATGCAAAACAACCACTCTGAAAGAAAAGAGAAATTCCAATCGCTTTCGTGACTACTCACATTATGTGAGTAGTCACGAAAGCGCTTGGAATTTCTCTATTCTTTCAGAGTGATTGTTTTGCATGTATATATATACATATATATATATATATATATATATATTATATATATATATATATATATATATAATATATGCCAAACAGAGAGGGACAGAGACAATGACAGACTGAAGCAGAGACACAGATAAATACAGACCGAGACAGGCAGAGACAGAGGTGAAATTGCATCTGGTACTCGGCGTTACAAACGACTGCTACCACAATGACAACCGCTGATGTGTGTGATAGGAGGCGGGGGGAAGAGGGTAAGAATAGGGAAGAGGAAGGTGTAAGATCGTGATTGGCTCTGTGGAGTATGAAATGGCTCTGATCAGGCACTGTTACACTGATTAATTGCCTCCCCTTCAGAGGTCATCCCACTAAAGGAAGACCCAATTGTCGGAACTCGACTGCCTTATGGTTGTAGTGGAGAGAACAACTGAAACTGACGTGGTCTGCTACGAAGTTTGTGGGAAATCCAGGGTAAACATTTCTAGGGAGTTAACATATTGCCTTTATTAAACAAAACTGTTAAAATAAAAGTACCCTAGGCCAAAACGTCCTTGTACACTCAAGAATAACGCGAAACTATTGGTCAATATTGTAATAAACCCTAGGTTTGATCCTCAAGAAAGGAAATTTAAATTCTAAGGAAATAAACGCATATTAAAACACACCACAAAAAGCACAGTAGACCTTGGCAGCTAAAAATTTAAGTGTATTAACTGTAAAGAAGCTGGGGGTTACAGTTTGCTGTAAGGACTGCAGTCGGTACTCAAACAACCTTCAACGTAAACCTGATAACTAAGGATGAGGATGAGGCCATCCAGCCTACCTCAGCGAGACCTGTAACTCCACCTCTACAAAGTGTAAAAGAGAACAACCTTCCTGGAAAAGATTCTGGTGATACCAGAATGCCGTCACACACACCTGTTGTGGAGGAGCTAGCCATCCCTGCTAGCACATGTAGAACTACTGATCTGCCAGTACTCATACCTGTGCTTACACCTGTATATGGGGATGAGCATGTCACTCTTCCCAGTACACACAGATACAACAGTCAGATGGACACCATACATGTGACCCCACTGGAAGCTGGAGATGAGATAGGTGCACAGATGCCACAGGCACCATCAGAGAACACTTACGTAACTTTGGCACCTGATAAGGCGATAGGTATTAAAGAAAGAACTATCTCAGAAGTACCTTTCTTTCGAGGGGCATTGGATTCGCCTGACCTGTTTCAAAGTATAACAAACTTGGTTGGTAAATAAAGTTAATTGGCCTTTACAAAAAGCACATATTACACCTGCTGAAATTACTGTGAACACCGCTCCAAAAATTTGTCCCTCATTAGCCATTGATATTAATAGGTATTCTTCCTTACCCAAACTAATTAATGTAACCTTCTCTTATTGCATAGTTACAAGCAATCATTAAATGCACAAACTTTCTTGGGTATTTTATATCATTAGCTATTGCACAAATTTTCGAGATTTTTTCATTTATGAACTAAGGGCTGCAAATACGCAAAGATCTCAAAAACACTGATGGAGAAATACTCAGCTTAATTTTATCTTGATGTGAAGAATAATTGTTCCTATGTACACTTATTCTTCACATCAAGATAAAGTTAAACTGTCTGCTTTCTCATTAAATTTTCTGAGAGCTTTGCGTATTTGTAGTCCAGAGTTCATTGATGAAGAAATATCCAAAAATTAAGAAATAGCAAATGATCGAAAAAATCCAAGAAACTTATAAATCTTTTAAAATTGCCAGAAATTAGGAATTTTAATATCAAAGTTGCATTTAAAAATCTTGACAGTTAAAAATATTTTGACAAAAAAATCCCCCAGAAATGTTGACGGTTGTGTCTACAATATTCCCTATAAAATATGTGATAAAGTTTATTACAAACTGACAAAAGTCTTGAACTAAAATTAAAGCAACATAATTATAGCATTAGAAGAGGACAAGAGTCTAATGTTCTGTTTATTCATGTATGAGATTTTAACCATCCAATTGATTTTCAAAGGCTGAGAAAATTGTATCTATTAAGTCCAAGGTCAAGAGGAATATAAAAGAATGAAGTCTCATAGAAAATAGTTTTGAAAATAAAATGAATATTGTTTTTGAGTTATATGAACTGAATTCATTTATAATTAATAAAATTTGGGAGGAGCTTAAGATACATTACACAAGTTAAATTCTTAATACTTGGGTACAATATAATCTGTGTTTCACAGATCCTTGACTACCCACACAAATCATCATAAAAAGTCAGGTGTTGTTGATGTGGCCGCGAGGTGTAGTCTCCTCCTTATATGCCTTCCTCTTTAATCTTTTTTTTTTTTAGCTCCTGGATAATGTATATATATCAAGGATCCTTCAGATACCACTGCCACGAGTATCCTCGGACCAAGGCAATCACACAGCTACGTGCTGTGTGCTTGGTTCTTTGTAGGATCGGTGACGTAGTGGCAAAGTGATGCGTACATTGTACAGTAGACCGTTATTTAACACGGTAGTTACGTTCCTCAAAACACCGTGTTAGGTAAAACCGTGTTATATGAACTGAAGAACTTATGGGGAAAAATAGGGTTACGTTCCTGAGCGCTCCCCCCCCCAAAAAAAAAAAAACTGTTTTTTAGGTCTTCACATCTTACAAAAATAAAAGTGAACATGTAATTGTAGTTCATTGTTGTGATGTTTTATGTTGTTATCACTGCTTATGACTTCAAATGTAACAGAAATAATAGTATTTCTTACCTTAAATTGTGGGAGCTGGTGTTTGTTGATGATTGTGAAGAGAGTTATGTTGTGGCGCTACTGGGCTGAGGTGGATGGTAGAGGTGCTACTGGGCTGAGGTGGATGGTAGAGGTGCTACTGGCTGAGGTGGATGGTAGAGGTGCTACTGGGCTGAGGTGGATGGTAGAGGTGCTACTGGGCTGAGGTGGATGGTAGAGGTGCTACTGGGCTGAGGTGGATGGTAGAGGTGCTACTGGGCTGAGGTGGATGGTAGAGGTGCTACTGGGCTGAGGTGGATGGTAGAGGTGCTACTGGGCTGAGGTGGATGGTAGAGGTGCTACTGGGCTGAGGTGGATGGTAGAGGTGCTACTGGGCTGAGGTGGATGGTACAGGTTCTGGTACTGAAGTTGATGGTTGTACTGGAGTGTCTTTGTCATTCAGTCAGTCAAGTCGTTCAATAAGTCAGTCAAGTGATTCAGTAAGTCAGTCAAGTCGTTCAGTAAGTCAGTCAAGTCGTTCAGTAAGTCAGTCAAGTCGTTCAGTAAGTTTACCTGGAGTTTACCTGGAGAGAGTTCCGGGGGTCAATGCCCCCGCGGCCCGGTCTGTGACCAGGCCTCAGTTAAGTTGTTCAGTAAATCAGTCAAGACATTCAGTAAGTCAGTCAAGTCAGTCAGTGAGTCAGTCAAGTCATTCATTAAGTCGATTGATTTACTGAATGACTTGAGGAAAAGGGAAGTTGTTTTTACCTTCCCGAAAAGTGAACCTTGTTAAATTCATCATACATGTTACATTAAATTGTGGCGCAATTCTTCAATCGTTCTATACTCAAAACGTGCCAAATAAACTCGTGCTAAATAACGGTCTACTGTATATATATATTTTTTTTTTTTTTTTATTATCACACCGGCCGATTCCCACCAAGGCAGGGTGGCCCGAAAAAGAAAAACTTTCACCATCATTCACTCCATCACTGTCTTGCCAGAAGGGTGCTTTACACTACAGTTTTTAAACTGCAACATTAACACCCCTCCTTCAGAGTGCAGGCACTGTACTTCCCATCTCCAGGACTCAAGTCCGGCCTGCCGGTTTCCCTGAATCCCTTCATAAATGTTACTTTGCTCACACTCCAACAGCACGTCAAGTATTAAAAACCATTTGTCTCCATTCACTCCTATCAAACACGCTCACGCATGCCTGCTGGAAGTCCAAGCCCCTCGCACACAAAACCTCCTTACCCCCTCCCTCCAACCCTTCCTAGGCCGACCCCTACCCCGCCTTCCTTCCACTACAGACTGATACACTCTTGAAGTCATTCTGTTTCGCTCCATTCTCTCTACATGTCCGAACCACCTCAACAACCCTTCCTC